>VMOF01000001.1:4241980-4841980 GCA_011764245.1 Trialeurodes vaporariorum
TTTGCATACACAATTGATTGAAGGCGCTTGAAGAAATATTATTTTGCACATTTTAACGTTATCAATTATTTGGAGTCGCAATTCAAATGATTGAAACGTGAAATAAAAAGCAAATGATCGGCCTGCGGATGTTATTGATCTGATACTCCGATAAACTGTCACAACAAATGAAAACGTGAAAATCATTTTAAATTATTTGTCAAAATCATTGGTGGCTAACTTGGACACCTAAACTTTATTTTTCACCTGGAATCATTTATTACAAGAGGTTCAAGCGTGTATTATTATAATAGTTTTGAAACCATTAAATGGTTTTTTAGATAGTTAAACCGATTAAATGAAGCTGAATTGTGGCGGCAAAATCGGTCAATTGTCCCAGTGTGCTGCGATCACAGCCACTACGCTGGTGGAAAGGTTTAGAGGCAAGGATGATGCGCTTTGACAAAGGCTTTAGTACAATCTACTCATCCTCCCTTTTTTTTAAGTCTTTGAGCGGGAACTTCCACTCTAACATCACCCTTAAATAAGCGAGCGAATATAATTAATTTTACCTTTGAAACGTCGCGACCCACAAGATGAATGTCACTGAACCGTTCAATTGATCGGTTGGAAGAATAGGCGAAGCTTCAAAATAAACGTCGAAGGTTTTAATCCTATTTTGTTACGATCACAGATCCTTTCCTTTGATACTCTGGTGAAATTGGAATTTTGAAACGTTGCGTTTTCTTGTTTTATTATTGAACGGACGAGGCCATTATTTTTAGGCTGACGTCATTAAACAGCTGGGCCATCGATCGCACAGTGGCGGAAATTCAGGGGAGGGGGGGTTGTTAAATTAACATCAAACTTTTTGTTAAAAAAGTGTGAGACGGCCGAAAGGATTCTAAATTTACATCCTAGGATGTAGAAATAGCCGTCCGGATGGTTATTCCTATCCTTCGGACGACTATATATTTCTACGTCTTAGGATGTTAATTTAGCATGTTTTTGGCTGTCACACGTTATGAAACATTTCGAAACATTGCGTTTTCTTGTTTTATTATTGAACGGACGAGGCCGTTATTTTTAGGCTGACGTCATTAAACAGCTGGGCCATCGATCGCACAGTGGCGGAAATTCAGAGGAGGGGGGGGAGGGTTTGGTTAAACTAACATCTGGCCTTTTGTTAAAAAAGTGTGAGACAGCCAAAAGGATTCTAAATTTACATCCTAGGATGTAGAAATAGCCGTCCAGGTGGTTATTCCTATCCATCGGACGATTATTTCTACGTCCTAGGATGTTAATTTAGCATATTTTTGGCTTTTACACATTTTTTTTTTTACGAACACCCCCACCCCCCCTCCCATTCGTTAATTTAACACTTTCTTTTTCAGTGAGGTGCATTATGTGTTTAAAAACTAAGAAAAACTATTGTCCTAAAGCAATGGATCTGTTGTAAACTTGTGCTGTACAGCTTTAATTTGGAAAGTTGATATCTGTGTAAAATAACGTGAAAATCGCATCGGGAAATGTCAAACTCCGGCACTCACAAACTCAATACATGCGCATTGATCATACTTTCAAAAATGGCGGTCAATTGAACGGGTCACAGTGAGTAGTCCCATCTAATCGCAACTTTCTAAAGTGATTCATCATAGAGGAAGCTGCAATTAGATGAGACTCCCCCATTGTGAACCGCTCATTCGATCGCCATCTTTAAATTTTGTTTAAACGCATTTATTGAGTTTGTGGTTGAATTTTGAGGCTTGCGATTTTCACGCGATTTTACAGTGAAATCGACCTATTGCAACGCTGTAGCAGACATTTGCGACAGACTCATTTATAAAATTAAAAATAACTTCGAGCGAATCCTACAATAAAGAACTGAAAAATGGAAGTATCGAAATTCTAGCTTATTCCTTTTTAAAGCTTTCGAACGTTAATTTAAAGTGATTATAATTTGCTGTTTAACGGACATCAATATTTTCACCAACATACTATTGCATAAATGAAACCACCACGCTCATTTAAGCATCATAATCTATGACTTCCAAACGCTGTATAATTCGTTTAGATACCCACACAAACATATACAATTATTTCTCGCAGTCTTTAATAATTCTCCGTACACTAGAAAACCAGGCAGCAAATTTTGGCAATATTTCATGAATTCAAATGAAAAATCCAAACTTTTTGAGGTTACAATGATGTTTCTATAAACTTTATGTGGTTCCTATCGGTGCAAAAGTATATGTATGTGTCGGTGAAAAGAGTATACAATGTAGCATGAGTCATTCAAAATGGACGAAGTGAACTAACCGTAGTAAATTTTGAAAGTTTTCAATGTGCGTATCGTTATTTCGCGGAATTTCACGTCAGAATCGATGCGTTGAAATTCTGTAGCAAAAGTATGTAACGAACCCATGCTTGTGCATCGTAGCCGAACCGACCTCTATATAATTGGCAGAAAAATTCTGTTGACGTCGTTCATAAAACCACCGATCAAGGACCATACATAAACCAGAGAACAAAAGTTCTACAAATTTTATAAGGGAGGAGAGGATTGTTCTAATTGAACAATCAATTCAAGGATCAATTTGAGGATTGTTCAAATAAGTATACACATATATTATTAGTATAGGTACTTGTTCTCAAAAACAACTCCTCAGAAGAGCAGCTCTATTCAGAACGAAACTAAATAAAAAAAAAAAAAAAAAAAAGTTTTGAGTGAAAATTATAAAATGATCAAATTTAATAAATTTATGTTAAAAAAACGTCATTTTGTTGGTTTGATCCTCTTTATAGAGAAATGGGGTTTCAAATGTAAGACGAGATTTAGAGATAAAAACTCCACTGCAGAGGTGGCTCGTGTGCAATGTGGTAATAACGGATTCCATTCAAATGTATGTAAAATAATCGATCTTCAGGAGGTTCACTAAACTCAGAGGAGATCGATACTTTTACATAGGTTTAGATTACAAAAACCATGGTTGCCAATCCACACGAGCCACCACTGGAAAACACCCCAATGTATCATCCTCAATTCCTCAATCATACCTCAACAAAATCTCCATTACAGAGATATGAGAAAGAAAAAATAAATTTATGCTCAAAAAGTAATAATTTTGTTTGGAAAAAAGTGTTATAAAAAGAACTCAATTTACATACGTTTACAATACAGGGTGTGATATATTACTTAACTTTCTTACTATCCCCATCCTGATTAATGTTAAAATTTGGCCTTGCGTTCGAAAAAATACTGACATAATATTATAGAACAAAAAAGCTCGGGCTAAGATGAAAAGAAAACTTAAACATCGAGGCTCTTGAGAAATTCTTACTAGTTTCACCCTAGGTCTCTTCGAATCACAGGATAGCGTGCTACAAACGCATAATGTAAAACTTTTACCAACGAGCTAACTTTTAATCATGATCGGTTTGGTTTTTTATCGATGACTTTATTTCGTTCCTCCGTCTACGCCCCTATACTCCTCTTCCTCGCTCATAAATCAAGTTTGTGATGTAGGATTTCATATACCTACTTAGTCACATTTATATTTTCTTATCGAAAGCATATTTTATAAAAATTCCAGGTGAAATATGATTTCATGAGAACCATTCGATGCAAAGAGTTTGTCATTGTCAGCTTTGTTTCTGTTTTTGACGGTAATAACTTCTTAGCGTAAGCTGTCTTTCCTCGCCTTGAGGTTGCATTAATTAGAAGAAATGTCAAATATAGGGTGAGAAAAAGGAAACTCGTGTCATTGCCACCACTGCGTGGTGCGTGTATATTCTCCGAGTCCCGCGTTAGAAGAAGCGTTGGACTTTAACCATTCAAACCCATGAAAAAGGTCGAATTCGGGAGTGCCTATACACTGTTTTAGTTGAGCGATATATCGTATTGATTGCCATCTGAGGGCATCTACTTCCAAACAAACTCTGGTTCAATGTATTTTCCCCATAAGCGCATTTTTGAACGGAAATTTAGGCTATGAAATCAAACAACAAACACGACCTTTTTGCAATGGAGCTGTTGCAAACTTTTGCTACAGGCCTTATTAATAGTTGATTGTGGGGTAATACCCTGTAAAAATAACGATTAGCGCACTAAAAAATCACGAAATCCACTCCTAAACTCACAAAATGCTTTTAAATGCGAGACCGTAATGGCAGCCGAGGCCACGGTTTTCTTATGGCAATTGTATGCTTCTTCTTCTTTCTTGTGTGGTGTTGCGAGAACACCTCGTGTAGATAACGCTGATTGAAGATAGGAAACTCCAATGAAAACCGCGGCCCCGGCCGCCATTACGGTCTCGCGTTTAAAAGCATTTTGTGAATTTAGGAGTGGATTTCGTGATTTTTTAGTGCGCTAATCGTTATTTTTACAGGGTATTACCCCTATATCAACTATTAATGAGCCTGTAGCAAAAGTTTGCGACAGCTTCATTATGAATTCTACATCCTCGGAAATGCTTCTTAATGCCTGGTTCCTCGACTAAAACTGCTGAATTCAACAAAATATATTACAGATTAAACGTTACATCGGGAGGTTGAAATCGCACCCAAAAGTTATTGTTTTTGTTGTGGAATTGGAGGGATTTCGGAAGATTCTAACCTACAAATGCAACGTTTATTCTGTAATATCTTATTGATTTCGGCAGTTTTAGTCAAGGAACCAGCTATAATTGAGCATTTTCAAGGACGTCAAAATGCATAATCGCAAAAAGTTTGTAGTAATATATTGTTTGATTTAATACCCTTTTCCGTTCAAAAGTTCGATTATGGGGAAAATACATTGAACCAGAGTTTGTTTGGAACCAGAGGCCCTCGAACAATCGATACGATATATCGCTCTACTAAAACAGTCAATAGTGCGTAGGTACAATATTTCGATCCTTTTCATGGAGTTCAATGTACAAAATGCATCGGTTTCAGATCACACACTTATGACACTGCCTGATGTTTTAATTAAATATGAGAAGGGTGGTGAATTTCTTCTCTTACTAAGTATGGACAAGGATGATCGACATTTATTTTTTGTTTTTTCTGAGCTTTAGAGAGAAAGTTAACCCTTAACTGCATGATTTTTTTTTTTTTTTTTTTCAATAAAATAATTTTTTTTCAGTACAAATTTGATTCTTGAGACAGGGAAAAATAGTGAAAAAATTCTTTCCATTATATTTCAATGGTAAAGAGCCTGAATATCAATTGTTCCAAATATGGCCTTACCCGAATTTAGGTATCCATGCAACTGAAAATAAAGTTTTCAGGCTAAAAAAAATAAAATTAAAGTAGTAAAAAATAAGTTAGTAAGTTTCAATAGTTGTTGATTTTTTTGTATATGGTACCCCTGCGTTACTCCCAAACATAACAATGAAAATCGAAAAATCTCTATCAGATTTTCAGTAAGCTATTTTCAACCACGCTGCACGTTCTCTATCCTGTGCTGCGCGCTCTAGGACAAAATCGACAATTCTTACTCGTTTAGTATCTGTTCCAAATGTGACCCACCATGCAGCGACAGTACAACTCAAGTCCCCTACTTTTATATAAGGCTTCAAAGTAATTGTTCCAGATCTGGGCTCATCTGCAGTTAAGGGTTAAAGAGATCGAGATAATTTGAGCTAGTCGCTATTACCGGTCAATTTGGCAGCACTGGAGCAACGGAGTTACTTTACTTGCAGTAGGCATGCGTGAGCGTTAGAAGCACTCAACTTTGATTTTGCAAGTACCATAACTGGAATTTTGGAATAATAAAGCTTTGCCCCCCCCCTTTGTTATCTTCTCTAAAACACTCATTTTAAGGTAATTTATTTGGTCGCGATTCATCGATGGATCCTAAATATGGAGAACATGAAACTACATTAAATACATTTTTCTGAGGAATATGTTGCTTCGTAAAAACTGAAGTCTTTGGAAATTGATATATATTATTTTGAAGACACGTCAAAATAGTATTTTGAATTGATATGATCTCAAGAGTCAGTGATGGCTCGTGCAATTTGGCAACGATGTGTTTCCTTCATTAAAATCTATGTTTAAGGTGATTCCAGGCGAAACTTCCCAAATTTCAATCCGATGGATAGCGCCACTAGTCGCTTTTTGGAAAAGTCGTGTTTTTGGCGTTTCAAACTGAAACCATCGATAAAACGCATAATCCAATAACGTCAGCACCTGCAAAATTTTTTTATGGATTTTTTGAGCCCAAAATGAGCAAAATTGGTTCAAAATTAAAGCCGCAAATTATGAAATTCGTTTCGTCAAAAGCTTAGTGAGTGAGAGTGAGCGCGAGTGACGATATGTCTATCTGCCTCACTCGCACTCATTGCGGCTTACGGGAAGTTTCGTTTTTCATAATTTTCGGCTTTATTTTTGAGTGTTTCAGCCTGAAACTTTCAGGATATCTTCCTGGAGTATGCTCGCAGGTGCTGACGTTCCTGAGATTCCTGTTTTAGCGGTAATTCGTCAATTTTAGCCAAAAACTGTTGACTTTTCGAGCAGCTTGACGTGGTGTCCAAAGTTGGAACTAATCGACCCTGGAATCATCTTAACAATCGATTGTTGGTGAAGCACTCAAGCACTGCTTCGCTATCAAAGCAGTATGAATATGGATTATTTCCGCATGCAAAATTCTCAACTCACAATCTTGTGACTTAGTTGTACATTTCTGTGAGTATTATATCATTTTATCACGAAGAAGCGTTGAGACTGCAAAGTTTTGTGTTTTCTGTGGGCTATATAGATCTTTGAAAATTTTCAATTATTTGAGTACTTAAACAATCGTGTAACTAAACACTCCACATGTCTCTTGTTCTGAATAAAACTTGATAAAGTAAATAATAAAAAAAGGAGAAACCGTGAAAGTTGGGATCGAAACTAAAATTGAAATGGGGGCTGAAGAGAATTTTTAGTAAATTCAAGAAATATTTCTAGTGAGTCGATAAAAGCATATTCATTAAAAGTTTTGTTCACTAAATTGCAACGCATTATCGAGGAGCCAAAAGTTCCAAAGTTCAAGGAGTGCAGATATTGCTGGTTTTGAGACTACAAAGCTTCATTTGTGGCTTCAATTGAACCCCCTGCGAAGTCGATTCCACAATCCACATGTATAATATAGATTTTTATGTGGAAAATATATCGATATATTTGCAATTCACGAGTCACCACCGATAAAAAGTTAACATCCATCTACATACAGTGTAGATTCTACACGCATTCTCTTCATTTTCTCTACAACAGTACAATGTTGGTTCATCGAGGAATTCTTAAATGGTGTAGTTGAGCAAACCGTATGAATTTGGATCGATTCACATTTTATGTGTGTATCGTTCAAGTATGTACACATACATAGTTTCTATAAACGTTTCACATACATTCAGCAATAAAATTGAGTTTTTTGCGGTGAGGGAAAAACACAGACCATTTTACTATATTATTTCAAGATGCAAAAATAAATTTGAATTTTTGATAGTACAAAAATATAATTATATACATATGAGGAGTATTTATATACAATTCTTACAATTTTATTAACATATTATGAAAAAATGAATCAAATTAAAGCGGTCGAATCAATATAATTGTGAGACCATGAAAACTTGAAAACACTTAAACAAGGGTGTTTACAGGGTGAGGGGGTGTCTTTTCGCTAGGTCCTGAAAAACGCTGAAATGAAAGGGGGAAAGGCGGTGAATTTCCTGAAAGCTCCAAAAAAGTTGACTTTACCCCCCCCCCCATATGATTCCCTTGTGGAATTTTTTTCTGGATTCGCATTATACTTGCACTTAACTCAGGGTGTTCAAAAAATGTCATTGCCAGGATTGCTTCGTAACATTTCTGGGGACCGATCCTTCAAATTATCGACTTTTGGATGGACTGCAGATAAGAATGGAAAACGGTGATCGGTGGAGACGAGTCACGTGGTTGCCAAGTCTAATCAAAATACAGAATTTATCTAATTGGTTATCAGATGCTCAAGACTGTCCGATAAATAACCAACTATAGATAAAGTCCGTATTTTGGTTAGACTTGGCAACCAATTAAGCGACTCGTCTCCATCAATTACCGTGTTCCGTCCCTATCCAGTCCATCCAAAATTCGGGAATTTCAAGGATCGGCCCGCCTAAAGAGATGCACATAATATCGCTTTATTCCTCAGTGCCCTGAGTTGAGCTTTCCTGAAACTAATATCTTTTAAAATCCCTCCTTTCACTCTAAAATAAAAGACTTATTCGTTAGAACAAGGGTTTCTTTTGCTTGGAATATAAAGCGTGCTTATTCCAAGAAATAAACATCAAAATATAGGTTTGATAAATCTAGTGAAGATTAGACCCATGCACAGTGTTTAATGGGCCTTATTTTTGGCTTTCACTTTCATTCGATCAAAGAATAAGCAGTACTTAAATTGACAACACCGCTCAAACATCATAACAGGCTTAAATGCCCTAGAATGCACTTCTCTCCAAATAATATCTTGAAAATTAACCCTTATTCCAAATAAATTATTATTAATTATTTGAGAGTATGGTCAAAAAATGAGTGCGTATACACATCATATATGTTCCATCGAAGAAATTTTAGTTTTCCCTTGAAGCCAATTCTCTTCTAATATGAGCTCATACACGCCATGCTCCAGCAATAACTGACTGATAACTTCAATTTCAATACTGACTAAATCCTTTATTTCACTCAAAGCTTAAACCATATTTATTTATTTACCATACCTACGGTAGAAGTTTGGATCACATCTTGTTAATGATAAAATCGAATTAGAGACTCTTAAACGAAGCATGAGTCCCTTGCAAAAAAAAAAAAAAAAAAAAAAAAAAAAAAAAAAAAAAAAAAAAAAAAAAAAAAAAAAAAAAACTTGTCACTTGGAAGTGTGAGCTGTAGTTTTCTTCGCGAAAGCGTATAAACAGACAGAAAGTCAGCTTTAAGAAAGAATTGTGGGTCGTTAAGATTGAGATCTTGGTATAACCCTTTCTTACTCATCACCTGCTTTTTCCCTCGCAGGTGTCCCACATGTCGGGTATCAGATCTTCGAATACTACCGCAGTGCAAGAGCTTCATGTGTGGTTATGATACTAATTTCAGAACACACTTATAGATCTATCGCAATTCAGTGGCGGCTCGTGCGATTTGGCAACAGTGTTTTTATCCCATTTAAATACATGGAAAACAATTGAAACTCGAGGAGGCTGCCAGCCTCCGCTTGAATCGATTTTTTACCTAAGTTTAAGTGGGAAAAATGCATGGTTGCCAAATCTCACGGGCCGCTACTGTCGCAATCGCCCCTTAAGTCGAATAGTACATTAGCGTAGGGTACCGCAGTACAAGAGCAATGTGGTTGGAAAACGAATCGGAATTTATCTTCTTGTAGATCCATCGCAAGTGTCTCAAAAATCTGGTCGCAGATTAGCGAAGGCTACTGAAATACAAGAGCAGTGTGGTTGGGACACAGAATAATACAATCAGAAGGGAAACTTCCATAAGAGCCAATGGAAACAAGATTTGGAATTTACTGGCACAAACTGGCAACTGTGCCAACTCACTTCTCAAGATGGCGGATATGCTTTTTCAGGCTATACAACCAATCACTACTCGGCCAGTTGCTGAAGATCGCCGAAGATACTCACTTTCGAACATGGCGGCCCGAAGTAAAGAATGTTTCAAAATGAATTAGAGTTTCCGTTCTGATTAGAGTATTCTGTGGTTGGGAAATGAATTTCAGAACACACTTTTAGATTCATCGCTAGTGTCCCACTAGTCGGGTAGCAGATCAGCGAAGGCTACCGCAGTGCAAGGGCCTCCGATTGATTATTGAAGTTATCCGGAAGGTGCCCCTGCATGTGGGACAAAAGCAACCCTCACGTCCTCACAAATTTGTACACAACCGCGAACACCATGACGCTGACGAACATGAGGACGAGCGCGGTGACGATTTTCGCGAACGCGTTCAAGCCGGAGTCGGGGGGATCCAGCGGAGCGGTCCGAACGTGGGAACTGCGGCGTTTCCCCGCGAGACCGCGCGCAAGTGCCGGGAAAGCGAGACTTTGCGTGAACGTCAATTTATGAAGCGATTCCGAGAGGCTGTAAGGGCCGACGCTACCGCGAGCCGCAGCTCGAAGCAGCGCGTACTCAAGGTCAAGCGCATCCAACAGCGAGTATCGAGCGGTGACTGTTGAGCTTCGTCGTCGGTCCCTGTCCCAAGGGTCTGATGAGTGCCGGGCACCGATGGCGGCAACCGCAGCTGCTACGCTGGTGAGCGATGAGGCGGTGGATGATGAGTTTGAGTTGGTGCAAGAGTTCTGGTACTCGGATTCCTCGTCCGCGCTCGAGGCTTCAGGACTTGGGCCTGTAGAAATCCTGAGGAGTCGGGCGTGATCCGGATGAAGATATGTACTGCTTTTTCGCCGATACTTCGGCGAGGTTGACGGGGTCGGCTTCTCTGTTGTCGCCGGCGAGATTTGAACGGGCTGCGGGGATGGACTAGCCTGAAATCAAATGAAGCACTGGTCAGAATGAATATAATAGTTATTTTCTTACAGCCATTTAAAAACGAAAACATGAGCGTAAAATACTTTGAGTGCAATTCAAAGACTTTATACTTGGGATCTATTCAGTAGCTTCGCGTGCCATCTGGAAACCAAGGTATATGGAGAACAGGTATGGACATCACTCTGAGCTTGGCTCGGATTGGTTGTGAAAAAAGCGACTCCACCGCCATTTTTCTGACCGCGCGATTCAAATTTAAATTTCACATCTTGAAAAAGAAAATGAACAGCATAATTGATGATGTTAATACATTCTATAGTCACAAAATTAACATTTAAAGATAAAAATTACATTTCATTGTTCAAACAAATAAAGTATTGCTTCAGATAAACTTCCCCTTCAAACCGAACCACAAACAACAATGCAGGATATACACGGTGTAAATAGGAGACAAGATGGCGGCGAAGTCGCTTTTTCCCAAAAGGCCACGCCCCCTGAGTCGAGTGTTGTCCATACCTGTTCTCCATATACCTTGTCTGGCAACAATGCAACTCCTCCATTTAAACTCATTAAATAAATCGTTTTTCCTTGTGCACTTTCTAGTGCACCCCATGAATCCGAGAATTTAGATGAGTTCAAATGGATAGAAAATGCAGAGCTGCCAAATTACACCATTGAATCTATTTGACTTGACTTGGCTTGAAAAATACTCAGGTCGAGCGAAAAATATTTTGCAACTCTGAGACGCTTGACGTAGATCGGCAAGTCTTGAGAAATCTCAAGTTTAGTTATCTACTTGAGAATTATTTTGAGAGGAAACCATATTTTGTTTTTAAAGCGTCTTTGCATTGCCAATTTTTGCCTTAGTCTCTCTTGAAAATCCCTTGAAACTTCCTCGAGAAATCTCCACGCGTTTTGGATCAAGGTATGTTTCCGAATAGTTGCTAATTGGATATTTGGAGGACTTTTCAAGTTCGAGTGAGTTAAGTTAATCTCCTGTAAATTCTTTAAATTGCACCCTCAGGGTGCATACGACAGCGTATCCCACCCGAAGTCGCGCGCCGCAAATCGTCCATTTAATCCATTAACGTTTAAATGTATGGCAAAATGGACGACCCCCCCCCCCCCCCCTCGAGGTCCGTAACGGCGTAACTTGTCAAAATCATTCTACTTTGAGTGTTCAAAATCCCGGAGAGCTTAATGTTTTTCCTATTTAACCCTTTAAAGCTCATTTAATTAAGAAGTTATTATGCTATGCATTAGTTTAACATTTAAAATCGCCTTCAATTTTGCATAATACCACACGCGTTTTGTTGAGTAGAGCTTGCTGAGTCCGTACTAAAAGGTACTGTTTCCGGTCAGATTTGGCTAAACAAGAGTTATCACATCTAATGGAACGGTCAAAAATCGTTTCATAACTTACTTTACGTCGTCGTCGCCACGCATTCGTTTTGCATTTAGAATCGCCTTCAATTTTGCAGAATACAACAAGCGTTTCGTTGGGTAGGAATTGTTGAATCCGTGGAAAAGGTATAGAGCTCGTTTCAGAAGTGTAAGGCGCACCTAGACCATAATCTTCGACGAATTTTCACGTTTCATTCCTTCAAATCAAAGCGAAATTCGCCTTCATTTTAATACCTTTGATTTTTAAGCGCTCCTCGATGAAAAGCTGACGCTCGAATTTATTTTCATTCATTTTCATTTCGTAACATGAGAAATAATGTTGGAAAATTCCAAAGATTTTCGATCTAGGTGCCCCTACACTTCTGAACGACCTCTACTGTTTCCTTATAATTTCGATAAAACAAGAGCTATCTATTGAACGGATCCTAACCTCAGCCAAAATCTGAAAGTCTGGAATAGTTTTCTGGATCTGATTTCCATAACACTTTGAAAGCTCTTTTTATTTATTATTTTTTTTTCCTTTATTTTTTCATTTATTTTATTTTTTTCCTTCGGAAGATTTTATGTTTATCATTTTTTGGACTAAAATCCATGAGAATTCATGCTTAGTACGTATTTTCTATGGCAAAAGTGTGCGAAGGTTCAGTTGTCATATTAAAGACGATTTGGAATTTAAGCAATAGATATTAATATGATAGCGACTTACAGACTTCTCAACTCGATTACCTACCGCCATCCATTACGGCCTATAGGGCCCCGTCCATACGGTGTTGCCAGATCTAGTGGCTTTTTTCTATGGGTTCTTGTCAGTGGAGTAGCGTGCAATTTGGCAAAGTTGTCGTTTCACCATTTAAACCCATTACAATTATCGAATTAGTGGGTGTTCGGTGAACACCCTCACATTCGACCTTTTACATGGGTTTAAATAGACAGAATACAACGTTGCCAAATTGCACGCTACGTCACTGGTTGTTATGGGAAAATTCGCAAGATTTGGCAACAATGCGTCCCCATGGTTCGTTCTAAGGCAATCAATTGGGAAGTCGACATAGAACTCAACTATTATTCATAGGACTTGAAAATCTAAATTTAGAAGCCTTATATCCCTTCTTCTTCCTTTTCAACACTAGCGTAATTAATTGCGCCTTTTCCAAAACTAATTGCCACGACGAGTTTAGAAATTATAATTACTTGAAAACGATCGGACTTGAGGACGGAACGGGAGCCTAGGCAGTAGCGTCGCGTGCAATTTGGCAACAATGTATTCTATCAATTTAAACTCATGTAAAAGATCGAATTTAGGGGGTTCACAGTGCACAAGGAAAATTCGATATATTTAATGAGTTTAAATGGAGCAGTTGCATTGTTGCCAGATGGCACGTGACGCCACTGAGCCTAGGCAAATAGAGCCACCTCGACTCAACCGTTCGTCTGCGTCCAGCAAGGGTGATTTTTTTTTTAAAGTCACGAAGTCCTTTTCATTTCTCTATCGCGTCGATATGCTCTCATTGCAGTCTAGCAACACGATAATGAAACGATAGCGATTAGGTAGTGAGGCGATATCGATTTCGCAACTCAAAATAATCATCCTGTTTGGGTTGCAAGCAGTTATCTTGCAATGAATCCTCGGTTAATTAGTTCCGAATATTGGCACCAAAAAAAAAAAAAAAAAAAAAAAAAAAAAAAAAAAAAAAAACACAAAAAGCACAAGTTTCAAGATAGTAGGCACTTGCAAGCATACTTCAGGAAGATATACCCTGAAATGTCTAATCTGAAACACTCAAAAATAAAACCGGAATATTGGAAAACTAATCCATCAGCCCTAATTTTCAGAGGAGGCAAACCTTTTTATTTAGTAAATTAATATTTGTTATTTTTGGGAAAATCAATGTATTCAAATTTTTAGGGAGGAAAAACAGCGCCTCATGCTCCCCCGTCACTCAATGGAGCGAGTCAATGGAAAAGGCCGGACATGGTATCGTAACTTTAAATGCGTATACCTTTGTTAAATACACTACGTAGAAGTTTGAAAGTAATTTCATTGATTTTACTGTAAAATTTCCTACAAGAATCACCCTTTACAGTTTATTTTTTGACGATATATGAATTCAAATTTGCATTTATAGTAATTTTTTCCATGTCCGACTCCTCCTATTAACTCTCTCCACTGTGCGCCACCGCACAGTGGAGCTAGTCAATGGGAGAGGCCGGAGTATTTAAACTTTAGATGCTTGTATCTTCGTTAATACTCAACGTGAAAGTTTGAATGTATAATGTCATTGATTTTCACGTAAAATTTTCGTCAATAATCACCCCTTACAATGCTGTTTTGTGACCGTAAAAACACAAAAAATTGCATTTTTATCTATAAATTTCATGTCCGACCCCTCCCATTGACTCGCTTCTTTGTGCGGCGCATTGTGGTCTGAGATGGTCAACAAGTGGCAACAAATCAGAGAGTAAATGTCTCATCAATTTATCATCATTTATAAACTTTTAACCCTTTACTGCATGATTTTTTTTTTTTTTTCAATAAAATAATTTTTTTCAGTACAGTTTTGATCCTTGAGACAGGGAAAAATAGTGAAAAAATTCTTTCCATTATATTTCAATGGTAAAGAGCCTGAATATCAATTGTTCCAAATATGGCCTTACCCGAATTTAGGTATCCATGCAACTGAAAATAAAGTTTTCAGGCTAAAAAACATAAAATTAAAGTAGTAAAAGATAAGTTAGTAAGTTTCAATAATTGTTTTTTTTTTTTTTTTTTGTATAAGGTACCCCTGCGTTACTCCCAAACATAACAATGAAAATCGAAAAATCTCTATCAGATTTTCAGTGAGCTATTTTCAACCACTCTGCACGTTCTCTATCCTGTGCTGCGCGCTCTAGGACAAAATCGACAATTCTTACTCGTTTAGTATCTGTTCCACATGTGACCCACCATGCAGCGACAGTACAACTCAAGTCCCCTACTTTTAGATAAGGCTTCAAAGTAATTGTTCCAGATCTGGGCTCATCTGCAGTTAAGGGTTAAGACCAATGTTTCAATCATGGAAATCACTTTGAACATGTAGTTTTAACCTAAAAATCATGATTCAATTCAAATTCAGCTTATATAAAGTCGAAAACTATGACTTTTGATGTTTGTTTGTTTTTTTTTTCTTCTTCTGCTTCTCCTTCTTTTTTTTTTTTAGCCAGTTTTTTTCCATCTCGGACCATCATGCGGCACCTCTGCGATCGACAGTCATTCTCTCTTTTATACCTGTACGGAGTCGATGCCTGAATCATTCTGTCCGGTTGACGAATATCCGTCCTCAGAATGATGGAACACAAAGCTCTGTCCGTCGGCCTCTCCGCGTGGCGAATCCTGACTCGGCCACACTTGAAATATCGGCAGGGAACATTTTGAACCAATCGCCGTCGGAGTCGGACTGCAAATAGTGATGGGAGCA
Organism: Trialeurodes vaporariorum; assembly: GCA_011764245.1. NCBI lineage: Eukaryota > Metazoa > Arthropoda > Insecta > Hemiptera > Aleyrodidae > Trialeurodes > Trialeurodes vaporariorum. The sequence continues at coordinate 4,257,313 of VMOF01000001.1, forward strand.
GCATCTTTATCATCGGACGTCAGCAACGGCTGATTCGGAGTCTTTTGCGCTTCAACGTCTTTCAAGTCCCCTCCGCTGTCCACGACAATGACCGCTTGTTTCCCTTTCCAATACTTCCGGAGATCCCTCAGAGGCATCTGAAACAGAAATAGAATAGTACCTGTAATAATAATTGTTCTGAAAAGTGCCGCCACGCCAATGACTTGCACAAGGTCAGAATGGCCTTCATAGTTGCCGCATCTTGCTTCACTGAAAAAAAAAAAAAGAAAAAAAAAAGATTACCAGAAGCATTGACGATGCGCATGGGCGCCCGCAGAAAAATGTCCAAGGGGGGGGGGGGGGGGGGGGGGGGTGCAAAATTGTTGAACCCCAATGGAAGGTCTAGGAGACCCCCCCCCCCCCGGTGGAATAGGGAAAGCTTCTTTTTTTTTCATCCAAATGGTGGACAATTATAAAGCCATGGCAGGTGTATCAAATAATATGTAATAATTTTGACGTGTTTGATATAATGGACAAAGTGACAACAGACGAAAATGATACTAAGGTAAAAGTTTAATTCTTCCATACCTTGCAAAAAATGAGTTAAAATTACAAAATAAAGAAATACTGAAGTTTTTTAACAATTACTTAATATTGCATTTTATATTTTCCTTTCATTTTTTACTGCGAAATTTTGACTTTTTTGAATTCCAAGGGGGGGGGGGGGGCAAGTGCCCCCTCTTGCTCCCCGCTGCGGGCGCCCATGACGATGCGTGAAGTAATGTGCACTATGGCATGAGATCGTCAAAAAGTGGCCAAAAATCAGAGACTAAATTTTTCATAAATTTATTAGTTTCAAGCTTTCAAGACCAATTTTAATCACAGAGAACACTTTTCACACGTCATTTCAACCTAGAAATGTCTTTGAAAAGTCTTAAATTGATTTTGAAAGGTCAAAAACGATGATTTTTGAAGACTTTTTATCACTCTTTTTTTGGTCAAAAGACTGGACTTTCTGTAGTTCACATATCGTTGTGCTTCTAAAAATATTTCTAGAATTTAGAAACTATTTTTTTCAGAGATTGTTTTTAAATGAAAAACTTCAACGGTGATTCTCAGGGACCAGGGCTGATGATGCCGTTTTGCGCGGATCTATATCTCCAGTACACTTTTTTAATGCACCGATGATTCCATCGATTGACTAAAGATTACAGTCTAGTTCAGCAGTGTGACTTTAAGCCACGGAAACACTGCGATCTGTGATCTTTATTCAATCGATCAAATCAGTGTGAATAGCAAAATTCCGTCAAATTTTAAAGTCAACGGTGTTTTTATCGGTGGGAGAAAAAATTACTGATCATAGTGATTTCAAGGATCATAGCATTCACACAACTGAAATTTTCAGAGTGTAATCTTTTCGTCACCCGATGCAGGAAGCATGTATGAAATAAAAAATTCATTTTGAGATCTGCAAAACCACCACCCTTGTGATTCCATTGGTCAACAAAAATATTACAGATTAGAGTTCTTTCACGTATGGCACCGTCCCATTGTTTGAATAGACGGATTATCAGTCTTTCCATCGAAAGATTAGCGATGAGGAGCGGAAGGAGGGAACTGGGGAATCCAACCTCCCCCTCCAACCGGCTCCGATATTTCAAATCATTCGTTCGCCAGTGCTATTTCCGCTGGATTTGGAAATGCTATAAACTTCACGGAAAAAGGCAACACTGCTGGCCTCTATGAGGATTAATAATGTGCAAAATTGTACATGTAAGCAACTCTTAAAGCAATTTGCCTAGGCAAATCATAATCTGAACAATCTCAAGAGTTTGCGATTTGCCTAAAGCAAAGTCTGTTTACGGCTCACGAACTGCCTAGGCAAATTGCAAGCCAATGGGGCAGTTGCAAGGGTCTAAAATTGTGTGTTTTTCATGAATAAAATGATAGTACTTGATAAGCTTAGAACATTGGTGCCTTTAATTTTTTCATAAGTGTTCCGGTTTTGGAAATGATACACATTACACACGTATGATGAAGTTATAAAAAATTGTGCTCTTAGTGACGTCACAACGCGGAATGGGTCTGTTGCACACTTCGGCTACAGCGTTTTAAAGTATCAATTCCTATGTAAAAAGCCGAGAAAATAACAATGGCAGCATCATAAAACACTAAAATTCAATAATAAACTCACAAATTGCGAAAAACACTAGACACTATTCACCCCTGTATCTTTCCACCAAGTGCACGATATTTCGCGAAATTAGCGCGGCACATTGAAATAATCACGGCCGACTGTCATCACAGCTGACTTCATAAACAAATAAACAATAAACACTGACGGCGTCTGCTCGAATTCTTACGTTTCAATGTCCTCAATTCCTCACAAAAGGTTGTGAAAGGTAAGGAAACCGATATTTGTGTCGAAAACTTATCAAAATGAAACAATAACACACAGGAGTTCCAAGGATGATTCCAACTTCGATTATCATGCTTGAAACTCCCGTGTGTTATTGTTTCACTTTGATAAGTTTTCGACAAAAATATCAGTTTCCGTACCCTTCACAACCTTTTGTGAGGAATTGTTGATATTGAAACGTAAGAATTCGAGCAGACGCCGTCAGTGTTTACTGTTTATTTGTTTATGAAGTCAGCTGTGATGACAGTCGGCCGTGATTATTTGAATGTGCCGCGCTAATTTCGCGAAAATTTGTGAGTTGATTATTGAATTTTAGTGTTTTCTGATGCTGCCATTGTTATTTTCTTGGCTTTTTACATAGGAATTGATACTTTAAAACGCTGTAGCCGAAGTGTGCAACAGACCCATTCCCATTTAAAACAATTTATTTTGGGCCAAAATCTCATCTCCAGAACAATGGGACTTAATTATAGAAACCAAAGACATGTTTGTTCTCAGCTCATCAAGAACTTTCATTTTCTTCATAAAGAACACAACACTTCGGATCTTTGCAACTGCCCCATTGCGATCTGCCTAAGATTCCGATTTTCCTGCGACAAATATATGATATATGTGTGGGTCAACCATTTTTGAAATCGCAAATTATCGCAAAATATATTGGAAGATAAATATACTGTACAGTCTCAGCTTTCTTTTCATACTTACCAAGGAAAATTGAGTAGGTATTCTCAAGTATTTGAATATGCTTTCATTGAATCCAACGGCGTAGCGTGTAGCAACGTTGCACTTCGCCCATCTAAACCCATGGAAAAGATCGAACTATTGGGTGTTAGGTGAACTCCTTCGCATTCGACCTTTCACGTGGGTTTAAATGTACACAATACAACGTTTCCAAATTGCACGCTACGCCACTGTTTGAATCTATCGATGTTTCCTAACAGACAGATTGTTTGATTCGCACAACAAACAGGTCACTCATGCATGTCGTTCATATGTATTTATGTTTACAACTTTAAAAGTCGCAAACTATCACAAACTTTCGCAAACTATCTTTTGAGATACAGGAACTTGAGAGGCTCAGCTGTCTTTTCATATTTAGGAAAATCGTGTATTTTCTACTGTGTCATGCGAAAATTTAATTTGAATCTATGGATGTGTGTTGCGGTTTTTTCCTCATAGATTTCTGAGACTCGCACAATATAAGCTGATCATGCCGCTCATATTTATGTTCACAACTTTTAAAATCGCAAACTACCGCAATATATGTTTAAATATTAAAAACACTAGAAAGTCTCAGCTTTCATTTCACACCAGAAAAAACGAGTACTCTCAAGTATATACGAAGTGAAAATGTCATTTGAATCTATCGATGTTTACTGTTTTTTCCCCGTGCATGGCGTGCATTTCTGATTTTATCCGGCTGATGCAAGATTTGTCTCCACTAAAGTTGATGAATTAGAAGACATTCCCCACCCTCAATTTAATGATGCTTCTTGGCAATAGGAGATGCTATTTCCTTACTCCCATTCGTCAAAATCAGTCCTATTTTTGATGATCTGCCAACTTTATTTTTGGGGTTTTCGGGAGCCAGCTTGCAAAAATTACACACTATGCATCAACTTTTGAAGCAATTTTCTGCATAAATTATAAATTATGAATATTATTTTTCCCGTAGACGATCCGTATAAGTGCAGAGAGAATAGAATATAACTAAAAGAAGATTCAATGGAACCCAGTAAAAGTTCACACAAAATGACAGAATTTCGAAGTAACCGCATCAAGTGGCACGTAATATGCATATAAGAATACTATTGATACGCGGATGGTAATGATAGTAATAATACATTAGTAATAGCATGCGTAATCAAATCTGCGTATAATTTTCACAGTATAGTGCGATTTTCCAGGGACAACCACACATTTGTGTCACTTACATGGGATCACACTCAAATCAAATTTATTACATCCTCAACCTGCTGGCATTTGCTAAAGAAAACGTACCGCCGAACGCCTTCAATTAATAGTGTATGCAACAACAGATGCCTGAAAGTAGGAACGTTTAACTCACTATTTAATTTGAGGGAGCTATTTGAGCGCTTTGTATTGTGATTGGAATGAACTTTGCCGTAAACAGATAATCAAGTATAGTTCCGTTTAAGTTCGTGCATATGGCGCGCGGAGCTTTATCAATAAAAACAAGTTCCAAGCAACGTAGTAAAATTTTCTTTTGGTTCTCTTATTTTTCTGAAATTATGTACTATGACTTTCAAAAGAAAGTCTTTCAAAAGAAATTTTAATTACCATCGTTTACAATTTGTTGACTCTTATTGTCATAAGAGGCAATATTGTGAAACTCTGAAGTACCTGAAACCCGTAAAAATCGCAAATTGTTCGAGCAATGAAATAATAAAAGTTTACAATCACGATACTTTCATTTGAAAGCTAAAGTACGCTGAAAAAAGTGGGAGGGTATATTTTACCCTGCCTTCGATGGTTCCTATACGACATACGTATCACATAGCGATTTGGATGTTTATAATTATTCTTATATGTATAGCGTGGTGATTTAATATTACAGGGCTTTGCCGTATTAATTTACAACCATGCAGTGATTTCTCACAGTGAGGTGATTTATATTCACGATTAGATGGATATTTTTTAATCATCCGCATCCAATACCATATAATTCCATACTAAAGCACACAAGTTTGAGGTTGTGTAACTAGATTGTCTACTTTTACGCATTGGCTCTGAAAGGGAAGAAGGAAATTTGTGCAGTTTTCGACTATTTTTAACAAAATTTACCGTTTTCCTGATAAGGAACGACTTTCCTTGATGTCCTGGGCATTTTAAAAAAAAAAAACAAAAAAGATTAAAAGATGCTTAGGATTTAAAAGAAAGTCGTTTCCTATACTGCGGAAATCGTGCCTACAAATGGCCCAAAATCGTTGAAAACTGCATAAAATCCACTTCCTTAGAGCCATAATATAAAAGTAGACAGCCTACAGTTAAATAACCTACAACCTATGTGCTATATATGGTAAATAATTAATAACTGATTAATGGTACTGACAGATAGCTTCACATCACACATATAGGAGCCATCTACGGGTAAAATTTGCAGGTTATATAGATTCTTTCAGTTTACGCTTTTTTTTCTGCTTTAACATTCTAAAAATTTGTCAAAATAGTCGTTGTGATCATAGTGCTGGACTAAAAGGATTAAAATGATGAAAAGCTACGGAAGGAGAGGAAGAACTTTAACTAACAATAGATCGTTTGTAATCTAAGCTCTTGTGCCTTTCAGAAAACGGCAGCTCTCTCGCGAAAGGCATGCAGCGTGTGAATGTTTGTTATTGTTACAAAGAAGTTAATGGAGCCATAAATCGACGTTTTTGACAAGCTGCGTTCGTTGTGGCGCGACGTTTTAGAGCGAGGCAAAACGACTGGAAAGGAAGGAAAGCCCGCGATTGAGAGTCGAAGAGTAAAAATTTGAGAATGATTAATGATGCGAAAAAGGTTAATTCGAGCTGAGCGATCATAGAGCGATTGCTATATATACCAAAATTGAGTGAGTGAGTATTTCATGTTTATATACTCGCAGCACTAATATCAACAAACCATGCCACCAAAGTTGCCAAACTATCGAAAAAAAATCCCTTGATCTCCCAAGGGCGTAATAAGACTGAGAGAGGGAATTCACTTACGTTCAGAGCTGTCTATGGCCTTTTAAAAGCGATTTTTTAAAAATTCTCTAGCCTTTTGTTAATTGAGGTCATGGATCGAACCGTGGTAAAATTTGAAACTAAAACACTCAGGATGAATTCGCTTTGAAACAAATCGGTACTATGTATTGTTATAAATATTTATGTCTTGTAAAAAACTATAGACGCAAGTTCTCAGCAGAGCAAATCAACAATGTAAGACGTAGTTATTCAATTTTCGCAAGTTTTGAGAAGATCGTCGGGACCAGTTTTTACTCGTACCAAGTTATTTTTGGGGGGGGGGGGGTTGTTTTCTCTTTAAATTCACACAGACAAAACGCTTTTGTCACATCGACCAAATCGTTCGTAGAAAAATAACCGAGAAAGAGACTTTTAGCTGAGCATATCAAACACATTTGTGCATCTTTTTCCCTGTGACGATTAAGAGTTTTAATTGATAATTTTAAGTGTATGATCAATGGCGTAGATAAGGATCGAGCGCCCGCCCGCGAACTGGTGAGCAGCGCCCCCCTCCCCCTTCAAAAAAATTTCAACTATACTTTTTAACCCTTAACTGCGTCATGGCACCCCTGAGGCACAAAATATATTTCCTCCATTTTGAACTCTTAAAGTTAAAATATCATTTTTTTCCACGTCGTCATCCCTCCGGCACAAATCGAGGAAAAATTTCGATTTTTCACCGAAGTCTGATAAAGCAAGGCCCCACATTGGGGGCCATCTGAGCATTAGAAAACATATTTAATCGTTTGACCTTGATTTTCTCCCTATACTGGCCCATGTTAAATTTAGTACTTTGTAGTTCTCTTGGGCGCAAGAATTAATGCTAGGAATTTTTTCATTATTTTTCCCTTTCATTTTGAGTCAAAATCAATTGAAAAATCATATTTTCGAACGAAAAAAAAAATCGCGCAGTAAAGGGTTAATTTTCATTGTTCTAGAACAAAGAAAATTAATGTAAGTAAATAAAGGGAGCTTGCTTTATTTATTTACTCATTACATGCATAAGTAATAAAACGAAATTTATCTTCTGCTGAATGAAAAAATTAAGAGGGGTTTATCCGGGCCGAGGGGTGGGGGTCAGTGGTGGTTTAAAGTTAAGTGAATGATCATATAAGAAGTGTCAAGATTTCAAGAATCATAGAAATTTCTGTAGAAAAATAGACTCTCATTTATCCTTTCTTCAGTTTCTTATTTATGCATGTTGCTGTTCTGTTCTCTTGCAAATTTTGAATTTGCTGTAGTTTTTGGTGTTGTCGCGCCCCCAAGGCGCCCCCTTTAGACGTGGCGCCCGCCCGCGCCGCGGGCCCTGCGGGTCCGTTATTTACGCCACTGTGTGATCATTGTCATTTCTCATGCAATGTGACAACAACGGATTCTCTCCACTCAAATCTACATAAAATAATTTATCTTCGAGAGATTTGTTGAATTCTTGAGAAATCTATGCTTTTGTATTCAAAAGGCAAAAAAAAAAACTCGGGTTGCTAAATAGCACGAGCTGCCACTGTATTTCGCCTTATTTTACACCAAAATCAATGCTCTTAATGGGGCTCTCGCAAAGTTTTGCTGTGAGCAAATAAAAAGTCTCATCTGGTATAAAAAACCAGCATCGATCACGAAAAGCACCCTGAAAAGTCTAAAATTCAGTAATAAACTCACAAATCTGCTATAAGGGCAAGATCGTAATGGCGGGTCAACGCAGATATCATGGGAGATTCCTGTCTAATTTGTCACTTTCTCTACAGATTACGCACATTTTGCTTTACTAGTACTGGTTTACATGATTTTACAGATATTGGTTTGGTTCACCACAACGAGCTATAGGTAACCATAAAATGGTTTTATGGAATGTAATTTTGAAGACGCCCTAGAAGCTGGCATGCTGATGGAAATCTCTGATGGACAGTTCAAGTTTAGACCGGTTCAATTTGTACGCCTTCTTAATTTCAATCTTAAATTAAAAGTTGGGACAGGTCTGTTCGAAATTGGTTTGAAATAGAGGTGAAGTTTTAGAAGGGTTCACTGAACACAGAAATTGACGTAAAATAACCGTTTATTTTGGAAGAATTTACATGATAAAAAACTGTTATACATAAAATAGAAACAAGCAACGTTTTCTCACCTGGTAGCTGTATGAGAATTTAGAATTTTGTGTCCAGTTATAGCCACTCTGAAAAACCTTCATTTATGTTTAAGATGATTTCAGGGTCGATTAATTCAAGACGATGACAGCACGTCGCGCTACTCAAGTCAACAGTTTTCAGCAAAACCTGACGAATTAAAGCTAAAAGTACAAACTTGAGGCACGTCAGCACCTGTGAGGATATTTTAGGAAGATACCCTGAAAGTTTCTGCAATACTCGAAAGAAAAGCTGGAAATTCTATGAAATACAAACATTCCCATAAGCCTCAAAGAGAGTGTGTGAGAGAGAGAGAGAGAGAGAGAGAGAGAGAGAGAGAGAGAGAGAGAGAGAGAGAGAGAGAGAGAGAATGCAGTTTATTTAAGACGCAAATACCAAAACAGAATACTTAGAGTACATACAGAAAAAAAATCTAAAAAATACAAATTATATTAGTATTTGCGTCCAAGAGGCAGAATTAAGACTGATCAATCTTCTCTTCCATTCTGCCTATTGCCTCTCAGTGTTTAACAATACCAACACGATCCGACCCTCCGTAATCACCTCCCATCATAAAAGATTCCTATCTGATTTAAGACATATCTCTGTGTTTCCGCAGAGAAAGTGACAAACTAGGCAATCTCCCATGATACCTGCGTTGAAAAGCGATTACGATCTTGACGTTATAGCAGCTGTGAGTTTATTACTGAATTTTAGACTTTTTTAGTGTGATTTTCGTGATTTTCGATATGGTCTTTACATCAGACATTGGACTATTCATTTGCTCACAGCCAGTGGCGAGTCGTGCGATTTGGCCAAAAGTTTGCAAGATCCTCAATGTCGGATTTAATTCTCAACCAATCCCGCTCTTTTCGGGCTCAAAAAATCCATGAAAAAATTTCGCAGGTGCTGACGTTCCTTGGATTTTGCGGGATTTTTTCGCTCTCAATTTAAAACGCCAAAAACGCGACTTTTCCCAAAAGCGACTAATGGCTCTCCATCAGATTGAAATCTGGAAAAATTCGCGAGGAAATAACTTTAAAATTAATTTCTACTGAGCTCTTCAATGTTTGATTTAAGGTTAAAATATAAGAGGCAATTGAACAAACCGCGCATCCAAGCTGCCTCACTTTGGGATGGACTTTTAGCATGGTGTGTCGCTCTGCTATAGTTAAGGCTCGTTGGTTCGTCGATGCGCAGGGATTGCCGCCATTGGATTTGATGACTTCGCAGCGTTGCCGCAGATCCTGCTGCTTTTTCTAATGTGTTCTTTTATAGGAAAATCCGCAAGTAGTGGGCGTAGCGTGCTATTTGGCAACGCTGTACTGTGTCCGTTTAAACCCACGTAAAAGGTCGAATGCGAAGGTGTTCATCGAACACCCAATAGTTCGACCTTATCCATGGATTTAAATGGACAAATTGCAACGTTGCCGAATGGGTCTGTTGCAAACTTTGCTACAACGATTAAGAGTGTTTAATATAATGTAAAATCACCCGAAAAGTCCATTGGTGGCATCAGAAAGTCATAAAATGCAATAATAAACTCACAAGTTGCGTTTAATGAAATCCAAGATGGCGGAGAAATATCGAGCAATTTGTATACATGCACCACAAACATCCAAGGATAGCCAACTTTGAAAACCTCACTGGAGGTAGAGGTTATGTGTTTGTTTACGTTGTGATTGGTTGTGATCGATATTGTGAGGTTGGATATCCTTGGATGTTCGTGGTGCATGCATACAAATTGCCCAATATTTCTCCGCCATCTTGGATTTTATTAAAAGCTTCTTGTGAGTTTATTATTGCATTTAATGACTTTCTGATGCCACTAATGGACTTTTCATGCGATTTTACATTAGATTAATCTCTCTTAATCGTTGTAGCAAAAGTTTGCAACAGACCCATTGCACGCTACGCCACTGGCTGTAAGATCTGGCAACACTGTAACTTTGTTGCATTCACGCATCATGATGACAACCCTGATCCCGCGTTCAATCTGACAATGCAGCATGCCACTTTCATCTTAATCAATCTCCATTCCATCTCCCACCCTCGTCTCCTCCTCACCCCCTAAAGTCCCATCCCCATTCTCCCCCCCCCTCTTTTTCTACACTCAAACACCGCCATTCAATCAATCTGCTCTTTGATCCCGATGATACAATATTTGCCCAATTTGCAGGTTTACTCTGTACTAACTATACATACACTTTTGGCGTCGGATATTAAAAGGCATTCGCGGAATCCGATCTCTACTATGATTCAGTATGGCTATAATACAGTTTGTCCCGAATAGTCCGGGCAATATATTGCTGTTGACCTAGAATAATATCGAAAACAAATTCCAATTATTGGGTGTTAATCTACTACCCATAGTGTAAAAATCCTCAAAAGTCCTCGTGCATCCGAGAGTCGGAAAATGCCGGAAAATCGGAGACCCCGGAAAAGCTGTCATGTTTTATACCATGTATCTTGGTTACTAGCAATCATAGAAATATGGTCATCTTTTTGATCTGTAGATAAATACGTTCTTTACAAAAAAAAAAAAAAAATCTACGCTGCTATGCGTAAGAGTAAAATTTTCTCGAAAAATCTGAAAAAACCGATTTTTTTTTTTTTTTTTTTTTTAAAAATCAAATTTTGAAGTAGAATTTGTAGGTTTTACCGCCCTGACTGTGGAAAATTACTTAGAATATAAGTGTGAGAAAATTGTATCAGCTTTAACCCTTAACTGCGCCGTGGCACCCCTGAGGCACATAACATATTTCCTCCATTTTGAACTCTTAAAGTTAAAATATCATTTTTTTCCATGTCGTCATCCCTCCGACACATATCGAGGAAAAGTTTCGATTTTTCACCGCAGTCTGAAAAAGCAAGGCCCCACGTTGGGCACCATCTGAGCATTGGAAAACATATTTAACCGTTTGACCTTGATTTTTTCCCTATACTGGCCCATGTTAAATGAAGTACTTTGCAGATCTCTTGGGCGCAAGAATTGATGCTAGAAATTTTTTCACTATTTTTCCCTTTCATTTTGAGTCAAAATTAATTGAAAAATCATGATTTTGAACGAAAAAAAAAAAATCGCGCAGTAAAGGGTTAAATATAGAAATCCTGACAAAGTTTTAGAAAAAATTTGTCACCAAGATATATTCTAAAACGTTTGAAAAACTCTCGAGTTTGAAGAGTTGAGAAGCGACACGTTCACTGCTATGCCAGGCTCTGACGAGTCTGACGCGCGCCGCAGTTAGCGAGGCGCGTTCTGCAAATCGACCACAGCACATTTACATTCCCCCTCCCCTTCCTCGAAGATTTGTCTGTCCTTAATTATTGTTAGAGATTGTTTTGTTTTCTTTTTCCTCTCTTTATTCTTTAATTCTTCCTTCCTTCCTTTCAGTGGCAACTCGTGCAATTTTGCAACACATTTTTACCTCCATTTGATTCTATGCAAAACTATCGATTCATTAGTGAAGCGCTGCTTCACCAACGATCGATTGTTGTGTATTGATTCAAATGGAGGAAAAACATTGTTGCAAAATTGCACGAGTTGCCACTGCTTTCTATAGCTAAATTATAAGTTTTGTGTCAAATGTTAGGTTAGGTTAGGTAATCGTCTTTTCCGTGAAGTTTGTACAAACTTCTTGCTGCTTGTTAGAGAAACTATGATTTTGAAGAAGGAAAATTAAATTAAAGAAAAGAACACAAAGATTCAAGTGAGGCAAAGTTTTTGAAATTGAACCGCCTGGATCCTAAAAAAAAATGTAAGCACATTCACTGAGAAAAAAAAAAAAGGACAGTTAAATCTACAGGAAAAGTCCGGTCCTTGACTCTCTGGTTGTTGCCAAACTGCCAAAAAACGGAAAAAAATCGTAACGATAAAGACTTTTGTTATAGATTCTTACTATAACGTCCATTCTTTTAGTAACAACTGGACTTTTCCTGTTGATTTCATAGTCTTTTTTTTTAACTGTTGAAGTCTGGAACGCAAACGCGGAGAAAGATGCAATGCCCGGCTCCCCTTTGTGAAGATATGAACTTATCAAAGATCCTAAAACTAACAAGGAAACAATTTTGTTTTATTCATATTATTATTCGTCTAAATTTATCTAGTTTTTTTTCTCGGCGTTAAACTGATGCTTTTCCCTTGCGGTCTAACAACTGTGCACGTGTGTTTCCCTAAAAGTATTGACCATATTTATGATTGGCAACTATGGTGATCAGCAGAAAGTCACTGCATGCTCTTTTCAGTCTCACTTTTTCCAGTATCTCTGATAATCTTCGAAAATAAATTAATACTCTTGCTTGCTTTCGGTCTGCGTTATAGTCGGGAAAATTCAGATTGAAATCGAATTCCCACAGTATTTCTCACGCAAATTTTTTAAAAGAAAAAAAAATTGTCTGCTGTCTTGAACGTGAGTAACTGCTGTTTGCAGTTCAGGCTCTTCTCCTAGAGCCATGAGGTATCAAGAAGAGAAGTTGTTTAACCCATTTTGAGCTTCGTTTTGGAAGTATATAATCACCACATTACTCGCTCTTCAAATCCATCGAGTTCTTCAACGTTCATAACGTTCTTGATTTGACTTAAATTGAGTTTTATAAAGAGAGTTTAAATTGAGTTTGTTGAGGAGAGGATTCCTTGTGAGACCCCTGAACCCCCCCCCCAACATAGGGTATAGGATGCCCCCCCCCCCCCCACGGACGAAAGTATTAAAGTTGCGGCGGGCGCAGTTACTGCTTGCTACGCCAATGTTTCAACTGCTCATATTAAATGTATGTTTTGAAGATATTTCTGCCCAACATGACAACTGTGGATCCAATGGTGACGTGTGCCATTTGACAACGTCACACTTTGTCCATTAAAGCCTGCGGAAAAGGTCGAATTCAAGGGTATTTGATGTAGCCCAATACTTCGATCATTTATAATGGTTATAAGTGGACGAAACGTATAGTTGCTAAATTTCACAACGCACGCTTTGCCATTGTGAGGACTGAGGATCGATTAGAATTTTGCGACCAGTTAAACTAACTTTATTTAATTTGCGTTTATACTGGATTTATGTTATATTCGCCTTCATATAAAAACTATTGAAAATATATCGAGAAGTACTCATCACACGGTGCGATTGCGAGATGTGATACAGGGACAAAGGTGACTCGTGAACATTCGAGTATCGTTTCCCTTTCATTTGAAACAAAGCAAAAGTATCGCTTACCTGGAGGATTCAATTAAGCCCCACATAACATCGAAACTTTTCCATAGCTTTATATGGAGAAGACGTCGATAAATAGCATTTTGTGACTCACTCTGCTCGTGAACAATCGAATTTTGTTTTTCTTTCATTTGAACCTATGAAAAAGCATCGATTTCTTGAGGGTGCAATTGAATCTCCTGAGGGTCAATCCTAGACCATCGGTTTACAAAGGAAGCATCGATATATCGCATTTCACCAGACGCCACCGATTGGGAGATCAATCGACTATCATTATCCTCCCATTCGAACCTATGAAAAAGTATCGATTTTCAGAGGGGGAGGGGGGTGGTTCTTAGAATCGATTCGTATAAATAGGTTCATCAGGCGGATATGTCGATATACCGCATGTCACGAGGGAAGCCAAAAAAAATCACGTGCATGTCACACATCATTCAGCATTTAACACTCCTGCTCGTGGCATGAGCAAGGCAAGGCAGGTGGCGATGTCTGCGGAGGGCAGGGGCACCAGCGCAGCTGAGCGCAGCGGGTGTCATTCACGCGTCATTTTAAATCCTCCCGCTTCTGGCACCCGCGACTGCGCGTTGGGTCATTGCACCGTTGACACTGCGGCATCTGCAGTTGCGGTGCTCGGTGAAACTCTTGTTGTGATAACATTTACCCTCTCTCTCTCCTTGGGTCTAGTTTATTCCAAGTAAGTACTCTGTTTCGTCTGTTTTTCCTCATACTAATTACATTGTTCGGCATATCTTTTCATACTAAATATTCTGGAGCGTTGGAATCATTAATTACGTCCACTAATTTAATTTCCAAGTCTCTGCTGCCTTACCTTACCGTTGAAGCATGCATGCTGACTTGAAGCCTAAAAGATATGCATTTCCTTCTCGTTCAAATCGTTACAACTCCGAAATTTTAGTCTGTATTTGATTAAGAGTTCAATGATTATTCTATATGCTGTGAAATAACACTATTTTCGTTAAAAGTCTGCTTTGGTTTTCGTTTTTTGGCTCGTTGGAGGTTATGCAGTTATGCACCCCTCCACGTCCTTTCTTGCTTAACCCAAATGCTCTTGAAACTGCCCTTTGTCACCTCTAACAATAAGTTGATCTTTTTACGTGAAACTGTCTTCTAACACGTAGGTTTAAAATGTGTTTTACTTCGGTGAAGGCCTCGGCCAATCAGAGGTCTGCTGCCCACTTCTTTTAATGTCAACCCGCGAATACCCAGCGTGCATTGCATACCGATCGATTCTTCTCAGAATTCTTCTTTATTTTTCACTTTGGGTTAATTTTTGGTTTGACCATGCGTTTTTGATCGCAGAATTGACATAATCCAAGATAAATCTGTCAGCCAAACTTAAATCTATACCTGTGAATATTAAAAAGTCGACAATCGCCGCGGTTCGATCAATCGATTTTCTGTCATTCGACCGTTCTGTTTTTTCGACTTTTTTTGTTTAACTATTTAGCTCCGAGACGTTCCCTGATCAGTATCCTGAAATACATGTACACGCGTCTTTTTTTTTTTTTTTTTTTTTTTTTTTTTTCTTTTGGCTTTTATCCAATTCTAGAGGATCCACGGCCAATATTTACGCGGTGTTGATCCATGGATTGATTCAAGGCAAACAATGAATTATCCCGTAATGAAACAACGATTCAATGCATGTACAGTTTACTAACCGTAAATCCACCTGAACTCACGTATTTTATCGTCACATGACACATGACACGATGACTAACCGTAAGCATTTTTTCTCTACTTTTTTAGGAGTATCAAAAACCGACGACGATATATCTTACATAAAATGATATTCGATCCATTACATAAGTTGCATTTTTGAATGAGTTGCAATGCGTTGCATTTTTGACTACGTTGCATTTTTTTTTTTTTTTTAAGTGTTCAAGGCTGATCGTGAGAGGGAAAACTGACCTGATCGAAAATACGTGCATGAGCGGTAAATCTAAGCTCGAAAAGTGTGAAATTAATTTACACTCGAATTAGTTGACGCAACGTCAAATAAATTTTCTGGTTCGTTGGAAATATAGGTATTTAGAAGTTGTATCACAACAAAATTGAAGTTACTCTTTCATTCAGCGGTTGGAATTCGTGCGTGAAAGTATACTAATAATAATCGATAACATTAAGGAGGAATTTTCGGGAGTGAAATAGAAGTTTATAGTAAAATCTCTCTGGATCATTTTTCTAAATGAGGCTTTTTTAGTGAGTGTTTTTATTTACTCGAGGATACCATCGTGAATATGAATAAACTTGTTCGAAAGTTTTCATCATAAGTGTAGGAAAAAATCCTAATTTATTTTGGTGCTTTTGTGGTCTTGATTAGGTATTGTTTTTGCGACAAGTTATGTAAAAGAAGTGCCGAAAAAAAGTAAGTAAAAAACCGTAAAAAAATAAAGTGTTGAAAACTTGAAAAATTGAAAAAGGGGAAAAAGAAAGAGAAAATTGAAAAAGGGGAAAAAGAAAGAAGAATTCCGTTTAATATGTGTATGCCGAAGTATTTCCTAACCGATTTTTCCGTTCACATAACGCTAACATTATTGATATAAGAAGCCGCACAAGAACATTACGTAACTGCTTTAGCGCTGAAGAGTAACTTGGCCTAATAATCGCTGTATCGTTATCTGGAAACAGACAATTGGTTTAAAGAGAAAAAGTTGTGAAGTTAGGAAGGAAAGGAAATGTCTTGGGCTCATATTTGCCGCCGAGGTTTTAGGAAGATGAAATCAATAAAAGGTCAAGTACGCGTTTGAGTCAGTGCAGCATTCTCGTGGGGAGTGGAAGCAGTGCTGTGAAGGGGGAACCGGCAGGCTGGCTGGCTGGCTGGCTGGCGCATGTTGGACGGGAGGGCTGAGGGCGGGGGGTGAGCGCAAGGGAGGGATGGCGGGAGGGCGGGTAAGCATATGCGTTGGCCCCCTCGTATTCCTATCTGTTGCATCGAGCAAGCTTCCCTCTCCCCTCCGCCGCGCCGAGCCGCCACTCTCCATAACCCTCTGCATCAACCTCCATGTAAAGCCGGCTTTACTCTTTTTTTTTTTTTTTCTGTCGCTTTGGATAATCAATGAACTGCGTCGGAATGCATCGCAATACTCTCGAAAAGAATTAATCGATACTATTGTAGTCGGAGCAACGCGCTGCGGTAACAATCGTGTATCATGTGTGTTAACGTGGACCCTATTTAAATCGTTAAAATTAGTGGCGGAGCATGTAGTCTGGCAACGTTGCTATACTGTCCACCCAAACCCATGGAAAATGCCGATTTGGGTCTTCAGTGAACACCTCGAGTTCGACCTTTTGTTTGGCTTCAAAAGGACGAAATGCAACGTTGGCGTATGTAACGCTTCCAAAGTGTTGCCGTCAAAGATGAATTCAGCAATCTGACTACCATGCATTTCTTCCCTTTTAATGTATGTAACACAACGATTAGTAAAAGGGCCATGACCCCCTTGCGAATCGATTGTTTCTCATGCGTTCAGATGGGAAGAATGCATGCATGGTGGCCGAATTGCTGGATCCAGTAGCGCACCGAGAGTTTCTTCATCTCTCTCTTTTCTACATTAAGAAACGTATGTTAGACAAGGGTGGACAAGGGGATAAAACCCCCTCCTTCTGTCCTTTTCCTACTCATACATTCAAGTGGGATATGAGAGAGATGGTAGATATCCTGGTTGCGCCAGTGGCTGGATCCGTTGCATGGTTGCCGTTTTGTTAAGTCTCCGTCCATTTTTCCCATCTACATAAATGTAATATTTTCAAATTTTACAAATTCGGCAACACTGGCTGCTGTAACGCATTGCAGTGTTACATATTCCCCCCCCCTCAAGTTTTCATCACAAAATATGAAAGAGTTTACCCTCATCATCTCAAACTATTTATTATTTTTATAATAGATATGGAGAAAGAAATATGTGTTTTTTATACCTCCTCCTTCTAACCTATAAAAAAGATGAAGAGATAGGTAATGGAAGCGTCGTATGCGATTTGGCAACATCGTATTTCGTCCATTCAAACTCGTGACAAATTTCAAACTATGGGGGTTGCAAAGTACACTCACTCGAATCGATACTTTACATGGGTTTAAGGGAGTGGTATGCGTAGCCAGATTGCATGCATCACCACCGAGAAATATTTTTTTTTTATTTGTGGTTCAACTCTGAATTTTTCGAGAGGACACTTTAATCGGTAGAGTTTAAATGACACTCTAAGAGAAATAAAATTGTTTCGAATTGAAAGGAGACATTTTTTGACACAATGTTTTGTAACAAAACTAGGCTTCATCGAAGGACCGACTCAAAAGGTGAAAGTATGGATTTGCTACCAAAAATAATTTTATGGGCTCCGAGTAGACCCCAAGCTGCTTTCTGAAAAACAATTTTTTATCTTGTGGTGCCAAAAGAAGTTTCTTTTTGAACACGTACCGAGTATAGCCTGCCGTATTGATGTCTCTGTGAGGAATTACTGTACAATGCAAAATATGGAAATCTTTTAGAAGACCGTTTTGTTTGAATCTGATTTGCCTGTTTTGTATCTTTTTTTCTAAGCCTAAAGTTTCGAGAATCCAATCATTTTATAAGTCCGTTTTTGACTGTGCATGCCATATTCAATTCATTATAGGAAAAAAAAAAAAAAAAAAAAAAAAAAAAAAAAAAAACTTTTTCTGATTCCTGCGAGGTATTCAAGATCTTTGAAGCGGGTCTCTTGTCGAATTTAGCTTACGAATCATGATCTGTCAATGCAATCTTTGGTTAACCCGTGGTGAAGAACTTCCCGGTACTTTGCGATCGGCCCTCGTATCTACAAATTCCATTGATCTATCATCAAGATGATACTCGAGAACGATAAACAAGCAGAAACTCGAAATTTTCTTAACCTACGTTGGAATTTTAAGGGAAAGAAAATTGAAAATAACCTGTTGGGTTGGAGGCATTAAAGGGCAGCGTGTGCAAGCCAGCATCCGCTGACGTTTTTACAGATTTTTCGTTTGATGGCATTAAATAGATTTAGACAGAGGTTCTCAAAACGTGAATCGCGGGCTCACATCGGAATCACAATGGTCGCGAGCTAAAGGGCGTTTTATGTACAAAGATCTATTTATAGTGACATTCAAAAAAATCTCAACGATTTTCGGTGAGGCGTCGGATTAAAGGGTTGTAATAAAGGAAAAATCCTATGGCTGCAAATGCCCATGCCGTTAACATTCTTCGAGGCTTTAATTTTAAAAGTCCCCGTATAACATCCCATGACTTAGATGGGTATGGAGATTGTAACCACTCTGTTTTGGACGTCCATGGGACGTTCAATAATTTGCCAAATGGCGTTTAAAAACGATTATAAGAGGGACATTATAAAGGCTTTCTTGTGACTTTTTTTGGACATTGAATTTTTTTGCCGGGCTGTTTATACAGGGGACTCTAGTTCAACTACTGCTGAAAGAAGTCTGTTGTCTGTAAGAGACTAAACTGATGAAACCGGAATAGGCGACAGTTTTCGAAAGTTTAGGAATCACTCGCTGATACTGAGGATTGTGAAAATGTGAATGTCATCAACATTCTTTTTTCCCCCGTTTGAAAAGAAAAAGAAGAAAATCCGCGGAAACTCATTTGTGCATAATTGTTTACGGGACAGATGCGTTTCGAGTTCCTGCTCATCATCAGTCTAGACCGCGATGCACCCGAGTGAGTTTCCGCAATTTTATTCATTATCTTTATCATTTCAACAGTGTGCAATGCAGTTTGTTTCGGCCTCTCTTTAGTTTTCTATTCTCACGCTTTCTTATGTACCGAGCGAAACATACCTATACCTAATAATCAATATTGAAATGTATCAATTTAAAACATGGTTGAAAAAGCATCAACTTACACGGAGAAGAATGTCTCGTTAGAGTTACGGAACTTACCTATTTTAAAAATAGACTGTAATATAGAAAACTTCCTTTGAAATTACTAGAATCCTAATTGACTCGACGAGATTCTATATCGTGAATAATTAGAACGTTTGATTGACATGGATCGTTTGTTCCGAGGATCCCTTGAATCCCGTGTTCAAAATTCCATGAAAGCATAGAACTCCATGAAAATTAAACCATGACATATGTCACGGGTTTTCATGTGGTTTTCATGGAATTCCTTGCTTTCATGAAATTTGGGACACGGGAGTTTACGGGAGTGCATGGAACGAAATTACCAGGGGCATCAATGAGAATCCTGAAGGGAATGGGGTTCTTTTTTCATGGATGCGGGGAAAAATGAGAGGATAGGATAGCCTGGTTTCGTCATTATACTGATAAAATAAAGACTACAAAGAACGTGGGTTTAGCCAATATATGCCCAGAATTATTTGGAATTTTTAGGTGTTTTTCTCAAGGAACACAATTTGAGAACTGAAAACACGGAAAAATTAAAAACACAGAAATTTTTTGGGGCAGCTAAATTTTACGAGCTAGAAACTCCCAAAATTGTTTTTTTTTTTAGTGAAATCGGTCCTGATTGACTGACATTTGTTCCAAAAATAACACAACAAGTGGGTCACTAACGACCCATCTGGGCATATATGGGTTAGACCAGAAAGCCCTTTGGTCAAAATTTCAGACGCACTAGGACTTACACCACTTGGCAAAATATCTGATAGACTACAAAATTTTAATGAGTCCCTTTCATATAAGTCCAAAGCAAAACCACCGCATAATCGTTTAGGTGTTGAAGGTATTTCGATGAAAGAGCGCGCTCAGAAGATCGCGATGGAAGTTATAGTTGAAAATTGAGTCCGCGGTGAGGGCTATATTGACTCTATGAATAAAATATTGTAGAAGTTTCGTCAATGGTTTGAAGTTCGGTAAAAAGTGTTGCCATACTTTCCGTTAGCTCCTATAAAACCCTCTTTGAGTTTTAACTCTATAGACTGTTTTACTTGAGCGATATTATATCGTATCGATTGCCGTCCGAGGATCTCAGGTTACAAACAAACTCTGATTTCCCCATAAGGGCATTTTTAATGGGAATTTAGGCTATTAAACCAAACAATTAATGCAACCTTTTTGCGATTATGAATTCAAAGTCCTCAAAATTGCTGAATTATGCCTGGTTCCATGTCAAAAATTGCCGAAATCAACAAGATATTAAAGAATAAACAATGCATTTCGAGGTTGGAATTACCCAAATGTTATTGTTGTTGTTGTAGAATTGGGAGGATTTCGGGTGATCCTACAATATACAAATGCAACGTTTAATCTGTAAAATCTTATTGATTTCGGCAGTTTTAGTCAGGCATAATTATAGGCATTGTTGAGGACGTAGAATTCGTAATCGCATAAAGGTCGCATTAATTGTTTGATTTAATAGTCTAAATTTTCCGTTCAAAAATCCGCTTTTGGGGAAATTACATTGAACCAGAGTTCGTTTGGAACCAGAAGCTCTCGGACGGTACCAAATCGATTCGATTTATCTCTCTACTAAAGCAGTTTATAGTGTTTGAAAAAAACTTACTGATATTTGAATAATTTAACGTCGATCCCGCCGATTAAGAAAAGATTACAGATTACCTAGAGTCGTTTCGAGCATTACAGTCATATAAAATGGTGAATTGAACTCCGTATAGTGTGTGTAATCTTTTCTCAACCGGTGGAGTCATCGATGAATTGAAGAATGTCATTAAAATAAACGAAACGGCAGCTCTGATTTGGATGCTCCCTTGATTAGGAATAACACATAATAAAATTGTTTTAATGGAAAATAATTGCTTGAAAGTTGATATCTCAAGCTCCATTGATTATGATGGTCGATGCCACAAGAAATCTATTAAAAACTGAGGAAGGTACACGGAGAAAAAGGTATGTCGATGAAGCAAATAGAGTATATGATGAATTTGCAGCTGCTGGGCTGAGTATGTCTTCTAACAGCATATTTTATGTGCTTAAACGACTTACTCTATGTTTTTGAACGACATACGTATGTACTTAAAAGACATACTCTATGTCTTCAGAACTCTTTAACGACTTACTCTATGTTTTTGAACGACATACGTATGTGCTTAAAAGACATACTCTATGTCTTCAGAACTCATACTCGCCCCAGTAGCTGCAAATTCGACATACTTTATGTGCTTCATCGACTTACCTTTTTCTCCGTGTATCGAATTGACGATTCCGCCGCGCCGCTAAAATGAGTATAATCATCACACTGATTGTGAGAAACAAGTTCTGGTGAAAACGCGGCTGTGCGAGTGATTAAGTAGTCGTCGTCGAAAAGAAATGATGATGTTTTTGCGAGTAAAAATTCTTGGCAAAAAGCAAGGTTTTTTTTTTTTATTTTTTTGTTTTTTTATTTTTTTTTTCCAAAATACCAGGAACTCTACTTAAAAATCTTGAAATCACCAGAAATTATTTTCAAAATTTGAAGAGAGTCTACCAGTCTAGAGCAGATGGTCTTCCATAATATTGGGAATAATCTCTAGCGATACCAAGTATTAGAAAAAACGAGAAATAAACTAATTACAATTTCATAATAAATATCCAATCTTGTAATTAAATTAAACCTTACTCTAAGAGTCATAGGTGTTTTGATCCTAGATCATAATCAGTGGCATTTAATGCTAAACAAATTGAGTAAGTTTTAATTTAACTACAAGATTGGCTTATCACAATGAATTTGTTTTAATTTTATTCCTCGGATTTTCTTTTCCTCCAATGCATCTTGTTCTTTGCAATGTTTCAATTTCAAGTATAGGCTTTTATAGGCATGGAATAAAAATGCTTGCCTTTTCGACCAGATTTTCTGTTCAGAAACTTCATAGTTTTTTTTCTCAGTGTCAGTTACCTCGTTCAAATTACCCAAAAAAGACGAGATTTTAGTAAATGACCATGTATGCCATCTAGTGGATTGAAATACTCAACTTTCACCACGAATCACTTCGTATTATTTCCTCGGTTAATACGCATTGTAAAACCTTACGTCGGGTGTCATCGCATATTACTAGAGAGGAAAATCTATAAGATTCTTAAATTAGAAAAGCTGTTCTGAACTGATAAAGCATGATGGATCTCTTTCGAACTTTTGCTACAGCTATAGAGAGAGTGTATTTTGTTGTAAAATCATTGAAAATAATATCGTTGGGATTATCAGACAGTTCCAAAATTGACTCCTAAACTAAATGCATGCGTTAAACAAAATTACAGGATGGCGGCAGTGGCGAGGCGTGCGATTTGGCAACGTTCCTTTTTCTTATTTAGACACATTAGAAAGGTCGAAATGCCTGGTCATCGCCGATGACTGAAGTGTTCGACTTTTTTGGTGAATTTAAATGGAGAAAAGACACTGTTGCCAAATTTCACGCCTCGCCACTGGATGGCGGTTCAAAATGAGCGGGTCACAAATGGGGTAGTTCAATCTAATCGTAGCTCTGAGAAAAGTGAATTATTATTGAGAAAACTGTTATTATAGGTGAAACGCCATCATTTGTGGGCCCTGTCATTTGACCGCTATATTCGATTTGTTTTAGAAAGCTGTTTGTATGGGTTTACGAGTGAGATTTTAGACTTTCTGTTGCTTTCAATGTAATTTTTCTCGTGAATTTATAGACAGCGAGAAAACAATTTTAGGTAGGTAATTTAACAATCTGTTTGTTAAAAATGTTGAGTACAAATCACTCGCATTTGTCGATTTAACTAGGTAACCGTTTTGTAAATTTTAATTAGCCGTTTTGATGATTTTACAATCCAACTTTGTTAAATCAACAATCAATTAATCAATCAGTTTGTTAATTTAACTAATCTGATTGTAAAATCAACAGAACGGCTAGTTAAATTGACAAATGAGTTTGTCCTCACCATTTTTAACAAACAGATTGTTAAATTACCTAATTTTTTTTTCTCACAATCAGTGTAGACTGTAGGAATCCACACTCCTTAATGTTGTAGCAAACTTTTGCTGCAGACCCATTTGCCATATTTGACAACACTGTCGATAAAAGCCAAAACCACAAGTCCCTTTCTCCTCATATTGTACTCTATCACTTTAAAAAAAAAAAAGTAGCCTTGTCGAAATTCTCATTGTTAAATTTGTCCGTTGTTTTCAAAAGAATTTTCGATTTTTCAAGACTTACTCTGAAATGGGCATTCCGTTTTGTCCTTGAACTCTTGAAAGCCACAAAATTACTCTAAACTCACCGATATTTGAAGGAGTAAAAATGTCGACCAGGGTACTTTCTTTCTTTGGCGGATCCTGCAACTTGGCAACAGTGTATTTTTCCCATTTGATTGCATGAGAAATAATCGATTAGTACCCCCTCAAGAATCGATTGTTTATCATACATTTTAATAGGAAGAATGCGCGGTTGTCAGATTGCTAGATCCGCCTCTGCTTTCTTTTGCAGGTCATAGTACCTAGACTCCGTCCGGCGGCGCGGCATGCAGTCGCGCGACCGCGTCCACTTCGCGTCGCGTCGCGTAGCGTCACGTCGAGGAAGGGAGAGCGAATAAAATTGTCGCTCAAAGTGATGTATTCATATTATTAAGTCCAGAGGATTGATTGCGTGTTATGGTTCACCAAAGACCCTGACCTAGACAACTAAGGTCACGCTATTGACCCAAAAGGTCTCGTGGCTTGAGTCTGGGAAAAGCTCGAGGACTTTGCGATCTGTTATATTTACTCGGCAGCAGGTCTGGTGAGACTGGTGCGCAAGCCTTTGCAGAAAACAACCGGAGTATTAAGTCTAACGTGAAATTATATGCTAAAAGATCAGAAACCATTATTCTAGCAATAAAACGTTAATTATTTAAAACCATGAAAAGAACCGTATACCTATATGCAAAGATTACTTATATGTACAGGGTGGGGCGTAGAGATATGACGATTTTCAAAAGGCAATAAATAAAGAACTATTTGACTTAGAGAAAAAAACTTTTTTTTTATTGAATTCAGTACAGAATGCCGTTTTCTTACATTAAGTTTTAAAAATTACATCTCGTAGATGTTGACCGTCAGCGTCAATACACTCTTGAAGTCGATTTCGAAAGGAATTCACCGCTCTTTCGCACATTTGTATGGGTATGGGAAGACAATAACGTAACTGTCACTGGTAATTCGAACTGATATGTTTCCATGTTTGAAGACTATGTGCAGCCCATGTTGGAAAATTTAGCGGAAGAAAATGATTTAGGAGACGTCTGGTTCCAACAGGATGGAGCAACAGCTCATATACTGCTCGCATTTCCCTTGCCGCTATGCGGGAAATGTTTCCAAATCGGTTGGTCTCTCTCAGAGGAGATTTACAGTGGCCTCCGCGATCTCCCGATTTGAGCATTTGTGACTTTTTTTTATGGGGCTACCTTAAGGAAAGGGTATTTAGGAGTCGCCCCCACATTTTAGAAGAATTAAAAGTGCGAATCAGAGAGGAAATCGATAATATACCCATACAAATGTGCGAAAGAGCGGAAAATTCCTTTCGAAATCGACTTCAAGAGTGTATTGACGCTGACGGTCAACATCTACGAGATGTAATTTTTAAAACTTAATGTAAGAAAACGGCATTCTGTACTGAATTCAATAAAAAAAAGTTTTTTTCTTTAAGTCAAATAGTTCTTTATTTATAGCCTTTTGAAAATCGTCAGATCTCTACGCCCCACCCTGTACATACAGATATGGCATTAGCCCGAATTTTGTTAAGTTGACTCCGGCCGTGATACAACCGGGCATACAGAGGGGAGCATGAAGATTACTCAGAAAAGATTACATTTTCCATGTTTGTCGGTTACAAAACTGTTCCACGTTCCACTGTTCACGTTCCGTGTTTGTTCTAGTTCCGCAAACAAACACAGGAAAAGTGGGAAACGTAATCTTTTCGAACCAGAATTCTGTAATCTTTATGATCCCCTCCGTATGCCCGGTTGTATCATGGCCGGCGTTTTATCCATTTTTCACTTAACACGGGCGAGATGGCTAATGCCATGACTGTATGTATAAGTAATCTTTGCCTATATGTCAATCACTCAATAGTGTAGGTTATATTGGCTGTTGTTTCGATGAGTCACAACCAAAGAGCTGGTAAAAGGGATACCTTTTGTAAGCTTATAGCCCTGGGTCTCTAACTGTCTCCGTTCTTTGCCTTCCAGGGTTTACGTGTCAGAAAGTCCAAAGATACCTCAACTTCGCGAGAAAATCCTCGTTTTTTTCAATTTTTACGGACTAAATGTTACCTTTACAATACTTACATTGCAAGTGAATACAATCACTGAAAAAAAAATATTACCAGAATCATGACAACATGTGAACCATGTAAGGGATATAGTAAAATTACCAGAATTCTAGTGTTTGCACCATAGTTCTTGAAAATGTTTAGGAAATTCTAGTTCTATGACTTTCTTCTGGTATTACCACCAGAATCTGGTCAAAATACTAGACTTTTTGCCGTTTCACATATCATTGTGCACCGAAGAAAAAAGTTTGTAAAATCAGTAAAATGAAGCAAACGCTAATTTCACCAGTCATTTGCGGTAAACTTTAATGTGCATGTTGCTAATTTTACGTTTTGAATTGGAAATTTTGAATAAGTTTTATTCATTTTACAATTTGGATTTTAAATTTTACCAATTGGATAGTAAATTTTACAATGGAAGCATTTTGACTTTGAAAATTAGTATAGCTGTCTTGCCATGACAGCCACTTTAGTAAAAAAAAAGTCACAATGTTTTGGATTGTAAAATTTATAATTTAAATCGAAAAATTTACAGTTCAAATTAGAAAAGTATTGAAACTTAAACAAAATTGTTAGTTCAAATAGTAAAATTAGCAATAAGTTTAGTTAGCTATACCAAAAACAACTAGTAAAATTAGCATTTGTTTCTTGTTACTGATTTTACTAAACTTAATTGATTTTTTTCGTAATTTCGTTTTTTTCCGTGTGCTTCTGGTGATATGACTGGAATCTGGTATAATGGACTATCGCTTTTTTCTGTGACAAGAGACAGAGGAAGCATACAGACCAGAAAAAATACGTGGTGATAGTACCTAACGAACCCAAGAACTGTTGCCATAAATTCTTCTTTTCCGTTCTTTGCCCATTCAAACACATGAGTTAGAAAAATATGAAGGGATGAGGGGGCTATCAAGTGATTTCAACCTCTACAGCTGTCCTTGTCTAACACATTTTCATCAGATAGGCGTAGACAACGTGAGAGAAAAGCGGATTCCTAGCTACGGCTTTGGCGCAAACCCATACATGTATACGTAATTCATTTACACTGTAAACACGCGGGTTTCCCGATGCTTTATGCCTATATATATATAGTGTTCAACGCTCATCCCGCTCGTCAAAGCCATCAAACATCGTATATAAAGCGGACTCCCATTTCTTGTGAATGAAATTTTCGCTCACACTTTACTGCGAATGGCACCGTTCATTTATTTTGTACACAGTCTGGCCAAAAGTTCTGCCAGTCGAGGCACTGTTGGTTTTTTGCGAGTACATGCAATACCGCTCCAGATAAGTACATAAACCCCTACATATTCTAAAAGTAGACAAAAAAACCTGCAAAATGGTACCAATTAAATTAAAAAATTCTTTTTTTTGTTTCTCCAAATCAGGCCTCAAACGTGTGCCCTTTTTTTTTTTTTATTTCTCTTTGGTCGCAGCCAAAAATTACATGTTTATTTTTCTTTCAAAGGCAAGAAAATGAAAACTACTGGTGTCGAATAAGAAAATGTAACATTTTAATTGTTCTAAACACAAAACTTTTAGAAGTATCAGCGGACTTAACGTTTCCCATATTTCTTTTGGGCCTTTACCGCAGCGGGGCAAGGCAATCACTGCGACTCGATTTTCGTACGTGCCCCACTCCATTTTTGAACCGGAACACTTCCACAAAAAATATGCAGTAAATGCACTTTCCACTCTTGCAATTAGCACTAAACTTATTACATAATGTATTAAATACTTCATCGAAGCGACGCCAAACGGCTACCTGTCTAATTAATTCGGTAAACATCTTTATCTGACAAGTGACCATCGCGACCAGAAAGATATCTTGAAAAAAAAAAGGTTGTAAGTTGGACGCTCGATGAAAGGGATTTAAAAGCGGTATTTTCAAATTTGATTAGCATTATTTTGTAGGTTTTTTTGTCTACTTTTAGAATATGTAGGGGTTTATGTACTTATCTGGAACGGCATTGCATGTACACGCAAAAAACCGACGGTGCCTCGACTGGCAGAACTTTTAGCCAGACCGTGTATATTCAATGGTGCTAAGGCATTAGCAGGTGCAATTGTCATTTAACCCTTGTGAGCCTAAGGGGGGGGGGGGTAGATTTGTACCCAGGCCAGTTTTTTTGACGCCATTTTGTCAAAACTGCTCAAAACTTTTTGGGACTTCATGACATTGTAAGTTAGGATACTTAGAACACGTCCACCAAATTTCATTAATTTTTATGAATTTTTGTCGATATTATAGAAATTTAAAGTGTTGGGGTACAAATATACCCCCCCCCCCTTCGTCCTGTCAGTTTTAAGTTTGGAACCATCTATTACAGTGAATTTTACGGAAATTTTATGTAGATTAAGCAAATTAAGTTAGATCATTGAGCAAAAAAATTGGAAATTTATCAAAAATGGAAAAATAAGATGGTACCTCATTTCATTTTTTCCATTTTTTTTATTTTGACATTTTTTTTAAAAGTAAGTGTAAATTTGGCAACATAGCAAAAATTTACTCAAATTTCACATAAATTACTCTCTTAGGGTACTAAGTACATAATCCATCCATTAAAGTTTCAAAATTATTGATACTGACTGTGCTGCATGAAAATATCCTTGGGGTACAAAAACACCCCCCCCCCCCTCCCCTTAGTCCTTTGTGTTACCGAAATACCTTAGGCTCACAAGGGTTAAGTTAAGTACATTTATAACAAATCATTATTATTGTCGTGCTCGCTGGTGAAGTTACTTTTAAATACTGTAAACGTAGTTGCGTAGCGTGTCTGCATGGGGTTTTAGGGGCTCTGACTACTCCCCCCCCCTCACTTTATGGAGGATACTGCGGCTCAAAGAGTGATGAGATGGGAAAAGAATAAAAGTATAGTAAAAGGTGGTGTAAAAAATAAAACCCCGTGCTCCACCACTGTGTGAATGGTTGAATGGACAGAGGCAGGAGGTTTTAAATCCTTTATAATCTGCATTTTGTTAGAGGAACTTTACTCTAGAATCCCAAATGGTTTATTCATATTGGTCGTCGGTTTATTGCACTGCAATATGCATGTGTATCCTGATTTTGCTAAAAGACTTGCCTATTCTCACATTCATGCACAAGGTATATTAAAGAAGGTATGTGCAACACTCGCTCTTGCCACCCGCAGCCGCTCCAAGCGCTAGCACTTTTGCAAAAAAATGACGTCATGCGGGTGAAATCTAGTGGCGCGTTGTTCAAATGCGCGTTGGACAGAGGAATCATTCCTAACTGTGAAGGAACATTGTTGAACTTTTAACTCTTAATTTATTAACTCTGAAAACAGAAATCTGAAAATTGACAACTTCGATCATCTTTTGCTTGACACATCCCTAACTAATAAAATAAACACATACATTTCAAACCTCCCGCTCATGAAAATGTGACGTAGTGCGGGTGAAATCGTTCTGATTGGCTAACATGTTTTGAAGCAGCTGCGGGCGGCGCGAGCGAGTGTTGCACATACCTTCTTTAATCTAACTTGATTCATGCATAAACTTTTGACATGGACGGATACAGAAATTTGTCTTTCTCTCTATTTGACCATTGAAAAACATGTATTAGAAAAGGATAGCAGAGGGAGCCATCACGTGACTTAAGCCCCTACCTCTGTCCTTGTCTAACACGCGTTCAATTATTAGGAGGAGAGAGAGAGAAATACTAATTCCTATATGTAGACGCGTATGACTCTCGAAAACAGAGAACTATAAGTTGTATGCACATTGCAACTTAGTTTGCGACAGAAAAATACTGTAGCAGAGTTAACACTTATTAATTTACTTGTTTATACAAATGCTCTTAATTTCTTCAGAATATGGTATGATGATTACTTTTTCTATTTCATGATAGCTTGCTATCGCAATAATCGAATTTCCATCACGCGATGAGGTGCAAAAAGATGCACTCCTTAAACTTACGGATAGCAATAAAAACTGATATCGGATAGAACAATTAAATCAATTGTAAACACGTTGCCAAAGCGTGTAGGTTCAAAGGTCAGTACAGAAATGATCACGTAATGTCTGTTTGAAGACTGTATAGTGTATAGTTTATAAAGACCCATCAGAGCTGCCGTTTTGCGTATAATTAATGACATTTTTCTATTCACCGATGATTCCACCGGTTGAGAAAAGATTACACAAATCAGTTCAGTGTATGACTGTACTTCATAAAAATACTCTAATTTGTAATATTTTTTCAATCGGTGCGTCCGCCGTTTAGTTATGAGAATATCAGCAAGTTTTTTAAAAGTAATCGACGACTTTACAAGTTGAGAAAAGATTACAGGTGCGAGTATTTTCGTTCATTACGGTTATAAACTGAACTGAACTCTGTAATCTTTTCTCAACCGGTGGAATCATCGGTGAATTGAAAAATGTCATTAATTATACGCAAAACGGCAGCTCTGGTTATAGAGACCTATACAGATGATGCTCTCACCGAACTTTGCTCGCAAAGGCTAGCTTCAGCCACACGCGCCGAATTCTTTCACGACACCCTGTATTTGTTCAATATTCACATTATTTCGATCCATTTTTCCCCCCTGATTGCTAATCAATAATTTATAACCGATAACACAAAAATTATGAGGGATCGTAGATGTTTCAGCTACATTTTGATTTGATTTGGAATCAGTGCTATAGTCTTCTCTCCTATCATAATCATAATTATCAATAAAGTTAATTAATAATAAAAAGTTCAATGAAGAAATAATCAAATTTTATCTTTGCACCTATGTCGATGCCGCTCGACCGGTCCATTCTCACCAGTCACCAATCATCAGTCATTGCCTTGCAGTCATAGCGGTAGCTCATTTTTGCTTTGTGTTCTGAGTTTTGGCCTCGTTCTCTCGCCCCCCCCGCCCTTCCTCTATCACTGTTTTTTGACTTTTGATAATGAACTTGTCCTAGTCTTATCGCGCTCGAAACGCCGTCCGTGTCGATTTTCTTACTTATGAACGGCATTTTTTTCTTTTCTCTTTTTACCCCTTTAGTGTTGTTGAAAAGTTGGTGTTCTTATAACAAAGCAGTGCAGTTATTATAATTCTGTCTTCCTCGTTGACTCTTTCAAGTTTTGATCACGATAGGTGCCACAGGTACGTGTTTTTTTAGGGGTCACAGGGCTTTCGCCCCCCCCCCCTTCACTTTGCCAAACCCTCCTGTCATAGAGATACAGTTCAGTCAAAAAAGAAAAGAGTTACCTATACCTCTTCCTCGGTTTTCCTGCAGGCGGAAATTCGTCGACAGAAAC
This sequence comes from Trialeurodes vaporariorum, assembly GCA_011764245.1. NCBI lineage: Eukaryota > Metazoa > Arthropoda > Insecta > Hemiptera > Aleyrodidae > Trialeurodes > Trialeurodes vaporariorum. The sequence goes on from VMOF01000001.1 coordinate 4,288,233, forward strand.
GGTGCACGCGCTGGCTGCCGCACAGCAGGTCGAGATGTGGAATTTTCAGGTCATGAATTGACGAATAAAAAACATTATTATGAAAAATGAGCAGCGAGATAACTTGAATTTTTTATGAAATTGTTCATTATAGAGCTTAAAATGAGTCAACTAACACGGTCCCTGTACAAGAAAGGACGGTCCCTATATCAACGCAAAAATATTTTTAGAGAAAAATAACCGACAACTTTTATTGTCCAGAAATATCTATGTTTCGATCCCTGTGTGCGCCGTTTGCACTTGCAAAAGTTCGCAATATCTTGTTCGTCCCTCTCCGCGAGTGTTTATTTTCCATCAACTCAATCTGTTGCGAAAGTTTCGTTAGCTCTCACCGCACAGTGGATGGAAAAAATTATTTTTCTTGTCATGAAAACTTTTGCTTTTCACTTCTAAAACATCTAAGTGTTCATATTCTCTCACCAAAAGCTAAGTGTTTTCGACACCTTTCAGGCCACAAAACTGAAACTTAAACTTAGTTTTTTTGTTATCAAGCTATTTTCGTTCTTGAAATGGTTACAAGACTTTTCGTCCTGTTTTTTTCGTCCACTTTTTTTTTCGTCATTTTTTTTTCGTCCACGACATTTCGTCCTTGATAATTTGTCCTTTCAATTTTCGTTCCATAGCACAATTGGTCCACTCATTATTTTTGTCCTCGACTGAAACGTCCACGAGTTTTTAGTCCAATTATTTTTAGGTCCAGAGTAAGTCTTTTGTCCTATAATTTTAGTCCAATGTTTTTTTGTCCTCGGAAAAAAGTTTGGTTCGTCCAATACACATTTATGTTTATTTTTGTTGGTTTACAGGTAAAATTTGTGAGTCTTTATTTCAATACCAGAGAACGCATTCTATTGGATTTTACCTTTTTATCAACATAGGTTCATCCTACGGCAGTTAGTGCGTGTCTTGCTGTACCGAATCACCCGATAGATAGCGCAACAATATTTCTATGTGTAGAAATAACTGTTGCTATATCGCAATGCAGCTCAATAAAAACCTTTTTTTTTCATATATTTCCTGGGAATTGCATTTTCTCAACAGATAAATTAATGAAACACCTAGTAGTAATACAATGTTAATATGTTTTTGGTGAAATTCTATTTCTTCATTTTATTTCACCTGAAAACTAGCGAAAAGGAGCATTGGACAAAACCAACTTTTTATTAAGGACAAAAAAAATTGGACTAAAATTACGGGACGAAAGACATACTTTGGACATAAAAATAATTGGACTAAAAACTTATGGACGTTGCAGTCGAGGACGAAAATAATAAAAGGACCAATGGTTCAACAGGTCGAAACTTGATTGGACGAATTATCAAGGACCAATTGTCATTGGACGAAAAGAAAAGGACAAAAAATCGAGCGGACGAAAAAGACGGGACGAAACCTCTGTTAACCCTTGAAATGATGTCCCGAAAATTTCATTATTTATTCCACTGTAAGCTGACTTCCCCTACCCAGCACATAAATCGTTTCGGGGGCAAGAAGCTAATGCGGAGAATCCGTGGTTAAGGAGAGAGGATCCATTGCTGTCGTTTTTTTAATAATGACATTCTCATTCTGTACATAATCCATCTGTGATTCTTCTAGTCGAAGCAAAGATTACTACTTCAGTTGAAGAGAAAATCAATAATTGCTTATAGAAACACTCAAATAAATAATCTTTGCCTCAACCGGTTGAATCGCGCATCGATAGCAGAGCCATGCACGAAAGTATCTCAGAAAATGAGGCACATAAGAAAAAACGAAAGACACATTTGTTCTAATTTTTTTTTTTTTTTTTTTTTTTTTTTTTTTTTTTTTTTTTTTTTTTTTTTAACACAAAATGTCAGACCCTTGCAACTGCTGAATGTCAAGAGATTTTTTCTTTGAGTCACTGAATGGCTAACTTCAACTCATTACACCATTACAAAAATATTTTTGTCTAAGATTCCGTTCGGTAAGCAACGAGAGCATAGGCGGATCCAGCAATCTAGCAACAGTGTATTTTTCCCATTTGATTGCATAAGAAATAATCGATTAGTCACGGAGCTATAGTCCCTTGAAGTCGATTGTTTATCACATATTCAAATGGAAAGACAAAAAAAAAAAAAAAAAAAAAATGGGGGAAAAATCGAAAAGGAAAGTTGTCGAATTGCTGGACCCGCCCACGAACGAAAGTTCGACTATAAGATACCGAAAATGTTAATGAATCATGATACCATGATCTCAGCTTAACTTACGGTTCTCTAAATTTATTCCAAAAAATTCCCTGGGGACAAAGCCGTTGACTTTTAAGTCTCCAAAGCTTCCCCTCAGATCTCAAAAGAGTCTCAAAATTTAGAACTAACTACAGGGTGTACCAGACCACCTTGATCAGGCATTTTTCTCGAAAACTACTGAACCAAATTATTTGAAACTATAAACTTATAAAGTCAGATAGGGAATTGACCCCAAATTTTCCGTTTTTGATATTTTTAAAAGCCCCCAATAGCCCTTTGGGGTTTTTGTGGGGGGCTCAAACACATTTTTCAAGTCTAAAAAGTCTTCAATAAAGGTATCAAGGTATCTCCCCCCCCAAAACCCCCAAAGGAGCTATGGGGGGCTTTTGAAAGTATCAAAAACGGAAAATTTGGGGTCAGTTCCATTTGTGACTTTTTTGTTTCAAATCATTTGGTTCAGTAGCTTTTGAGAAAAATGCCTGCGATCTGGGTGGTCTGGTACACCCTGTATCTTGCATTTGGAAAATGGAAAGAGCACGAAAAGTTCAAAGTTGGAGCTACGATGGAAGCACCCGAATCATGATGAACGCATCAACTTCAATGCGAGAGTACGTTAGCTATAGGACGCTCATAAATAATTTCCTTCGTATTATACCGCGAAATGCTTTGACACAATTGAAATATTGAAAGTTCTCTACAGATCAAAAATTCATTGGTGGTCATTTCAGGATAGACACCTGAGGAGTGAGGATAGGGAGTGTGCATGATAAATTTCTGAGAATAACTGAATAAAATTTTCCATTCAAGATTAGATATGAAGGGTTTTACTTGGATAAAAATGATTTACTTGTGTAACCGCCTCGTGGTTATATCATAAAACAGTAAGTAGTTACGAAATGTGTGATTGGAAAGAGTAGAAATGATTTTTCCTTCAAAAATGAGATGTTGGTGTAGATAGAGCTGCGAATCTAATACGGATAAGTCATATTCACACATAACTCTTTCTCTCCTTCCCCCCCCCCTCTCTCTCTCTATCTCTCTCTCTCTCTCTCTCTCTCTCTCTCTCTCTCTCTCTCCTCTCTCTCTCTCTCTCTCTCTCTCTCTCTCTCTCTCTCTCTCTCTCTCTCTCTCTCTCTCTCTCTTTTTCGAATCTGAACAGCTCTGAAACATCAAAGCAATAAGGGTCAAATAGAGTCCCTTGGTGGAAATTTGGTTAGGAAGTATTGGCACGACCCTCCATGGAACTCCAGAGGAGACGTAAATTGAAGATAGCAAATCGACTTCTCTGATCTCCGGGAGTCGCTGCTAGATGGGTCATCTTATAAAGCTACTCCGTTTTAAATCAACAGCCTATCAATACCCGTTGAGCTCATGTCAGTACTCCCTTGCAAAATTTCCGTCGAGGGACTCTACGGTCAATTTTGTTTTTTATTAGTATTATTTTTTATTCCTTCACTTGGGAAAAATGCAATTTTCATTGTGTCTCAGTAAGATAGATTGCATGCTCTACAATTGAAGGCGCAGTTTCTTGAAGGCTCATGGAGGAAACTGTGCTGTTTGAACACAAGCAACTCTGTAAATCAAATAAGTAATGAGAGAAAACTCGTAGCAATACTTTTTTTATTCAATGTGCCTCGGTAGTTTGCTTACCATGCCCACGTCAAATGACACATTGAACAGTGCTGCCGTTTTGCGCGTATATGTTTACGCGCGTTTTCTTGTTTAACTCGGAGTAACTTTAATGAATTTCCCGCCAAAGGTAACTCTAAGTAACAACGGGTCTGCTTGTTAGATGTAGATCGTCGGAACTGTCAATTGATTTATATGAGATATTCTAGGAACCACAAGCTAATCTATCAGACCAGCTGTAGGTTAATCGTTTACCTTTACACAAAACCGATACTTAAGATTGTCTATGAGTGACAGCGCTATTGGTATTGGTGGAGCATTTAATAAGACTTGGCTGTTGCTATGGTAATCATAAATGGGTTTCCTTTATGAGAGCTACTCAAAGGATCGCTGTCAACCCTCTATCACATGACTTATTTTTTCTGGTGCAAATTAGCTCCAGGCCTGTTCTAGTTTCCAGGATTCAATTTTCTAAGAATTTAGATGTGCTAAACGATTTTTTGAATTTCTATAAAATTACATGTATTTTTGTTGTTACCTGAACATTATGCGATAGAATGTTGAAAACGGGGTATTTAATGTTGATTACCATACCAACAGTAAATTCTAAGAATGGGTCTGCTGCAAACTTTTGCTACAACGTTTAAGAGTGTTTTATCTAATGAAAAATCGCCTGAAAAGGCCATTGGTGGCATCAGAAAGTCATAAAATGCAATAATAAACTCACAAGAGGCGTTTAATGAAATCCAATATGGCGGAGAAATATCGAGCAATTTGTATGCATGCACCACGAACATCCAAGGATGGCCAACTTTGACAACCTCACTGGAGGTAGAGGTTATGTGTTTTGTTTACGTTGTGATTGGTTGTGATCGATATTGTGAGGTTGGCTATCCTAAGATGTTCGTGGTGAGTACATAAAAATTGCTCGATATTTATCCGCCATCTTGGATTTCATTAAACGCCTCTTGGGAGTTTATTATTGCAGTTTATGACTTTCTGATGCCACCCATGGACTTTTCAGGCGATTTTACATCAGATTAAACTCTCTTAATTGTTGTAGCAAAAGTTTGCAACAGACCCATTCTCAATCTATAACATCGGGCAAACGTAAAAGAAAACTGTCAGCCCCTAGGTGTGCACAAAAATGAAGTAGTCGTTTTTCAATTTGAATCTGGTAAGAGCTTCCGGCGCATACTATATATAGTCAAACCTACGCGAGAAAAAGCGGGAAAACTTGTTTCTAAGAAACAGTGAGCACGGATCCCTCCCACTAAAATAGATTCTCATCTGCCTCTCTTTCAGGCGTAAATGCGTGGATCCCGTGTTACCCGTGTAATTTTCGCTGAAAGTTTCACCCTGAAAAGGAATGCAGAATCCCGGGAATTTTGCGTTCCCGTTTTTACCAGGTACCTCGCACTTTCGAAAAATTCTCACCTCCGTCTGCATGTCCATGCAGCGCAGTGGTGCCATTTTCAGAGTTTCTCCATTTAACCCTTTCAATATCACATCCGAGCAGTAGCGCAACGAGAGTTTCTTCATCTCTCTCTTTTCTCCATTAAGAAACGTATGTTAGACAAGGATGAACAAGAGGATAAACCCCCCCCCCTCTTCTGTCTTTTTCCTACTTATACATTCAAATCGGAAATGAGAGAGATGAAAGAGATCCTGGTTGCGCCAGTGCATCCGAGTTTACTCGTTTTCATAAAATAAATCTTCCTCGCTCAATTTCAATTTTCTTATTGACAGTAAAAGCGACTTCAAATTAAGATTTGCAAAATAATAAATATTATGGAAATAGCTGTCATGCATTTAAAGGCCTAAAATTTACAGTTCAATCGTTCAACTGTTCAACCACAGATTTTTTTTTTCAAATCGCAACCAATTTTGTTGGGATTTAGATCATACAGTTGAGCGGACACTTCGCTCATTTGGGCATGATTTAAAAATTATACCAGCCATCAAAGTCAAAACCTATAGAAGAGACTGATGGCGCTATCCAGTGGATTATTTCTCACGACAATGTTCTGAGAAGCCACCTTGATGATGTCAAACCCCTCTCCCCCCCCCCCAACATCGAACAAGCATACAATTACGAAAGATTTCGTTTTATTGTTGAGAGTGGCGGAGTCATCTCGAAAGACCGTTTTAGTAAGTCGATGAGAAAGCAAAGGTTTCAAAAAATATGACCAGCCCTTTGTTGAAACCTCTGATGCTTTCATCCAGTGCGATATAGCGTGCAATTTGGCAACCTTGTGTGCATTTAAAAGGTCTAATGCGAAAGTGTTCACCGAACAACAAATAGTTCGATCTTTTTCATAGGTTTAAATGGAAAAACTGCAACTTTGCCAAATCGCACACTACGCCACTGCTTTCATTTTGATTCATGCACGTGATTGGACCTTTAACGCAGTAGCAAAAAATTGCAACATCAAAGTCAAAATCTGTAATAGATATTAGCGGAGCTACCTAGGGGATTAAAATTTCACCGCTGAGTGGTGTTAAGCCACCTTGAATTAAGATCCGACCGTGGTCTGCCCTCTCGTCCATGAAGAACTCTTCTGGCTCAACTATATTTGGAAACTCGGCAAGTTACAGGTTATACCGGAGAGACGTTTTGCACAATTATTCCTCGATCGAAGTCAAAGGCGGGATACGATACGGAAAATCGTCATGAAATGAATTTCAAATTTGATTTCCACCCTCAGCCCCCTCTCCCCCCCCTCATCTTTACCTCTGCAGCTTTTCCTCGAGCGAAACTATTATTCCGCCTCACTCGATTCGGCTTCAACGAGCCCATTCTGCGTCGTCAATATCTGAGGAAACCGATATACGTTCTACGTATCTCGTGCTCGACACTATAGAAACTAGACTCGCAACATCATAACGCCGCAATAACGGGCTTTGATAATAAATTTCTTGGCACAAACTTTACAGTGGATCAACTTTAACATTATCCGCTTTGATATAATTTTGTATTACGGAGAGCGCAAAAGCTACTCTAATGAGAAAGTCGTGCGGTGTCTAACCAACATTTTCATGGCCCTAAATTGTCAATCTTTCAATTAGTGGAAAATCAATTAGAAACGCCGTCAATAATCCTACAGTGATCTTTTACTTTTTGTTTTCTTATCTATCAGAGTAAAGTGTTCGGATAATTTTGACTACTATAGAGCTCACGTATTTAGAGCATCGGATTCTGAGTTCTGAGTGTTCTGACTAATAGCAGTGCCTGATGATTCCGTGAAATTTATCAAAACACATCGGTGTGCTATTCATTAGCAACAAATCGGAATTCTCTACTAACCTTGTCGGATCACCGATATGTTTTGATGCAATTTGGAAGCAGGCGCCGCTTCTTGCCAGAACCCAGTAAATTTCCTCAATTATGAAAAATAAAGGCCAGCTTTAAGCTCATTTGAGAAAGTTTTACCCGGCTCTCAAGTAGCCTTCATAAATTCGCTAAATCCTTTTTTATAATAATACATTGCAATGAAATAGGTTAAAATACTTTCTTTCTTATAACGGTATTACTTTTACCCAGTAGTGTTAGTTTTCAAAATAGTATTATAAAGTAAGAATGAAAAAAGCCGATTCGCTGTACACGACGAAAGAAAATGGAGTGTGTCATTCCCATACCCAAAAGCTATTTGGTAATTACATGGCCATCATAAGTGGAAAAAAATACTACGCGAAAATGTAGGTATTCACTTTAAAAAACAAATCTAAAATAAAAAACAAAATAACTAAAAATCGGGAATAATCTTTAGCTTTCATGTTTTCTAGAAAGTAGATCCAAGTTTCAATAGTTAAAATAAATCGGTCTGGTAATCGATCGGCCTCGAGCAACTAATCCTACATTTAGGAGACATGAAATTGCATACTCAACTAATTGCAGGAGTATTTTTAGCTAATAAGGATATAGTCTGTTCAGCGAATTAAGAGCCATGGGCTGCCGAGCGAAAACGCATTATTTGACAACACTGCGCTGGGCATTTAAGAAAGATGTAAGGCAAAAAAATGGTTTCTCATTGTCAGTTCTTCAGAGGCGAGTTTGGACGATCCGTCTTCGGACCATCTTTTTTTCAACGGCTACCACTAACTCTATTGTTTTGTAACGTTTTCATTCAATTCTGTGTTCTATCTGAATTTTCTTTCCGCGAATTTAAAGACAAATTATAACCACATATTCGATCTCAGCGCAATCTTCCCTTGAGATTTACTCCAAATTTCAAGCAAATGGCTCGAGATTAAGGTGAATGATGAGCTCAGGAAAATTCAGAGTTCAATCTGTTAATTCAGACAAACGTTGGCCTATGTGAGTCTGTGATGAGTAAATTTCGTATTTTTTTAGTGCAGTGCTCATCGTGATTTTCGGTGGATGTTACTAAAAAATTAACTAAGTATTCAATCGTGTATAACTTAGCAAGAGCCAGAGCCCGATTGTGAAATGAGCTTTATCAAAAATCCGCAAATCGGCAGCACTGTGTCTGAAGCAATGCTATATTGTGGCTCTCATCCCTTTGTTGTGCATTGCATCGCCTCGGTTGGCCAATTTTAAACAAAGAAAAAGAAACGTTTTCATCCCTGTCATTTCTATCTTCTCGCCGGAAGAAAATATGATATCGAGGCCCACTCGCTCATCCTGTCAAAAAATGGAGCTCATAGAGGGCAGGGTTGCCAGGTTATCGAGGAAAATCCCCTACTTTGCCTTTTGTTTTCGTGTAAATCTGGCAGTTTTTTTTTCTTTTAATGTTCTCACACTATGTAGCAAGCGAGATCCAAAAGCTGCGAGGTCGAAGCTTTGCGTTTTACTTAAATTAAACTCATCGTTTCAAAAGCTACCTGAACATCTTAAAGCTCATTCTAAAGCAGGGCTGCCGGTTTTTTTTTTTTTTATCTTGAGTTGAATTGTTTATTTCACCGATGATTTCCACCGGTTGAGGAAAAGATTCCAAAGTCCAGGTCATAATAGTATACGATCAGGGACTCGCGGAGTCAGAATAACCCTTTGAAATCAAAGTTTGGATTTCTCGCGTTGGAGAACCACGGTAAATGCTTTGAGACGAGTAGTTAATGTTTCCAAAACTGATTTCGTAGAGATCTCACACAATCAGAAACTGATTTAACGGATGTTAGTTTAAAGTATAGCAATCAGAGCTCTTTGACGAGTAGCTCTCAAAAAGTTCCCATGTCAATAATTCAAACTGAAACCATCGGATTCAATTCATCTTTGAGCAAAAATACTTGGCTTTAGTTTTTTAACGATAGATTACTGGGCTCATAGTTTTATTTGTGGTTCTTTACGAAGTAATTCGAAGCCCCGAACCCAAAATTCGAGTTTAACAGTGGCTTCAGCTCCGAGTCATGGAGTGTGACTATAACCCACAAAAATACTCTGATCGGCTTATGTATATTTGTCCATCGATAAAACACGGTTGAATTTAAAATTTACAGGGGATTTTGACTATCGCCGATGATTTTATGGGCTGAAAAAGATTACAGATCGGAGTACCTCCGCGTTATAATAATATACTGCTGAACTGAACAGAATATTCAAACAACTAGGTAAACAATTCTACTTGAGATCTGCAAGACGGCATGCGGCAGCCCTATTCTGAAAGCAACCCGTCTCCATCTCCCCCTTTGCTTATCTCAGCTGATTCGTCTCATATTTCTCTCCTTAGAGCTATGAATTTAACTTCATCTGCGTATTCCATTTCATTACATTGAGTTAGCTGTGTAGGATTGCCAATATACGAAGAGGCGATGCTAAACAGAAATGGTATTGTTATAGTCAAACTTTCAGAAAATGTGGCAAAATGTAATGTTTTCCATTTATCTTCTCGCGGAAAAAAAAAAAAAAAAAAAAAAATGTAAAAGCAGTAAAATGAAGCAACTGCTAAATTTATCAGCTATTTTTGGTAAAATTTACCATGCATGTAGCTCAACGTACGTTTTGGATTGTAAATTTTGCATGGTTTTCATTTATTTTATAATTTGGATTGTGAATGCCTATCGGATCGTAAATTTAACAATCAATAACATTGTGGCTTTTTCATTTAGTATATAACTGCCACGCCCACTGTGGGGCCGTTGCCCGATTTAGGCGGCCAAAACCTAGGTTCAGATAAATCGATTTCTGACATCAAGGTGCTCAGAGTAACAAGTGTGGACCTCAAATCAATGACAATTTACCGCCCTAGCATGATAATGGCTCAGGGGGGTGATCACGGAGGATCGTTTCGTTTCGTTTTCGTTATCGTTATCGTTTACGTGTAACCTTATGGGTGGCTCAACTGATCGAATCGTTTTGAGCCTCTCGTAACGATTGAAACGGTCGAAAGGAAGCGATGAGTTGGAGGCTGTCGTTTACTCGATCGTTTGAAGTAGGAAGAGGTGAGGAGGGGATCACCTGCGCGATCGAGTTGCGCAGAAGCAAGCCCATTTGATTTAATGCAAACGATAACGATAACGATACCGAAACGAAACGATCCTCCGTGATCACCCCCCTGGGGCGACGTTATCAAGATATGATGTCAACAAGTGCGAAAATCCTCCGCCGCAGCTTGACAATGACCCGCACTGATCTGAGGCGTCTGGGAGCTTTGTTATCAAAACAAACGCCAAACTTTCATGATGGGCGTGGTTTTCAAAGGTAAGACGACACTTTCATATAGGGATCCGATTTTTTTGTCCTTATTTTTTCACATGCATGAGGTGACGAAGATCCGTCTTTTTTTCATTGAATTCCATCAGTCATCAAAACTTCAGTGGACTCAAAAAAGCGGTACACGCGGAGTCACGCCTATTCCGTTGCCAGATTCTGATTCCAAAGTTCATGTAGTTTCAGAATATGTCCAGCTTTTTTAGCGCAAGTTAGCAGAAAGGTGTTTTTTTCGGCCTTTTTTAAGAAAAAATACATCAAAAATGGCAAAAAAAATTGTTTCTCCTGATTAATGGAGAAAAGAATGCTTACGAAAACGAACTTGTCAGCTATTAGGAGTGTCATACAGATTTCACTAACCTAAAATAAATTAGAAAACAGATCAGTTAATTGATTAATTTTGATATTCTTGTAATAAATCCAATAGAACCGAGCATTTCATTGGTTGCTCAAGAGAGATGCATTTTTGAGATTAGACATGATGTATCGGGTGAATTTTTTTTTTTTTTTTTTTTTTTTTTGCGCAAGTTTGTGTCTAAATAATACGCTTTTAATTGTGAGCTGTGTCAGTTTCCATTTGAACACTTATTAAAACTCATCAGCACCTAATGTTTCGCCCGTCATAGAAAGTGTCGCGAGTATGACCGAGGTGACCCAGGACACAGCGAAATAGTACATTCCAATTGTTTGGTCGTGATGAAAACAAGATGGATCCTCGTCACCTCATGCATGTGAGAAAATAAGGACAAAAGAATCGGATGCCCCATACAAAAGTGTTGTCTTACCTTTTGAAATCACGCCCAACATGACAGGTTCGGCGTTTGTTTTGATAACAAATCTCCCAAACGCCTCAGATCAGTGCGGGTCATTGTCAAGCCGCGGCGGAGGATTTTCGCACTTGTACAACATGTTTTTCTTGCAGCAATAGATGGTTTGTTCTATGAGTAGGTCGAAATCACTCCCAACGAAAAACAAAACAAGAATAATGGAGCGAACAAATAAAAAAGGGAAGGGGGGAAGATTGAGAAAAGGAGCGGGCATTGGCGGATTCAGCCCTCACAGACGGGGGGGGTGAAATTGGGATTTTCGCCCCCCGGTGACCCCTTTTTTCGTTTTACTCTCCTCCTTTCCCCCTTCTTTTCCCCTTCTTTCACCTTCCCTCCCTCTTTTTTCCCTATTTTTTGGTCGAACTGGGGGGGGGGGGGGCGATCGCTCCTTCACCCCCTGTATTAGCCAATGGGAGCGGGGAGAGGAGGGGAGGGGGAGCGAGAAAGTTCTTCGTGAATGGACTCTCAATGAATAAGTAACAAAGTAACCGAAAGCACCTCGAAGGGAATCTCTGATTTCAACCAACGATAATGGTTTACGCGCGATAAGTACAATTCTATGGAGGAGGGGGAGGGGAGGGGCTTAAGGGACCACCAAAGGGACAGAAGGTCTTCTAGGACCATGAAGATTGATTCTGAGGTCCATACGTGGTCAAAAGAGGCATATGCGTCTACTTAGAGGTTTTGGCCGCCTAAATCGGGCATCGGCCCCATAGTGACGCCATGACAGCCAAACAAATTGCAATAGTCACAATGTTTTGGATTGTAAAATGTACTATTCAAATTGAAAAATTTACAATCCAAATCGTAAAACAAGCAATATTATTATTTTACCAAATAGATTATTTTACCAAAAATAACCAGTCGAATTAGTATTTGCTACATTTCAGCGATTTTACAAAACTAAATTACTTTTTTTATATTAATTTCGTTTTTTTCCGTGTGCTTTCATTGAATAAAATAACGAATGAGGCGCAAACTACTCGAATACACAAACTGCTTCTTTCGCCCGACTGTCAGCGAGTTTCCAGTTCCTTCTGGCCATCTTACTTTTCATTCAAGCCGTATAAAACGTAGTGAATGAAGGGATTTGACTCGCCTTGGCGTCATTCTTCTGAGCTTGACGATTCGCTTGACATTTTTTTCCGCTTACTGTCACAGCGAGCATTTAAATTATTTATTTATCAGGTTTATTCATCCTATTCAAGTGAAAGTTTGACGAAGTTGAGGAAGCACACTTTGCGAAAAATTATCATCAGCAAGGACAGGGACGGATGGGACTTTGTGTCAAAATTAAATTAAAGTCGTGCTGAAACGTGAAATGCGCGCGCTATGAGAACTTTAAAAGCTGCCGGTTGAATCCAAGTTAAAAACTTACATCTCGAGGAAACTTTTTTCTCTGTGCGGACTTTCGTTGACGCGGGGGCGAAGGTAGTCGGATGGGAGCTGGGGCTGGAGTGAAAGGGATGAGAGAAAAAGCTCTTCATATCCGGTATTCAAGCTGCATTCAAAGCTTGCATTCGGTATTCAAGCAACATTCAAGCTATACGCATCCATGCACGTCGGATCTTGGGTTGAGTCGCCAGGGGAGCTGAGTAATAAGATCCGTTCGGACACTCAAATGTTTACCAAAGCATTTTCTTCCTTTACTTCCTTCATACTATCGCAAACACTCGTAACGTTTTAATCGCTGTGTCTTAATGTTGGATGAAATTCGAAAGACAGAATATAGACCTATTTAAGGAGGGAAAAAGTGTCCTTTATAACGTTCTTTAAGGCGCTGCACCAATGCCTCCTATGGGTATTAGTTGCATTGCCAATAAATGCCTATTAAGGTGTGGTTCATTGTTTTTTGTAAAATGCTGAGATAAGTATAATTGTAGGAATCTCATCGTAATCTGTAAAGTATTTATCGAGATATATATGTATGTATAATATTTTGAAAATGGTGTTTTATGATGTCAACCCTTGTCAAATAGTTGACCTATTTTGCATGCTTGCACCTCAGTGATATGAAGACAGAATAGACCTATTTAAGGAGGGAAAAAGTGTCCTTTATAACGTTCTTTAAGGCGCACCAATGCCTCCTATGGGAGCGCATCCGTGGCCCCCAAGAACGTCTACATCAAGTGTGCATGATGCATCATGGTACATGCATGGATGCATCATGGTACATGCATGATGCATCATGGTACATTCGTGATGCATCATGGCATACATTGTAGGTAAATAAAGCGACCGCAGTGGAATATTTTGACGTATTTTCAGGTACTTCTTAATAATTACTTACATCGAACGCATGACCGAACTTAGGTTAATTATTCTTGATTATATGAATCGAACGAGGATCGTCTACGTCGCGTCGGGACCTTGAGTTGCGCACTTCTAGGTATACTTCAAATGTGTGCAAACGATTAAGCCTTTAACTCATTCAATGAACTGAAATGTTTACTTTTTATTTTGTAATTAAGATAATTGGTACTTTACATGGTTAGAAATTATCGTTATATCTTAATGGGAATTGCAATTGATTTAACTCAAATGCTAATTTTTCATTGCTTATAATTCTACAGATTAAATCTGTACAAAGGAAAATTCACAAGGCACCAATGTTGATCCCGGAGAAGAGTGCAGTTTTTTAACCCGTCGTCACTCGCGCCCTAAAAACTTCCGCGAGTAGTCGCGCGGGGTCGTTTTCGACCCCAAAGTTCTTTCGTCCCATTTTACCATTGTCATTCAAAATTTTGATTTCAACCATGCAGAATAGTAATAATTATGTCTTTGAAAAGCTTTTCACGTGAAAACTGGGTTTGAAAAAAGAATTTTACGTTCAGTAATTGCTATATTGTAATCTGTGTCGGAAAAACCCTAAAAATGTGATATTTTCCAGATTTTTATCGGTCAGCTGCCTTTAACTAGTTTTGAAACTCCTAAACCGAGGTTTTTTTACTTCTAGGCACTACTGAAGATAATTTCATGAAAAAAAAGTATGGGGTTATGGGGGCAAGTGTTCGAGATATACCCCCCTCAATACCCCTCCTATATTTAGTCCTAAAATTTTGGATATGAAACAAGTAACCATCTGAAAAACTTTATTTTTTACCGAATGAGATGGAATAAACGCCAATTAAGGTAAGCAAGATTCTATCAACCAACAAACGGAATCGAAATTGAGGATTCAGGGGAGGGCTGGAGGGGAAAAGGGGGTTGGGGGGTTAGCAAAGTGGAGATCCTTGAAATTTTTTTTGCTGTGATCTTTTTGCTTTTCGTACATGATTCCAGATACCCTTTTTCACCTCCCTTCCGCTTTTCCCCTATACCATCCACCTTCATTTCCCCTCTCATTCCCTTTTTTCCCTCCCCACTCCCCGCCCCATGTGATATAATCAAACTTTCGCAGAAAAAAACAAAAACATTTATGATAAGTGGCGTCGCGTGTAATCTGGCAACGCCGCATTTCGTGGATTCAAATGCATGAAAAAACTCAAACTAATGGAGGTGCGCAGTGCATTCCCTCGAATCGACACTTTGCACGGGTTTGAATGGACAAAACGCAGTGCTGCCAGATCGCAAGCGGCACCGCACTGATACAGGTAAAAATGGATACGTAAGAAATTGGGATAAACGAGTAATTTAGAAAAAAACAGTGAGAGCAAACATTAGATTTGCTGAAAGTATTGTAGTAAGTATAGAAAAGTAAAAAACCAACGGCAATCACATCCCGCAAGTGTAAACAAGGCACAGAATCCACGTTTACGTTATGTTCACTCGGTCACATTTTATGAACGTGAGTAGTCGCGCGGGGTCGAAAACGACCCCAAGCAACTTTGACGCGTCCGTGCTTCAAAACGAATGATTGAATTAAGTTCATACTAACAGAGTGGGTAGTCCAAACCCTTGAAGGAAGGTACTGAAACGGACGAGCTAAAACTTTAAAATTTTCATGGACAAAATTGCATTTTTCTGACACCTGGGGTCGTTTTCGACCCCGCGCGAGTGATGGCGGGTTAAGCAATTAAAGTTTGAAGACGTAACCGCTTCTCTTAAAAGCAAAAAGCATAAAGTTAGCCGCGGAAACAATTTGGAAGTTCAATCTGTTGTATCGGTTATTAAATTGTAACTGCGAAATTTCCGAAAATGCTGATAGGTTTTTTTACACTTGTTCCATGGAAAGGTTTGATGATGGTGTAGGTACACGAAGTCCATGATTTTATACCTCCCTGTTTTTGTCTAGATCAATGATTTTTTTTTTTTTTTCTTATTTGCAAACGCAAATATTTTCAAAACACTGGTGGCAATCAGGAAATGTTAAATGTGAAATGGTCAAATAGAAGTTTGAAATCGTCTCTAATTTCATTTAAAGCTCGTGACAGTTGTAATTAAATTATTTGGAACTCTGACTGTTGTATTTAAATGACAGGTATAAAAACAGTAAGTGCTTGGAAATGCCGTGTGCATCAGCTGTTGCAAGCTAATCACTGTCAAGAACTATGAGAGTCACTCACTGCGTAGTTGCCAAATTATGCTAAAAAAATCACCAAAGTTTGTACAGACTCCTTGTAGGAAATCAGGGGCTTCTTTTCGGTCTAATTTAGCAACTATGAGTATATAAGAGAGAAAAAGAAGTCAGGATAGTAGCGCAGTAAGGGATGAAATTTCTCGGTTGGAATTAAAATTCACTCCCCGTTTAGATTTGCATAATGACTCAAGATCCTCATCGCCCCCCCCCCCTTTCTCAAACCCTTCCTCTCCCACCACGATCAGTATTGACTCAAACAGACTATACTTTGGACTACTCGTATTGGGGAAGGCCTGTCGGAGAAATCTCTAAAACAACGTAATGCTCAAAATTTTTAAAATTTACCTTTTTCTTCTCTTTTCCGCTCTTCTTTTTCGATTCATTAAGCACGATTGCGGCTCTTATTGCGACTCGGCAACAGTGTTTTTCCTACATTTAAATCTATGTACAACAAACGATGCAGTGGCGGCTCGTGCGATTTGGCAACAGTGTTTTTATCCCATTTAAATACATGGAAAACAATCGAAACTCGAGGAGGCTGCCAGCCTCCGCTTGAGTCGATTGTTTACCTAAGTTTAAGTGGGGAAAAATGCATGTTTGCCAAATCTCACGGGCCGCTACTGGAACGATGGGGCAGTTGCAAGGGTCTAAAATGTTGTGTTTTTTATGAAGAAAATGAAAGTACTTGATGAGCTGAGAACAAAGATGCCTTTGGTTTCTAATTAAGTCCCATTGTTCCGGGGATGAGATTTTGGTTCAAAATACATTGATTTAAATGGGAATTCCGCGTAGTGACGTCACTACGCACTCGATTTTTTACAACCTTACATGTTTGTATCTCCAAAACCTGGACACTTAGAAAAAAAAACCAAAGACACTATTGTTCTCAGCTCAACAAATACTATCATTACCTTTCTAAAAAAACACAGAATATCAGACCCTTGCAACTGTCCCATTGCCGTCGAAGAGCTGCTTCACAATCCAATCGATTATTTTGCATAGAATCAAATTGAGAAAAAATGTAGCTGCCAAATTGCAAGAGTTGCTACTGTATCAAACATTGGCGTCACGTGCAATTTGGCAACACTGCATTCTACCCATTTAAACTCATGTGAAAGGTCGAATTCAGGGGGTGCACAGTGCACAAGGAAAATTCGATATATTTAAGGAGTTTAAATGGAGGAGTCGCATTGTTGCCAGATGGCACGCGACGCCACTGGTATCAAATGGGTCTGTTGCGTACTTTTGCTACATCAATATAACTCATTGTTTCTAACGTAAAATTCGGCGGAAATAACGATGCGCACATTAAAAACTTTCAAAATCCACTCATTAACTCAGAAAATACCTTCCATTTCAAACAACCCGCGCTACACTAGACACTATATCACCGACTTATAACTACATAGATGGAACCATCTCGTTTATGTAAACATGAACAGAACTTACAAACATTGGAATTTTTCGTTTAGATCCGTACATTTTTTATAGTATTTTGTAATCTTTGATAAACCGAAAAGACCAGACAGCAAATGCAGCCAATAGTTTCTGTATTTAGAAAGGAATTCCATCATTTTGTAGTTATTATGTTGTTCACTTTATGCACGGTGGTTCCATCTGTGTAGTAATTTACCGGTGCAAATAGTGTCTAGTATAGCGCGGGCTGTTTGAAATTGAAGTGATTTCCTGAGTAAATGAGTGGATTTTTAACTTTTTTAATGTGCGCATCGTTATTTTTGCCGAATTTTACCTAAGCATCAAGGTTCTATATTGTTGTAGCAAAAGTATGCAACAGACCCATTGATATCAACAAACTTCAGTATACAGTTCATGTAACTTGGTAATCGCGTCAAGTCTTTGTTTTATTTATTACCTCTACCACTGCTTATATATGTAAAACATCGGTGGGTAGTGTTGGATCTGTCAACGTCTCTTTTCGTTCATTTGAACAGTGGCGTCGCGTGCAATTTGGCAACACTGCATTCTACCCATTTAAACTCATGTGAAAGGTCGAATTCAGGGGGTGCACAGTGCACAAGGAAAATTCGATATATTTAAGGAGTTTAAATGGAGGAGTCGCATTGTTGCCAGATGGCACGCGACGCCACTGCATTTGAACCAATAAAAAAAGGTCAAACGATCGGGAGTATTGTATGTGCACGGTGCAGTGAACGACCTCGAGTTTGACCTTTAGCTTGGGTTCAAATGGACGTGATACAACCTTTCCAGATTGCACACACTTCGCCTCTGTTCTCATAAGATGTTGCTCAGACTCGTTCGGTACTTGACAAAGTAAAAGCCACCGTTCGACGGGTGAGGGGGGAGGCTGGGGGCCAGTAGCGCGAAGCGTGAAATTTGGCAACAATGTATTTTCTCCATTTAAATTCACCAAAAAAGTCGAACGCTTCAGTCTTCGGCGATGACCAGGCATTTCGACCTTTTTAATGTGTTTATATGGACAAAGGAGCGTTGAAAAATCGCACGCCTCGCCACTGCTGGCCGCTGGGGGCTCTATTTTCTGTAATCGAAAAAAAATGTCATCTCTTATGAAATCTTGTCTTTGTTTGCCCACTAAATTGTAATTTACGAGCAAAATACATAACAATAATATAAAAAAACGGAAAATATAGCACGGCTTCAAAGTCATGGTAAAGTCATGACCGGATTGCCCGGATTTGTGCAGGCGAGGTGGAGACTGAAAAATATCCGTCGCGTTACCGTAAAAAAAAGGAAGAAAAAATGAATATTTTTGCAAACCCCAGTCAAAAAAAAATGTTTGGGATGGACATGTCCGCTTGCAGATGATTGGTGAGGCCATTTATATAACCTCGCGTAAGTGCTCTCCACTTAAAATATTTCGGGGACCGTACGGCGTACGTCCCTAACATTTTTGGACCCTATATTTAATAGGCCGCAAAAGCGTTTTATGTACTTACGCATACAATTGAGTAATGTCAGCTGACTTCTTGGATTTTGGTTCAGGCAAAGCGATAGGCTTCCGAAATACTTACTACAGAGAATTTAAGCATTGTAAGTGGCCTATCTGAGCCAAATTCTAATGTATCGACTGTTTTTGGTAACATTATTTTTTTCGCTAATTGTTCAAGCAAAATAAAACAAAAAATGGAAGCTGTATACTTATAATGTTTCATCACTGTGTACTTTCCGTTTGTAGGCTTGTTATGAAAAAATAAAACCACTTTTTCTTCTGGGAAGGGGCAATTCGGGGCATAAACTTGGTTAGGGAGGTAATACTTTGACTCGCTCGCCCGACCGGCTGACCGACCAGCGTTCATCTGAACGTGTAAATATGTATTCGGTCGAAAAAATTTACCGACCGGTCACGAAATAAAATCGTCTCCATTGTTGCCACCTTTCTTGGGTCTTAACGTGTGCGTGTGCAGCAGGTTGTCGCAGCTGATTTTGAGCTCACATTCAGTTTTCATCTATATGTAACTATGCACGTCCATCACCCTCGGAATCGAAACACGATTTTTTTTCCTATGTACAGGAGCTTTGTTTTGAAGCTTCGATCATTAAGGATTTTTCCCGTATACCAAAAAAAAAAAAAAAAAAAAAAATTGACTCATTCTGAGCTCTATGGTCTTAAAATTGAATGGAAACGTTGCATTTTACAATGAAAAAAATCCTAAATTCTTGTAATATTATCAGACGCACAACGCTGTGTGAGCCGCGGAGATTCTAGTACTTTTACCAGAAAATTCCGGTGTTACTATCAAAATACGGTCTCAGTACCAGAAGTTCCAAAAAAATGTCAAGAACTATGGTACATACACTAGAATTCTGGTAACAGCATTCATTCCCTCTGTCCACATATATGATTGGGCTTCTATAGTTTTTTTTTTCTTTTACTTTTTCTTTTTTCACTGTAGTCCATTTAAACCCTCGAAAAATATCGAATTATTTGGTGAGCGGCGAAAAAGATGCCTAAATTTGACGTTTTGCGTGAGTTAAGATGGGCAAAAGGCAGCATCGCCAAACCGCACGTTTGCCACTGATTCCAAGCCGTGCTATTCACATTTAAACTCGCTTACTTACTTATCTTTACTTTTGGAGTTAGTTAACTTAGCGACGTTTCTTGTTATCTGGCAACTTTGCATTTCGTTAATTTAAACCAGTGAAAAAAGAAAACTAGCGAATGCACGGTGATCGCCCCCGAATTTGATCTCCAATGTTGTCAGATTGTATACGCTTCGCCATTTGTATAATTAACTAGGCGTTTGTCCTTTTCTAACATGCTTCTGACAAATGTTTATTTTTATCCACTGTGCGTTTATAACAGTCGCACTTATAGGGCGATACGGCAACATTGGATTTTCTCTATTTAAACCTCTATCAAATACTCGATTCTTGGTAAAACAATGCACCTCACATATAGGATCGATTTTTTAAATTGGTTCAAATATGACCAAGAAGCGAGGTTGCCAGACTGCACGACTGCACGATTGATAGCAGAGCTTATCAGGAGGATCACGCAGTAATGTAAATTGATCAGCTCTGCGCATCGTATCTTTGCGGTTCCCCACTCTTCGTAACTGGGTCACTTGATTCTAGACGACTTAAACGAATCACTTCTCTTCATCCGTCCACAGAGTATTTTTGCGAATGATCTTGTAAATCATAATAACCCAATGCGACCTTCAAACACAAAAGTGCAACTTATTTGTTGATGTTTTCCAGTCATCCGCGGTATATCAAAATCATCGGGATCGCATGCAGTGGCGGCTCGTTCAATGCAATATATCGATGTCTACTCCATTTAAAACTATAGAAAAGTATCAATCGTCAGGGGGTGCAATTGAACCCCCGAGAAATCGATACTTTTCTATAGTTTTAAATGAAGTGGACATCGCGACATCGCATTTCACGAGCCGCCACTAATCACATACAGGGTGTCAATTAAAAAAGGAGCCAGGCTTAATATCTCGAAAACGGCTCCGAATTTCGAAAAACGCTGAAACACGTGTTCGATTATTTCGAGGAGGACATCTTTTGAGGGGGTCCCCAATTTCGGAGCCCCCCTCTGGGGGGCCCCAGGGGGGTCAAGTCCCATATTTCAAATGGGGACCCCCATTTTTTATTTAATAATCGGAAAGAGGGTAAAATTCTAAGACTTATGGCGCAAACAGAAAGTCGATATCGTTTTTCGTGTTCGATATATCGAAAGTCAAAGTTTGATATGGACCCATCTTCAGAAATTCGTAACTTTCCTTTGAATAGTCCAAATTTCAAAAACTTTGGGTCTAAAATGCTCTACAGAGCAAGCACTTTTCAGAAAAAAATTCAATTTTAACAGAAGTTTAGTCAAAATTTGGTTTTAAAGCCCCCAAACATTTTTAACGTTTTTGGCCCCCACGGGGGGCTATCAGAAAAATTCCGAGAGACGACCCCTATCGAGTGATACATCAATCGAAAAGGCGTAACAAACTGAGCATTTTGGCGCAAACCGGAGGTCCATATCGTTTTTCATATTCGAGATATCGCATTCTGTAAATCGACATTTGACATTCGATATCTCGAATATGAAAAACGATATGGACCTCCGGTTTGCGCCAAAATGCTCAGTTTGTTACGCCTTTTCGATTGATGTATCACTCGATAGGGGTCGTCTCTCGGAATTTTTCTGATAGCCCCCCGTGGGGGCCAAAAACGTTAAAAATGTTTGGGGGCTTTAAAACCAAATTTTGACTAAACTTCTGTTAAAATTGAATTTTTTTCTGAAAAGTGCTTGCTCTGTAGAGCATTTTAGACCCAAAGTTTTTGAAATTTGGACTATTCAAAGGAAAGTTACGAATTTCTGAAGATGGGTCCATATCAAACTTTGACTTTCGATATATCGAACACGAAAAACGATATCGACTTTCTGTTTGCGCCATAAGTCTTAGAATTTTACCCTCTTTCCGATTATTAAATAAAAAATGGGGGTCCCCATTTGAAATATGGGACTTGACCCCCCTGGGGCCCCCCAGAGGGGGGCTCCGAAATTGGGGACCCCCTCAAAAGATGTCCTCCTCGAAATAATCGAACACGTGTTTCAGCGTTTTTCGAAATTCGGAGCCGTTTTCGAGATATTAAGCCTGGCTCCTTTTTTAATTGACACCCTGTATATTTATAAATGGGGCTCTTGCAAGCTTTTGCTATAGAAGATTGAAGTGTTGATTCTTGCATAAGAACCTGTAAAAATGACGATGAGTACACTAAAAAATCACGAAATTCACGCGAATCGGGCTTAATGGCGGAGAGACGCAGGTTTCTTAGGAGATTCATATCTAAATTGAGACATATCTCTGTGCTTCCGTAGAGAAAGTGACAAATTAGACAGGAATCTCCCATAATCCTGCATTGAACCGCCATTACGATTTTGCCGTTATAGCAGTTATGTGAGTTTTTTACTGAATTTTAGACTTCCTCAGTGTGATTTTCGTGATTTTTGCTGGTCTTTACATAAGATTGGAAATTTTTTTTTTTGCTCGTAGAAAAAGTTTGCAAGAGCCCCATTAGACGAGGTTCAGATTAACCTGATGACTTTGATGACATTAATATCCGGAAAAAAAATCAAACACTTTTTGTTTTCAAAGGTTGGCAGCGCGGTTAACCCTATTTTCAGAATCCGAGGATCGGATTGGGTGGTCACGAAAATACGCTTATTTGTAGAAATGAATAAGAAACCACGAAATAAACTGCAAGTCTTTAAACTGTCATCAACAGAGCTGCCGGTTTACGTATAATTAGTGACTTTTTTCAATTCACCAATGATTTCACAGGTTGAGAAAAGACTACAAAGTTCACTTCAGTGTATGCCTGTAATGCAAAAAAATACTCGCATCTGTAATATCTTTTCTCAACCGGTGGAGTCGTCGATGACTTTAAAAAACTTGCGGATATTTTATTAAGTAAACGGCGATTGCACCAATTGAGAAAAGATTACAGATTAGGATATTTTCTTGCAGTACAGTCATACACATGAACTGAACTGTGTAATCTTTTCTCAACCGGTGGAATCATCGGTGAATCGAAAAATGCGAGTAATTTTACGCAAAAAGGCAGATCTGGTCAACACTCATCAGCGAGGAACAATCGTCGTGCCGCACAGTATATCGCGGAATGGATTTTTCTGGACATAAAAAAGATGTAGTTTTTTTTTCTCCAAAAACATTTCTGTGGTCACATTTTCTTGCAAAAACCACGTTATTTGACTCATTTTAAACATTAACATGAATTGTTTTTCAAATTAATGAGTTATCTTAATTGCTGATTTTTCCTACTCTTGATTTTTATTCGTAAGATTTATGTCCGGGAAATTTCATGTTACGAACCGTGTGCTACGGTGCACTTTATGGTCTAAGATCGAAAAATAGTGGCCAAAAATCAGTGAAAAAATTATCAAAAATCATCGTTTTCTCCCTTTTAAATGTCTCATAAGACTTTCCAGTGACATTTCTTGGTTTAAATTGCTTGTCTAAAGCGTTTTCTATTGGTCTAATTGGTCTTGAAAATATATAAATGGATAAATTGATGAGATTTTTACTTTTTGATTTTTTGCCACTTTTTGACAATCTCAGACTATAGTGCGGTGGTTCCAACGCCACGCAACGCCGAATATTAAGCTATGACTTTCGTTCTTGTTCAAGGGGCGAAGAAGTTAAGGAAAAGTGTCACCGATGAGAATCGACGCTAAATATTATGCAGATTTGTGAAAAGATGGTAAAAAAAAAAAAAAAAAAACGTAAAAAATTAGAGTGGAATCAGCTCTGCA
The DNA here is from genome assembly GCA_011764245.1 of Trialeurodes vaporariorum. Taxonomy (NCBI): domain Eukaryota; kingdom Metazoa; phylum Arthropoda; class Insecta; order Hemiptera; family Aleyrodidae; genus Trialeurodes; species Trialeurodes vaporariorum. The sequence goes on from VMOF01000001.1 coordinate 4,311,892, forward strand.
CGATATAGGTCTCAATGCGACGCGGGCGCGGGAGGGAAAAAAGGCGTTTGACTACCTATACCTAACGAAAATGAGTTCGCAAATAAGATCGGTCCGATCGGAGGACCGGTCTCCTGTCAATTTTATTGTATCTCCGTTGTCCGTGGAGTTCGCGCGCTCTTCAGTTAACTACGATTTGTTTAACTCTGTTTAACTCTGGATGCGTATCACGTATCAATCTTCTCTCGCTCTCTGACTCTCTGACTCTATACACGAAACGAAACTCTAACTCTGCGCGCTTCTCTTCATTCATCAAATTTACGCTTCGGGTCAGCTCTAGGCTCCAAGCGCTCTAGCCTCTAGCCTCTAGTCAGCCGGAGCTGCTGCGAGTTAAAACTAAAGCTCAATCGTGCATCATGCCTTTCCAAGTGTTACACCGGTGACTTTTTATTCAAGTTCAAACTTTGCGCTCCTCGGGGCAGTGATTTAATGCATCCATGCAATAATTACCATAGTTCATAGTTTAGTTTACTGGAATTGCTCACTCTCCCCACAACAACTTTAGAAATAATGGTGAAAGAATCTGATTTTACCTATAACCCTGCCACCGAAACTGGTACGTCCATTATTTACCCCCTCTTCTTTACTAATTTACTAATGTGAATCTTCAATCTCTAAAGTACTGCATCTTGTAAACACGTGACTCTCTGAATACAACCTGATTTTTAACCCATTCTTGCCCAGAAGATTGACCTTACATACAAATGCATTCGATGGATACAACGAAATCTGATTTTTAACCCGTTTATGCCTAGAAAGGTAATTTATCGATTACATTCGATAACCACGTGACTCTCATCAAAACATAGTCTGATTTTTAACCCATTTGTGCCCTAATTTTTTTAAAGAATCCAATTTCACTTGTGACCCTGACGCCAAAACTTATCTCCCCCCCCCCTTGTCACTATTTTTCTAGTGTGAATTTCTATCGCGTTCTATCATCGATACATTTGACAAATTCCACCCTCAAGAGATAAACTGATTATTTGCCCATGTAGGTAAACCTTGAATAATGCAGCTTGCCGATACATTAGACAAACGCGACTCTCTGAATATAATCTGATTTTTGACCCATTCGTGCCCAAAAGATTGCTACACATACAAATGCATTCGACAAACACGACAAAATTTTATTTTTATCCTATTTATGCCTAAAGAGTATTATATTGATACATATTCGACGAGCACGACTCTCATCGTAGAATATTATCTGTTTTTTAACCCTGTCATGCCCAGATTGTTTTAAAAAAGCAATCTTTATTTTGACTGCAAGCTTGCCGCTGAAAGTTATTTTCCCCTATATTTACTATTTTTTTTAAAGTGAATCAATCGCGTTCTACATCGATACACTCGGCAGACAAGTCTTATGGAGCTGATTTTCTACTCATTCATAACTGAATATTTATTTAAAAAAAAAAATAAACTAAGAAGATTAAAAATGATAATTATGATGCCGGGCCGGGCCGGGAGCAGGGACCAAATAATGTTCGGTTCCGAGCGTAACTTACGCACGGTCACATGACCGTGCGTAAGCTCTCTGATTGGTCGAAACCGCACGCAAGATGCACGCAATTCAATGCTCGGGACCTAAAATTATTTGGTCCCAGGAAGGTTTCTGGCCCGCGTCAGCCCTCGTGCGAAAAGGGGCAGAGCTCAACAAGCAGTAGCGTCGCGTGCAATTTGGCAACAATGTATTCTATCCATTTAAACTAATTTAAAAGATCAAATCCAGGGGGTTCACAGTGCACTAGGAAAATTCGATATATTTAATGAGTTTAAATGGAGCAGTTGCATTGTTGCCAGGTGGCACGCGACGCCACTGTCAACAAATCATCGTTGATTTTAACCGATGCCTCCGTGATTCTAAAGGCCAGAGCATTCAAATCGAAAAGATCCCATTAATGTGACGCAGTGTTGCCGCGTGGATTCAGTAGCGCACCGAGAGTTTCTTCATCTCTCTCTTTTCTCCATTAAGAAACGTATGTTAGACAAGGATGGACAAGGGGATAAAACCCCCTCCTTCTGTCCTTTTCCTACTCATACATTCAAATGGGAAATGAGAGAGATGGAAGATATCCTGGTTGCGCCCGCCAGTGCAACGAGAGTTTCTTCATCTCTCTCTTTTCTCCATTAAGAAACGTATGTTAGACAAGGATGGACAAGGGGATAAAACCCCCTCCTTCTGTCCTTTTCCTACTCATACATTCAAATGGGAAATGAGAGAGATGGAAGATATCCTGGTTGCGCCAGTGCGTGGATTACAAATAAAATAAAGATAAACGTTTTTAATGTGATTGGAAGTGATATCTGTGAAAATAAAGTTAATATAGCATAAATAATGTTGTAAAGAACCACCAGTTTTTACACAATGTATTGTTTTATCGACAAAAAATAACTTCCCGAAAGAAGTAAACAAACCTGATCTATCTGTATGATGTACTTTTTCACTAATATTAAGCACTTTGCTAAGCAATTAATTAGTTTTGAATCATGTAAAAAAAAATTAGAATACAGTAGAGCTACTATCTCCTAGGCGGTTGACAAAACTTTGTACGTCGATTAATCTTTTTTTTTCCGAGTAAAAATAGTTAATAAAATAACTATACGCAGGGTGTTCCATTTTTAATGTCTGGGTATTCTGGAACCGATTTTTCGAGTAAAAATAAGACTATTTGATCCGGTAAACATGGTTCTTTAAATGCTTCCCCTCTGAGCTAAAATGTTTGGATTTTTTTTTTTTTTTTTTTTTTTTTTTTTTTTTTTTTTTTTTTTTTTTTGGCTGAAGTTATAAATGAAATTTCACTCAAATTTGGTATGTAACATATTTTTTTGAGTAATAGGCATTCTCCAAAGCCCTTGAAACAATCATACAATAAGTCAGAGTGTACTTTTCTGATAATCTTAAGCATTTGATGGCATAAATTTCATGCTACTGATGAGATTTTTCAAAATGTTATGAAAGAATCAAATTTCCAAAAACCTAACAATTATTTTCAATCCCTGTCATTTTTTCACTAAGACGTGTTTTGAGTGACTTGATCGACGTCGCTAGGCGGGCGTCACAAAAATACGGGAAGACAGTTTAAGTAACAGGGTTAAAGCGCTAACTTTTTCACCTTTGACATCGACTATCTCACATGAAACGCGTCAGACTGAAAAAATGAAAGTCTTTTTTAGGGATTTTACGATTTTATTCCTTCATAAAATTATGAAAATTCTCATTGCCATCATAACATTTGTGCTATCAAATGCTAAATTGTATTAGAAAAGTAAAATTATTTCATGACTATTTTAAAGGCTTTTGAATATCACTAGATCCGCCAATATCTGCCTTTTCCCACACATTAACCGGAATCAAACTTCAAACTGTTACCTCGGTCCAAGGATAAATTGCTCACAATTCGCTTCAAAGAAAATTTAAGAAATGTTGCCATTTCGTATATCAACCGGCATAAATGTGCTATATTTCGTTCTTTGATACTTGAGTTGTCGAACGGGTTTTTATGTAACTCGCTCTTGGAAACAAGACTTATAATCCACATGAAGAAAATCTTGCAAGAACGCGATTATTAACGATTCAGGTCGAATTGAAGTATTCTCAATTTTTGACAAAAAATCGTTCTATATTTGGTCTATTACCATATAAAGCAAAACATAATTACCCAAATCCACAATTTCTTTCGCGTAATGAAAATTGTCTCTCTCGTGACTAGATCTCATCATTTTTCATTAGAAACCACAAAACTCTAAAAATTGAATCCTCTCCAATTTATTTGGTTTTGAACGCTTAGCTTCAAAACATCGGCTCTCTCGTAACACGGGGAGGAGGGCACTGAAGTTGTTATTTATGTTTAAATTTATATTACTGAGCGCAGTTATTCCAGTACCACGCTTTCAAATTTCTTGGAAAATCAGTACATATGTGTTTAATTTCTAAGAGTGCGTAGCATAAAGGATACCGACAAGGCGTAGGTACCTGGAATCAATTTGAACGTCAAAATTACCGAAGTTTCGTCTTCGTGAAATTACTAGAAACATGTTTCATCCGCAACATCGGAAAAGACCGTCTCTGTTTTCATCAGTGGTGCCCTTCTTTTTACGTCTTTGATTCGTGGAACTTGTATCCAATTTTGAAATGTGCGTGTTCTCCACGAGGTTTCAAAATCAAAAGGATGCCTTTAAATGGGTGCAAATCAATAGCGCAGCCGCAGGATCTCTTCTATACTTCAGTTTTTCTTTTGAATGTGTAAGTTGAAAAAGGATAGAAAGAGGAGGTTTTACCCCATGGTGTATCCTTGTCTAACACACGTGTTTCAATGGAAAAAAGAGAGGGATACAGATTTTCTCAAAACTGTCTCTCTGGAGGAGGTTTTACCCCATGGTGTATCCTTGTCTAACATACGTGTTTCAATGGAAAAAAGAGAGGGATACAGATTTTCTCAAAACTATCTCTCTAGAGGAGGTTTTACCCCATGGTGTATCCTTGTCAAACGCACGTGTTTCAGTGGAAAAAAGAGAGGGATACAGATTTTCTCAAAACTATCTCTCTGGAGGAGGTTTTACCCCGTGGTGTATCCTTGTCTAACACACGTGTTTCAATGGAAAAAAGAGAGGGATACAGATTTTCTCAAAACTATCTCTCTGGAGGAGGTTTTACCCCATGGTGTATCCTTGTCTAACATACGTGTTTCAATGGAAAAAAGAGAGGGATACAGATTTTCTCAAAACTATCTCTCTAGAGGAGGTTTTACCCCATGGTGTATCCTTGTCAAACGCACGTGTTTCAGTGGAAAAAAGAGAGGGATACAGATTTTTTCAAAACCTATCTCTCTCACTCTTACGTGATCCTCATTAATAGTCATTTCTTTCTAGTGTCAAATTTCGTATACGGGGACTTTATCAGTGGCGTAGCGTGCAATTTAGCAACGTTGTAATTTGTTCATTTAAACACTTGTAAAAGGTCGAAAGCGAAGGTGTTCACCGAACACCTAGTACTTCGATCTTTTTTTGGGTTTAAATTGAAGAACTGCAACGTTGCCAAATTGCACACTACGCGGCTGGACTTTATTACGACATTTTCTGTTTAAAAAAAAATTATTAAAATTAATTTCTGCGTCAAAAAAATTCATAAAAAAATGGCGCTATACGGTTATAGCGATGAGGGTGAGATAGCAGTATAGTTGTCATGTGAAAGCGAGAGGAATAGTTCGAAACGCTCAACTATTTTTTTCACTTGATTGACGTCATCACTAAAATTGTCATTCCAAATTATCTCTCAAACTCTCACGTGATCCCTATGAAAAAAAAAAAAACAAAACTCGACGAAACCCTTGGTGACACCCCCCCCCCCGCCCTGGTCGCCCTGGTGACCCCTGGTGGCGAAATTCGATCCCGGAAAACGACAGAGCTGTATACATGAGATTCGCGGAAGAGGAAGAGGTGTACTTTGGAATGCCTCCTGAGTTTTATCACAGCTGATTGCGACCAGTGGCGTAGCGTGCAATTTGGCAACGTTGCAGTTCGTCCATTTAAACCCATGCAAAAGGTCGAGCTGTTGGGAGTTCGGTGAATACCTTCACATTCGATATTTTACATGGGGGTCAAATGAAAACAGTGCAACGTTGCCAAATTGCACGCTACGCCACTGATTGCGACCGACGATTGCACATGAAGGACCTCCAGTTTGCGCCAAAATTTCTCCTCTCTTTTGCAAGTGTTCGATTGACGTATGTCAAGATAGGGGTTGTCGACGGCAAACTTTGGCTTGAGGGGGTTGAAGGTCCCCACCAGGGTTCCAGCGTCAAAAATTGGTTTAATCGTGTGAGAAAGTAAAATCTAATTAATGAAAAGGTACCAAAATTTCATTCCTGTGGCATTTTCCTATCATATAAGTTAGATGACTTTATAGACCTCGTTTCAGAAGTGTAGGCGGACCTAGATCATAATCTTTGGCGAATTTTCAATTTTCATTTCTTCAAATTTAAACAAAACTTGTCTCCGACTGTGAACTTTTAATTTTGAAGGGCTCCTCAATGAAAATCCAACGCTCAAATTCATTTTCATGCATTTTCATTTTAAAGCAAAAGAAATAATGTTGAAAAATTTCAAAGATTATTGATCTGGGTGGGCCTACACTTCTCTGAGACGACCTCTACCTGCTGGAATATCCATCTGGACAGAGGTGGCGTCACGTGCAATGGGGCGTCACGTGCAATGGGGCAACGCTGAAGTCTGTCCATTTAATCCCATTATAATTTATAAAGGTTTAACTGTGAGAGGTGCTCAAACATTCACTCAAATCGATACTTTGCATGGGTTTAAATGGGACCCAATACAGTGTTGCCAAATTACACGCGACGCCACTGCATCCGAACCATAGTGCGCCGCACTGAAACCGTCTAGGCATATGAGAATAGGGGTCACGAGAGCGCAAGAGAGATAGTGCGGAATGCTCGGCGAACGTTTTTTAACGGATGACGTCATCATCACTGATAAAACCGTCTATATATATTTCGATTGGAACTCAATTCATGTCTTGAAATTTGTATGTGCTCGTCAATACTGCACATGGTGAGGAGGTCCTGCCTCGAGGCGATCGCGATCCTTCGACAGAGATTTCTAAGAAGGAGTTGTCGCATAACCAATCTCCTCTTGCCCGCGTTAAAAAAATGAGTTGATCGACCCGAACGCTCAAACGCAACACGCTGTACGCTTGAGGATGTTACGCTAGCCTATAAGGACATTGAACCGCGGATCGTCTTCCAGAGCGTCCGCCAAATGGTAACGCGGCGGCTCGACCGGTGCTTGGCGCGGCCGCGGCGTGGTCTGTTTATTTTTCAGTTATTTCTTCAGTTTCATCAGGAATTTAAGTTGACCTTGACCAACCATGCTCTTTTAAGTGAACGTGCACATACTCTTGTATAGGAGAACCTACTCTTCAGTGCCCTTCTCTTTTTCCCGTTTTTTTTTTTTTGTCCCCCCCCTCCGCTTTTTTCGTTTTTTATTTGACTTTTTTTGCGGCTGAACAGTGGTGGCTCTCGCAATGTGACAACAATGTATTCTCTCCATTTAAAACGTACCAAAAAACCAAATGTACTTCCTCCACATTTAAATCTATGCAAAATAATCGATATTTGGTATAACAATCCACTTAATCTAGAGCCTATTTTGTGCATGTGTTTAAATGAAAAAAGCACGGTTGCCAGGTTGCACAAGATAACACTGCGTTGAGCTGTCGTTTCAATAATGAAAGCCGAACTTAATCTGTTCGGCAATCTATATCTGTCTCGCCGGTCTCGCAGAGGTTAGCTCAATATTGATCAAAACCCTCTTCCAGCCGAAGGTCTAGGTTCTTTCCAGTTGATTACCCTAAGATATGTATAGACATGCAGTGATGATTTATTCAGCTCAAAAATATAGTGATAATTCCGTAGGTATATTCTGTAAACTGTAGTAGGTAAACTCATACATTTTGGAAAATAAAAAGTACTCCACGCGTTTCGTGCCGAAGCAGTGCATGCCGTGAATTTACTTTTGTCTAATTATCGCTTATGATTGCTTTAAAATTTCTCGATGCTTATAAAATAATCGAGACAGCAAGAATTCGAGAGTTTTTGAAAACACATTGGCTAAGTGGTTCCCAAAAATGCTCATCAAAACTGAAACTGAAAATAATGAGTCACTTCAACTCAACTTGAATTTTGAGTTTTTCTATGAGCCGCTCAAGCAAAAGCTTTTCCTCATCCTTTGAAAAGTTCTTTTCTCACGAGCAAGAATCGTCAAAGTTCCGAATGCAGTCATGAACAATCGGTGTTAAAAACCCTGTTATTAGCTCCGAAAATTGGTTATCGATCAAATTGGACCGAACTGCAGTAAGAGACGAGAGGATTTTTTGTACGTCAAAGTCTCCCCCTAAACTTTCACTTTTTTTGTGTCGTTCCGAGCAAAGAATTGTAATTAATTCTCTCTATGTGCACGATTTCTTACTAACGTGCAATGCATGATAATTGTTTCAAAAGAAATGAGAGGCTTAAGAACTGACCTCGAACTGATAATCAATCTTCGAGATTGCATTTTTGAAGTACCGGTTTTTACAAGCTCTCACCTATCTCTTTATTCGATATTCCGATATTTTTTTAGTATTTGTTTTAATTGGCTTTTTTTTCAATTCTTTGACCTCTATTTAAAAGGCTATCAAAGCATTACACATATTTGGGGACTCAAACCAAGTTAGAGTAATAAAAACACTTCTTACGTATTCCCCAACATTTCTATTCTGGTGTAACCAATCAGATAATTCTGATCTTGTGATGCGTTTGTACAGGGGTACCCAGCCCCCCTCCCTAGGTACCGTACTAGCTACCCCCCCCCAATCACGAGAATTCCCCCCCCCGTAAGGTTCGAGGTGAATCCCACCAGGGGAATGGGGAGTTCCTGGGTCCTCCCCCGGAAATTTTTTGAAAATTTTTACCTCTACAATACGTTTTGGAGGATATTTAAGAGGGGATTGGGTATTGGGAGCATGGGGTACCCTGACAGAGAAGGGAGGTTCGTGGGACCTTTCCCTGAAACTGTTTAGGATTTTGACTTTTTAGAAATGAATTTCTAACTGTGCACCCATGGAAATTTGTTGAAAATTATACCTTTCAGAATTCATTTTTAGGGCTTTTTACGTCGAGATTGGGGGGGGGGGGGAGGAGTACGTATTTCCGTAAGAAATTTAATTGGGGGGTGGGGTTGATAGGGTGAGTAAGAGGATTTGAGGGGGGGGGTGAAAGTTTGAGATGAGAAATGGATGGGGGAGGAGGTATAGATCGGGTTGAGGAAAAAGTTTCGGGGGGAGTGTGGATAGAAAAAATGGACTTGAGGGGGGGTGTTGTGCAAAGGGAATGAGGATTTAGGGGGGGAGTATAGATGGTGGAAAAGGAGATAGAAACTGATTATTTGTGAAACTAGTGATTAGAAAACGTTCATCGGTAAGTGAAAATACTGATTTTCTCAAAAAAAGAAAAAAAATATTCACCCCCCCCCAATTTTGAAGTATACGAGTTGCTCGTATGATTTCTATTACGTGGGCACCCCTGCATTTGTAGGGTAGAACTGCCCAAATTCTTGCCAATTCCACTACCTAATCTATAGCGTTTGATGGCTGATTCTAACCTACAAATTTAATGTAAAATCGGTAATATCTTTGTTGATTTCGTTAGCTTTTGTCGTGGAACTGCTATGATTATTTGTTGAGTGATTAACTAGTTCATCATCGCAAAAAGGTCACTTTAATCGTTTGGATGATTAAAACCCAAATGCGCATTCAAAAAATGTCCCTCGCGCGATCAATTTTTTTTTTTTCGAACTGAAGTTTTTTTTTTCGAATGTCGAATGAATAAAATACGTTGTTGCCGCATCGTACGAGCCGCCACTGTTTATACGTCTAGTTTTGTGGATTTACATAGCAGCAACGTCTCATCGCGCCGTGTTGCACAGTGAATCCGAACATGAAATCTCCTGGCCATATCATTTAATGGGCAGAAATCAAGGTTATGAACAGTCACTGTTGCCATAAATTATGGGGTGAAAAAGCCCTTCGTTTTACATTGATTTAAATGGGAACGACCCGGCTTTTTACCCCCGATCTAGCAACACTGTGAACAGTAAATGGAGATTTAACTTTAAAAAAAAAAAAAAAAAAAAAAAAAAAAAAAAAAAAAAAAAAAGAAGTTAGTGTGATTATTAAATCTACATCTTAAAATGAGCTATAATTCTATAAATCGTGATTTATGCGAGAATATATTTTAATGAAAACGTTTCTGAATCGCCGAAAAACACAGTAGTCCGGAATCATATCCTTTTTCGGTTTACTGTGCGCTCTTATAAAATCCGAGATTGAATCGGCGAATCGTGCGATTATGAATTTTATTCCTCAGCTGAGGATAGTGGTTCCAAAACTGGTTTTATTCTTTTTTTTGGCAAGACGGGAGTTAGTGACGAATGAATACGTATAACATTGTATCCATCCCAGACATGCATATCTGAAAACATAACGGTGGTGTTTAAAACCGGCTCTCATCCTCTTAAAATGAATTTGGATGATGAACACATTTTGGGGTAGCCATTCCATTTGAAATGAACCAAAAAAATAATTCATTTTGTTGCAGTATGGTTAGGGGTTTTAGAAATGTTTTGCCTACACCCGCTCTTTCATGAGCCTAAAATGTAGTCTTCTTTTTCTTCTATATTTTCTCTTTAATCGGCCACTGAGATGTTGAAGGCAACTGGAAATTAAATAATTACGATTTCGTATCGGAAAGAGGTAAGATGAACCTTGCATACACTCTCTTAAATCGATATTTTATGTGGGTTTAAATGAACGAAAGGCAACGCTGCCAGATTGCACATTCCGCCACAGAGTTTGATTGAGGTTCGCGATCTTGCTTTTGACGCTCCTTTAAAATTTGTTGATAATAATGATTTAGCTCTTTCAATGAAACATCGTTTACATCCATCATCCTTGTGTCTATGCTGTTGAAATGCTTTTTACATTACGTTAATAACGAAGGAAAGCAATTTTTCCCTATACTTTTTAAAAGAGGACAAGCGAATGTGGATAACTGTTGAGATCTGCACAGTGTCTAAGTTTTTGAGTCCCATAGCTCTAGCCTCTTGAGACGCCAGAAGAGATGAGGAGAGCTTGTTTCCTGTCTCATTATCTCCTTCAAAGTTGAAAGAGAATACCTACATGATTGCGAAGGGCTCTTGAAATTGTGTACGGCACGTAGCTTCCTTCTCCTACATCCCCCTCCTCTTCTCCACCCCTCTCCCCGAGAGGGGAGGGGAGGGAGAGACACTGAAAGCATAATCATTTTTCTATTTTTTTTTTTTTTTTTTTTTTTTTTTAAAGCATAATTCCTTTCCCTATCTACCAGAAAAAATAGCGGTAAAATTAATTATTTTGTGAAATAAGACCCAATTCTGAGAAAGCTTCTCCAGGGGGATCTATGATAAAAAAAAGGGTGTATATTTCAGAATCTACTTATGAAAGGATGATTTCTCAGAAATGAAATACCCGCTTTCAGTGGCGGCTCGTGAAATTTGGCAACAGTGTACTCCTCCCATTTAATCAATGCAAAATAATCGATTCTCCCGGAGGCTGTCAGCCTCCGCAAGAATCGATTCTTTTACCCAAGTTTAAATGTAAAACTTGCATGGTTGCCAAATCGCACGAGCCGCCACTGCCCGCTTTACATAATATAAAGCTAATTTCTGTACTTTGATTGATTTCTGTCTCCGTGTTTTGATTTCATCTAACCAGTTTCCAACAAACTTCCTCTGATAGTGGTTTTTGTTCGGTTCTTTTGACAACAAACAGAAGCCGTTAGCGTTATATTTCGAGAAAAACTTAACTGTGCAGAAAAAAAGACGAAGGAGATATGACAGCTGAAGGGAAAAGTAATCAAAAGTCCACGCTTGCCAAGACACCGCAACCGTGACAGAGCATTGATTTTCAATAATTTAAAAATTCTATCGTTTGTTACAGTTTTCTGTGATTTTTCTTCTTTTCTAATTATAAAAATGTGATTTTTTTTATTTTATCGCTTTAATTTTCTCATTGAGTTGAACCGGTTCTAACCGAACCCACTATCCCCGTGAACCTGAACTGAACTGCGAACTGGAATTATTCGCGAACTCTGAACCGCGAACCGAACCGACAATGTTGCCGGTTTAAAGCCCTAATTTAAAAAAATACAGGGTGGCAGACTGGATGAGCTAAACTCTTCGTGTATTATAAAGCATCCTCTTAAAGTAGTTAGCGCATGGAAGATTTTTCTGAATTGACTCGAACACGAATCTCAAATTCCATTCAAATTTTATGACGTTACTATGTTGTTATAAAGTTGAGTTATTGAGAACCAAAACTATTTGGTAGAAAGAAATCTTATTAAAGCCTTTGTTGTCACGAGAGGTCAAAGTAATTCCCTTGAAAATCTCGTCAAGATCACAATTCCTCTCCTTGTTTGTAGTTTGAAAGCTTGTAAAATATATATATATATATATATATATATATATATATATATATATATATATATATATATATATATATATATATATATATATATATATATATATATATATATATATATATATATATATATATATATATATATATATATTTTATATATATTCGAAGCTTCGTAGTCTGTAGCTGTAGTTTTTCACTTGTGACGATGAACGGCGGAAACACAACACTTACAAGTGCATCACTTTCGGAAATTTCGTGATGTTTCCTCATTTTCATTTTCATTTTCATTCAACACTCACCAGACGCTATTTATGAAATTTAATATCTATGCAAATGAATGCTATGATACGTTTCAAATCTTGCATATTTTAAGCAGCTCAGAAAGATGTCAAGACCCGTTCTATAAGAGATTGTGACATTAATTGGAGCCTTACACGCTGCCCGGACCTTTCCCCGTTCTCGCTTTTGAGAAAACAATAGAAAAGTAAGGAAAGAGTGCGTCGTTCTTACGTCGTAACAAAAAACAATCTGTTTTATAAGTGGTTTTTCCAAAGATTCCTTCTATAGTATTGGTCCTTGCAAAATAATGATTCGCAGACCGCCTTCAACTGACGGTATAGGCAAAATCAACACCGCTGAGTAGGAATATTTAACTATACCTACTCAAATTGAGAGGGCAAGCTGCTAGGTTTGTTTTCGCAACCTGGTATCGTAAAAGGGTTGATTTGAAATTTTCCTTAAAATGAAGGGGGGGGGGTCAATCGTCAGTAGCTTTCAATCCACCCTCTCTTTCAGCACTCATGAAAAACTAGATCTGACCCTAAATGTTGTCGTGATCATGAGATGTACGGTTCAGCTGGTTTGTTCATTAAAAGATGTTATATTGAAGGACGCGGGACATTTGAAAACGTTCGAAGTGCGGGGCTCTTATGAATGCGTCTATTTAACGACGCATTTAAGAGGGACGCGGATCAACACGGAGGGACCGGTACTCCGCGCCATTATAGAATTCGTTGAGATCGCGTATAGATCATATAGGGATCTGTGCGAGCGTATGAGGTTTTGAGTTGTATTGATTAAGTGGGTAGTAGTTTAGATAAGCGCTTAGTGTAGTAGTAATAAAGTATAATCAAAGTAAATCGAGTGTTATTTATTATCGTGTCACACTCATCGAGGTACCGAGCTCAAAAGTCCGCTGAAACGTATACACGTCTATGTACATACGTATATTCGACCCCTCCACCACAAAGGCAAGGACTTGAATGTAACATGTGTCGAAACCATTTCATCGCGGGCAAGTCGGTATATTCATTTTAATCAGCGGCGCAACGATAGAGATTCCTCGAGTCTCTCTCTTTTCTCCCTTATCAAAACTTGTGTGTTAGATGACGAGGATAGACAAAGGATAAACCCAATGAGTCATTCATTTATCTTGAGTCGCAGTTTAATAAAGGAAACCTGCGTAACCACCATGGAGGATTTTAGGTTAGGTTTAAGGTGTTGTTTTCTTTATTTATTCCCATGTGTTTTGATGCAACAAACGGAGGCTGGAATATTCTTCGATCGATCGTGCGATGATAAAAATCACACCTTAAACCTAACCTTAAAATCGACCGTGGTGGTTACGCAGGTTACCCATTAGACTGTCATACTCTAGATAAATGTATAGCTCGTTGGATGAAACCCTCTCTTCATTCCTCTTTTAACTTACGCAATAAAAGCTACAAAAGAGATCGAAACGATTCTCATTACGTCAATGCTTTAAGTCTATGTTATCATTTTGAAGCTTTAAGTACCAAGCCCGTGCATATTTGTTTACAATAAATCTGTTTCAAAGTAATTTGAATGGTTTCAATAAAATTCATTATCCTGAAAGTAAAAACCCTTTAAGGACCAGGTTAGTTCAAGAGAGCACCACTCTTCCGTTTCTAGAGGGAAGGTAGTTAACTGTTCGTACTCGGCGGATTTGGAATTGCCTATATGACGAATTGAAGGCGCCCGGCGAGACCTTATCTTTCGAAGTGTTTTCATCTATATATTTGCATTTATCCGGGATGAAGACTAAAACAATGTGAAATATACTCGAGGAGAAAAACGAGTAAATTCGGGCTTGGCCCGTAAGAGGTTAAGTCAGGAATTTTGAAGACCAGTGGCGAATCGTGTAATCTAGAAACGTTAACATTGATCCCTTTAAACGCATTAAAACTATCAAGCTATCAAGGGATCGCGGCGATGACTATCGCGCATTCAATCTTCAGTGTAGATTCAAACGATATAATGCTACGTTACTAGATATAGGACGATTTAGCTTTGTTAAAAAGTAACTTTTCAAATGAATGCTTCGTAGACAATGAGCTATAACTTTAGAGTGGCACATCAAGGAACGTTCCGCTGGTTCATTGTTGTCACCTAGGGCGCCGCCATCTTGCCGTAAAAATTGGTTTTGAGGTTAAGTTTTGTAGGTTGTTTCCGGTCGTTTCGTAAACAAACTCGGGCATCGCCGGAAACGACCTACAAAATTTAACCTCAAACCTTGGAATCTACCGTCCAAATTCCTGCCAAATTTCGAACGACCTACAAAATTTAACCTCAAACTTTGGAATCGGCAGTCCGAATTCCGCTTTTTCCCGGGATTCCTTCTACCCTGTGTGGCACAAGGTGGACCAGCCCGCTGCCACTCTAAAGTTATAGCTCATTGTTCGTAGAGCGCCTTCAATTTTCGATGTAGGCAAAAACAAGTTCCGCGGAGTAGGAATAATTATCTACTACTCTGATTTGATTGAGCTCGTAGTATGAGTTAACTAATTAACTTGATACTAAAGTGTTTAAGCCGTCATGGTGGTACTTTCTTGGTACTCGAGTACTTTCGTTTTCTTTTTTAAAAAAAAAAAAAAAAAAAAAAAAAAAAAAAAACGAAATTTCAGACCCTTGCTTCTGCCCTTTTTCACCCACTGTTAGTACTTATATCGAATCAAATGAGAAGAGAACATTTCGCTCCATTTGCGTTTCATTGGACCTCTAGGCTTGCTAGGTGGGTTCATACTAACGTAGGACTTGAAGGATTCTTTTTTTCCTTTCTCTCGATTCGGAAAAGCCTCACGCCACTACCCCGACCTCAAAACAGACCGAACGATGTCACGTCACGATCTGCGACTTCGGTTATTCAGTGACGTCATTCGCGCAACATCCCAGTGCAATCGCCCTCCGAGTTACATTCACGTTAGGGTGGTCGGCGCATACTGGGTCAGTTTCAGGCCGAACAAACTTTAAGTTAGCACGTCCGTCGTCCGTCTATAATTATCGTGTCGACTCTTTGGAATCGTTTTTAATAACATAACGTCGCGTCGTCGTTCCTGGTTACGGTCATGTTTATACAGCCAGTGGTGGCTCGTGCGATTTGGCAACCATGCAATGGGTCTGTTGCAAACTTTTGCTACAGCGATATAGAGTGTTAATTCTCAAGTAAAATCACGTGAAAAGTCCATTGGTGGTATCAGAACGTCATAAAATGCAGTATTAAACTCAAAAGAGGCGTTTAACTGGAACCCAAGATGGCGGTAAAATATCGAGCAACCTGTGTGCACGCACCGTGATCATCTATGGCCAACGTTAACAACCTCACAGCATCGGAGGTTATGAGTTTGTTTGCGTTGTGATTGGTTTCGATCAATGTTGTGAGGTTGGCCATCTTGGATCTTCATGGCGCTTGCATACAGGTTGCTCGATATTTTACCGCCATCTTGGATTTCAGTTATATGCCTCTTGTGAGTTTGTTATTGCATTTTATGACTTTCTGCTGCCACCAATGGACTTTTTACGCGATTTTGCATGAGATTGATCACTCTATAGCGCTGTAGCAAAAGTTTGCAACAGACCCATTTTCCATTTAAACTTAGGTAAAAGAATCGATTCTTGAGGAGGCTGACAGCCTCCGGGAGAATCGATCATTTTACATTGATTAAATGGGAGGAGGACACTGTTGCCAAATTTCACGAGCCACCACCGTTATACACGACCAGAGTTGCAGGAACGAACGAGACTTTGCACTACTGATGTCCTCTTATTTGTATACACACGTCAAGCGCGTCGGGCATAGGCGGAACCAGGAATTTTTTCGAGAGGAGTCTGAGCAGGCAAAAAACTGTTGACCTTTTTTATTTATTTGGGTGGGGGGGGGGGGGGGGAGCACAGTTTTTGCTCCTTGCGTTCCAAATCAAATGGCCAAATGTCTGAACGTTTTATGTTCCAAAATTGGGGGGGGGAGGCTTGGCAGCCGCCCCCCATTCTCGCCTATGGCGTCGGGTCGGGTGGTATGAAAATAAAATTAACCCTTCATAAACCTAAGGTATTTGATATACGTAGACTACCAAGAGGGGTCCGCTCGGACCCCAATCTAAAATTGAGTTAGATATATCCAGTCTAAATTTTTTTAAAAGTATGTTATGATGGAACTATGCCATAAAACCTAGAGATGATATTTAAACTGCCAGTCACTTTAAAAAAAAAAAAAAAAAAAAAAATTAACGCTTTTTTAAGACTTTATAATAAAACCAGCCAAAATTCCATTTTTTTCTAGTGGTTTGCCTACACTCATGATTTATTTTTCCTTTTTTTCGTGGTTTTCTTCTCAGCTAATTTTTCATGTAAAACCCTTGAAAGCACAAGCAACGTGCTCTCTTGATTTATTTTTATTTATTTTGTAAGATGCTTTTAAGCACGGGAGGGGGGGCACAACTTTACAGGCTTATAAATCCAAAACAAATTGGGGGGGGGGGGGGAGTGTGAAAATTGTCGACTGTATAAAACATACCTTCATTGACACTAACCTGAAAGCATGAGAACATCACTGTGAAATACAATCTTTTATCGCAAAGAAACAGGTCTGGGGTCCGCGCGGACAACCCCCCCCCCTTAGTTTGGAAAAGGTGAATGCTGATGGTATCTCAAGTGCCGTTTGATGTTAAACCTAATTCAGGAATGATATGCGCGCCGTGCTAAAGAAATGTTTCCGTTGGTAAATAACCAATTCATTCGTAGGAAATGGACCATTTTACCAATCAAGAAAACGGATTCGATTAATTGATGTCTTTAAAACCGCAATTAAAAGAACGCGCAGTTATCACAAGCGCTATATAGGTACCGTCCGAACGTAGTTTATTGAGCGTCATTATTGACAGAGTCAATTCGTGTCCTCTCTTCATTTTTATAGTACATTCAGATCACATACTTTCATTCCAAATTTCAATTCAAGTTCAAATGATTACGACTGTAACTAAACAGGGCAGTTGCAAGGGTTTGAATTTTGGTGTTTTCTGTAGTTAGCAAAGGAAAGTACTCGGTGAGCGTGCGAACTCAAGGATGCCTTTGGTTTCTAAAACAAGGTTTTGTTGCTCCGGAATTCCGCGTAGTGACGTCAAATCACGCTCGAATTTTTGCAACGTTACGCGAATGTATCTTCAAAACCGGGACACTTGAGAAAAATAAAGAGGCACCTTTGTTGTCATCTTATCAAATACATTCATTTCCTTTGTATAAAAATAAAAAACCCCTTTAATTCACATTTTTTTTAATAATTCTAACCTTAAATAACCCTTAAAATGAGCTTGTCATCACTCTTCCGGGTGTCGATGTCTTACTTCAATGTTTACTTCAATTTTTTGCAACAGAAACTCACCGGACTTACACCCCTCTTGCATACAGTCTGTCCAAAAATGTCCTCACCATTCTCAAGTTAAACAACACGTATTTCATTTCTGTAAACAACGGATCTGCTCGTTAGAATGCGTTCGCAAAATTTCCAATTTAAATCAATGGACGATTCAGTCGACCTTCAACTAACGAGCAGATCTGTTGTTTGTTTATCAAAATTAGGGACTCTGTTTTTCGACTTGAATTTGGTAAGGACTACAGGGTTTTTGGGACGTACTGTAGAACGGCTCTCTTGTACAAATCACCGATGAGAAAATGTGTATATGGCTCATCAACTTGGATTGCAAAAGGACTGTCCGAAGCTTCCGCCCCCTCCTTCCACGTTTCTTAAGCGTGTCAAAGTAACAGACCTCGCAACTAGACCAGTTGATTCGGTGAAGAATATTAGCCATGCGCGTCTCTTATTTAATTTGATGGAGGTCCAAGCAGGGCTGCCGTTTTGCGTACTATCACACTCATTTTCCCGGTTAACTTGATGTAAAATTTCCGAATTTTCCGCCAAATTTGGCAAGACTGGGTCGAATATTCAACGGTTGGAGGAGGAGCGGAGCGTTGCGTTACACGGGTGCAGAAAAGATTACTGGAATCAATATCGTTTCAGTGTATCCAGTCTATCCATGTACGCTACAGCTCGGAGCTCTGTAATCTTTGTTGCATCGGTGCGATTCACCAGTGAATGCCGAGCCGGCCGGTGCATTCCACGCACTCATTAATTCTCCGACTCTGACCGCGGGAAAGAAAATAAACCAACTCATGACGAGTGAGACGAAGACGATTAAAGGTGATCGATCCATAATTGCATCATGTTCAATCAATCGAAATATCCCAGTAGCGTGCAGTGCATTAAAGTGGCGCGGTGCCGCGGCTGACTCGTGCACCGATGATGAATGTATCCGCATGTGAACCTCGTTTTAACTCCTGTGGAAAATAATCGCGATCTTAATAATAATCGATACGTTTATGCGTTTGCGCATGCGCCCTAACTGCACAATGAATCGTCAGTTTGTTTTAACCCTTTCCTGACCAACGCAAATGGTTATTTTAAGTATCATAGATGCATACATCCATTAAAGATGAATGCAAACCGGTGAACATGAATCTACTGAACGACCGTCTGACGTCAGTACTCGCAAGTCAGTAGCGTAGCGTGCAATTTGGCAACGTTGCAATGAGTCCATTTAAACCCATTAAAAAGATCGAGCAATGGGGTGTTCGGTGAACACCTTAGCATTCGACCTTTTACATGGGTTTAAATGGACACAATACAACGTTGCCAAATTACACGCTACACCACTGCCGCAAGTATCGCTGTACTAAGATCCAGAAAAAATGTATTTCACAGTTTGGCAGTACTGCTTTGATCTTTAAGTTAGTTTTTGTGAATGCAATCTCGTGATTGCACAAATTTAATGTTTTCGCAAAAGCCTCCTCCTAAAATTCAAAAAATCTAAAAAAAAATGTATATTCATTCTTATTTCCCCCACACTTTGGTTTCCGTCGTGGAACACAACGCGTGCCGTGTTTATCAGTCATTTTTCAGTCATATTTAATTATTATATAATATTTATGATGGATCTGTCTCACACCTCGGCTAGAGCGTTTTGAAGTATCATTTCATATGTAAAAGCCGTAAAAATGACAGTGGCAGCATCAGATAAATACCGACGGGACTTTTAACTCTATTACGTGCAACGTTTGTCCATTTAAACGAATAGCATAAATAGTCGATCTATTAGAAGTGCATTGTGCATTTTATTAAATCAATATATTGGATGGGTTTAAACGGACGAAATGCAGCTTTGCTCGCGACACGATGAAAGATGTTAAAAGTCCACTTTTCCTGTTTCGTTTTTTCCTTGTTTTCAGAAATATATGTATATTTTCTCACGCGTCTTGATTGCTCGTAAGGACCTTTTAAACCAAGGTGTGCTGTTGGAAGTTCAACAGTCTGGGAAAGACAGTAAATCGATTATTCACAAGCATGCAGCCGCAGGCAGCTTGGTCTACCTCCCCACCCTCCCCCCCACTCAGCATATAGGAGCAGTAGAGAGTGCGAAGGCGGGGGCGGGGATCAGGGGCGGACAGGCGAAATACCATATTTAAACTGCATATGTGTGAAGTTGAGACCAGGGGGCAGGGGTAGGGGGAGCAAAGCGTGAAACGCACGAAAAATACGTGAAAAAAATAATAAAATGTCATGAAGAGTGAAGCAATGCTGAACGCGCATTAGTATTTATATTATATCTCCGAAGCGCGAACAATAATATCAAGCATTCTCAAACGTTCTGTGGCGGACCAGCATTTTTAGCGCAACTATGCTATGCGAGAGCCGCGGGAAAAGCTCTTGCAAGCTTTTGCTGTAGGCGCATAAACGGTTTATCAATGGTGATGTAAAATGCTGCGGAAATAACGATGAGACTATTAAAAAAAGTCTAAAACTCTCTTTCGTGGTACCAATGTCACTATTTTTCGTAATCGCGGAGATAAAATGAAAGAATAATTTGTTGAGTAATTTCAATTTGAGAGATTTTTTTATATACTGAATCACCACTCTGCAGCTCATCACACTCAATCTCCGGTAAGTCTCAGGAGTGTGAACTTATAGGAGGAAAAATATGTAAACCAACTTGAATAAAACTCGATTCTAAACCAGACTACTTCGATAGTTTTGTAGACCGAGAACTATCGCGTCTTCTCTAAATGCCTAAAACTTGATTTCGGAAGTTTAAGTCAACATTGTAAAACACACTTTCATCCTGACTCCTGGAAGGACCCCGGGAAGGCCTCCTGACCAAGGGAGGTGCCCCCCTTAGACCCATCATAGGGACGCAAGAGTTAAAGTTACTGCAGGCGTAGTTATACTGCTAGCTAGCCACTGGACCTAACCACTTCAATCTATTGCATTTCAGTAGCGGCCCGTGAGATTTGGCAACCATGCATTTTTCCCACTTAAACTTAGGTGAAAAATCGATTCAAGCGGAGGTTGGCAGCCTCCTCGAGTTTCGATTGTTTTCCATGTATTTAAATGGGATAAATGCATAGTTGCCAAATCGCACGAGCCGCCACTGTTGCATTTTAAGTTCAAAAAGGATCAGTATAGGCCAAAAAAGTTCAAGAAATGGCAGCTCCCACTCCAACCTTTTATATTCGTTCATTGTTTTATCAAATACCTACCTTGTATTGAAAAGGGACGGTAGTTAATTAGTCCCCCCTCCCTACAAACTTTATCCCCTCCGATGATTAGAGCTCGTTTCAGATAACTTTGGTTGCCAAGGTCAACCGTTTCCGTTCATTTACTAGCCACTGGTGTTGAACAATTGAGTGCGCAGAAGACAAAAATCGTGCTCTGCGCGTGTAAACAGAGAACTGACAGTTTCAAATTCATCTGAAACGACCTCTGGAGATTGATGAAGGGACGCCACGACAAGAAAATCATGGTTCTCTTTCTCAGTCCATTTGATCGCATGTGTTAGAAAACTATATAAGAAAGGCCGTCACGTGACCTAAGTTCCCTTCTCTGTCTTTTCTAACCCTTTTTTCTATCAGGTTTAGAATACCAGAAGAAATCTAAGTTATAACTCACTCAAATTCAGTGGGTAGTTAAATATTCGTACTTCGCGGTTTTAATTTTGCCTATCCCCGTAATTGAAGGCGCTTTAATTGGTGAAACCTTATTTTGCAAGTGTTAACGATTTGGAGTATAGGTTTTACTGTCACTGACAGGTAGAGATACGAAACCAAGTATTGAAAGGGTTAATACATGCGTTCAAATGGCTAGAGAGAGTGAAAGAAAGAGGGGGTAGGCAAATTCCTGGATCCGCCTCTGGCCCTTTAATTGCGCCAGGAGAAAAATAAAATCAAGAACAAATATTGATACTGAGTGACGGGGAAATGAATTGGACCATGTCTCTGTCTTGCTCCTGCCACTCAAGCCTGTCATATCCACGACGACGGTCGGGAGGTAGTACTCAGATAGGATTCGCATTTTCGTCGTAGGCGATGTGCAATCTGAGTACTCTGTCTACTTCAATTCAATGTCTTTTGTTCGCGGCGGTCAGGCTTATTTACTTGGACCTTGCGTCTGCAGGAAGTGGAGGGCACACTAACGAGAAGACATTATGCAATTGCATTTAGGTCTCGTATACAACCCACGCAATGTGGCCGCCGGGAGAGGTTCAGAGGTTGCGCATCGCAAGTCAATCCCTTTAACCCGCGTCCCTCCTCTCCTACCCCTCCTACCCCCACCAGTTTCTCCGATATACTACGGTCACTACACGCTCTTGTATGTACACATAAGTGATGTCCGCGCCATCGAAATTGAGCATCAAAGAAAGTGGCGTCAAATTGACCGTTTGATTGCTCTCAATACGTCGTTTGTTTACTCCTTGATCGATTAATTGATCCTGACTGTTTCGACCACGTCGACGCTACTTAAAAGCCTATTTGATGTACTTTTCTGATCTTGCGTGTTTAGCACTGTGCGTCTCACGCTTTTCAAACCAACGAGCTATATAAATGCAGTAGAGGGGCGACGCTGTAAGTTCTGTTCCAATGTGACGCAGCATGGACGGATGGTGTTTAATTTCGCCTCTCATTTTTTAACCTTAAGTCAAAAGTGTGATTAATTCTCAGGGTAATTAAGTAATTAACCTATCAACTACCAGGTTACTGCCAGAAATCAACGCGATAGCTTGCCTTTTAGTGGGTAGTTAATTATACCTACTTCGCGGTGTTAATTTTGCATATCCAATATATTGAAGGCGCTTGATGTAATATTATTTTGCTAATGTCGACAATTTGGGGTACAACCTCTTCTGTCAAAAAGGGATTAGAATAATGTGCGCTAGACGAAGTTACAAAAACGAATATACCTACTCGGCAGTGGCGCACCGAGAACTTCAGTTTGGTGGGGGTTTTACCGCAAATTTTCCATTTTCTGAGGCCTGAGGGGTTTTGAAAGCAATTTTGGCCGAAGATGACCTTCTTTAGGGCAAAATCTTGATGCTTAGGGGGGGTTTTGACCCTAAAACCACCCCCTTCGGTGCGCCACTGCTACTCGGGCGTAATGGTATTGAAACCGGGTTAATTAATTGTGCATTTTTTATTGCATCCGAACTGTTTGTTCAACAACGGTGGACCGACTCCGCACTCAGCACCGTAACCACGGAATTTGAACCCGGCCCCGCGAGGTGATGGTGAAAAGAGGAACTCAACGCGAAGAGATACACTGAGACAACACTAAACAACGCTCCTGATTGGCCGAAAATGGTATTGTTGACTCTGGCGTTTGGTGTTCCCCGAAAAGTCCCCGAAGATTTGAATCTTCACCCGACTCGAGTAATGAAATATGCTTCATCGTCTCATCCGCGTCGATTCGCGAATTTCAACCTCCGATAATTCGTGGAAGAAAGGAAAACCACGTAGAGTAGGGGAGGGGGGAATTGAAGTTTCAAGCGTCGTAAGTTTCCCCATCTTTGCGTTTCACTTATAACGAACGAGCCCCTTTACCCAACCCCCACCACACTGGCTCTGCCCTATCAAACGACTTAAGTGCTGGCAAGAATATTTTGCAAGTCAGTTTTGACGCAATGTTGCCAAATTTTCTTAAATATTACTAATTTTTACATTAGGTTAAATGGGAAATATCGAATAATTTTCCGGAAAATGGATACACTTTTGACGTTACGTTACGAACTCCGTCAGTGCGTTATGCTATGGTCTGAGATTGTCACCAAGTGGCCAAAAACCATGCGAAGTAAATTACCCATTAACTATTAACCCTTTATTGACCAAGCCCGAGTTTACTCGTTTTTCTCCTCTAGTACATTTACCATTGTTTCAGTCTCATATGATTCCGAATAAACGCGATTCTAACAACATAAGATTATATCGGGCGCCTTCAATGTATCGTGTAGGCAATTCCAACTTCCCCGAGTACGAATAGTTACCTACCTTCCCTGTACAAACAGAAGAGTGGCGTTCCTTTGAACTAAGCTGGTCTATAAAGGGTTAATCATTTATAAACTACTAATATCAATTTTAACCACAGAAAACACTTTAAACTAGTAATTCAACCGTAGGAATGTCTCTGGAAAGTTTTAAACTAAGCTTTAAAAGTCGAAAACGATGATTTGTGATGACTTTCGTTCACCAAATTTTCACCACTATTTTTGGATCTCAGACCATAGTGCGTCGAAGGGTTTAGTGATTATCACGTCAATATCAGCAGACCCGGGGCTGATTAAGGATGAAGAACGTATAGACTGAAGGTTGTGAAAGGGAGGGGTGAGGAGGTTGAGGGTGGTATTGGAAGGGGGTCCGGGGAGGAGGGAGGGTAGTTTGTATGGTGAGTGAGGGTTGTGAAAGTCGTCGCTTGTAACAAGTCCGGCTGAAGCACTTGTCGAGTGAAATTATCGATTCAACTTCGCGACTCGTCTGTCCGTCCGCGTCCGCGTGAGACCGCCCGCGCTGCCCGCGGACGCGTCGATGGAAAAGGGAATTTGCATAGTCTAAATGTTTATATACGTATTAGTAAAGCGTGGCAGCGAGTGCGAGCCCGCCACGCCGATCCGGTTACACTTCAAAGGAGCCGCTTCAGAATCAGTGCTGCCACGTTTGGCGGGAAATTCAAAAAGTTTACATTGAGTTAAATTGGAAAATGCTCAGAATTATACGCAAAACGTCAGCTGTGTTCAGGAGTCAATCGTCCGCGATTAAACGATTAGATTTGGGTGTGTGTACTGTGTAAGTTCAGCGAGTAAAAAGAAAAGTATTATTGATTCCTCCGTAGGAATTCTAATGGGGCTCTTGCAAACTTTTGCTATAAGCAAATGAATAGTTCAATCCGTTGTTAAAACCAGAGAAAATCACGAAAATCACACTAATAAACTCACATAACTGCTATAACGGCAGGTTCGTGGTGGCAGTTCAACGCGAGTATCATGGGAAATTCCTGTCTAATATGTCACTTTCTCTACGGAAACACAGAGATATGTCTCAATTTAAATAGGAATCTCTTATGATATACCTGCGTCTCTCCATCATTAATCCTGATTCTCAAAGTGAATTTTCTGATTTTTAAGTGTACTCTTCGTAATTTTTACAGGTTTTTATGCAAGAATCAATGCTTCAATCCCCTGTAGCAAAAGTTTGCAAGAGCCCCATTAATAATTCGGCCGGTTGCAAGGGTGCATGCCGCGCGGTGCGAAGCGGCAATTCTCTCAATGAAAGTGTGCGAAGCTCTATGTTTACTCTACTTCCCCCCTCTCATGATTTTACGCGAGAGAAAACAATTTTCAAAAAAAAATTATTCTCCTAGGCATCAGTGCATGCACGAAATATCCAATGAAACTTTCGTCTTTTAAAAGTAACGCAAATGAAAAGACAATTATTATAACCATCTCCCGAGTGTTCAGGTAAAATACAGCGAAATTAATGGTGATTGCACCAAATGCTTCTAAAATATATACTCCGCGATATCTGGAAAAAAAGCTTTTCAAAATTGAAGCTGTAACAGCAACATACAAGTACAAGCAGAGCCATCAGATGATTTGACGCAACCCGCACTACACGTAAGATGCGAACGCTCTCTTATCTTATCTTTCTTTTCTTTTGTTCTCTCAAGTTCGAGAGAGGTTCGGGCTGCAAGTAGTGCGGGTTGCGTCAAATTGTCGACGCAGGACTTATGGCTCTGCTGGTACCTTGGAGGTAGTCACTCCCTCTATACTGTACTGATAGGGAGATTCTCGAACTAACTATAGCTGTCAGAGTAGAGATACAATATCAGAGAAGTCATGTAGTGATGTGATATTGAAAATGGTCTTCTAAATTATGAAATTTGACGGAATCAACGATTCAATTCAAGCCAGTGTCGGGTGACTGGGGGTGCTAATCGATTCCACACGATGGCCGAGTAATCGTCATTGTCGGTTTTTCGCAGAGATTACTAATCTAGAGGCTAGAGGCTTAGTAATCTCTGCCAGAGATTCTCTGGTTTTTCGGAGGTCGATTTTACGGTGATCAGGGTTGATTTTTCGCAAGCCCTCCACCTTAATAGTTGCAGAAGAATTGGACCTAATCGAAATGACCCTAAAGTTTATTTTAAATCAGAATGAGAGATTATTTAATAGGATTACCGATTACCGAGTAATCGATTACGCGCCTGTTTGCTCAACTCTGATCAAAGTATATTGGTTAACACCGCGTATTAAATCACCCGCAGGAAAATGAAACGCAACTATCAGCGAAATACCTGTACTTATAGCATTAACCGTTTGTGTCATTCCAGATTAACGGTGCCACCCATCACATGTGAAAATTACTTTTTTTTTTTTTTTTTTTTTTTTTTTTTTTTTTTTTTTTTTATTCTCAAACGTTGATTTTTGCGTGATAAAGCAATGGAAATGGTAAGATGTCAGACAATTGTCACTTTTTTCTTTGCTGGACAGTTTAAAATTTCATCACCTGGAATGACCCGTTAGCAATATTGTATAACGACACGATCAAAGTTAATGTTAATCTTTTATTATTCTTCAGCAAGTTAAAGAGGAACTGCTTATTGAATGGGGGTGGGGGGACATTTAAACAAATAAAAAGTAAACTCAAAAGAAACAAAAAAGTTTTAAAAAAAATGCTCATCCCGAACTTGGAGAGAGGCAGAAAAACAGGTAACGTTATATTCCATAGTGAAAGGAGGAAAGTTATCGTGTGAAAAAAGGATTGTATTATTCTTCTCATCATTTTTGTTTTGTTTTGTTTTGTTTTGTTTTGCTTCTTTTTTTTTTTGTTTTTGTTTTTTTTTTAATTTTACTCTTTTCTTCCTTATTTTGTTTTTTTTTTTTTAATGGAAAACAAATCCTTCGAATTATAAATACTGAGATAAAAGTGAAAATGGTAGACTCCGTCATCCACAGCTAGCGCACACAGATTTAGTTTTTACTTTTTTCTTCGTCCACTTGCACCCTTCTATGTTTCACGCCGGTGAAGGGGGAAAAATATCAGATTTAAACTTACAAATTGAACGAACAAAATTATAGAACCGCCGCACTATGGTCCCAAATCAAATCCTAGGCGGTCAAAAGTCGATCGGTCCAAAGTCGGAAAAAAACCATTCTAGCCACAATAGATGATTTTAGGGGGTTTATTTATCAAGGGAATGGGTCGGAAAGCCGACAAATGAAATGCGTCTTGTCCACCTATGGTCCACCGTCGAACTTATCCTTCGAGTTCGTTCACGCGATCTACTCTTTTCAAATGCATGAAGCGTCGCGTCGCTTCGTGTCCGTCTAGAGTCCCTTTGATGGGAAATCTTTACAGGTAGTATCGACACGAGCTCAACAAGTTCTATGTTAGGCTGTTGATTTAACTCGAGCAGATCCACAATACAACGCCATCTAGCGGCAAATCGGGGAGACCAAAATGGTCGATTTTTCTAACTTGCCATTGTTAATTTTTGGACTCGTATTAAGTTCCATGAGCATCGTCGTCGTAACGGTATAATCCTCATAAAGAGTTTACATCTAGGGATTCTAGGGAGGATCTGAATCGCTTTATTGTCTATCCTTTTCTAACAAATATATTTCAATCGACTTATGCTTCGTAGAGGAAGACAGAGAATTTCTAGCTACGCCGCGCCATTGGCAAGAGTCGTAATTCGTGAATTTTCAAAAGATCTGTGTATCAAATGAATGAGCCATTTGGAATAAAACCTTAACTCCATAAAAAATTCCCTATGCACCGCGCCGCGCCGCAGCGCGTCGCCCTTTGTTATGCTGCCACCCGTCATGCATGCTAGCCGGACCCGGG
This sequence comes from Trialeurodes vaporariorum, assembly GCA_011764245.1. NCBI lineage: Eukaryota > Metazoa > Arthropoda > Insecta > Hemiptera > Aleyrodidae > Trialeurodes > Trialeurodes vaporariorum. Next base: position 4,339,460 of record VMOF01000001.1, read on the forward strand.
CTTATCTTGGACGGCTGGCGCGGCGTCACTCAATCGCACGTAACACGAAAGGCATATTCAATGTGAAATTGTACACCCCATAATTTTCGAGCGCTTGTTTGAGTGCAGTAGCTTTAAGTGTAATAAAAAGAAAAACAGAATGGTGGAAGGAGGGAGGGGAAGAAGACGTGGTGGAAATGGAGGGGGAGGAGGGAGGGGGAGGGACGTTGAGGGGAGGTAAGTGGAAGGGAAGGGAAGGGAATGGAAAAAAAGGGGAGGGGTAAAAAAGGAGAGAAAAAAAAGCTCTGCAGAGGATGAAAACATGTTCGTATGTAAGTCCGCGACTCTGGAACTTCAGGCTGTGTCGTAATATGATTGATCGTTATTTTAACCTTGTTCGGTATACAACGAGCGTCAATGCATTCAATTGTGTCTTATGGGATTTTACTTTTTTGCAAGGGACTTTTTGAAAGGGCTGAACAATGAACTAACTCGCGAATAAATAATCTCATGTGTTGAGGATGGTCACCAGTAGCGTACACAACAATTTGTCTTTCTCTCTCTTTCCCAATTTGAACACGTGTGTAAGAAAAGGACGGAAACATGGGCTCGAACGAGACTTCAGCCCCTATTTCTTTCCTTTTCCAGTACACACACTCAAACGGGGAAAGAGCGAGAGAGACTAATCCCTGCGTGCGCCATTGATGGTCACCTCAAATATGGAGCAAATCATCGGATGTGTTGCGTCGGGTCAGGGTGGGTCTGCGACAAACTTTCCCGACAAACAAATAATATGGTCATTCTGACAGGTTATCCTTATGTGTAGAGAGTTCAGAGAAGAGGGGAGACAACGCACCGTCTACCATCGCCATTAAAATTAATAGATTCATCAACAATTAACTCTCCTTTTCTGTAAAATATCATTGGATTCCTTCGTATTGTCAACAAATGTGCAAAAACGCATCCAATAAGGTGGCAGAGCCTAAAACGCGACTGGCGCCCAATAATATTGACTTGCTTTTTATTAGGTATAATCTTGCACTTTTTCCACATTGATAATGAAGATCAATGAAGAATATGTGACGAATTAGGCAGGAGGACTTCAGGACTACTCACATTACCCCCATTAAATCGGATTTTCTTTGCCGTTACGTTATTTAAAGTGATTTCCCGAAGTTTTGGAGTGGATTTCAATTTTTTCAAAGCTCTTTTCATTTTTGTTACGTAATTTTTCCACCACTAAAATTGATCGATTGACGTTTCGGATTGCACGAATATCGTCGTTTTAGAGTGTGACGCAAGAGGCGTCCGGATCATTCGGACATTCAGATTGAAGCTGAAAAACGAGTTTATTACATTCATTCTCGTGCAATTTTAATTTTGAATTTTGTTCGAGCACTGATAGTATTATATATCCTCAAGTCACTCAGTATGTAAATACCTTGAGTGATTAGAAAATCCATAATACGCGTTTAATTTTCGACGCGTATCCAGTGAGTGGTGTATCGTTTTCTACTTAAACCTAATGTAAAAAATCAAATTCATTAAGGGATTAAAGCAAACGCAGTAGTTCGATCTCTTTCAATAGCTTACAATTAAGATGAACCCCAGAACCACCTGTGTATGAACGCACTACGTACAAGCAGAGCCATTAGTCCTGCGTCGACCATTCGACGCAACCCGCACAACACGTAGCCCGAACCTCTCTCGGTCTTGAGAGAACAAAAGAAAAGAAAGATAAGAGAGCGTTTATTTTACGTGTAGTGCGGGTTGCGTCAAATCGTCGACGCAGGACTTATAGCTCTGGGACCAAATAATGTTAGGTCCCGAGCATTGAATTGCGTGCATCTTGCGTGCTGTTTTGACCAATCAGAGAGCTTACGCACGGTCATGTGACTGTGCGTAAGTTATGTTAGGGACCGAACATTATTTGGTCCCTGCTTGTACGTCGTACGTTTTGTCGTTTAACACTCGGAACAAAAGAACTTAACCTCCTTTTTTTTTTTTTTTTTTTTTTTTTTTTTTTTTTTTTTTTTTTGGCTTATGCTCCAGTCTAGGAGTCCACAGCCATTTATAGACAGAAATGACGTAGTGAATCTAGAAAAATATAGAGAAGGTATGTTAAAGACGTTTTAGTGTGAAAAAAAGATGACAAATGAGTGGAAAAGAAATAGAAGGAAGAAAGAGTCTATAACACGAGTGGAAAAGAAATAGAAGGAAGAAAGAATCTATAACACGAGTGGAAAAGAAATAGAAGGAAGAAAGAGTCTATAACACCGTTTCACGTCTTGAGACCCCTCAAGACGACTTGGATGCAAAAATTCGGTCATGGGAAACAAACTAAAGGACTTTGAAGGGAAGGGTAGATAGTATTTGATGAAAGATGTTGAGTGATAGAAATGGTATAAACTAGAGTTTGATGAAAATCATAAACATATATTATTAATTTTCAAAAAATTGGCAATTAATTTATAAATTTTAGGGTTTGGATTGTGAAGTAAAAAAGACATATTAAAGGGAGGAAAATATTTAATTCTATAAGTTTTTGAAAAAAAGATCTCTATGTTTTAATAGATTACATTCTAGAATTAAGTGGCTGGGGTCTCCTGGTTTACCGTAGCCACATAAGTCATTCTCTCTAAGGTGGCATTTAAATAGGTGAACCTCCCCCTTTGATCGATAAGACAGTTTCATCTACTTTCCAAACCGATAATTTATAAGCTGACTGAGTCAGCTTATAAATTCTAAGAGTCAACCTGACTCTTGCAGATTTTGTTACGAGAGGAATATGGTGATACCAACATTTCAACAAAACAGTTCTTAGCCTGCGATAAGCGAGAAAAATATCACTCAATTCAATGTAATTACGACCCACGGTAATACTCTATAACCTTTAATCTAGCTTTTTTGTCCACTACTTCATTATTTTCATTAAATTCATGCTAGGCGGCAACTCTGACTCATAATTAGTAAATATTTTGGAGGACATAATAATAATTTATTATCATCTTATTTAAATTCACCAGGGTCGCAATTATCTTTTTGTTTTTTTTTTGTTGTTATGCTAACACAATGTAGTGTGTCGGTCGATGGCATGGTTTCGTGTAAGTAGGTATACTTAAGTAAAAGTCGAAGTGCTAAAAAATATAAACACAGGCGTTCAAAGGTTGTCTGGGAAGGAGGGGAAGGGGGGGGGGGGATTGAATCGATAGAATAAATGTTAGTGAAAATTATTGTGCTCTTGAGAACAAAGAATGTGTTCAGGAAAACTGGGAAATGAACGAGGAAAAAGGGGTGAGAGTGTTTAGAAATGGAAGCAAACTACGTTGTTACAGTCTAGAATCTCGTGCGTAAAATAAACTCAATTCGTGACTCAACTTATCACGAATATTAATCAGGGAAGGGGTTGAATTTTTTAAGAGGCCATGAAAGGTATATACCCCCTTCTATTATTACTTCGCTTGTATACCCTTCAACTGTATATAATTAAACTTTCAAAATTTTCCCGACCCTTGGAAAATGTTTTCCTTCAGCGAAAATATCCAAACTAGGTCTGTTTTTGAAGAGAGATTTTATACTTGTAGGTAATTCAGTTACGAGGAAGCTAATTATGCGTTGAATAGAAAGTAGTATATATGGACGTCGATTTAATTCAGTACCAACTGCGAACCGAGCAATTCGGCAGCGTTGCCGTTAATTCATGTAAACCAGTGTTGCCAAATGTGGTAGGAAATTAAATAAATTTAAATTGAGTTCCATGGGAAATTACGTATTATGAGGCTCTTGAAAACGTTTGCAACAGGTGATTGAAGCGTTGATTCTTGCGTAAAAACCAGTAAAAATGAAGATAAAAAAATTCAGTTTGAGAATCGGGCTTAATGGCGGTGCTACCAGAGATTACTAAGCCTAAGAGATATGGCACTTCCTATCTCCGCCGTGTTAAAAAACCGTTGGCCGGGCTCCGTAAAAAACGCCTGCAGAATGGCCGTGATACAACGTGCAGTACGCTGGTGACCGTAAACATTGTTGTTATTCATGTTGTTGGGAATGAGGTTAGATTCTCTTCAGCATCTAAATGTTTGTCATTTAATGGCCGATGGGATGATTAAAGTGACTTAGATTTTCAGATTCACGTACAAAATATACTCAGAGCTCATTAAACATCCCAAACACTTTATTAATCTTATTAATTTAGTTAGTGGCGTTGCTGTCAAATCTCATTCAAACAACAACAGTAGTAACAATGTTTACGGTCACCAGCGTACGCCACATTGCATACTTCGTAGGAGTCGAATAACGCTTTTGAATCGTTATGCCATATCTCTTTAGGCTTAGTAATCTCTGGGTGCTACGCAGGTATCATGGGAGAACCTATCTAATTTAGGACAAATCTCTGTGTTTCCGTAGAGAAAGTGACAAATTAGACAGGAATCGCCCACGATATACCTGCGTAGCTCCGCCATTACGATATTTCCGTTATAGCGGTTGTCTAAATTTATTTTGGACGCAAAACGGAAGTTCAATGATAAATAGCTAACATTTCGCTAAAATCGGTAGCTGTCGGCACGGCACACGTAGGAGTATTTACCCCCAAAAACCTGGCCAAAAATATTTGCGTGTTCTTGAATATTTGAAAATCGATTTTGGTTAATTTTCCAATTTAAACTCAAAACTCCTATTGCACGGTTTATGGTTGGAAAAGGGGTAAAAAATTAAGAATTTTGGCTCAAATGAAAGGTCGATAGCTCATTCTTTTGCCGAGTTATTGACGCGTATTTCATAAAAAAGGCTTGACTTCAACATGTTTTTTTAAAAAAAAGGGGGCAATTTCTTGCAATTTTTGACTGTTGGGGCAGTTGCCTAAAAGGGTCTACTCTAACCCCCTTGTTTTGGTTGTGCCCGGTTTGGCCCGGAACGTATTCAAAATTGCCTTTTTTTAAAAAGATGGAGCCTAAAATTAGAGATTTTTTTTCATGTCCATTTTAAATTAGATGTAAAAGGGTCAAAAATGCACGGGAAAAAAATTGTTGCCATCTAAAACAACGTCCATAATCGCTGAAATGTTTGGATGCCCCAACGCTTGTCCTCGATGGAAAATGTTGACTGATTATTAACAGCGCTTCGAGCGGTGAACAATCGCAGGTGCGTCGAGCGTTCAGTTCCATGTTGTCCCCTAAACAGTAGATAAACGTAGATGTTCCGACACATCTATTACGCAATAGAGCGGTTACTTACCTCTCAAAAACCATCAATAGTTTGTTTTTTGGACGACTTTTCAATTTTCCGTTTTTGGCCAGGTTTTCGGGTCAAATACTCCTACGTGTGGCACCGTCGCACTATGGATCCGAATCGAGTCCTAGGTGGTCAAAAATACGAAGACAAGAAATATCACAGGAATCAGGGTTCCATCTAATAATTTTCTCCGATGGATATATGACAATCCAAGGGTAAATGCCTTGCTAAATAAACCCCCTAAAATCATATATATTTGCTAGAATAGTTTTTTCCGACTTTGAACCGATCGATTTTTGACCGCCTAGGATTTGATTTGGGACCATAGTGCGCCGGCGGACAATTTGTACGCACCCCGCGCGAAACATAAAAATCGGAAAAGCCGAAAAGCCCCGCCTTGCGGGACACGCTTAATTTTTTTCTCCGATTTTTTTTATCTTATTTCTAATGAAATTGGTTGCAATTTTTAAAACTTGTAGTTGGATGAAAATTCAGCCAAATCCTTATAGCAATACTTGACGAAAAACCAAAAGCCTAAAATTTAACGGCATTTTCTTCAAGCTACATTTTTTTATCTTTTCAAATCGCAACCAATTTTGTCGAGATTTAGCTTAGACAAAATATCGAGCAAAAAATGCGCGCGAGACCCGTGGGATATATTTTTTTATGTTTGATCTCAGAAAGAAATTAAAAACCATCAATACCATCATAATGTTGAAATTTGTTGAAGATACTAGCGGCACTATTTATCGGATTGAAATCTCACTGCTGAATAGTGTGGACTGTGGAGAGTGGATTGTGGAACCACCTTAAATCAACGAGTGAATTTTGGAAGCTTTTACCGTCACCGGCACCTCCCCCCTCCCCCCCTTTGTTTTTTGTTGTTTTTTTTTCTTTTTTTCATAAAACTCGACGCTGCAAGCATCGTAGCAAAAGCTTGCAACGTCCCCCATTGAAGTGATCTCCGCGAAAAGGAAGAAGAGCTTATGAAGCGTCAGGTGTGCTATTTTGTAACAAATCATAATTCAACCACAATGCTGATCTCTCGGCAAGAGCGCACCTGATTTCTTAAGAGCTAATCTTGTGGTGACCGCATTAATGCGATCCGTACCAGCGTTGCCGTTTTGAGTGGATCATAAATGGAAAGTTTTTAATTCAAATTGCTGATTCCACCACACTGTATGGCCTGAGATCGGAAAAACACAATGGTCAAAATTCGGTGAATAAAAGTCATTAAAAATCATAGTTTCTAGTGTCATTTCTAGGTTTGAATTGCTTGATGAAAGTGTTCTTTTTTCTGTGATTAAACTCTATCTTGAAAGTTTATAAATGAGAAATTTATGAGAAATGTATACTTTCTGATTTTTGGCCACTTTATCACGATCTCATACCCAGTGGCGAGGCGTGCGATTTGGCAACGTTCTTTTTTCCCCATTTAAACACATTAGAAAGGTCGAAATGCCTGGTCATCGCCGCTGACTGAAGCGTTCGACCTTCTTGGTGAATTTAAATGGAGAAAATACATGGTTGCCAATTTTCACGCCTCGCCACTGCTCATAGGTCATCCGGCCATAGAGCATCAGTTAACAAAAAATTCCAAAGTCCAGTTTAGGAGTGACTATCCATGAAAATACTATGATCTCCAACCTGTGTCAGCCCCGATGAAACGATGAAAACATATCGGTGACATGTGAATCAAAACATTTTCGGGAATGAAGCTAAAAAAGTATAAAAGAAACGGTAGGACTTTTCGGAATTACAAGTTTCCATTTTTAACTGCAAAAAAACACCGTTGACCGTTGACCGTTGACTTTAAAAGTTCGATGGAACTTTGATACTCACCGATGATTCCATTGATTGCAAAAATATTACAAATCAAAGTATTTACATGAGTTACAGCCATTCTTCTGAGCTACTTTATGTCATATTTGTGTCAAACCGGTAGGTAAATGGAGCTCTTTCAACGTTTTGCTGTAAGTGCAAAAGGCAGTGGCGTAGATAGCACCCCCGCAGCCCCCGCGGCGCGGGGGGGGCGCAGCGTCCAAGGGGCGCAAAAAAGCCAATGCGATTAAAGGCGCCGATAGGCGCCTTTAATCGCATTCGCCGTTGGGCTTTCTCAAGGTAGATGTATTAAACGTAAGCAAAAAAAAAAAAAAAAAAAAAATCAGAATGCGGGCCAATTTCAGCATTTTGGTGTCGTGTGCAAGAACTTGGAGGCGGCGCCCCTTTCCAATCGAAACCCTCCCAACCTCTGTCTAACGTTCTCTCCACTCCCCTCTTTCCAAACTTTCTCACTCTCTATGTTTTTACTAATTGAAACGGGGCGCCACCCCCTGCCGACCGTATGTATACCATTTGAGCGGCCCCGAAAATGATTATGAGGACGAATCAGTCGTAAGAAGGAGACCGACACACACTCGCAAAACGTTAGGGAATCAACAGCTTCAGCAATCATTACACCCTGTGGCGGATCCACGGGGATGAGCACGCCCCCCCCCCCCCAGAAGCCGCAATTTTTGCCTTTTATCAGCAGAAAATAGCTCAAACTTTCTTACTGCAACGCTCCAAATTCAAAAATTTCAAGGGTGTCCCCTTCTTAAAAAAATTTTCTGGATCCGTCACTGATTACACCTATCTTTGACTGTCAGTTGCTTTGAGCTCTTAAGTTGTGATTCATTTAAGGAATATGCCGCAATATTTTTTATGGTCTGCAGGATTCGATCATTTCGATCCTTATCTCTCGCCGCTCGCGACTCCAACTTCATGATCGTCTTATCTTATACTTCGCTTTCCTGTCGGTTTAATTTGAGGCTGCCCTGGCGCCGGCGCTGACCCGTTCCCCCTTTTTTTCCAAGGTAGCAAGAAGACGCTTATCAAGCAATTTTTATATGAGTACGTAGAATGCGAAGTCTCTCAATTCATTCCCCTTGGTTTTTGGTGACTGTTTAGACCAAGTTTTAGTTAGTATGGATCGGTATCTTGTGCGCTCTGCTCGCATCGAAAGCACACATGTATGTGACTTGAAGATAGAGATTAATTATTAATTAATCTTTATGCAAATTATTACACGGCATTTTTTCTCACGAGCTTTGTTTATAAAGTTATAAGGAGTATTCTTTTTTCACATTTGTATTAATCAAAAATTTAAAACATCAAACAATCAAAAGTGACCACGCTAGGTATCTGGTTATTCTTAACGAAATAGGTGAATTGGTGGTGTTGGTGGGGGGGTGGTGAGCACGGGACAGGGGGCAGTCCAGTAGGGGGCGCCACTGTGAATCTCGCGGGGGGCGCGAAATTCTTATCTACGCCACTGGCAAAAGGACTATTGATTCTGTTGTGAAATGATGAAAAAATGACGTTGAGACCAAACATATAGTTCAAAACTCACTCCTTCCAGAGAAAACTAAGCTCAAAGTTCAGATGAACCAACCGTGCGTATGCATGGACCACGTATGTACGTTTCGCATCCTAAACAGAAGGATATAATCTCCAAACGGAAGAAATACAATTTTTGCATTTTGTTTTCTAGCCGTGAATTTTTCACCTTGACTCTTACAGATTTCGTCGCGAGAAACACGGGTTAGTACCAACAAAAAAGTTCAACGTGTGGAGCCAATTTGCACCGATAAGGAATGAGAGAGAGAGAAAACGAAATACGTCAAATTACTCTTCAGACAGTTGGCTATCATATACTGATTTCATTTTTATAATTTGGTTTTGTTTTTGGCCTTTTTTTGCATTTGAGAAAAGTAGGATTTTGACATCGCGCAAAACGTGCACCTAAGGTGGCCACCCCTAATATTTTTGATGCACCTAAGGTGGCCACCCCCTTTCAAATTTCATGAATACGCATTCGAATGCTATTGTTTCGTTCACAGATGGAATCGGTACCTTTCTTTAATCAAAAATTACAATGATATAATGATAAATGTATAATGTTAAAGTGTGGTTTTAACCCTTTTTGGCCCCCTTACATTTTTTCACTTTTTATCGCTAATTTTTCCATTTATAATTGATGATAATATTCCAAAAATGGTTGTTAATAGTAATTAACTAGCTGCGCTGATAGTATAATTAATTAGTTCATCTTTATTAATTATACCATTATAGGAAATTATAAACTAAATATAAGTACCCATCAGGGAGTCAACGGGGACCATAAGCACCAGTGAGTGCAAATAAAATAGAGGGAGAAAAACTTATTTTTCCATCTTTTCCGTGAAAATTTATATTCAGCGGAATTTGTATTTTTCTTTACTCCTTTTTGGTCAAGTTGTACGTTTTGACACCTTTTGCTAATGAAACCGGCCTATGATTTGTTAAAATTAATTTTTCACCTACCGTAGGTCAATATAAACTTGTTACAAAAACGAGCGGGCCACCTTAGGTGCACCAGTCAAACCACGTGTTTACACAAATATTTGCTGATATCGTCAAAACAGGTAAAGTTTACGAAAAAGTAATCATGACTTATGAAAGAGGGGTAAATAAGCATTTAAAAAATGTATAACAAGTCAAGATTAAATTCGTTTATAGGCTTAGCTTTTAAGCTTGTTTAATAACGTGAAAATTGTAAGAAGGCCTGCCAAAATGGTGATCACCCTTTTCCGCACCGACTGAATCACCCGACACACTTGATTTTTGGTATGGGGGAAGCAATAGCATCCTGTTACTCAGCACTAACGCCATCTATTGTCAATTCATGAAACTAACGGAAATAAACGGGGGTGGGCCACCTTAAGAGCCGGGCCACCTTTGGGTCACACACCTTATACTGTTATTTTGTTTGGGGTGTGGCACGTATATATGTAGCGCATTATCACACGTACAAGAGTGGTCCATTTTTGAACTTATTGAGCTAAAAAATGGCAGCTCTGAATTTTAGACCCTTTCAAATGGTCTTATCGTTGTTTTTGCACAGCATTTGACTTCAGAATTGATAAGTCCATTTGCCTGCAACAAAACCTTGAAAAGGGCTCCATTAAATAATTCCTTAATTCTAAGATCCGCAAAACGGCAGCTCTGCTCCTCCGCACGGTAGTCTAAGTTCGAAAAAATGTGGCCAAAAATCAGTGGAAGAAAGTCTCCAAAAATCATCCTTGCCTGTCTTTTGGGCTTAATTTAATTCTTTCCATTGTCATTTTTAGGTGTAATTTACCTGTTCAAAGTGTTTTTGTGATTAAAATTGGTCCTGTAAGTTTACAAATTGAACGATCCATGAGGACTATGCATTCTGATTTTTGGCCAAATATTGACGATTCTCAGACCACAGTGCGTCGTACCCAAATAAAATTTACAGTATACCGTATCGACAATGTCAACAAAGGTTAAGGGTACGTTAGGTGGCGAACGCGACGACCCGAAGCTATATCGAGGTAGCCTTTATTTATTCTCTCTTATCCCATATTCACGTCTAGGAATGGCGTAGTTATTCAGTTAAACTTTCGACTTCACTTTCTAGTTTCTCGATTCTTCGAAATTTCTTTCACCTCGCGCCCATTTCCCTTTGCGATTAAATTATGCAAGGGTTATAAAGAAAATAAAAGACTCGCAGAAGGGAGCGAGCCCATGGCCATGTCGAGGCTGAGAATGAGCAGCTCAAATAGAATATGATGTTCTCGCCCATAGCTGTTGTCAGGATCTTGTCTTTCCCTCTCTCTCTCTGTCCATTAGACAGAAATGCGTTAGAAAAGGACACAGACAGAGGCTGAAGTTACATGACAACCCCTATTTCTAACGCATGCGTTTAAATAGAGAAAAAGGAATAAATTCCCGGCTAAGGCTATGTCATCTCGCCAACGCTGCCGTTTTCCGGATATTCAACGGTATTCTGCAATCCATCGATGAATCTACTGGTTAAAGCAAAGACTACACATATCAGATGAGAAATATAATAATGCCTTATGAAAGTTCTGAAATTGGTTATCTTTGCCTCAACTTGTTGGATCGCCGATGGATTGGATGCCATATAATGAAATATACGCAAAACGGCAGCCCCGGTGGCTATGGCTTGTTAGATGTGCATCGGACAGGTGAATGGTGGAGCGAGCTAGCATCAGCATCACATCGACTGACTCTGAGGGAACGAAATCTTCAGTTTTCATTCGCATCTTGAAAATCTTATATTAATTTAATGTAGGTACCCGCCTTTACTTTCCATTCACATTTCACCAAGTCTCGAGAGCTCTCTCTTTACAATCTTTTGAAAAGCATATTCAAAAGGGTGACGGGAGAGAATTATTTCCATTCTCAGAAAGGTCCTGATAATTTTTCCTTTTGTTTATTATTAAATTTACACTCTCTCCTTCCCGTTCTCCCTCACCATCACTATGTGCCTTTCTTTTGAGTGAGATCCCACTCTTTTGATCAAAATTGAACGATGACAATGCTCAAAGCTCATCTTTCCGAGCGTTTTTTTGTTTTTTTTATTTTCATTTATTTGCGCAATTTTCTCTCAGTCAAGGTCAGACGTTTTCTGAGTATTCTGTGTAGTTTGATTCGTACGGCACGTGGCTTTACGCTTCTAACATACCAAAGTAAGTGAGATGAAGAATAGTTTAACGGGGAAAAAAAACTGGCACTCATTTCTTTTACTTTTAATATTTACGGTTCGCTCTTCGTTTAAGTGTAAGGCACCAAATGTTTCCGGAAAACTGCGTGTTTCGCTAGGAATGCGTCCAAGGTCCTTTGAAATGAAAACTTTATTGCTAAAAAAAAAAATCGCAGCCTCTTACCAAACGCTCCAACTGGCCGTTGGATTTTAGTTTTTCAATCGCGAAAGGAAGAGCGACTACACGAGACATTGAAACAGTGTTGCCAGATCGAGGGTAAAAAGCCGTATCGTCCCCATTTAAATCAATGTCAAAAGTACGGGTTTTTCACCCTTATCTGGCAACACTGCCTTGAAAGCTCGAGGCGGAGCATGGGCGGATCCAGTAACTATGGCAACCATGAATTCTTTCCATTTGAACATATAAAATACAATCGATTCTTGAGGAGGGGGGCGTGGATGGACCTTTTACTAATCGATTGTTTTTCATTCATTCAAATAGGAGAAATCGAGGAATCGACAGTTTGCCAGGTTGCCTGATCCTCCTTTTTGAGGCAGAGAGCATCAGGTAACAGTAAAAGGATTATGATCATGATAATAGTCCGGTAAATTGAACGGGATCCCCCAACCCCCTCCGCGGCCGTCTGCCGAACTAATTTTCTAGAAATGTTTGCCTCACTGTTATACATAACAAGTAATAAATAATAAATATTTCTCTTCAACAATTTATTTACGAGAAAGACATCAGGTATTAATTCATATTGCTGCAGCTTTAGTTCATAAGCCAGTGGCGTCACTTGCAATTTGGCAACAATGTATTATATTCACTTAAACTCTTGTAAAAGATCGAATTCAGGCGGCACCCAGTGCACAAGGAAAATTCGATATATTTAATGAGTTTAAATGGAGCAGTTGCATTGTTGCCAGATGGCACGCGACGCCACTGAGCTAAGGGATCTTTTTTCCGAGTACTTAATCCCATCATCGGAATAAATAAGAATAAATATGTGTAAGCTCGTTGAAGTTGCTCGATCAATTTATTCAAGAGCTCTCTTTTAAAAGAAATAAATAAATGAATTAATATGAAAAGAAAAGAATGTATCAATACTCAATGAGGAAGAAACGAGAGGATCTCAACGAGAATTGAATAAAGTGAATGGTTTGAAGTTCATACGACGCGTCGACGCTTTTGAACGGAACTCAGTGGTAACATTTTTGATAAATTTATATGACTCGAACTTTTTAATCACTTGCTTTACGGGGTGCTAATTATGATCGGTATACGGGTGATACGGACAGTGCTTCTTACTAACGTAAAAGTTGCAAATCCTCAATTCTGCATGATTGGTCAAAGGTGCAGTTTATTCGTCAATGAATCGGTTTGTCCGTGCCACAAAAAATGTCGTAATTCCTTACTAAACTATATTTTTTATCATGAAACATCATTCAATCGCCGTTTGTGTGAACGTTATGTGGAGTGAGAAAGTCGCATTCGGACCCCGCAACAGAATGGCCGCATCTTGTCATCTTTTTCTTCTTATTTAACCCTCTAAGGGCCAGGGACCAATAAATGCACGGTACAAACGGGCTTTAGGTCGTACCTAAAAATGGCGATTCTAACCTCACATTTCTTTAACGGCACATCGGAATGTTGGGTCCGCTCTCAACTTTACGTTACTCGGGGCGGGTCTATAGCCTCTCTAACCCACACTAAGTGCTATTTTGAGGTTAGTTTTGTAGTTGCGCCATTTTAAAACGGTCCGATGCGGTCCGTTGGCTGGTGGCCGATGCTTGTTGAAGTACTTAGGGCGGACTCGGGGCCAAGGACCGTGTGACCGTACATTTGTTGGTCCCAGGTTAGTTCAAAACAACGCCACTCTTCTGTCTACTTCAGGAAGGTAGTTAACTGTTCGTACTCGGAGGAGTTGGAATCGCCTATACCATGCATTGAAGGCGCCCGAAGAAACCTTATCTTGTAAGTGTTTTCATCGCTAATCGCGTATATCTGGAATGGAGACTGAAACAATGTGAAATAAACTAGAGGATCAAAACGATTATACTCGGGCTTGGCCTTAAAGGGTTAACTAACTGTCAAATTTTATTTTCAATTTTCGACACTGCAACACACACACACACAATGTGGCAACACACATTACACTAATATCATTTCATTCTAACCGGTATGTGTCTTGCTTGTTGCCTCTATGGTGTTTTGCAGGCACTACTGCTTTTCTTCTGACGCCGATACGTCTATACATAGAGAGTGGCAATCTAAAGCGAAAAGTTCACTTGTTGAAGAATGAACAGAACCTGTCAAAAAGTTTTTCTTCACGAGCGAAGTTACAAAGGGACGGGACGGGACGGGACGGGATATGGGGGCTGGGACTGAGACTGGGAGTGGAGCCCGTAACAGGTGGCATCCGCACGGACGCACGTGCACGAAGGAAGAGAAGGGATCGGGATCCCTCCGATTACATTTGACTTGTATCGGTGCATCGGAGGCATTCGAGACGCTCGTCCCTGCCTCTGACTCAATCCAATTGCATAGCCTGCCATTCCGTCGCGTCACCACCATCACACAGTGGTTTTTTTTTCCTATTTAACTAACTGTCAAATTTTATTTTCAATAATTTATTATATGATAAATAATCAATTGTAATTTAATTTTTTTAATTAATTAATTTATTTTATAATTTATTTATTTTTTTTATTTTTTTTTTATTTATTTTCCATTTTTTAATTTCTTTTATTTTTATTTTTGTTTAATTTTTTTTTTATTTAATTTTTTTAATTAATTAATTTATTATATAATTTATTTATTTTTTTATTTTTTTTTTTTATTTATTTTCCATTTTTTAATTTTTTTTTTATTTTTATTTTTGTTTTTTTATTTTAATTTTTCTCGTTACTGGTTTGTGTCAATGCGGGCTTTCTTTTCTCCCCCTCCCCCTCACCACCACTAGAACTTCGAACTGAGAGAACTAAGACCTTAATGCCCAGAGAAAGAAGACTAGTAGAATTTACCATCTTCATAGCTGATTTTGGAGTCTGCTATCAAGTATGGTAAATTTTACCATCATATGGTAAATTTCACCATCGTATGGTAAATGCAACGTACCTTGAGGTGAAATATAACGGTTTATCTTAATTTACCACAAAGTACGTTGCTAGCAGACTCCCAAATCAGCCGTGCAGAATGAACATGATTAATTCTACCAGTCTTTCTTTTCCGAGTGAGGTAATTCCAGGCGAAATTTTTCCAGGTGTCTATTGGATGGATAGCCCCATTAGTCACTTTTGGGAAAAGTCACATATTAGGCATTTTGATTCGAAAACAAAGAAAAAACGGGAAAATCAATAAGAACTTCAAGTCGGTGCTTGTTTGACTTTTTCGTGGATTTTTTGAGTCCCAAACGAGCAAAACTGGTTTAGAATTACTGCCGTAATATTGTGAATTAATACCGCCGCAAGCTTTAGTGGGTACGCGAGTGATGCTATGTCTATCTGTACCTGACTCGCACTCATTGATGAGGCTTATAGGAATTTCCTTATTTCCAATAATCCGGCTTTATTTTTAAGTGTGTCTGCTTGAAACTTTCACAGACTTTTCCAAGAGTATGCTCCCAAGTGCTGACGAACCTAAAATGTGTATAGTTTTTGCCCATGTTTATCAACTTTAGTCAAAAACTGTTGACTATTTAATCAGCGCAAGTGGTGCTCCCCACATTAATTTCACTCTTCGCAATTCGATTTGCTTGAAGAAAGGTATAGATGAGGTAATTAAAAATCGACCTCGATAAATCGTTTTCGACGATTTTTAAACTACTCTGCGCCTCAAATGTATCAATGTATTGCCGTTTTAAAGTATTATTTTTGCTGAACTCATTTCAAGTACACGTTTACCATGAACACCAATTTCGTTCTTCTTTTTCCCACGATCAATCGTTGCAGAAAATCTATTTTTTAATCGGCACCGCTAATCTCGAGCCCCTATTACGGTAATCAAGAGAACATATCTAATTAATATATAAGTTATACTGCAGCGGTAACTAACCGATACGCATTGCTCTGGATGCGTATTTCGGGTTTCAGTGAAGTTTTGACCAGTGTTCACTGCAGTTGCGGTTAGTACAATGTGGCAACAACGTACTCTCTCCATTTGAACCTACAAAAAAAATCGATCTTCAGGGGAATCTCTAAATTCCTCAGAAATCGATATTTTTGCATTAAACAAATGGCTCAAAACATGGTTGCCAAATAGCGCAAACCGCCACTGGTTCACTGTGCGGTGTGTGCCTCATAGTACGCCACGTTTATGATATATTATCTGTAAAACGCGCCCTCCGCGGCTTCTTCCGCTGCATCGCAACTCGCCATCACCTCCACCGTGCATCGATGTAATAAAACTCGACGCGTCTTCTCAATGGATTTATGTCCGTCACCTTGACACCACACAGAGCGTCGTATCTTGAAAAATTTCGAATATCAGTACTGAGATAGGATTCCAAAAATATATGTCCGAACTGAAAATTTCCTCTTATGAATTAAATTCAATTCTAGAAATGTTTAACAGACTTTGATTCAATGGCGTAGCCGGGGGGTGTCCAGGGGTTTAGAACCCCCCCCCCCCTTTCCCTTGGCACCGGAATTTTTCATATATATAATTTTTTGATTTTTCAGAGAAAATCCACATTCTTTCCCCTCCTCAGCAATTATCGGACCTCGTACCCCCACCCCCTTGAAAAATTCCAGGTTGCCTCACTGCTTTGAATATCAAAACAAATACAGACCAGCAACCTTAAATGTAATAATGTCTAAGAAGAACCTGTACTTACCTATACATAATAAACTGTTCGGTATGAGTTTTTATCCCATTGATTTAGATCTTCTATAACTTTGCACTTGTCATTCATTTGGTACAGCTGCGATTTTTTATCTCATTTTTACACTGGTTGCGGTGTTTTATTGTTAATGTTTGCCTCTAATAACTCCCTGATTTTTTTTATTTGTTTTAATAATGTTGAAGTTTAAAGCCTATTGGATTTTTTTTTTTATTGGGGGGGGGACTGAATTAATTTGTAGACATTTTCAATGCCGACATTAATTTTTGGACGTACCATTCTTTCCCACGGATAGAACTTGCGATTGAAAAAGTACCAATAAAAAATGAATCGATTTGAAAGATAAATCGGGACAGTAACAAAATTTGTATAAGGTTTACCTTTTACTTAACGCTCTCAAAAACAGATCTGTCCCTCTAATCATCACTTGTGCCCCTCGATAAAAAGTGCTAGCGCGGGCATATAGTCTGATTGCTCGGGCATATAATGGCTGATTGCTCGTAGGCTCATAAGGTTCTGATGACGGAAAAGAGAAGGAGTCGAAGACTTTTAAGGCATCCGACAATCCTCTGCGGCCGCTGGTCCGTCGAACTTATCCTTCGAATTCGTTTACGCGGTAGACTCCTTTGAAATGAATGACGCGTCGCATCTTCTCGTGTCTGTCCTTCCCGTACACGGTACAACGTTTCTTCAAGGAGCTCTTTGCTCATCACCGCCCGGCTCACTGGCTCAAATTGAGAAAACAGTTAACTGTTCATACTGCTGTATCAATTTTGCCTGTATTATGAATTGAAGGAACTAGATAAAGTTTATCACTCACAATCAGCAAAGGCCAACAGCGGGTCTGTCGCAAACTTTTTCTATAGATGTGAAGTGGGTCAGTTCCATCTTAAAATCAGTTGAAATCATCATTAGGAGCATCGAAAAATACGAATATAATCTCTGACAAACTCAATAAAACGCCTTCAGATCATATTCCAAGATGGCTGCGTCATGGCAAAAGGGTTAATGTCTCACTGTCAGTTTTACCGCAGAAGTATGACTACTGAGTGGTCTCAGGTTTTCGCCGATTCATTTCTAATGACAATGACAAACCACTCGGTTGACTTGGTAACGCTTCGAACTACTCACTCAGTATTCATTACAAACCACCCCAGTTGAAGGAAATATTTAGTCAACTTGGATGTAATTACTTTCACCACCCTCATCTTAGTTAACGGTTAAATGCTTTTGTCTCAGCATGAAAGGAATTGAATGGTTCGCTGATAAAAACTTCGCCAAGAAACGTATTGCTATTTTATAAGCAGTATAGGTCCGGATTTTTACATGTTGGCGCTCTAGGATCTAGAGCGTCAAAATATAGGCATGTAGGTAGATTCTAAACCCACCCCTAAACGCCCAGATGACTTTTTTTGTCCCCATACGAGAAACTCTTTTTTTTCCACACTTTTTTCTAGCTCGATCAGTAGCGTCTTTTGACGGGGGAAAGGAGGAGGGGGGGGGTTTAAAAACATTTATGTGACGCGTCACGGGAAAAGGCACTTTACCTCCTAAAAATCAGGGATTAGTTATTGAAACCACTATACAAAGAGGGATAAATTACGAGCATTTTGGCTCCAATGACGCCCGGAATATTGTGGAACTCATGCGAGTTATTTTAATTGTAAGTTGATTGTTTTTTTTAAAATCACAAATTCAAATGTTTTACTTAAAATCGCGTTCTTGGTAAATTAGCTTCGTGAAGATAAGTGAGGATTCGGCACCATTGTAAAAAGGGGTAAATTACAAAAATGTTGGTTTCCCAAAAAGGCCTAGATATCTTAAAACTCACGCTAGGTCGGTATAATATTAATTTGAAGTTTTATTCTTACAATCTTAAATTCAAAATTACACTTTTTAAAACTGAGCTCTCCTGAATTTGCTCTAGGAGGATAAGATCCCTTTTCCTCCTATACGAGCACATATTCTCATGTGAACTAAAATGGACGATTCGCTTCGCCGGGTCTTTTCCTGAAAAATTCCATTTAAACTGACCTTCAAACTGAGTAGAGCAATTTAGTTCATACTTACAAACTTACGAAGGTATACTCATTTCATTCTACAATTGCTCATCACGCCTCGCACGCGGGTACACGGGTCTTGGTTAGCAAAAAGCTTACGCACGACGAATGATTAATTAAAAGTTGTTCCTTTGCACTCCCTCTGGGATTTAAGATTATGTTAAAAGCGCAAATATGGACGCACGTATAACGTATAATATTTGTTTGTAAAATGAACTAATTCCAAAGTCGGGACAAGAAAAAGGCCCGTTGCGGCATCTGAGCTCATGGCTCTCAATCTTCGCTCTCTCTCTTCGTGCCCCTGGCCTACTTCACGAAACGACCCCATCTCCTTAAGATGCTGCCGGATTGAACTAAGGATATCTTCCCTTCCCATTTTCCTGTCAAGGGGTCGAAAGCTCTGAAAATACACCTACTTTGAATGTTTCCATGTAGCGATGCATCGATCAATGATTTTACAATGTTAACCCTTAACTGCAGATGAGCCCAGATCTGGAACAATTACTTTGAAGCCTTATCTAAAAGTAGGGGACTTGAGTTGTACTGTCGCTGCATGGTGGGTCACGTGTGGAACAGATACTAAACGAGTAAGAATTGTCGATTTTGTCCTAGAGCGCGCAGCACAGGATAGAGAACGTGCAGAGTGGTTGAAAATAGCTTACTGAAAATCTGATAGAGATTTTCCGATTTTCATTGTTATGTTTGGGAGTAACGCAGGGGTACCATATACAAAAAGAAACAACTATTGAAACTTACTAACTTATTCTTTACTACTTTAATTTTTTTTTTTTTTTTTTTTTTTTTAGCCTGAAAACTTTATTTTCAGTTGCATGGATACCTAAATGCGAGTAAGGCCATATTTGGAACAATTAATATTCAGGCTCTTTACCATCGAAATATAATGGAAAGAATTTTTTCACTATTTTTCCCTGTCTCAAGGATCAAAATTGTACTGAAAAAAAAAATTATTTTATAGAAAAAAAAATCATGCAGTAAAAGGTTAAAGTACTGAAATTTTCAATTTCTAGAAAAACGCCCCACAAAACATTAGGTGCGCTCTTCAGACAAAAGTCTGTGTTCAATCGCAACGCTGATTCCTAAAAAAAAGAGCGCACTCGTTCTTTTATGGGTCCGTCAATAGTACGCCCACTCTTTACGAGTGTTCGCGTCTCAACGTCGTTCCGTGATCGCGCCTCTGTCCAAAAGCTGAACGCATGAATAAGCAATGATGAGTTACTGGGAGAGTGCTACCTACCCCCCCCCCTCGGTAGTCCCCTCCTTTATTAATAAATTAAGATGCTGAGCCCCTTTTTTGCTTTCCATACAATTTCATTTTAAAAATTTATCGTGCCCTCCGCATGTTTTCTAAAAATTTTGTGTCAAGGATGAAGACTAAGAAGAGACTAAAACGTTTCACAATTTTGAGAATGAAATGAATGAAAATGGAGGAAAACTTGCTTAAGCAAAATTATTTTAATATCAGACCGCATGGTTAAGCTACTCCATATGCTCATATTGAGTGAATGAGTTAGGTATTGGTGATGACGTAGCTACGTTGTGACGAAAGTCGTCACCTCCGCCAGCAAATATGCTTTTGACACTTTGTGACGCAGCCATCATCTCGACTATACACATCACTCATTCAAATGCGCACGCCCCTCTTATTGTTAGCTCTATATGATATTATTCCTGTCCATGCTTCTTCCTCCACAACACCTACACCGATAATCTTTGGAATTTACCTACGTTATTTCTCATACTTATTACCGAACGAAAATTAATGAAAAAGTATTTGAGCGTTGACTTTGCATCCAGGAACGCTTTAAAATCCAAAGTTCCTGGGGCATGGGCATGCCAATGGGCTCTTATCGGTGTCACATTGTTTAAAATCAGATCCTCATAGGCGGACCGTGTCAGGGGCTAGCGGGGGCTATAGCCCCCCCCCACTTTTTTGGGGTGGAGGGGCTAAAAATCGGGGAAAATTCATCACTTGAGACTTGAAAAGCGCAAAAAAGGGCATCACTTTTTAGCCCCCCCCCACTTTTTTTGGTCACGGTCCGCCTCTGCAGATCCTGTTTTACAGACCGTTAAAATCGTAGGAGTTGCAACTATGCGTCCAACCGTTGGACAAGGATTTTTAATTTCTATTCCACATTATTTTTATTTTTTTAAATCCTTTCATTTCCTATCCTATACAATCTCTTTTCCTCTTCAATCTCATCTAGTTTCATTTTTTCATTTTTGGTTTTCTTGACACATCTCGTTTGCACCCCTTATCGACCTAAACTTTATCCTCCCTGCTTCTCGTCCTCCACTAAAACTGCTCGCGGGTTCTTCAAGCCGCTCACGCTATCATTCTAAACCCGGCTGTAAGAAGGAGATTTCCGACGAGGCCGTCGCAGATTTAATGCTGAAGTATCCTGAAAATCTGTCTTTCGGTTATTTGCTTTTCACAAAAAGTAAAAAAGAATCGCAATAAAATACAAATGCAGCATCTATAAGCAACTCCATTTACCTAATGGGAGACTGCCATTTTGACCCGGCACTAGAGCTGGGGAAAGAAAAGAATAGATTATTGTCAAAGTCTGGTGAGCTCAACAGTTATCAAACATTATATTTGAAATGCAGGCTGAAAGGTGTTGAGTATGGTGATGATTCGGAACTCATCAGTATTTGACATTTGTCTATTCTTTTTTTTCCCCAGCTTTATGCATCAATCTTGCACACAGTGGCGGACTGGGGCAAAAAGGCCCGGGGTGCTGGGGCCCGGGATTTGGGGAAAGGGGCCCGAACTATGTACTGTTCCAGAGAGGAGGGGAGCGGACATGGAGGGGCCCGGGGTGCTGCAGCATTCCGGCACCCCGGCCCAGTCCGCCCCTGCTTGCACATGTTTTGAGGAAAGGGGCCAGGAAGGATAATTTAGCATGCTAATTTCCGTTAGGCTGAAAAAGTTTGGACTCAGGCTTATCAGCCAATCAGACGCAGTTTTCAATTTCCGATCTTCTGATGAGCGTAGATCAGAGCCAACAGAGACCGCGCAATAGCCGATCGCTTTTTGGTCGACAACTGTATTCTAGGGGACTCATCAATATAACTTGGGGAATAAAATCGGACGACTCCTTATGTTGATTGTTGAACAACGACAAAAACTCTGATGCTTCATTTTGTTTTGCAGCTGACATCAACATCTTTGCTCAACAGTCAACTTAGGTCGCATTGTAGCCGTTGGAAGTTGCATGTTTTGTTATACGTCCGCGAAAAAAAAAAAGTCGCCTCGCGAATTTACCGTTGGCGGAATAGGTAGCGCATCGTCTTTTGTTGTCTCTGATGGCGTTGACCGCACGCAAGCTGTTCATTGAAACGCAATTCTTGTTTACTCCTTCGCTTTTAAGTATAAATCTAGATCAAATATCTCAAAAGTCGCCGATTGTGAGATATCTGCGGTTATCTGATTTCAGACATCGATTTTTTCACGCGACGGTGGAGGATTCGGCGCTGTTTTCAAAGCGAAAATGGAACTATCTAAGATCTTTTTAAAGTGTGCTTTTTGCCCCTAAATGTGGCAACGCCGCTACCAAAGTATTCATTCCAGCACCTGAACAACTTTACTTAAATTGTTTCCCGCCTCTCATTTTCCTCGCCCCACCGCGCGCATCGTCCCCTCCCCTCGCCCCGCCCCCTGTCGCAGAATGCAGCAATTTCAGATAAAAAATAGGCATTCCGGAAGATTTTCAGCCTCTTCGCCGGTTATAGAGCTTTTCCTCACGGAGAAGCGGCGGCAGCGTCACTTCCTTGCACAGCCGGCCGCGAAAATTGGACTCAAGAGCTAACTTTAAGTAGTGAGAAAAACTCGGGGGGTACTACATTCAAGGTTACGGCGACGCGAGTTTCATTGTTAGGACTTTACGAGTTGACGGCAGCCACTTACGACTGATTTAATGTAGTGTCATGCTAGGATCTACCGCATCGAGCTTACCGCGCTCTCCCTCTCTCTCTCTCTCTGATACCAAGCAAAATAAAATAACTTCAAAATTAAATGTTTTGATTTGAACTAAAAATGAAATCGTCGCCAATGGGTCTGTTGCAAACTTTTGCTACAACGATTAAGAAAATATAATCTAATGTAAAATCGCCTGAGAATTCCATTGGTGACATCAGAAAGTCATAAAATGCAATAATAAACTCACAAGAGGCGTTTATTGAAATCCATGATGGCGGAGAAATATCGAGCAATTTGTATGCATGCACCAGGAACATCCAAGCATAGCCAACCTCACAATATCGATCACAACCAAACACAATGTAAACAAACACAGAACCTCTACCTCCAGTGAGGTTGTCAAAGTTGGCCATCCTTGGATGTTCACGGTGCATGATTACAGATTGCTCGATATTTTACCGCCATCTTGGATTTCATTGAACACCTCTTGTGAGTTGATTATTGCATTTTATGACTTTCTGATGCCACCAATGGACTTTTCAGGCGATTTTACATTAGATTACACTCTCTAAATCGTTGTAGCAAAAGTTTGCAACAGACCCATTCAATAGAGTCTGCCCGCGTGATCAATACTAAGCTAAGAGCTCAATTAAAGACGGCCAGAGGCGGCTCGTGGAATTTGGCAACCACGATTTTTGCCGTTTGAACCTGTGCTCGATTTTTCGGTGGTTTGATGAACCTCCTTCATATCGATTATTTTACACGGGTTCAAATTGCAGACAAATGTACGCACTTTGAGTATAGATGTTGTGTACATGTTAAAATCAGGGGGCTACGTTTTGTTTTTCAAGGTTGCAATAAAACAACTGCTGAATGCACCCTACGTTGCCTGAAGAGCGAAAATGACGATAAAAGTAGCCAATGAGTGCGAGACATCGTAGTTTTGTCGTTGGTCATCAGACAATGCATGGTCTGGAACTATATGAGTTAAGACAGCCTCAGCCCTTCAAAAATAAACCGAAAATGCGGTGACAGTCGAACACGTTAAAAATTTCGCGATTTGTATACCTACTCGATATTTTTTTCTGTCGGAGGAGAGGGAAAAAGTAGTTCGCATAGTTCCCGTCGATTCTGAAACGGGGATTTAAAGTGCATCGGTTCGGAATGCAACTATCTTGTTCACGAATAACAATGCAAATGGGCCATCGATTGTTGTGGGGGGGGGGGGGGGAGACATTATCGTGAAGAAGGGGGGATTGGAAGGTTGAGTGGTGGTCCTTGGTTGTTACGTCAAATCGAATATTGATAGATGGTGATTCTTGATTGAAGTAGGGGGCGGGGAGATAAGCATAGGGGGTGCGAGGGAGAGGTGAAGGAATTTCGAGTGCTCAAAATAACAGGGAACAGGGATCCCGTTCTATCGCCTGTCCGCGGTAAAATACGGAGAAGACGCGACAGGACAGCCGCTCCGCTGCCCCTGTGCCTCCTCCACGCCCCCCCCTCCCCCCTTGCGCGACAACCACCCGACCCCCCCCCCCCCCCCCCCCTACGGCCTACACTGACCATACCGCTTCCTATGAATCCGCTTTCCATTGGCGACCGCGAATTTGAGAGTAGGTTTATTAATTTCGCTAATTATTTCAGTCTCGCGTCAGCGCGCCTATCTCTGTCTGTTCTTCCGCGTCTTACTTCCGTAGATTCAATCTTCGAAATTGTCGCAGTCTCTATCAGAGGAAGGGCCCATAAAACCAGAAGTGTGCTCGTTTGGAGAAATTGCCCTTGCAGTCACATTATAGGCTCTCTTCAAACGAGCACACCTGATGTTTCTTGGACTCTTACTCCGGAGAGCACTTCAATTATATCCATCCAGCTAGCCAAGAGCATCTCTAACGGATAGGTAATGCGGTGCTTATTGTATGCGCGTAGCTAACCGAGATTTACTGAGAACCAAGCTATTCCGCAGTACACAAATTGTGTGGGTAGACTTCATTTGTCGCGAAATTGGGTTAGTAACGTTATTCGAGTGGTTTCATACCCAAGGGCGTAGCTAGACAATTTTTCTAGAAGGGGGGGGGCAAGTTAGGATATCCCTCCGGGGAAGGGCGGGATCTGAGGGAAACACCTCCCAGTTTGAGAGGTCCGCCCCCGGAAAATTTTGCCAATTTAGCCGCCCTAGGAGATTTTAGGCTATCTCCACCTCACAAATGATAAGAAGATAAACACGCGCGCAAAAAGTAATTTTATGTCTCTTTGCCATAAATAAACCGATCTAATCAGAAAAAAACTAACCTTACAATCTTATTGTTTGGTACTCGTGAATTCAAATAATAATAACATCGTAGAACACAAAATGATGGAAAAAAGGAAAAGAAGGGTCATTTGAACGGATTCCCCTCTCTATTTTTTCCGTTTAATCACCAATAGTAAAAATACTTCATACGCTTGTCAACAATGTTTTTTTTTTTTTTTTTTTTTTTTTTTTTTTTTTTTTTTTTTTGTTATACGTTTTACAATTATTTGTTTCTTCTTTCAATTATTATGGAATTTTTTTCATCATAGATTTTCTAGCCCCCCCCCCTCTGGCCCCATAGTAGCTACGCCCATGTTCGTACCGTGCTTCATTATCTGCGGTGGACTAGCGAGTAAAGGGGGCTACATTGCATTTCGTCCGTATAAACCCATTAAAAAGATCGAACTATTGGTTGTTCGGTCATCTGTGTACCTTCTCGGATTCGACCTTTTCCATGGGTCAGTAGGGATTTACTGCACAATATTTTCTAGATTGCACGCTACGCTGCGCCACAGTCCATC
Source organism: Trialeurodes vaporariorum (assembly GCA_011764245.1). Lineage (NCBI taxonomy): Eukaryota > Metazoa > Arthropoda > Insecta > Hemiptera > Aleyrodidae > Trialeurodes > Trialeurodes vaporariorum. Next base: position 4,364,876 of record VMOF01000001.1, read on the forward strand.
TGGGAAAAATGTGAGGATTTGATACGTGCGAGAAAATACACTGGACACTGAGGGTCCTCTTTTGGTTGCTGTTCATCACCGAGCTTTTTCATGGTATCGGGCCGTGTACCTTATGCACACCACCAAAAAAAAGCAACCAAAAAAACAACAAAATCTGGAAGAAAAAGTACATAACTTAATATCATCTAGGTGCAGGATTCAATTGACGTCAAGTCATGATTGTTGTGATAATTTCACACTTTTTTTTGTCATTTTTCAGTGCAATAAAGTCAAACAAGGTAGATTATTACAGGCAGGACAGTAGGTATAGCCCATTTGGAGCATTGTGCGTGATATGCGTCTCTCGAGACTTCATTGGTTATATAGTTGTGTAATAAGTTGGTTCACCACAGCCGTTTCACTCAATCAGTGGTTGTGAAGCAACTTACGTCATACATCAAATGGAGTCCCCACATCGATCGATCTCGAAAATTGACCAATGACAGCGTATACTTCGTGACACAAGTCGGTTCACAACATACCTTCCACGGTTTCCACCCCAATCTAGCGCCTCTCTCTGTATCAATCTACCTTGAGTGTCTAGGAGAGACTAAAAAGTAAAGAGATAGGATGGTAGGACGTGTGTTGTCGATTTCAATCTTATAATGCTCAATCTAACAATTATTATTTTTTGTTTCTGTTTCAGGACATGGAACAATGGGCAGTGGTCCAACATCGAACAACTCTTTCCCACATAAGGTGACCTCTGATCCTCTGAAGCGAGTTCCTCACGAAAAACCTCCTTTCACTCTTAGCGAATTGAAGAAAGCTATACCTTCTCACTGTTTCAAGCGATCTTTACTCCGTTCATTTTCCTATTGCCTCTATGACCTTACAATTGTTTTTAGCTTGTATTATATAGCAGCAAATTACTTCCCTCTATTGCCTAGGTATATCTCGTCTGTAGCTTGGCCCGCCTACTGGATCACTCAAGGATGCATACAGTTTGGTATTTGGAGCATAGCTCACGAGTGCGGTCACCATTCTTTTAGTGATTACCAATGGCTCGACGATGCGGTCGGCCTCGTCCTACATTCGTGTCTTCTCGTGCCATACTTCTCGTGGAAAATCAGTCATCGCCACCACCATAACAACACAGCCTCCCTAGAGCGGGATGCTGCCTTTGTTCCAAGGAAGAAGTCAAGGATCAATTGGATCTGGAAATATCTAAACAACCCGATAGGCCGAATCTTGTTCTTGACCATTACCCTGTTCTTTGGGTTACCCCTTTATCTAATTTGCCACGTTTCCGGAAGGCCTTACGACAGATTCGCCTCTCACTATGACCCTTACAGCCCGATCTTCACGGATCGTGAGAGATTGCAAATATTTATCTCAGATATTGGGATCATAACTGTCTTGTATGGTCTGTACCAGCTGGTATTGCTCAAAGGTCTCACTTGGGTGTTGTATATATACGGTATGCCGCTTCTTGTTACCAATGGCTGCCTTGTCCTAGTCACACTATTGAATCATACTCACCCGGCTTTACCGCACTACGATTCGACCGAATGGAATTGGTTCAAAGGAGCTTTGGCCACTGTCGACAGAGACTACGGGATCTTGAATGGGGTCTTCAATCATTTGACAGATGCTCACGTAGCACATCATTTGTTCTCGAAAATGCCGCATTACCACCTTGTAGAAGCCACGAAGGCCATTAAACCAATCCTAGGCGAATACTACAAGTTCGATGAGACCCCGTTCTACAAAGCTTTGTACCGAGAGACGAAGGAATGTCTCTATGTAGTGTCCGACGAGAAGAGTGAAGGGGTTTTCTGGTACGATAACAAGCTCTAATCATGTTGTGATAAAAAAGGATGCACAGTAGTTTTGCTGAGCCCAGTGACTTAATGTAAGAAACACCGTGTGATCATAACAAACTTTTTGCTCATTGGCTACAGTATTTCCACTCCGTCCTTATTGTTGTAGGTACTCGTTTCACGTAAGAAAGAGTTTTTGATTAAAGAAAACGAAATAATCGAGAAGCCTTTTCCTCGGTTCGTTTTCAATCGGTCCACAAGATTTTCAGAATTTTTCACAAACATATATTCGCCTTTGCCTTTTTTGGTTCGTGTATTTAACATTGTCTGCATTATAAGCAGAATTTTGATTTTTTTTCCTTTTATTAGTTTGACAGAATGTTCAGCACCTATTTAATCTGATTTTTAGCTTTTAGTCCGCTCTCTGCGCCTTAGTTTAAACATGTTCAGTGATATTCCCCCAAATAATGAAAGTTGCTAGAAAATTCGTCTCCTTCGAATCTCATACCGACAGTGTTAAGTTACAGAATCAAATTGGCTCTGAATTTTTGTTATGACCACACTGTAGTTGAACAATCACTGTTCATAGCTATAAGTAATTTAATAAAGACATTATTCTAAGCTGAATCATTTGCAATGTTAGTGTAAACAGTGGCGGAGCGTCCATTGAGACCTAATGGTCCGACCTACCAAAAATATATATTTGCCCACGAAAAAATAAGAGGCGAAGGAAAATAATTAGATAATTCACAAATAAAATTGAGTACAATTTTCCAGAAGTCCGTAAAACCATAAGCGTAAGCAGGAAAGTCGCTGAGTAGAATTATGCATAATAATAATTGCCTTTAGGTATATTCACATTCACGTTGACCTGCTTTCTTGAGTAAGTAGCTTGTACGTCTTACCCGAAACATATTTATCCGTCATAAAGTTTCCCTCTTTATATCGCATAAGTATATTTTCCTAATTCCGTGCCAGCGCGTCCAAAGATTGGCGGTTTTCAACGGATTTTCACGGAAAAATAGTACGACTTGGGAAGAGTTGAACGCCGCGGAAAGTTCAGGTGTCACACCCGTATTTTCGCGTTGCGGCGCCCAACCATTGCTGTTACTTCTTTCCGTGTTCGTGCACCACTGATAACGGGTTACATTTATGCCAAAGTTGGGCGTATTTTCATTGTTTTTAACGCTACGCGATAACTATTCCTGCTTGCCCGCTATCAAGTAGCGTCGTTTCAAAATGAAGGCGCCCGGTTGCTGCTAATAACACTCCTCGGTAAGCGTTTTTGTCCTGCTAGTCGATAACAGGTTCCGTTTAAATGCAGAGTGTAAGCATCCTATTGTTGGGATCGCAGATGAACCTTTTAGAATATCGCGCCGGGCCTACTCCGTCCTAAGGTCTGCGCTACGTCACTGAATGTAAATATCAATAAGTTAGCAAATATGTTATTTGAGAATGCAATACACGCTAATTAGCCTCTTACAGGCGTCACCACTGATTGGTAATTCTTGTACTGGACTAAAATACACGCGATCATGCTCTTCGTTACCGCATTTCTTTGTCTCTTTATTTTACCTTTTATCAGCGTTGCCATATTTGGCATGAAATTCAAAGATTTGACTATGAGTTAAATGAAAAAATGTGTATATATAGTTGCACTATTGCAAACGCAAAAGTTTTGACAGCCAAGAATGCACTCGGCGCGCTATCGGTTACTTTGATTACACAAAGGTTGGCCGCATACTTCGAATTCTTTACTGCCTAAACGTTTGGGTTTAATAGAACGCAAAAGGGTAGCCCGAGTTGCCAGATAGCATGATAAAACTCGCCTACTTTACCTTGAGTTAAATGGGAAAAGTGACAATTTTTCGCTACTATCTGGCAACTATGACGGTATTTCTGCGACTATGACGGTATTTCTGCAACTATGACGGTAGTTCTGCAACAGAACGTCCATTATGGACTATGGACCATAACAGATTCATACCCAGGAGACAGGAATTTATCCAATGGGTCTGCTGCGTACTTTTGCTACATCAATATAACTCATTGTTTCTAACGTAAAATTCTGCGAAAATAACGATGTGCATATTAAAAACTTTCAAAATCCACTCATTAACTCATAAAAAACCTTCCATTTCAAACAACCCGCGCTACACTAGACACTATATCACCGACTTATAACTACATAGATGGAACCATCTCGTTTATGTAAACATGAACAGAACTTACATACATTGGAATGTTTCATTTAGATGCGTACATTTCTAATATTATTTTGTAATCTTTGATAAACCGAAAAGACCAGACAGCAAATGCAGCTTACATATACTTCACACGTATTAAAAAAGAAATTCCATCATTTTGGAGTTACGATGTTGTTTACTTATGCAAGGTGGTTCCGTCTATGTAGTAGTATACCAGTGCAAATAGTGTCTATTATAGCGCGGGCTGTTTGAAATTGAAGTGATCTCCAATTTCCTGAGTTAATGAGTGAATTTTGAACGTTTTTCATGGGCGCATCGTTATTTTCGCCGAATTTGACATAAGAATCAAAGTTCTATTTTGCTGTAGCAAAAGTATGCAACAGACCCATTCTTTCTTTCTCTCTCTTTGCAGTGACTTAGAAAATGACAAAGATATGGACTAAAGACACCTGATAGATCCTTCTATAGTCCCTTGATGGAAGTTTCGTTCTGGGAGTACCAACAGTCCAACACGATACATTTGGAAGAGTCGACCACCAAAACGAATTTGAAGGTCAAGTCCAACGGTGGACCAACGGATTTGCCGTCATTACAGTCCGTTCTCACACTTGTCATCTCTTTTTTCCCCTCATCGACTTCAATGTCTCCGACTCTTTTTTCGCTCCGTGAAAGCTCAAAATCATACGGCTACAATCTCAAAATTTGTTGAGCTCGTCGGTATTCCCTAAACAAAACTTCCATTAAGAAACTCTACCTACCTCCATCATTTTCTAACACATCTGTTTAAATGAGAGAGAGAGAGAGAGAGAGAGAGAGAGAGAGAGCCTCCCTTGTATACAACACTTGACCGATTTGAGTTGCGATGTTGGAACAGTGGCGTCGCGTGCAATTTGGCAACTCTGTTTTCTATCCATTTAATTTCATGTAAAATATGGAATTCAGGGGTGCACAGTGCACAAGGAAAATTCGATATATTTAATGAGTTTTAATGGAGCAGTTGCATTGTTGCCAGATGGCACGCGACGCCACTGTGCTGGAATAATGTTGAATCTAAGGGTCAACAATGCTGTGTTTTTTATAAAAGAAATGAAAGTACTTGATGAGCTTAGAACAAAGATGCCTTTGGTTTCTATTTAAGTCCCATTGTTCCGGCGATGAAATTTTGGCCCAAAATAAATTGTTTAAAATGGGAATTCTGCGTTGTGACGTCACTCCGCACACGATTTTTTACAACTTTACAAGTGCGTATCTCCAAGTCTGGGAAACTTGTGAAAAAACCAAAGCACCATTGTTCAAACCTCACGAAGTAATATCATTTCCTTTGAAAAAACCACCACATTTCAGACCCTTGATGCAACTGCCACATTATGTCTTCAGTTAGGATCGACAAATTCACGTATTCTAATCAAAAGCACAGCTCTGTTGGGATCAAAAGAAGCTGAATCCACGCATGCTGGATAGTAAGAGCTTCCACGATCAAAACGTATTAGATAGTCTACTAAAAAAAAAATCTAAAAGCACAATTTTTATACACTAAATTTGCTCAGTAGACCGACGACGTTTGATTAGAAAACATTGGCTCTGAAAGAAATTATTTAATTAGATTTTCCCAAAACAATTGCTGTCTGGTGACTGGCTTCGCAAATCTGTATATTCGGAGGCATTTTTAAGAAGGTAGGTGTTTTTATCCTTAACAAGAGTCTTTAAGACCCTCAAAAATTCTCAGTGTAGGAAAGTTATTTAGTTTCTTTAAGACCCTTTGGAGCTTCTAGTTTTTTTAGCCTAGAACTCTATCTCCGAAAATGAGATCAAAATCCATTAGTTAATAGGATCAACAGTGGCAGTGGCGGCACGTGCAATCTGGCAGCGTTGCATTACGTCCATTCAAACTCAATATCGATTCAAGGGAGTGCCATTGACATTCCCAATATGTCGACCTTTTGCATGACTTAACATGGACTAAATACAACGTTGCCAGATTGCCCGCGCCATCGCCACTGCACAGTGGGTTTCATTTTATATTCAAAACAAACACGCAAATATTTTGAATTCTATATATCTCTTGATAATATTTGATCCAGTTAAATATCAATAACTTTAATTTGAAAAATACCTAGGTGATCCATCCCTCCAAAAAAGAAAAAAACGGCAGTTTTTTTGCGTTTTTCCCCCGAAGGTTTGAAAAGGTGGATCTGGTCATTTTTGATCCTGCATGCTTCAGTTCTTTTGCTCAATGACGTTCAAAATGGAGAAGAACAAAACAGGGACTCTGAGGCCTTATATAGTATGCAAGCAAGGTATATGGAAGAACAGGTATGGACAGGAGGCGGAGCCTATCTCAGTAGGTGACGGCTACGTCACAGATGTTCTAGACGGTCGCGATAAATTCGCCTACCGTTTCAAACTATCTCACTCACTCTCCCGTGATCCCCATCTCTCGCCACTGCAGTAGGTGACGGCTACGTCATCGCCAAAGCAAGTGTGTCGTCATCATTTGGCGGGAAGACTCGAAAGCCCCTTAAACCCCGCCTCCTGTCCATACCTGTTCTTCCATATACCTTGGTATGCAAGCAGTCACATAAATTCTGCCTCGACATTTCGACGCAACCCGCAGTACTCATTATCTGTACTGAAGGTCGTTTCAGAAGTATAAGCGCAACTAGACCGATAATCTTTGGAATTCTTCAACATTATTTCTCATGTTACAAAATTGATGAAAATGAATCTGAGCGTTGGCTTTTCATCGAAAAACGCTTTAAAATCAAAAGTTAAATAAAGTTATTGAGGGCAAGTTTTGTTTTGATTTGAAAGACTGAAAATTGAAAATTCACCAAAGATTATGGTCTTGGTGCGCCTACACTTCTGGAACGGACTCTACCTTTCTCGATTTTGAGAGGATACCAAAAAAAAAAGAAAATGAAAGAGGGCGTTGTTTTTACTTGTAATGCGGATTGCTGCGTAGAATCGTTGACGGAGGACTTATGCCACTGCATGCTTATGCACCATGAAAGAATCAAAATTTAATGTAAATCTAAAAATCACTGGGAAAACAAAATTTTTATCCCGAAAAACGTCATTTTCAAAAACGTGCAGAATGCTCAGAACGTGCTTTTCAAAAATATCGTTTTTTTTTTTTTTTTCATGAGCTGAGTTACCAAAGCCGCAGTTTCATTTCGTTAAATTTTATGCGCTAACATGCCAAAGACATTCTCAATTGACTTCATGAATCGTAATACTGGGCCAGTTATGGAAATACGTTCTATGGGTGTTTTGCAGCCGTATTGTTAGCCGCAAACACGTGATATACCTGCACGTGGTAGAATGTTACACTGTATATTCTTGAGGGCGAGATGAGACTTCTTTATCTTACGAGCTTTCATCGGTGTCCGCATCGCCCCCCCCCCTGGTAAAAATGACGACTATACGACTATTCCAAAAACGACTATAAACATAGTTGCCGACTATAATCTATAGTTGGCCAACTATAAATCCATAGTTGGCCAACTATGTTTATAGTCGTTTTTGGAACGGTTATAGTCGTCATTTTTACCAGGGCCCCCGAAATTCAGAACGGTCAAAAGTTCACGATAAAAAATGAAAGGAACAAAAGCATATGCAGTTTTTAATCAAAGAAGTGATAATCGACGAATTTTATTATTATTTTACTTTGTAATTTCAACTCATTTTTGCAAAAAATAGTAATATTATGCATTTTGCTCCCTATTATTATCATCTGTTGCGTCACTTTCTTCATAATATCAAATACGTCCAAATTATTATTATTATTTGATAAACCTGCACTATAGGTTAAAATAGTACTGATTGAAAGAAAAATTGACTTTTTCCCCTTTAGGAGGGGGGGGGGGGCTGCCGATCTCTGGGTGGTCTCCACACTCCTATTCCATCCCTAGTAAAAATGTTCCATGAACTCTGTTCCAATTTTCCATGTGGACATGGAAATCACTGTGATTTCCGTGTAAAGTCACACGAAAATCAACCTAATTTACATGGAAATCAAGGCGATTTCCATGTCCACATGGAAAATTGGAACAGAGTTCATGGAACATTTTTACCAGGGATTGCGGTTTAATTAATAATATTGCCCCCTCCTGGAAATTTTCCTGCGGGCGCCCATGCGAGCTTTTATGTCTGGGCATTAAAGAAGTGCGGAGGATATTCAATTTTAGGGCAAAGAGTACATATTGCAAACATGTGCAGGTATGTGTATTCAGAGACGCCTCTTGGAAAAATCTTGATGTTCCTGAGCGCAAAATTTCGTCGAACGACGGAGAAATCATTGAAAATTGGTAAGTTTAAAAGGTAATTTTGAATCATTTAGAAAATCTTTGGGCAGACAGACAGTGTGTATGCCATACTTGCTAAAATCACACACGCTCTCAATTTTTTTTTCCATTTTTTAATCGGTATCTTTCATTTTTGCAAGACGAAATAGCACATGAATATTAGTATGACCGCTACGGAGTAATTTTATTGATGAATTGAAAAAAAAATCAAGCGGGTACGTACAGATATCTGCTGAATGTGAATTCAATTGGAAATCACCCACAACTAGTAATATATTAAATTAAATTAAATATTTACTTGCAAGAGTTTATTGATGCCAATAAAAAGTTTGGTTTTAATACCTTTGCTTTCCTCTCCATTTTAAAATTAAATATAATTATCAGTCAATGTAAATACTTTTTTAGCTGATGTCGCGCGTGGACGCGTTCTGGTGAACATCAAATGGAGTAACATTAGGGTCATCACTCATCAGCAAGTGTGCGTTTTACCGAATAAAAATCGACTTTATATGATTTCATCGGGATTTCTTCAGAAGAGAGAACACCTGCGTGCACTATAGTCTGAGATCGGAAAGAAAAGAAAGTGGCCCAAAATCAGTGTAGGTAAATATATATCATCAAAAATCATCGTAGTCAACCTTTTTAGCTCAATTTAATACTTTCCAGGAAAATTTGTCGGTTTACATTACTCGTTAAAAAGTGTTTTCTACGGTTAAAATTGGTATTGAAAGTTTATGGATAGCAAATTGATGAAAAATTTACTTTTTAATTTTCGGCCACCAGTTTTTGAGAATCTCAGACCACAGCTGTGATGATGCAAAACAAAACACGCCGATGCGCGACAAAAATTACCGCCTAGATTTGTTTATTGTTATCCCTGGAAAAAATGGTCTATACAAGTCCATAAGGTCCATAACCAATTCCCTTTACAAAGTATGGATATCGTATGGGTATATACTATACGTGTTGATATTCTTACAGATCCATACCTACATATCCATTTGGATCCACTGTATAGGGAATTGGTTTTGGACCTCGTAGACCTGTATTAAGGTGTCCCTTATTTTGGGAATTTTTGAATTTCAACCGTCCCCCCCCAAAGTTGTTCCAATTGGTTAGAAAACACCCCTCAAAAAGTTTGAGCACGATCGGACAATTTTAAATGGTGCCGCATCGAGCTTAAAGTTGCGAAGCGGGACTTTCAAATTTTGAACCATCGCGTTTTCCCGCTTTTTTGGAGGGGCGTTTCACCCCCGCGCTTATAATCTAGGGTGTCGAAATTTGTGTGAGTAAAACACTGGCAGCTATTTTTTTAGCTAACATAACTGAATTTAGCATTGCACTTTAAAATTTTGTTGGTGCTCAATCCAAAATCGGTTAAAATCACGTTCGCGCAGCTCGAAGCGGTGGATTATCTCGTTTATTTTTAGCTATTCTACTGGAATATTACATACAGGTCCTGTATGGACCATTTTTGCCAGTGATAAAAGGTATACATTATACGTTGATTGATAAAGATAATTTATAAATGGAAAGAAAAGCAATTAAAGGAACCAAAATCAAGCTGTTTCGCATTAAAAAAAAAAAAAAAAAAAAAAAAAAAAAACTTTTGAAACGATAAAATATAACGATTGTAATAGAATTAGACTCACTTGCGTAGAGTAAAGCAAAGGTCGAAAGCGTTTCGGGTGCAACGACCTCCCTAGTCCCTTGTATGCGCCTGGTTGGTTCCTAGGCGCTTTGTAAACAGCTAGGGCTGTGGACAACGCTTGGTGCGCGGGGCGCGGTAAAAATCCCCCGGAGATGGCTCCTTGGGGCTACGAGCGAAGCGCTCGGACGCCGAATGCGTGCGGCGATTTTGGTGCGCGAGGTGCGTAAGTAATCCCCCGGAGTTGGCTCCTTGGGGCTACGAGCGGAGCGCTCGGACGCCGAGTTCAAATGGCGATTTATAGCTCGAAGCTAAAGGAAAATCCCCCGGAGTTGGCTCCTTGGGGCTACGAGCGAAGCGCTCGGACGCCGAGTTCGAATGGCGATTTATAGCGCGAAGCTAGAGGAAAATCCCCCGGAGTTGGCTCCTTGGGGCTACGAGCGAAGCGCTCGGACGCCGAGTTCGAATGGCGATTTATAGCGCGAAGCTAGAGGAAAATCCCCCGGAGTTGGCTCCTTGGGGCTACGAGCGAAGCGCTCGGACGCCGAGTTCGAATGGCTATTTATAGCGCGAAGCTAGAGGAAAATCCCCCGGAGTTGGCTCCTTGGGGCTACGAGCGAAGCGCTCGGACGCCGGGTGTACGCGGCGATTTATCGCTAAGTGCGGAAAAAATCCCCCGGAGTAGGCTCCTTGGGGCTACGAGTGAAGCACTCGGACGCCAGGTGAAAATAGGCGATTTTTTCCCCCGGAGTTGGCTCCTTGGGGCTGCTCTGGTGTGAAGCACGCAGAGGAGAGGAATCAGGGTCCTCGGGCGAGGTGCGAAACGCGACCAAGCCGGGTGCGCGTAGGTAGCGCGGTGCGAGACAGTTGGAGAGACGGGCGAGCTGACGCGAGGGATTGTAAGTCCGCTCGGAGTGCTAGCTGCGCAGAGAGAGATAGTCGAAGTCGTCGTGCCGGGGCTGACTGGGGCAGCGCTCGCTCAGTGCAGTGCGAAGCGAAGGCGCAAGCGCGCTGCGTTGAGGAGAAGAGAGGTAGAGCTGAGAAATCCCAAGAGTCGAAGAGTGAAACACGTCTTGACTGTGGCAGAGCACGGACTCGAGTGTTGAAGCGATGGAGAGCGAGCGTCGTCCTTCGTGTAACAGCTTCGAGTGATGACTGAAGATGTTTGCTTGGAAGGGACTGGTATTTATAGTTGCGCAAGCGCAATAGAAACAAAGGCAGAGCGCGCGCGTAGAGAGGGAAGCGGCGCGCGCGCGTGGAGAGGGAAGCGGCGCGCGCGCGTGGAGTGGGAAGCGGCGCGCGCGCGTGGAGAGGGGGGAGCGTCAAGTGATTGCCTCGCCTCAGAGAGTGAGAGAGAGAGAGACGCTTGCTTGTCAACACGGAAAAAGGTCGCCGAAATTCCGAGTCCCTTTGTTTTCGTGTGTTGTTGATTTTCAATGTCGCCGGTTTTTGGTACTTGCACAGTTAATTTACGTGTTTTGCTTTTGTGAGCGTTTCGGCGTGAACATACTGCCCACCTTGAAACGCTGGTCGTTTCAAAATATGAAAGAGAACTGTTTGAGAGGGCAGGTAGGTTATTTAGGAACTGTTCCCATTTATTGACGATGAGCCAGAGGCGTTGTAGAAGGACTTTGACCAAGAAGACGGTAGGGGTCATCCAGCTGCCGGGGTTGAATACTGTTGAAATTGCAGAGAGAATGCTGCGCTTGGTGGGTGGACGACGCTCGATCTGGACCTTGTAGGTGAAAACATCAGCGGAGGGGATCCATTGAATGCCGAGGACGGATAGTGACGTCAGTCCTTCGCCCCATGTGATGGGTACCTCAAGGTGATCGGAAGGAAAACCGCGAAGAAGAGATGGGTCATTGCTGCACCACTTTCTGAGCTCGAATTTCCCTTCTCCCAAGAGACTGATGAGCTCTTGCTGTAGCGAGACCGCTTCGGAGCGAGTAGAGGCACCGGAGGTTATGTCGTCGACATAGACATTCTTTAGGATGACCTGAGCGGCACGGGGGTATTTTTCCTGGTTCTCGTGGGCGAGCTGTTGCAGCGTTCGCATAGCGAGAAAGGCTGAGCTCGAGACTCCGAACGTGACGGTAGTGAGCTGGAAAACGCGCAATTCCTCGTTCTCGGAGGGTCGCCAGAGGATGAAATGAAATGGCTGGTCTTCTGTTTGAAGAGAGACCTGCAAGTACATCTGACGGATGTCACACGTGAAAACATAAGCGTGGTATCGGAAAGAAAGAAGGACGTCGCGGAGATCGTTGACGATTTTCGGCCCAACGTGTAGGAGATGGTTGAGGCTGACGCCGGTGGTGCTTTTTGCACTGGCATCAAAGACAACGCGAAGCTTTGTAGTAGAGCTGCTCTCCTTTATCACGCCGTGATGCGGCAAGAAATAATGGGGTTTCTTGGATGCGTCCACTGCAGGAACCATGAATCCGGCGTCCTGGTATTCTTTCATAAACTTAATGTATTTCTCGCGATATTCGGGCTGGGCTTGGAAACGTTTCTCCAAGGAGTAGAAACGGCGCTCAGCTTGTGCTCGAGATTCTCCAAGGAGCGAAGGAGATTCGCGAAAAGGCAATCGTACGGAAAATCGACCAGAGGGCAAGCGCTGCGTTGTGGATCGAAAGATAGCTTCCGCGGGGTCCTCTTCGTCCTCGATCGGATGTGAAGGACGGGGCTCTTCTAATTCCCAAAACTTCCGCAGGGCGTCATGAATTTCGGATTCTTGAGTGGAGATCAGGGTGTTCACGGATTTAAGACAGGCGACTGGGGCCGGGCCTAGCAGTGCGAAGCCAAAGGGAGTTTCTAAGGCGATAGGTTGGTCGGGACCCAAGTTAACCTGATTCCCTAGGAGCAAGTGAGGACATAAGTCGGCACCAAGAAGCATCTGAACCACGCCAGGGCGGTCAAACAGGGGGTCTGCCAGTTGCATACCGCGGATGCGAGCGCGAACCTCAGGTGAGACTATGCTAGTGGGGACCATTCCAGTGATTCGATCCATCACGTAGACGGAGTGATCTTTCACAACGGCTCGGTGGTCATCCGTCTCGATCGAGACACGGGTAGTCCCTTGGATGGCCACGGGAGAACTAGATATGCCACGAACTTCCCTTTCCGCGGGCTTGAACTGAAGTTGAAGTCTCTTGGCGCAGTGCGTAGTGATGAACGAGCTTTGGGCGCCAGGGTCCAGTAAGCCACGAACTAGTATAGAGCCGCGCGCAGATCGGACTCGTACGCGCAAGGTGGCAAGCAAGACCTGATATTCGGGCGAAGGAGCCGTGCCCAAGAGAGCCGCGCGAGATGAATGGTCATCGGTGGTTACCGCATGGGCCTGATCGGTACTGTCCGTGTGTAGCAGTGTATGGTGCCGGCGTTGGCACAACCTGCAGGTGAACTCCGAGGTACAGTCCTTGGCTGCGTGATCCGCGAGGCAATTAAAACACAATTTTTGCTTCATGACCGCGTCGCGCCGGGCAGCGACGTCTAGTCGTAAGAAAGACTCGCAACGGTGAGGGGGATGGGGATAGGGCACTTGGCACCATGGGCATCCAGACCTCCGTTTCGGCATCGAGGAGCGAGCCTGCAGAGCCTTGGATTGCGGCTGCTTACCTGCTGAGCGTCCGGTATTGTGGGTTCGGGCGGCAGATTTTGCCGGTGGCTGCGACGAAGTAGCCTGGGCATGAAGAGCCTTGGGTTGAGTGGCCGGGGAGGACTTTACACGAATAGTTGCCTGGTCATCGACACGGGCACATTCTGACCGGAGAAAAGAAACGATTTCCTCTAGAGTAGGATATTTCGTATTATCTAGGCGGTCGTCCTCGAAGCGCCGCTTATGATAGGTCGAAAACTTCCGTAACAGGATAGTGCACAGGAGTGGTCCGTATTCCACGTGATTGTGTTTAAAGGCATCTAATGCGTGTAGATGCTCCTGGAGCTGCGATGTGAAACTCGTAAGGACGGCATCAGATCGAAGATCGGGGAGATCGAGCAATCCAGTGAAGTGATAGGTGACATGCCGTCGCTCGTTGTCGTATCGCGCGCAGATAAGTTTCCATGCAACGGAATAATTTTCTGCGGTGAGCTCGAGGTTCTTGATGAGTGCCAAGGGCTCGTCGCTCAACAGTGAGAGTAAGTATTGAAACTTCTCTACTGGAACGAGGTTGGGAGAGTCGTGGATGGACGACTTGAAGAGGCTCGAGAAGGCAAGCCATTCGGTCAGTTGACCGGAGAAGTGAGGCAGCGATAGCTTAGGGAGTCTGGTATTAGAGAAGGAGGTTTCCGCGGCTGGCGTAGGCGCCACGGGCTGCGCGGGAGCAACATCAAATTCTAAAAATAACGTCTCGGCTTCGAGCATGAGTTCGTCAAAATCCGCCTGGGCAGCTTCGATTTCAATCGGTACTCTGGGCGGCTCAATCCGGGAATTGAATTCTAGGATTTGATCCTGCACGAGATCGAACGAGCTTTGGAGCTCCGCTAACCTATTGTACGCTGGCTTGTAGTTGCTGAAATTCGCGGCTGTCAACTTAGTTTGGAAAGTGTTCCGGATTGATTGAACGCGGGACGTCAGATGTGACCGCTTGTTCACCAGCATGGTGCATGCTGCCAAAGAAAAATCGCCTGGTGCCATGGTGGCAGTGAGAAAGTATATCAAAGGGCTGATAGCTATAAATTACTGCTGTTCCGTTCAGAGAAGCAGAATCCACGGTTCGGAGGACCAACAAATGTATGCGCCTGGTTGGTTCCTAGGCGCTTTGTAAACAGCTAGGGCTGTGGACAACGCTTGGTGCGCGGGGCGCGGTAAAAATCCCCCGGAGATGGCTCCTTGGGGCTACGAGCGAAGCGCTCGGACGCCGAATGCGTGCGGCGATTTTGGTGCGCGAGGTGCGTAAGTAATCCCCCGGAGTTGGCTCCTTGGGGCTACGAGCGGAGCGCTCGGACGCCGAGTTCAAATGGCGATTTATAGCTCGAAGCTAAAGGAAAATCCCCCGGAGTTGGCTCCTTGGGGCTACGAGCGAAGCGCTCGGACGCCGAGTTCGAATGGCGATTTATAGCGCGAAGCTAGAGGAAAATCCCCCGGAGTTGGCTCCTTGGGGCTACGAGCGAAGCGCTCGGACGCCGAGTTCGAATGGCGATTTATAGCGCGAAGCTAGAGGAAAATCCCCCGGAGTTGGCTCCTTGGGGCTACGAGCGAAGCGCTCGGACGCCGAGTTCGAATGGCTATTTATAGCGCGAAGCTAGAGGAAAATCCCCCGGAGTTGGCTCCTTGGGGCTACGAGCGAAGCGCTCGGACGCCGAGTTACGCGGCGATTTATCGCTAAGTGCGGAAAAATCCCCCGGAGTAGGCTCCTTGGGGCTACGAGCGAAGCGCTCGGACGCCAGTGAAAATAGGCGATTTTTCCCCCGGAGTTGGCTCCTTGGGGCTGCTCTGGTGTGAAGCACGCAGAGGAGAGGAATCAGGGTCCTCGGGCGAGGTGCGAAACGCGACCAAGCCGGGGTGCGCGTAGGTAGCGCGGTGCGAGACAGTTGGAGAGACGGGCGAGCTGACGCGAGGGATTGTAAGTCCGCTCGGAGTGCTAGCTGCGCAGAGAGAGATAGTCGAAGTCGTCGTGCCGGGGCTGACTGGGGCAGCGCTCGCTCAGTGCAGTGCGAAGCGAAGGCGCAAGCGCGCTGCGTTGAGGAGAAGAGAGGTAGAGTGGGGACCAAATAGTGTTGCGTCCTCACGGTCCCGCACGCAGATGATCGGTGAGCACTTACGGGGGGTATAAACTACACGCAAATATACTTACGTGCGCACCATCCAACGTCTTTCGGAGGACCGTCAAGCCGTAACACTATTTGGTCCCTGAGAAATCCCAAGAGTCGAAGAGTGAAACACGTCTTGACTGTGGCAGAGCACGGACTCGAGTGTTGAAGCGATGGAGAGCGAGCGTCGTCCTTCGTGTAACAGCTTCGAGTGATGACTGAAGATGTTTGCTTGGAAGGGACTGGTATTTATAGTTGCGCAAGCGCAATAGAAACAAAGGCAGAGCGCGCGCGTAGAGAGGGAAGCGGCGCGCGCGCGTGGAGAGGGAAGCGGCGCGCGCGCGTGGAGTGGGAAGCGGCGCGCGCGCGTGGAGAGGGGGGAGCGTCAAGTGATTGCCTCGCCTCAGAGAGTGAGAGAGAGAGAGACGCTTGCTTGTCAACACGGAAAAAGGTCGCCGAAATTCCGAGTCCCTTTGTTTTCGTGTGTTGTTGATTTTCAATGTCGCCGGTTTTTGGTACTTGCACAGTTAATTTACGTGTTTTGCTTTTGTGAGCGTTTCGGCGTGAACATCCCTATTGCTTCATCAGCGAAATACGGATAAAATGTGACAGCGCGTCCGACCTTTATTTTATTTTAAGCAAATTGAGTCCAATTATAATTGTTATATTTTATCGTCTGGGCCTTGTGGCAGAGATTTCAACGCCGTTTTAGCTTTCTGCCCTTCAAACTTTTGAAATTATTTAATTTCAATCAATATTATTAGCTAGTGATTTGTTATTCCATACTGATATATTCAGATAACATCAGGTGTGATCTTTTGAAAAAATTGGTAGGGAACATCAAGGTGTGCTCAGAAGCATAGCCGTAGCTAGGATATTGCCTTTCTCTCTCTCTCTGCCCGTTTGAATGCATGTGTTAGAAAAGGATGGTAATTGGGGCTGTCCGTGATTTCAGTCCCAGTTTCTGTCCTTTTCTAAGTAATGAAGTCAAACGGATAAAGACAGCGAAAGAGAAAGAATTTTGAGAAATTTTTCTCAGTGTAAATATAATATACACAGAGTTTGAATCTCAAGAACTCCTCAAGGCAAAGCTAATTCAGTAGGTTTCCTGTTAGTCTCAACAGGATAATTCAGGTTTAACGTCATAGAAACAGAGTAGACTTTGCAAGTCATAGTAAGTCTTTTTTACCAAGAGTAGGAAAAGATTGGATTTGACACTTTTATGGTTTTCATAAAAACATCAGCTTCTTACTGCTCCTAACCAACAGGTTGCCCTATCTGAGGATGGAAGCTGATGTTTTCATTCAAACCTACTGATGTCAAGTCCAATCAGTCTTGGGACAGCCTATACCAAGTTAATCAGTCAACGCACCGTGCATGGTCATTTAAAGCAAGCTAGTATATAAATATTCCTATCCCGCGGTACCTGTTTTTGCCTAAATCATCAATTGAAGGAGCTTAGCGAAGCATTATTTTGAAATGTCCAGTGTCCACTATCCAACATTCTTTTATTTTGAAATAAAATGGATTGGAGCCATATGTGAAGCAATGTGAAGCAGATTCTGAAGTTTGAGGAAATATATGTATATTTATATATGTTTTTTTTTTTTTTTTTTTTTTTTTTTTTTTTTTTTTTTTTTTTAACTGAGGAGGTCTACAATTTTCAATGGATTGCGCTCAACTCAGGTACTTGACATATTTTTTAAGGTAAAATTATTTGATGCCTTTGAAATAATTTTGGAATAAGTCTAAGTGTACTTTTAGATTCTCTTGAGCATTTGTCGGCAAAAATGTCAGATTACCATTGACATTTTTTTAAAAAAAATTAATGAAAGGCCGGAAAACTATCGATAAAGATTTTTAGTCCCATTCATTTTTTCAGTGTGATGTGTTTTAAGTATGATAGCACTGACTTTTCCATCTTCGACGTCAACTGTAATCTCCATAGGGTGTCCCAAAAAAATCGAAAGTGCATGAAAGCCAAAGAGTAAACAAGAGTCGTAATTGAATGGGAGGCCTGCGTGGTCAACGTAGATAAGGGATCCGAACGCGGGCTGGCCTCTGATTGGCTGCAACGGGTGGAGCAAAAATGACTCGGGGTATAAGGAAAATAACACGGGATTTCCGTTCCGGGGCGTTTATCTCGAAACCTAAGCAACATCGTATGTAAACAATTTATACGAGTCGATTTAGCAGATTTTTCCGAACAATTTGATAGGTCATAAGTGCCACTTTATTGCAAATTCGAAAAGACTGTTTCAGTTTAAAAGTACGCACAATAGTGAGTTACTCAAACACTGCTCGAACACACGCCAAGCATGTAATCACACTATTGTGCGTACTTTTAAACTGAAACAGTCTTTTCGAATTTGCAATAAAGTGGCACTTATGACCTATCAAATTGTTCGGAAAAATCTGCTGAAATGACTCGTATAAATTGTTTAGATACTTTTTTGCCTAGGTTTCGAGATAAACGCCCCGGAACGAAAATCCCGTGTTATTTTCCCTATACCCCGAGTCATTTTTGCTCCACCCGTTGCAGCCAATCAGAGGCCAGCCCGCGTTCCGATCCCTTATCTACGTTGACCACGCAGGCCTTCTATTCAATTGCGACTCTTGTTTACTCTTTGATGAAAGCTCACTCCGGTAAGTTTTTATACCCATTCCTTATTTCATAACAAAGTAAATGAGATCATTCTGAGATCTATCGGGGAGGGAGCACCCTTGCCTCAAAACCCTGTTGAAATTTTAGGGTTGAACTATTAAGTATTTAAATTACTCTTGTGTTTGCGATCGAGCAAGTTGCGCAAAATATTCAAAAGGCCATCGATTCTTTTTCGTTGAAACAGAAAATGTTGTATTATCTAATTCAATAAAAGACATAAAAATAGGTAGGAAGCAATGTAAAAAAGCACCTTTTTGCGAAATTTTAATCACTAAGTAAGGGGTCATAATGGGATTTTAACCAATTTTGATCCCCTTTCCTTGGAGTTTCGAAAATTCGGAAATTGGATTATTATAAATCAATTCCAACCTAATTTTACGTCTACTCTCGGTTTTAATCAGGAAAAATTATTACCCTCCTCCAAAACGAAAAAAAAAAGTGTATGGCCTTTTGAACATTTTGCGCAACTTCTTCTCGCAACCTCACGTGTTTTTTTTAAATAAGTTTAACCCTAAAACTTCAACAGAGTTGAGAAAAGGGTACTCCTTCACCGAGGGACATCGGAATGATCTCAGTTACTTTTTATGGACAAATGAATTGGAAAAACGCACCACAGCTCTTCCATGTACTTTTGATTTTTTTGGATTACCCTAGTATATCTTGCTTAAAACGCGTCGCACCTACTGAAAAAATGCGGGAGGGATCAAAAATTTGTGTTAGTATGTGGGTCATTCCATTTTAAATCAACCAAAATTAATGAAATATGTTGCTGCCTAGTCATGGATTTTGGTAATATTTTGTGGGGTGATTGTAACTACTTTTAGTAGCTTAAAACGTATTTTTTCATATTTTTTTTAGCTTACGGCCCCTGAGATATAGGCAACCGGAAATTCAAAAATTGCGATTTTAGGCTTATCTTTGAACGCGTGCCACAGCCTTAATTCTCAACGGAAAGATACGGTTGAGGTCTCATTTTGAAGCATTTTGTGTCCTCTTTTCATTGCTTTAAGTCGTTTTTCATTAATTGAAGGTTTAGTAGGTTGCATACCTATTTGAACTTTGGTGACCCTATTGCAATTTTACCGATCTTTGATAATTTTTTTAAATAGGATAGCGTTGGTAGAAAAAATTCATACTTTCCAAGCTTTAAGTACACTACTAAGAGTACCTGATCAAAAAAAATTGGATCTCCTGAGATATTTTTTTCTAGTTGAAAAAATTGCTTAAAGTCGGCTGAAATTAAGAAAGACCCAACTTTGAGGTTAAAAAAGTCGATGTGGGGATTCATGAAAAAATCTTGAAAAATAACTAAAATCACCGCTTTTATGTCTACTTTCAATATCTGAAGTCGAAAGTTTGTGTATTTGATCGCTACAGTCGAATTTTTTTTTTTCAAAATTGGTAAAAATACAATTTGCTCGAACACACGCGATTGAAGCGAATAGAAGAGCCAACTCTTTGAGGTTTAAAAATCTCGCAAAATCTCTGAAATGATCGCTTTTAAGTCCTTTTTCAACGCCTGAAGTCGAACATTTGATTACTGAAGCGCTTCAGTTGAAATACAAGCTTGTAAAATTGGTAAAATTTCACGCGACGCCCCTATGCCCTGAACTGAGCTCAGATTGTGGCCGTGCTAATTGTGTTTTTACCGATTTTACGAACTTGTTTTTCAACTGAAGCGCTTCAGTAATCAAATGTTCGACTTCAGGCGTTGAAAAAGGACTTAAAAGCGATCATTTTAGAGATTTTGCGAGATTTTTAAACCTCAAAGAGTTGGCTCTTCTATTCGCTTCAATCGCGTGTGTTCGAGCAAATTGTATTTTTACCAATTTTGAAAAAAAAAAAAAATTCGACTGTAGCAATCAAATACACAAACTTTCGACTTCAGATATTGAAAGTAGACATAAAAGCGGTGATTTTAGTTATTTTTTAAGATTTTTTCATGAATCCCCACATCGACTTTTTTAACCTCAAAGTTGGGTCTTTCTTAATTTCAGCCGACTTTAAGCAATTTTTTCAACTAGAAAAAATATCTCAGGAGATCCAATTTTTTTTGATCAGGTACTCTTAGTAGTGTACTTAAAGCTTGGAAAGTATGAATTTTTTCTACCAACGCTATCCTATTTAAAAAAATTATCAAAGATCGGTAAAATTGCAATAGGGTCACCAAAGTTCAAATAGGTATGCAACCTACTAAACCTTCAATTAATGAAAAACGACTTAAAGCAATGAAAAGAGGACACAAAATGCTTCAAAATGAGACCTCAACCGTATCTTTCCGTTGAGAATTAAGGCTGTGGCACGCGTTCAAAGATAAGCCTAAAATCGCAATTTTTGAATTTCCGGTTGCCTATATCTCAGGGGCCGTAAGCTAAAAAAATATGAAAAAATACGTTTTAAGCTACTAAAAGTAGTTACAATCACCCCACAAAATATTACCAAAATCCATGACTAGGCAGCAACATATTTCATTAATTTTGGTTGATTTAAAATGGAATGACCCATGTGCAACCTGATTCTTTCATAAAATTTTCACAATTTTTATTTGCAACAGGAAGTATTTTCCGTGAAATGCTCAAGCATGTAAAAGATACATCCATACTTAATTATGATTATTTTCCACGCATTAATTAATTTTAAACACGAAAATAGGTAGGTACATTAATTACGAAAAAGTGCAACTTTATTGATAACGTTCGCCACCATTTGGAAAAAAAAAAAAACTAAATCCTTCTCCAAACTTTGAAGAATTGTCGCTCAGATCATGTAATTTAATAAAATGCAGTGCGAATTCATGACCCACAGAATTTTAGTCATGGAACTTCATGGAATACTTTCACCAGAGATTTACCATTTAAATTTTTGAATCCTTGTTTTTATAAGCAAGGAATCCTTGTTTTTCAATTATTGTTTCATTCATCAACTACTTTACCTTGATTCTAATTACGATCAACGTCCGAGATACGCAGCGAGCTCTGGAACAGGAACAGAGTGAAAAATATACGGCGAAACTTAGCTGGATTCTCTGCAGCGCTTTTCCACCACCGCTGGAGGGTTGCATGAAACCGATCAACAAGTAGCCGGAACATCAAGAGACAAATGCAGCGAGGAGAGTATAAATAAACAGCCGGGATTTATATATATATATATATACGGAAGCTTCGGTGAAGAAAAGAGAAAACACAGAAATAAATGTTAAGCCGAATGATTGAAATGAAAACTACCCCCCGAAGCCGCCGAGTGGGAGATCAGCCGTGTGTCCACCTCCAGCGACTAGACGCGCCACGACGGAAAGGGATGTTGGGAGGAGCGGAGGGGACAACCGTAGAAAGGTAGGTATATTCGCAACCAAATCGAGTTAAGGCCCGTTTAGTGAGGAGTTTATCGCGGTGTCTCGCCCGTATAACACCGCTTTAATCTGCTTAACGCCCCGAAAATTTCACCCGTTTTAGAATTATATCACGCGGTGCGGTTGACTCTGATGCGGTTTTGGATAAAGCGCATCTAACGGATAACGGATACGGAGGTGGATGGAGGAGGTTTCAGGGATCCGATGGCTAGAAGCCCGCGCTACGTTACTAAACATATCACCGGTGAAAAGCTACCCCCTTTTCGCATCCCTCTCACTTATTCCTCGCTCAAAAGCTGCGCGCGCAACCCTCCTCCACCCCCTCCCACTCTCTCACCCTCACACCTTATCTCTACGCCACCGTATGTACGTATGCACTAGGTCAAGGTGGGTAAAGCGGGGTCGGGGAGCCTCTCGACTCCGAAAGTAGCATCGTTTTATTTATACGTACAATTTTTTTCTTACCCATCCCCCCCTCCGTTTTTTTTTTTTTTTTTTTTTTTTTTTTTAGCCGTTAAAGCAGGCTTGTTCTGCTTTTTCTTTTACCTTGTAAATTGCTCTTTGGCTTTGTTTAAATATCAATTAGAGTCAGGCGGACGAAGAACCTTCCTTCCTTCCTTGGTCCACGTCCATCGCCGGTAGATCTGAAGGCGCGTAAGATTTGTCGCTTGTCCCAGGTGCCAGGACTTGGACTATCCTCCTCCGACACGGACACCCCCCCCCCCCCCCCGAACTACCTTTTCACGCCCCTCCTTGGTCTCACGTTTCTGAACTTGGGGAAATGACACTCCGCAACAGGGTTGCCGATTAGTGTGAATTCAATTGAATTCCCAAAGTTCAAGGTCCTTTTAAACAGGTGGGTCCAATAGCGTTTTGTAGTCTGCGGGTACAAGTCAGACACAGAGGCGTCGCGTTCGACGTTTTATTTGGTAACGCCACATTTCGTCCATAGGAGGAAATTAGGGGGATGGAAGGGCTAAGCCCCCTCCAGAGGTCTGCCAACCCTCCCCCCCAGAAAATTTTGGAAATAAAAAACGTTTAGCTATTTGGCCTTGCGATTTGGAATTCAATTAAGTGTTTTCCGCTAAAAGTTGCCTGGATTGTTAGAGAAACAGATGCATCAAGGATCTTGCAAACGCATGGGAGGCCAAAAAAAAAAAAAAAAAAAAAAAAAAAAAAAAAGTCATCAGTTTTTTGCCTGCTCAGCCCCCCCCCCAAAAAAAAATTCCTAGTTTCGCTTATGATTTCGTCCATTTAAAGCCGTGAAAAATGTCTAGCTCTAGCTTTGAGGTGCAGCGTGCACTTCTTTTCAAATCGATATTTTACATGGCGTTTAAATCGACGAAATACAGCGCTGCCACATTAAACGCAACCCCACCGCAGAGACTTGTTTACTTGGGATCTATAGGTACTTCGAATGACTCGACTCAAATTATAAAAGTCCTCCGGATCCAGTTGAATATTCAGAACGGCTTGATATTTCTTGAGGAAGTTTATAAAGTGATTTCCAAATAAGAATTGGCATGAATTGGTGGCAATACCGAGACCCTTCAAATCCACTCAAGATAATTCTTTTTTCGCCGTGCCAGCTAATAATTTCCTTAAAATATTCAAGAGCTATACCTATATATGGCACAGATACCATAATTATGGTAGACCTTACCTCGGTTGTCGGTTGACTTATCCATGTGCTTCTGGTTTTTTTTTTTTTTTTTTTTTTTTTTTTCATATGGACCTCTCGTTGCTGAAGATATATTTACTATTTTTGGTGAGCCAGGAGATTTCATGAAAACGGGAGCAAAATAATACCTGCTCGAGTCTTTTTTTTTTTCCTTTAAAAATTTTTGTAGAAAATTTTTCTCGGCCAAAACACACCGGGAGTAAAAGGAGCCGTGAACCTCGTCTGCCCTATAAAATATCGGAGTAAACTGGTGCCAGAAACAGTATTCTTTTTAGCAAGCCTGATTGGCCGCTGATCAAAGTCAATACATGCGGTAAGTAATCAAGAGTAAGAAACGCTGTTGCAGTTGCGTCGATATTATTGAAGGGGTTTTATCTATGCACTTATGTGTCAGGCTAATTTAGGAGACAATATCACGGAAAAAAAAACTAAGGTGAAAATAACCATACGGATACCTGATTTTGGCACCTGCTAGATGTCATGGTAATGTTAACCAGAAGTATACTATGTTTTGACTAGGCACTAGGTGATGTTACCTAGTTGCAAGTCGAATTTACTCAAAGTATCGGTAAATGTACCATACTTCTGGTCAAGTTTACCATAACATCGAGCAGGTGCCAAAATCAGGTATCCGTATGGTTACTTTCACTAATCTTTTCTTTCCGTGTACGCACCTGAACTGACTTGATAGCTGTGTTGCTATTATCGTTATTTTGGCGATAAATTGAAAGAAGTCGGTGAGCACTTCGATTTTAAGAGGTAAAATCAAAACAAACCCCAGACTTGATCACAACAGACAACATAAGTATTTCAGCGATGAAAAATTACTTTCCCCCCCCCCCTTAAACCCATGGGGTTTTGGGTTTTTAAGGTCATCTTGCCTTAACTCTCTACTATACTTAGGGTCTGGGACCAAATAATGTTAGGTCCCGAGCATTGAATTGCGTGCATCTTGCGTGCAGTTTAGACCAATCAGAGAGCTTACGCACGGTCATGTGACCGTGCGTAAGTTATGCTCGGGACCTAACATTAATTGGTATCTGGTCAATTTCCGCAAAGATGGAAGGGTTCCTATCGGAATAGAACCTATCGTAATCTTACACCCATGAAAATAACAGGTAGGTACTTTTCGTGCTTGATCTTCGACCCGATGATGGCATTACGATAAGAGCCTGCAGCCGTATTTAATCAGCCTGCCGGTAAAAATGATGCCTTTACGGTGATTTTTCCGAAAACAACCTTCCATGGTTGTTCAAGGTTGTTTCAGAGTTGTTTGCGGTTGTTACACGGTAGTTTTGGTAATAATTGACGACCGTGAAACTAACTTGAAACAACCTCAAACAACCATTGACGGTTGTTTTTGGAACGGTGTACTATATGCGTTCAAAGTACCCTTTCACAAAATCCTATATGTCCTCATTTTTAGACATAATGTCTTGGCCAATTTTCCTGTTGGACAAAAGTAAACTCTGGATATTTTTAAATTTGGACAAATAATTTTCGTACGTAAAAAGTTGGACAAAATAAAAAAAAAAGTGGACTTTTTTACATCGGACGAAATCTCTGCTAACCATGTGAGGGCGTTGAGTTAAGACGATTCTTCAGCGTATACTGCCGATATTTGCCACCAGAGCGCTACCGTTCGATTAATGTCAAATTACAGGCCGAAAGTAATTTATATTTCAGAAAACAGAAAACGGAATTTTGATACAAGAACCGTTTTGCGATATTCCATTTTTTTGGTACTTTCAGCCTTATTTTTGAAGTTATTGACGAGATATTTTGCAGAGACGTTCTTCAGATGATTATTTAGTAACTGACACTCCGTTTTCTTAAATATAAATTACTTTCGGCATGTAATATTTGACATTAATCGAACGGTAGCGCTCTGGTGGCAGAAATCGGCACTAAACGCTGATGAATCACCTCAAGACAAGTGAAACCATGAAAGCCATAGGCGCTGCCATTGGATGCGTTTTTTCTTTTGCTACAGGTTTTCTAATAGTTGATTAATGAGTAAAACTCTACAAAAATGGCGATTATATAGCGCTCTAAAAAATCACGAAATCCACTCCCAAACTCATAAAATACTTTCAAACGGGAGACCGTAATGGCGGCCTTTGCCGCCAAAATCTTATGGCAATGGGGCTGTTGCACACTTTTGCTATAAGTGATTTAATAGTTGATTCTGGTGGAAAAACCTTCAAAAATAACGATGTCAGCACTAAAAACTTCCGAAATCCACTCTTAAACCCAATAAACACTTTTATTTGCGTGGGCGTAATGGTGGCTGAGGGCTGAGGGCAGTAATAATGGGAGATTCCATCCAACAATACTGTATAGCTCCATCAAGAAGTGACCAAAAAGAGACGACATTCGTCATTTGACACCGGTGTCACTAGGTGTCACGTACCATTCATCGGATGTGGATCATTACTCTGATGACCTACTACTCTGTGAATCATCTTTGTCAGCATAGAGAGAGTGACGAAATTAAAATAGGAATCCACCATTATTACTGCCATCAGCTCCCACTACGCCCTCGCAAATAAATGCGTTTATTGAGTTTAGGACTGGATTTTCGGAAGTTTTCAGTGCTGCCATTGTTAGTTTGGAGGTTTTAACGCCAGGATCGACTATTAAATCGCTCGACGCGGGAAGCGAGTCGAACATACCTGTTAAATATAAGTACCTACCTTGTGCTCTACCTACAAACATAACATTCAATCTAACGAAAGGATAGTTAAATGATCCCTTTTGATAGAAAAAATGAGATTGTTCATTTTTTCCAATGCGTAAATTGTGTGTTCCGTTGATTTGTTGCTTTCTACGAATGTTTCAAAATATTGGACGAATTTGATAAATCGTCCATTCCTTGGATTCAAAATGGACTAATTAAAATGTGGGTAAGTTGTATGTTGGACAAGTAAACACTTTGGACGGAGTAATAATGGACAGTTTAAATTGGACTAATTTACATTTGGCGATCTTTTTAGGACAAAACGTGTATTGGACGAAATCTCTTGGAACCCTTTACATGTAAAGGGACGCTTCACATACTCTCTACAAATGTAAAGGGAATCTAGTATGCAGGGAGTTTTCATTCTATGGTCCTTCTTTGACGTCATCACTGAAAAGTCATCCTTAGTCGGAAGGAGGGATCCGTCTGGCAACGGCCGAAATGCTCGCAACCTGTTTGATCGGGAGGGAGTTTTCGCGGGTGAGAAAACAGCCGAGCCGAGTCGGGGAGAGCCGAGCCGCTCTAGATCATGCTCCTGAACCTTGAACTTCCGCATCACACTGTCCCGTATTTATACTTCCGCACCGCCCTCCCCCCCCCCAACTCAACCCCACCTACCATCCCGTGCTTACTCCTCGTCCTATCATCCTCCCCTCCCTCGGTCACCCTCCGAGAGAGTAAAGTTGTATGTTGTGTGCAGGCATGGTCGCCATTAAAACTGCATTCGGTCATTTAAAGTCCTTGCCGATGATTTAAAACCCCCCGAAGAGAATCTCTCTTTCTCTCACCCCGGCCCCTTTTACCTCTCCCTCACCTTCACGCTTCTTTCTCCCTCCCTCCCTCCCTCCTCCCTACCTTCCTTTCTCTCACTCCCACCCACTCTTCTAGCCATCTTAACGCCTCCTCCGTTGCGGTAATTTCATTCCGAACCTTGATTTTCGCACCTGATTTTCACCGCACCGCAAGAGCTTTTACTCGAGAGCTCAAGTCTTTTCGCTGTTCGTTCATTGTTGTCAAACGCTCAGGGTTATATATGTTCGAGAGTCCAAACCCGAAAACCGTTAAAACGCGAATAAACTAGTTAAAACTAGTTTTGACTGACAATGAGTGCGTCCGTAAAAACCCGAAATGACTTACACTTTGTTTTCATGTCGGGTTTTTACGGCTAATCTCAGTCAGAACTAGTTATAACAACGGACCATCGGTAAAAACCCGAAAGTGGAATTAATCTACATCGGGTTTTACCGGAATGTTAGCAGAGTCGGACTGGCCTACCGGGAAACCGGGAAATTTCCCGGTGGGCTGCGACCCAATTTGAATCGGGCCGGGCCGTGATAGGAATGAAAGGGAAAGAAAGGTAGGAAAGATAAAGAGGGAAGAATTGAGAAAGACAATTATTATAAAAATTGGAGCAATAAAGAGAAAAATAAACGACCTCATAACAGACCAGCTTTATTATATCCCAGGATTCGCAGGTCGTGTGTATTGATCAGACAGGGGGGGGGGGGGGAAATAAGGAGAGGGTACGTATACTACGTACTTATACTAACAAGGGGAACGTCTCAAGTGCCCGCCTCCGATTTTGATGAAATATAGCTCAAAATCTTCATTGAGTGACGCTGATTAACACCCTGTACTTACTTTTTGCCAATGCGCCTTTAAAGTTGGTGAAAAAAAAGTTCAAAGTTCGCAACTGAACTGTGCGAAATCGTCGGAGCGTGCTAAGGGTGGCGAAATTGTGCGTGACCCTCATAGTCAGCCTGTAGTGTAGTGGCTCCAGCACTTGACGTACTTACCTGCATTTATCGGATGTGGATCACTACTCTGCGGTGTCTGATTTTTCTTTGAATCTTCCTTGTCAGCAAATAGAGAAAGTGACGAAATTGAGACGGGGATGTCATATTGTTAGTGTCATACGCAGCCATCACGCTCGCGTATTTAAATACATTTACCTCGTTTCGGCGTGAATTTTGTGAGTTTCAGGTGCTACCACCGTTGCTTTTGGAGGTGTTTGCATCTGACTCGCATAAAGCCTTTACAACAAAAAGGTGCGCTACAGCTTTATTTCACACGGATACAAATATATTGCGTTCAATTTGCTGTCATGATACATACATTATACATCGACTCAAAATACTCAGATCTGGAATATTTTCGTCCACCGATGGGAACATACACCAATATGACTTTCAAAATGTATGGCCTTTCAATAATCACCGATGATTTGATTGGTTTTACAATTGGCGAAATCGGCACATACGTTTAAAAAAGATAACTGACAAGAATATTTTTATGCGTTAGAGGTTGTTACAGAAGTGTAGGCGTTCTTAGACCAATATTCTTTGGAATTTTTCATCATTATTTCTTATGGTAAAAAATGAAAATATATACAAAAATGAATTTGATCGTTGGCATTTTATCGGAGAACGCTTCAAAATCAAAAGTTTAAAGTCGAAGTCAAGTTTTGTTTTGATTTGAGGGAATGAAAACTAAAAAAGCCAAAGATTATGGTCTAGGTGCGCCTATACTTTTAAAACGAGCTCTATATGTATAATTTTTTAACCATACTCCTGCACTTGACAGTGTAATATTTTCTTCATACGATGAAACATTTGGTGAGCTCAAAACATTTTGCTTAAAATCTAAAAAAAAAAAAAAAAGGTAGCCCTTATGATATAATTAATTCCCTAAGGCTATTCCTGCTCACCCCAATTTTCCGTTTTACCCTGCTCTAGCTGTATTGATACTTAAGTATTTGAAAGGCCGTATGGGTTTGGCAGTGCACACGGCAGTGTGACACAAAGAAGGAACAATGAAATTCTACTCTGAACATATTCGAGATGACCCGAAACTTTGTACCTACTTCCGGCAGAGGATCCCTTAATGGATCCGCCATATTTTATATTTTACCCACTTTTGAAAACTGAATTTCCTTCGCGCCATCACGCGCACTACGAGGCTGCACGCTTGCAGGATGATGCGAGCGAAGAGGGCACGCTCTGGCGAGACAAAGCCGAGAAGCACAACTAATTCAAGCGCGCGGAAAAATATCCGGGAACGGGCGATTTCAACGTTGTCAAAGTTTAAAAAAAAAACAAAAAACAAAACAAAAAACAAAACAAAAAAAAAAAAAAAAAAAAAAGCCAGCCTCTTCAAGTACTCACGCTTTAAATGGGTACCTGCGGAATATAGACAAATCTTCCCACACCGGGGTAACTTGATACACAAGTAGATGCATTAACCTATTTTTGAAACTTCATAAGAGATATAATGGGTCTATTGCATACTTTTGCTACAAGAATATAGAAACTTAATTCTTATGTAAAATTCGGCGAAAATAACGATACGCACATTAAAAACGTTCAAAATCCACTCATTAACCCAGGAAATCACTTCAATTTCAAACAGCCCGTACTACACTAGACACTATTTGCACCGGTATACTACTACATAGACGGAACCACCGTGTATAAGTAAACAACATCGTAACTACAAAATAATGGAATTTCTTTTTTAGTACGTGAAATATAAGCTGCATTTGCTGTCTGGTCTTTTCGGTTTATCAAAGATTACAAAATAATATAAGAAATGTACACATCTAAACGAAACATTCCAATGTTTGTAAGTTCTGTTCATGTTTACATAAACGAGATGGTTCCATCTATGTAATTATATGTCGGTAATATAGTGTCTAGTGTAGCGCGGGTTGTTTGAAATGGAAGGTATTTTCTGAGTTAATGAGTGGATTTTGAAAGTTTTTAATGTGCTCATCGTTATTTTGGCCGAATTTTACATTAGAAACAATGAGTTATATTGATGTAGCAAAAGTACGCAACATACAAGAGAGAGAGAGAGAGGGAGAGAGAGAGAGAGAGAGGGAGAGAGAGAGGGGGGAGAGAGAGAGAGGACACTAAATTGGAAAGAACACAAATTATATTAGTTTTTTCTACAAGAGTTGGTATTTTATTTGAGTGTATCTTGCTGTATAATGTTGTTATTCTAGTGCTCAGGTTTACCGAAAGTTGTGAGTGTCATCTTATCATAGAAGTTTTTGTAAATCGTTTCCGGGATTTTTGGGCACCGCTGGGGGGAGACGTATAAATAAGACGGAGGATGAGTGCGAACCGAGAACCCTCAATGCTGCCCATCCTTGTCATGATCCAATTCTTAACCTCAGGCAACCTCAGAGGGGGGGAGTGCCCCCTTAGCCGAAGTTACAGTAGTGAAGGCAAATTTTTTTATGGGTGTGACAACAGCTGCCGTTCCTCTGTTTGCATCTGGGGTCTTCGCATTGAGGTAATTTCGGATCCACCGATCCAAAGATGGACACCAACAAAAGCACGACAAATAATAGATCAAAGACTTTCATGATGCTGGAACGAACAAAACAAATTGCGGTAGTTTTAGTTGAGTAAAACTAAATGCCTAATAGTATTATCTATAAGCCATTATTAACTTTTTTTCTTGGTTGCAATGAAGCACCATTCAACGGATCCTACACGTGGAATGTTGAGCAAATATGTTGATGTCAGAAGCCAATCAGAACGAACCATCAATACTTTTGTCGTTGGTCAACAATCCACATAAGAGCCGTTGGATGTTGAGCCATTATTAACTTTTTTTCTTGGTTGCAATGAAGCACCATTCAACGGATCCTACACGTGGAATGTTGAGCAAATATGTTGATGTCAGAAGCCAATCAGAACGATCAGAACGAACCATCAATACTTTTGTCGTTGGTCAACAATCCACATAAGAGCCGTTGGATGTTGAGCCATTATTAACTTTTTTTCTTGGTTGCAATGAAGCACCATTCAACGGATCCTACACGTGGAATGTTGAGCAAATATGTTGATGTCAGAAGCCAATCAGAACGAACCATCAATACTTTTGTCGTTGGTCAACAATCCACATAAGAGCCGTTGGATGTTGTTCCCCGTGCTATTTTATTGAGTCCTCGAAAATAAAATCGTCAATCGTCCACCATGCGATGGGCTAGTGCGTGGTCTCTGCTGTCTCCGGTGGAAGTAGGGAAAACACTTAGTTACTTGAAAATGTTAGTATTCTCTGAAAATTTCACGAAAATCCCTCAAAATTCATCACCCGTTCAAGGGTCATTCTGCCAAAAGGCAAAACAGTGAGATGAAATATGATTAACAAATAGAAAGGACCGAAAAACAATATTTAATTTGCGTTCCAACTGTGTGAATATCGTTAAAAATGACGCGGAGAAAGTGAACTATGACCATAGACGCCAAATTTGATGACCATTCTATGAATATGTCGTTTTTAAACTCAAAAAGTCCTGTCAACTTGAAATCACCCTTAGGCATAGATAAAACAGGAGTCGAATTCACAGAATACATGTCGCAGGTAAATCACAATCATCAATCGGCTTGCGACAGTGGCGTAACTGGAAATTACCTTTCTCTCACTTTGCCCATTAAAATGTGTAAGTTAGAAAAGGATGGGAAAGGGGGATCAATCCCCTCTTCTTATCCTTTTTCTACCTGTACATTCCGGTGAGTAAAAAGAGAGATAGAATGATTTTTAGTTACGCTACTGGCTTGCGATTTGCCAAGAGGCGAATAGCAAGTCGCTTATTTATGATTAGAAAAAATTCAGATTAAGCGTAATTAGCTCATTCTAAATCCAATAAGCTAACAATCATATTGATAACCACAGATTAAGTTTTTCTCAACTGGTCCTCTTTTGATGAACTTTTAAGGCGATCAAATACTCGTATTCAAACACACTAATAAACACACGTATAGTTAAAAAACTAATCAAAGTAAACGTAATATGTCGAAACCACAATTTTCTTCAGCTTATTAGCTTTCAATGAGCTAATGGAAATCTGAATAAATTATTCTGCAAATCAACATTCCGCTTGATCTTTTTCCTGATCATAACTAAACGGCTTTCGATTTGCCTAGGCAAACTCTGGACCGAATGATATTTGACTAAGATTGCGATTTGCCTGCGACATATATTTGTACTAAGAAGAAATATGAGAACTCAAACCAGTGGCGTCACTAGACTTTAACATTGGGGGGGGGGGGGGCGGCGGCAAGATGTGAGATTCCCAGTGGAGGGTCTGCTTCCCCTTCCTAGTTTCATGAGGTTGACTCCCGGAGAATACCGAGAAATTGAGGTTTCTTAGGCAAAATTTTACGATATTCTGAATGAACTTTTACTCAAAATCACTGACGAAAATGACCAAATTATCTCCTTGGTCCAATTGAAAATGGTTTCCATTTGGAACAATGCTAAAAATAAATTCATCAGACTTTAGGTCCTTATCTATACTGTTAATGATTTGGTTTATTTAGACATCAGTCACGATTCAACTTTAGTTGGATCTAAAATCCTATACTCTGAGATTGAAAAAAAAAACAAAAACAAAAACAAAAAAAAAACAAAAACAAAAAACGGAGTGTTAACCTTCGAGCTCTATACTAATAATTATTATTTATTTAGTCTATATTTTTTCCTTCCCCTTTATTCCTTAATTTTCTCCTCCTTTGTCCCCTTCTCTTTGTTAGATGTTAGACTTGGCAACGCTGCGACGTGCCAAAAGCAGTGTGACTTTAGTTAACCTCGTGAGTTGTGTATGGTCGCTCCGGTGTATTGACATTAAATAAAATATGTACTTTTAAATCTACTTATTGTATTCTTAATAATAATGACGAATACCCGAATATAACATGGCGCTGCGGTTTCGGAAGAACATCGTGTGAGTTTTTGATAGATATGTAATCAGTTCGAAGTTAAGTGCCTCTAATACGTGCGTGGTGTGGTGATTATAACCTCGAAAGTTTCGCGCCGAATATGCGACTCGTGCATTTCTGTTTCTAAAAAAAAAAAAAAAAAAAAAAATTGCGAAATCTCTCTATTATGGAATTTAATCGACCATCTCCTCTCTCCTTGGATGGAAATCTGTCAGATAACTTCCGACGGTTCAGTCAAAATTTCTTAAATTTTATGAAGGCAACCGGCTCTGATAAGAAGGAGTCCAGCATCAAGGCGGCTATTCTCCTGAACTTAATTGGTGAGGAAGCATCCGATCTGTTCCTAACATTTAATGTCCCTAAGGATGCTGACAATGAATATGACTACACTGCTGTCCTGAAAAGCTTTGAAGATTATTGCAACCCGAAAACTAATGTTGTCATAGAAAGATTCAAGTTCAATTCACGCTACCAACAAATTGGCGAACCTTTCAGCTCTTTTTTAACTGACCTAAAAAAGCTAATTAAATCTTGTGAGTATAAGGAACAAGAAGAGAGTCTCCTAAGAGACAGGATTATTTTGGGTATTGAGGATAAATCTTTACAAGAAAGAATACTACGGGAACCGGACCTATCCCTCGAAAAAACTATTAAAGTTTGTCGTGCAACTGAAATGGGAAAGCTGCAGGTGGAAGAAATTCAAAACAGATCATCGACTCGTGATATTTGTGCTTTCAGTAAGAATCCAAACCTTGTATCTGCGTCACCAACTTATGCTGATGAGACTTACTCGTGTAAAAAATGTGGTCGAGTACACTCACGGAAAAACTGCCCGGCTTATGGCCAAACTTGTGCCTACTGTAAAGGTTTACATCATTTTGTCATAGGATGCAAAGTAAAGCAGAGTAAAAATAATGGTCGCAACTTTCCTAAGAAAGATAATAAAAATGGCGCTAATGCCTCCCTGTCTAATGTTAATTGTGTAAGTGAAGAAAATGATTGTTTCTACATAGGCAAGATATCTGCATCAGGTTTTTATAGTAATGTTAGTGCTAAACAGTGGCATGAAACTGTTTGTCTCAATAATATTAAGTATTCATCTTTTAAATTAGATACGGGTGCGGAAACCAATATTATTCCGTTGAATGTGTTCAATTTCTTGCTTCAAAAAAATAGCAGCTTAAAGTTATCTGGCACTAATGTCAAGTTAAGAGCTTTTGGAGGAAATGAAATAACTCCTGTTGGTACTGTCAAGTTAAATTGTAAAGTTAATAAAACTGAAAGAGTAATCGAATTTTTTGTCTCGGATGCTGAAAGTGACATAGGAATTTTAGGGTTACCCAGCTGCGTTGCCATGAATTTACTAAAAAGAGTAAATATAGTCAGTGAAACTGATATGTTAAGTAAAGAAGAACTTGTGAAAAAAAAGAATTTATTGATAATAATATTGATGTTTTTCAAGGCACAGGAAACTTTAAAGTCAAGTGTCATTTTGATCTGCAACCGAATGCAACAGTAACAGTTAAACCTCCCCGGCGAATTCCCATTGCTTTACGGCCACGAGTTAAGTCAGCTCTTGATAATCTAGAAAAACAGAATATCATTACTAAGGTAGATTCTCCTAAAAGTTTTGTTAGTAACCTAGTGGTGGTAGAAAAACCTAATGGAAGTGTAAGATTGTGTATCGATCCGCAGGATTTGAACACAGCAACAAAAAGAGCTCCGCATCTAATACCATCAATTCAAGACATAACCTGTAAACTTGAAGGTAAATGTGTATTCTCTGTTTTGGACTTGAAAGATGGGTTTTATCATGTTGAACTTGATAAAGAATCATCCGAACACTGTGTGTTTAGTACACCATTTGGTTTGTATAAATTTTTAAGGCTCCCCTTTGGGTTAAACATAGCTCCAGAAGCCTTTCAAAAACTAAACGAAAGAATTTTTGAAGGTATCCCTGGTATAATCATCTACTTTGATGACATTTTAATTGCTGCTAAAAATGTTAAGGAACATGATGATATCCTCAGACTGGTTATAGAAAGAGCCAGGAATTTTAATGTAAAATTTAACGTTATCAAGTTTCAGTATCGGGTTAAAATTGTTAAATTCTTTGGTCATATTTTTTCTGCAGCAGGCATACAACCAGATCCTGAACGTATCAAAGCCCTAATAGCAATCGAAGCTACCAAAACTAGAAAAGAACTTCAAAGAGTTCTAGGGTTATTTAACTACCTTCATGACTTTGTACCTAACATGTCCTCTTTAACAGCCCCACTAAGAAGTTTGTTAAACAAAAATGTTATTTTCTGTTGGTGACCCATTCATAACGAAACATTAGAAAAGCTTAAAGTTTTAATTTCTGAAAACCCAGTGCTTGCAAATTTTGATGAAAAAAAACCTATAACGTTACAATGTGATAGTTCTAAAGATGGTATGGGCTTCACTCTCATGCAAGAATGCAAACCTGTATTTTATGGATCCAGAAGCTTAACTGAAACTCAAAAGAACTACTCTCAGACTGAAAAGGAGATGCTCAGCATACTAGAAGCAACAAAGAAGTACCACAATTTTTTATACGGTCAACGTTCCATTGAAGTTCAAACAGACCATAAGCCCCTAGTTTCGATTATGTCTATGCCCATTTGTAACATAAATAACAGTAGGCTTCAAAGAATAAAGCTAAAGCTTCTAAAATATGACCTGAAATTAAAGTATGTCCCAGGAAAAAACATGTTTGTCGCTGACCTGCTGTCTCGATCTTATATCAAAAGTTCTGTCTCCGATGACCCTGATCTAATCGAAACCATACATTCACTGAGCAAGTACGCTCAAATTTCTGAAGAAAGGAAGTCTGAAATTGAGTCAGCAACAAAGGCTGATGAAACTCTGGCCTCTGTCATAAAATTTGTTAAAAATGGATGGCCTAAGGATAAAACATTAATCCCCTCGGGATTTGTGAAATTTTATTTTCAGTTTCAGAGTAGGTTAACAGTTGAAGATAACTTATTGTTCTTAGATCATAGAATTGTAATTCCAGTTTCCTTACGAAACAAGATTTTGTTACTCCTTCATGAACCTCACATGGGAATGGAGAAAACCAAAATGAAAGCGCGCCAAACGGTTTATTGGCCTAATATTAATGTAGATATTGAGAAGCAAGTAGCAAAGTGCGCGGTCTGTGAAAAATTCCGTAATAATAATATTAAGGAACCATTACTTAGTCATACCCCACCTAATCTGCCTTTCGAAAAAGTTGGAACTGATTTACTTCAAAGTAAAGGCAAACCTTATATTGTATTAATAGATAGTTACTCAAAATGGATTGAACTCTTGCCTTTAAAGTCCATGCTGGCAAGTGAGGTGATAGAAAAGTTAAAGCTTATTTTCTCAGTTCATGGTATTCCTAAAACTGTCTGCTGTGATAACCAACCATTCAACTCATTTGAGTTCAAAACTTTTGCCAGAGATTGGGATTTTCAGTTATGCTTCAGTAGTCCAAGGTACCCTAAATCGAATGGCTTGGCAGAAAGAGCTGTGCAAATAGCTAAGAACATATTAAAAAAATCGAGCAATCATGATGAAGTCTTGATAGGACTTCTTGAGTATCGCACCACCCCAGTTAAGGGAACAAATGTGTCCCCTTCCCAGGCATTAATGAGTAGGTTGTTAAGAACAAAAATTCCCATAGCAAGTACCGCATTGAAACCGAGAGTGGAAAAGGGAATAAGACAAGCTATATTGGACTCCCAACAAAAATCAGCAGAGTACTATAATCAAACCGCCCGTTTCAAAGAAGACTTGAAAGGTCCTGATGTCTTGTTTAGAGATAATAATAATAAAGAATGGAAACCAGCTAAGCTAATTGGTAAGGCCCCCGAGCCTAGATCATACTTTATCAAAAATCAAAATGGCAATATTTTAAGAAGAAATTCACATCATTTAAAAAACAGTTCAATTTTTAAAGATGACAGTCTGTTTTCCGGTGACAGTCTGTTTTCCACCTGTTCACATGATCATAATCTTGTCGTTGCCCCACCCCCTCCTCTTGACCCACCTCCTGCTCCTGCACAACCAGCAGAACATAATCCCATTGCCGAACCACCCCCTGCTCCTAACTTGCCCTTGCAGCCTGTTGTTGGTAAAACCAAATAAGCTAACAATCATATTGATAACCACAGATTAAGTTTTTCTCAACTGGTCCTCTTTTGATGAACTTTTAAGGCGATCAAATACTCGTATTCAAACACACTAATAAACACACGTATAGTTAAAAAACTAATCAAAGTAAACGTAATATGTCGAAACCACAATTTTCTTCAGCTTATTAGCTTTCAATGAGCTAATGGAAATCTGAATAAATTATTCTGCAAATCAACATTCCGCTTGATCTTTTTCCTGATCATAACTAAACGGCTTTCGATTTGCCTAGGCAAACTCTGGACCGAATGATATTTGACTAAGATTGCGATTTGCCTGCGACATATATTTGTACTAAGAAGAAATATGAGAACTCAAACCAGTGGCGTCACTAGACTTTAACATTGGGGGGGGGGGGGCGGCGGCAAGATGTGAGATTCCCAGTGGAGGGTCTGCTTCCCCTTCCTAGTTTCATGAGGTTGACTCCCGGAGAATACCGAGAAATTGAGGTTTCTTAGGCAAAATTTTACGATATTCTGAATGAACTTTTACTCAAAATCACTGACGAAAATGACCAAATTATCTCCTTGGTCCAATTGAAAATGGTTTCCATTTGGAACAATGCTAAAAATAAATTCATCAGACTTTAGGTCCTTATCTATACTGTTAATGATTTGGTTTATTTAGACATCAGTCACGATTCAACTTTAGTTGGATCTAAAATCCTATACTCTGAGATTGAAAAAAAAAACAAAAACAAAAACAAAACAAAAACAAAAACAAAAAACGGAGTGTTAACCTTCGAGCTCTATACTAATAATTATTATTTATTTAGTCTATATTTTTTCCTTCCCCTTTATTCCTTAATTTTCTCCTCCTTTGTCCCCTTCTCTTTGTTAGATGTTAGACTTGGCAACGCTGCGACGTGCCAAAAGCAGTGTGACTTTAGTTAACCTCGTGAGTTGTGTATGGTCGCTCCGGTGTATTGACATTAAATAAAATATGTACTTTTAAATCTACTTATTGTATTCTTAATAATAATGACGAATACCCGAATATAACATGGCGCTGCGGTTTCGGAAGAACATCGTGTGAGTTTTTGATAGATATGTAATCAGTTCGAAGTTAAGTGCCTCTAATACGTGCGTGGTGTGGTGATTATAACCTCGAAAGTTTCGCGCCGAATATGCGACTCGTGCATTTCTGTTTCTAAAAAAAAAAAAAAAAAAAAAAATTGCGAAATCTCTCTATTATGGAATTTAATCGACCATCTCCTCTCTCCTTGGATGGAAATCTGTCAGATAACTTCCGACGGTTCAGTCAAAATTTCTTAAATTTTATGAAGGCAACCGGCTCTGATAAGAAGGAGTCCAGCATCAAGGCGGCTATTCTCCTGAACTTAATTGGTGAGGAAGCATCCGATCTGTTCCTAACATTTAATGTCCCTAAGGATGCTGACAATGAATATGACTACACTGCTGTCCTGAAAAGCTTTGAAGATTATTGCAACCCGAAAACTAATGTTGTCATAGAAAGATTCAAGTTCAATTCACGCTACCAACAAATTGGCGAACCTTTCAGCTCTTTTTTAACTGACCTAAAAAAGCTAATTAAATCTTGTGAGTATAAGGAACAAGAAGAGAGTCTCCTAAGAGACAGGATTATTTTGGGTATTGAGGATAAATCTTTACAAGAAAGAATACTACGGGAACCGGACCTATCCCTCGAAAAAACTATTAAAGTTTGTCGTGCAACTGAAATGGGAAAGCTGCAGGTGGAAGAAATTCAAAACAGATCATCGACTCGTGATATTTGTGCTTTCAGTAAGAATCCAAACCTTGTATCTGCGTCACCAACTTATGCTGATGAGACTTACTCGTGTAAAAAATGTGGTCGAGTACACTCACGGAAAAACTGCCCGGCTTATGGCCAAACTTGTGCCTACTGTAAAGGTTTACATCATTTTGTCATAGGATGCAAAGTAAAGCAGAGTAAAAATAATGGTCGCAACTTTCCTAAGAAAGATAATAATAATGGCGCTAATGCCTCCCTGTCTAATGTTAATTGTGTAAGTGAAGAAAATGATTGTTTCTACATAGGCAAGATATCTGCATCAGGTTTTGATAGTAATGTTAGTGCTAAACAGTGGCATGAAACTGTTTGTCTCAATAATATTAAGTATTCATCTTTTAAATTAGATACGGGTGCGGAAACCAATATTATTCCGTTGAATGTGTTCAATTTCTTGCTTCAAAAAGATAGCAGCTTAAAGTTATCTGGCACTAATGTCAAGTTAAGAGCTTTTGGAGGAAATGAAATAACTCCTGTTGGTACTGTCAAGTTAAATTGTAAAGTTAATAAAACTGAAAGAGTAATCGAATTTTTTGTCTCGGATGCTGAAAGTGACATAGGAATTTTAGGGTTACCCAGCTGCGTTGCCATGAATTTACTAAAAAGAGTAAATATAGTCAGTGAAACTGATATGTTAAGTAAAGAAGAACTTGTGAAAAAAAAGAATTTATTGATAATAATATTGATGTTTTTCAAGGCACAGGAAACTTTAAAGTCAAGTGTCATTTTGATCTGCAACCGAATGCAACAGTAACAGTTAAACCTCCCCGGCGAATTCCCATTGCTTTACGGCCACGAGTTAAGTCAGCTCTTGATAATCTAGAAAAACAGAATATCATTACTAAGGTAGATTCTCCTAAAAGTTTTGTTAGTAACCTAGTGGTGGTAGAAAAACCTAATGGAAGTGTAAGATTGTGTATCGATCCGCAGGATTTGAACACAGCAACAAAAAGAGCTCCGCATCTAATACCATCAATTCAAGACATAACCTGTAAACTTGAAGGTAAATGTGTATTCTCTGTTTTGGACTTGAAAGATGGGTTTTATCATGTTGAACTTGATAAAGAATCATCCGAACACTGTGTGTTTAGTACACCATTTGGTTTGTATAAATTTTTAAGGCTCCCCTTTGGGTTAAACATAGCTCCAGAAGCCTTTCAAAAACTAAACGAAAGAATTTTTGAAGGTATCCCTGGTATAATCATCTACTTTGATGACATTTTAATTGCTGCTAAAAATGTTAAGGAACATGATGATATCCTCAGACTGGTTATAGAAAGAGCCAGGAATTTTAATGTAAAATTTAACGTTATCAAGTTTCAGTATCGGGTTAAAATTGTTAAATTCTTTGGTCATATTTTTTCTGCAGCAGGCATACAACCAGATCCTGAACGTATCAAAGCCCTAATAGCAATCGAAGCTACCAAAACTAGAAAAGAACTTCAAAGAGTTCTAGGGTTATTTAACTACCTTCATGACTTTGTACCTAACATGTCCTCTTTAACAGCCCCACTAAGAAGTTTGTTAAACAAAAATGTTATTTTCTGTTGGTGACCCATTCATAACGAAACATTAGAAAAGCTTAAAGTTTTAATTTCTGAAAACCCAGTGCTTGCAAATTTTGATGAAAAAAAACCTATAACGTTACAATGTGATAGTTCTAAAGATGGTATGGGCTTCACTCTCATGCAAGAATGCAAACCTGTATTTTATGGATCCAGAAGCTTAACTGAAACTCAAAAGAACTACTCTCAGACTGAAAAGGAGATGCTCAGCATACTAGAAGCAACAAAGAAGTACCACAATTTTTTATACGGTCAACGTTCCATTGAAGTTCAAACAGACCATAAGCCCCTAGTTTCGATTATGTCTATGCCCATTTGTAACATAAATAACAGTAGGCTTCAAAGAATAAAGCTAAAGCTTCTAAAATATGACCTGAAATTAAAGTATGTCCCAGGAAAAAACATGTTTGTCGCTGACCTGCTGTCTCGATCTTATATCAAAAGTTCTGTCTCCGATGACCCTGATCTAATCGAAACCATACATTCACTGAGCAAGTACGCTCAAATTTCTGAAGAAAGGAAGTCTGAAATTGAGTCAGCAACAAAGGCTGATGAAACTCTGGCCTCTGTCATAAAATTTGTTAAAAATGGATGGCCTAAGGATAAAACATTAATCCCCTCGGGATTTGTGAAATTTTATTTTCAGTTTCAGAGTAGGTTAACAGT
This sequence comes from Trialeurodes vaporariorum, assembly GCA_011764245.1. NCBI lineage: Eukaryota > Metazoa > Arthropoda > Insecta > Hemiptera > Aleyrodidae > Trialeurodes > Trialeurodes vaporariorum. The sequence continues at coordinate 4,405,976 of VMOF01000001.1, forward strand.
TGAAGATAACTTATTGTTCTTAGATCATAGAATTGTAATTCCAGTTTCCTTACGAAACAAGATTTTGTTACTCCTTCATGAACCTCACATGGGAATGGAGAAAACCAAAATGAAAGCGCGCCAAACGGTTTATTGGCCTAATATTAATGTAGATATTGAGAAGCAAGTAGCAAAGTGCGCGGTCTGTGAAAAATTCCGTAATAATAATATTAAGGAACCATTACTTAGTCATACCCCACCTAATCTGCCTTTCGAAAAAGTTGGAACTGATTTACTTCAAAGTAAAGGCAAACCTTATATTGTATTAATAGATAGTTACTCAAAATGGATTGAACTCTTGCCTTTAAAGTCCATGCTGGCAAGTGAGGTGATAGAAAAGTTAAAGCTTATTTTCTCAGTTCATGGTATTCCTAAAACTGTCTGCTGTGATAACCAACCATTCAACTCATTTGAGTTCAAAACTTTTGCCAGAGATTGGGATTTTCAGTTATGCTTCAGTAGTCCAAGGTACCCTAAATCGAATGGCTTGGCAGAAAGAGCTGTGCAAATAGCTAAGAACATATTAAAAAAATCGAGCAATCATGATGAAGTCTTGATAGGACTTCTTGAGTATCGCACCACCCCAGTTAAGGGAACAAATGTGTCCCCTTCCCAGGCATTAATGAGTAGGTTGTTAAGAACAAAAATTCCCATAGCAAGTACCGCATTGAAACCGAGAGTGGAAAAGGGAATAAGACAAGCTATATTGGACTCCCAACAAAAATCAGCAGAGTACTATAATCAAACCGCCCGTTTCAAAGAAGACTTGAAAGGTCCTGATGTCTTGTTTAGAGATAATAATAATAAAGAATGGAAACCAGCTAAGCTAATTGGTAAGGCCCCCGAGCCTAGATCATACTTTATCAAAAATCAAAATGGCAATATTTTAAGAAGAAATTCACATCATTTAAAAAACAGTTCAATTTTTAAAGATGACAGTCTGTTTTCCGGTGACAGTCTGTTTTCCACCTGTTCACATGATCATAATCTTGTCGTTGCCCCACCCCCTCCTCTTGACCCACCTCCTGCTCCTGCACAACCAGCAGAACATAATCCCATTGCCGAACCACCCCCTGCTCCTAACTTGCCCTTGCAGCCTGTTGTTGGTAAAACCAAATTTGGTCGGGTTGTAAAGCCCCCAGTCCGTTATATTGCTGAATTCTGATTTTTGTAAAAAAAAAAAAAAAAAAAAAAAAAAAAAAAAAAAAAAAAAAAAAAAAAAAAAAAAAAAAAAAGTGAAAAAAGAGATGTTAGATGTTAGACTTGGCAACGCTGCGACGTGCCAAAAGCAGTGTGACTTTAGTTAACCTCGTGAGTTGTGTATGGTCGCTCCGGTGTATTGACATTAAATAAAATATGTACTTTTAAATCTACTTATTGTATTCTTAATAATAATGACGAATACCCGAATATAACACTCTTGCTATTTCTTTTTGTTTCTTTTTCTCTTTTCCATTGTCTGTCTATTTCTTTCGTTTTCTTCGAAGAGAAGACTCTTCTTTTCTTTATTTTCACTTTCCTCTACTTTTTAACTTGTTCTCTCTCTTCACCGTTGGCGGGCGGGGGGGGGTCACGTTCGGGGGTATCGTGCCCCCCCCCCCCCTCCTCTAGTGACGCCACTGACTCGAACCGAGAAAATTGTCACCTGAATTCACGGAGTTGGAATTCTGAACCAGATTCAGAACAAGAGAAACTTAAAAAATCCACTGAAAGCAAGACAAAACTATTCAAAAAATTACAATCGATGCTTTTATATCGTTCAACTCAACGAGAACGCAGCAAGGCATGATTTGTTAGGCGGCAGAAGTATTTGATGTAAGCCTATGAAACGTTGCTTGTTCAAACATATTCAAATCCAACCGTGTTATTTCAATTTCATGGAGTTTCCTCAAATGTTGCCTATTTTACTGATTACTTTTAGGGACACTGCCGTAAAATTTTTAAATTGTAATCCAAATTCGACAAAACTGCCAGCAGGTGATGATCAAGCTTTTCCGCTTCCGAGAAAAAACTACACAGAGCAAACAGAGATTTACACATGAAATAATATTGAATTTTCAACAAAAAATGATTCATGTGGCGCTTTATTTTTACTTTCTCACTCTGACAATAGAAATTGAGAAAAAGTTGCGATGGCGCAGCTATCTGTCTGTCTGTCTGTACCTCGGCATAAATTTTGAATTACTGGTCCATATACATCCAAATTTTGCAAACAAGCTGCTTATATGAAATTCTTCAGAGGGGCTCTTTTATGTTTTTTTTGTTGTTTTTTTTTTTTTTTAATTTTAAATTTTGAGGAATGTTATGGAGGAGAAAAGTTTCAAGTTTCATGTCAAACAACGTAACCAAACCTGACTTAAAATATAGGACACGGAGGCCGGTAGGTTGAGATTGATTCGCTTCAAAACGACGCCTTCGAATAGAAAAGTAGGTCTCAAAAACAACAGTAACAATGTTGAGACGAGACGAGACTTTTTCGAAATTTCAGACTCGAGTTGGAAAGAAAAAAAAAAAAAAAAAAAAAAAAAAAACTGAAAATGCGTTTGTGCCCCCACCCGTCTTGGATGGCAAGACGCGTGTCAGGCGCGCGTGTGACGGGTGGTACGTTCTTCACGGCACGGCGCGGCGCGGCATACCGCTACGTAATAAAACGAAACAATCAATCAAGCAAACTCTACTACGGACGTGCCACTTATAGAACGCTCTAGGTGGAAGTGGCGGCGGTCAAAAAAGTTCAAAAGCTGAGGAGTGGTTACAGGAAGTTGAAGATGGAATTTGCCCTACACACTGGATTGAAAAATAGATTTCTATGGATATCTGAGCCGTCACTTATTCGTTCGTATTTGACGAATTCTTTGAAATGGGGCTGTTTTGCACACATTTGCTGTAAGCAATTTAAGTCAATTCAGATGCTACAACCAACAAAAATAACGGTGGTGGCACTAAAAACTCACGAAAGTCACTTCGAAACTCATGCAATGCATTTAAATGCGCGAGCGTGATGGGGGGCGTATGACACTAATAATGGAAGATTCTCATCTAACTGTACTGTCACTCGACCAAGAAGTGACCAATAAAAGACGACTTTCCTTAGGAATCCGTGTCACTAGATATCAATGTAGTACATGCGCGCGGTTCCAGGTTCGATCCCCAGTAGATCTACCATGTTTTTGCACATACTTTCCCTCCCGTTCTGGAGTGTTTTTCGCTAAAATATCCTCTAAAACCCTTCTCAAAATTATTTTTACATCATTCCTGAGGATAGAAGGTACGTTTTAAGTACGTCGAAATCAACACTTTGAAGGCACTCGAGTGGGTGTTCGCGATAAATGTTACACGAGGAAACAATAACATACGAATAATTTTGGAAAGGTCCCTCGCACGAACCACCTCTGACACTTACATGGACACTGAAATGCCCTCCAAAAATAATTTAAAAAAATGGAGGCAGGAATAAAAAATCATAGTTATTAGAGAAAAGCTTCTTCCTAATTTGCGCTGTATATTTCCAAAATTATTCGTATGTTATTTTTTCTTTGTGTATAATATTTATCGCTAACACCCACACGAGTGCCGTCGAATAGTCGATTTCGACGTACTCACAACGAACCTTCTATCCACAGGAATGATGTAAAAATAACGTAAAAATAATTTTGAGAAGCTTTTTAAAGGATATTTTAGCGAGAAACACTCCAGAACGGGAGGGTACCGCATGTGCAAAACATTATGACACGAACCGTAAATCGAACCAGTGACCGCGCGCATGCGAGTCGAGCGCCGGGGCCAGTACACCACAGGCTGACGATGAGGGTAAGGCACAATTTCGCCACTCTTAGCACGCTCCGACGATTTCGCGCAGTTCAGCTGCGAACTTTGAACTTTTTTTTCCACCAACTTTAAAGGCGCATTGGCAAAAAGTAAGTACAGGGTGTTAATCAGCGTCACTTAATGGAGATTTTGAGCTGTATTTCATCAAAGTCGGAGGCGGACACTTGAGACGTTCCCCTTGTAAGTAGGATGACCATACGTAATAATGCCTATTGTCGACGCACAGCACCAGCAGTTATCCGATAAAAACGCTCCTCCCGGAAGACCCCGCATTTCGATTGTGAAACCGTGAGTTTCTTTCATGCATGCGCCTTCAATTCTAAAGGTGTAGACTAAAACGGTACGCAGTTGCGCACGAATAGTTAACTACTCTCCGCAACACACAAAAAGTAATGATCTCCGATTCAACGACCATCGCGATGGAAACATTGAAAACTGGATTTTTTTGTTATGGTTGCGCCTTCATTTTTTCGGGTAGACTAAAACGGTACAGTTGCGCACGAATAGTTAACTACTCTCCACAACACACAACAAGTAATGATCTTCGATTCAGCGACCGTCGCGATGAAAACATTGGAAACTAGGTCTTTCTTTTATGGTTGCGCCTTCATTTTTTAGGGGAGACTAAAACGGCAAAGTCACGTACGAATAGTTAACTACTTGTCAACATACAGCTGATGGTATCCGATTTTAACACTTCTGAAAAATTAAACAGTTCGACGGATAGAAATCGTGTCTCACTTTCATGAGATCATACCGAAAGAAACCAAATAAAACAAAAAACCTCAGGGAAGCTGAAAATCGTCAATAATTAATTTAATATCGCATCAATAATAACCAATGCGACAAAGCGGCAGTCTGAATCCTGCGAAAATGCAGAAGTTCAGGGCATCAACTGGTGATGATGGTGATGATGATATATAATAAAAATTAAAAAACCAACAACAACACCAACAACAACAACAAACGTGAAATGGAAGAAATGAAACCGCTTAGACAGTGGAAGCAGGTGATTGTGCTTGCGACTGTGCAATGGACTCGAGAAAGGTGAGAACTCTTTTTTGAAGGACTTTGGGATCGTTAAAAATTCAGAGCTCCTCATTCAAGCTGACTTCGGTGTCTTATTAGGATATCAAAAATTCAGTGGCGCTGGAAAGAGGCTGCTCGTATAAACCCAGCGATATGAAAAAAGAGCGCGACTACCGAGGAAAAATCGCGAGCGCGAAATGTTAGTAAAAGCTCAAAAGCTGGCGGGATCCAAAATAAAAGTTTGCTGAATAATTAAGAGGACTTTTCATTGTCAGTTGATTCCCCGGTGGAGTCATATTATTTCGGAGCTCTTCTACATAATCGATGGCCTTTGAAACGAATGAAAAACCCTCCAAACATCCACCCTCACCGCGGTTTCAATTCCGTCTGGTGCGGTCGCAGCTCTCTATACCCCCCACCCCCCCCCCTCTATTTCAGGATGTTCCAGAAAAGAGAGGGCAAATTTTTATGTAAGCACCGAGGTAGATTAGTCGTCCTTCATTTGGGCAGATGTCGGATTTCGATGTCATCTGAATGGCATCTTCCGTCCTCTATTTGCCGATTATGGGGCGTGGCTTTTTTCGGATGCTGATGTACGGTACTGTGCCAAATTAGGCCAAACATCCGTCCGATGCCATCCTATAACCAAATATTTAGTCACCACTGATTACTGTGACCAGGAATTTGGTTCAAGATCATCAAATTGAATATTTTCATTCATTCATTTTACCCACGCATTTTTTACCGTTAACTCACACATAAGATTGGCTCTGAGAAAGAGAGAGAGCGGTGGGGGGGGGGGGGGGACCTCTCTAAATCCAATACTTCAAATGGGGACCTCCATTTTTTATTTCACAATCAAAAAGAGGGTATAATTCTAAGACTTTTGGTACAAATCGAAAGTCGATATGGTTTTTCGTTTTCGATATCGAAATTCAAAGTTCGATTTGGGGCCATCGGAGCAGCTCCGAAAACTCCGGGTTATTGCACCGGTGCGGATTCCGGAGAATAAAAAAACGCTTCATAACAAACTGAGCATTTTGGCGCAAACCGGAGGTCGATATCGTTTTTCAGATTCGAGAAATCGAATGTCGAATGTCACTTTACAGATTGCGATATCTCGAATCTGAAAAACGATATCGACCTCCGGTTTGCACCAAAATGTTCAGGGACCAAATAATGTTAGTTCCCGAGCATTGAATTGCGTTCATCTTGCGTGCGGTTTCGACCAATCAGAGAGCCGTGAGCCAGAGCCAGAGGTGACCGTGCGTAAGTTACGCTCGGGACCGAACATTATTTGGTCCCTGTTTGTTACGCATTTTCGATTGCTGTATCACTCAATGCCTGCCCATTGAAGCCGATCGGTAGGCAACCACGATTACAATATGTGCCAAGATTTTCGGAAATACAGTGAAGTAAATGGGAAAATTACTTTTTTTTTTTTTTAAATTAATGGGGCAGTTGCAAAGATCTGAAATGTTGTGTTGTTTATAAATAAAATGATAGTACTTGATGAGCTGAGAACTATAGTGCCTTTAGTTTTTTCCTAAGTGTCTCGGTTTTGAAGATAAATACGTGTAAAGTTGTAAAAAATCGTGTGCATACTGCATAGTGACGTCACTGCGCGGAATTCCCATTTAAAACAATGTATTTTGGGCCAAAATCTCATCTCCGGAACAATAGGATTTAATTAGAAATCAAAGGTATCTTTGTTCTCAGCTCACCAAGTACTTTCATTATCTTTATACAAAACACAACATTTTAGACCCTTGCAACTGCCCCATTAGAAATACTCAAAAAAAAAATATTTTTCCATAAAACTTGGTATCATTTGAGAGCTCATGATATGTAGGTTTCGGTTCGGGTCGGTTTTTATGCCGATTTTTCAATCGTAAACATTCTACAGAGGCTCAAAGTTGGGTAAATTTTCCTCAATTCTACGGGATGTTAATCCACCGTTCCGGTACCCCGCTGAGACAATCTACATGGCTTGTTTTTTCTAAATTTTATGCAATCTATGTTATGATTAAAGTTATAATTATTATTTGTCACAATAATTTAGGGCATAAATTTTATTTTTGTAAGCTGTGACCATTTAAAAACGGTACGAAGAAAACAATTTTATGAAACACCGTGTAGAATATCGATACCTAACTTAATTTAAGCCCCTGCATAGAACGTTTCTCGTTCAAAAATCACAAATAAAACCGGCCCGAACGGGAATCTGCATGTCATGAGCTTTCAAATGGTACCAAGTTTTACGGATTTTTTTTTTTCCGTATTTTTAATTAATTTTTAAAAACAAGTCATTTTCCCCATTTACTTCAATGTATTTCTGAAAATCTTAGCACATCACATACTGTAATCGTGGTTGCGGCGTGGCCAGGAGCAATATGCGATTTTTGTCCCACTCTTCCACTTGCTTCTTCCACTTCAATTTCCCCGCCCTAAAGGGGTGTCTCCAAAGGTCCATATACATAAGGTCTGGCCGGTAGCTTTTGGCTCCCCTCGTTGGTCCACAGTTTGGGAGCCACTTCTCCATTTGAAATTATTGATCCAAGATGGCGGCGAACTCGAGAAGAATGTTAAAGTAAATGGGAGAATGGGTTCCCAAACATTGGATTTCCTGAGAGTTGGCACTACCGGCCAGCAGACCTTATGTATATGGACCTTGGGTGTCTCCACCTGCGAATTTAAAAGCGCGAATAAACTGATTGAGCCAATAAGCTGCCTTGAAGTCGATAGGTCGAGTCCGATGTATCGACAACAAAGAAGCTCATTGGCTCAATCAGTTTATTCGCGCTTTTACATTCGCAGGTAGAGACACCCCTTTAGGGCGGGGAAAGTGAAGTGGAAGAAGCCAGGGGAAGAGTGGGACAAAAATCGCATGTTGCTCCTGGCTACGCCGCAACCACGATTACAGTAGGGGAGACGCGGGCAAAGTGGAAAGGGTGGGCAAAGTGGAAAACGGCTGAAAATACTGTAAGCGCGTCATATGTGGCGCACTCTATGGGCGAATCGTGAACTAATATGATAGTGAATCTCGAATGACGTATCGGTACTTGAAAACAACGACAATATTATCATGTAAAACATAACCAAACTTTTCACCTGGTGTGGATTGTATAATGCGGTGCTGGTTAAACAAAATTTAAAGTTAATTATTACCAAAAATCTCATTTAACAAAGATGTTTTCTCAATCTATAGTTATCAAAGATTAGTTGAGACTCAACAGATTTGCAAAGTAACTTATCATTGTTAAGAAAATTAACGAAAATGTTCAATGAGCCCTTGCGGGCAAAGTGGAAAATGGGTTTCCACTTTGCCCTCCTTTCATGTCTAATAATACATTTCGGTTTTTTGATCAAAGTGATGGTTTATTGAGTACTTCCGTTCACTCAAATTTGAATATAACTGTGTACTTTTGTTTTGGAACGTCAATAAAGAAGTATTCAAGACCGCAAGTCTTACCGACTGTTCAATCCAAAGTTATGGCCGATTGAAATTTAGAGGTAGATGTGTTTCCCAGAGGGCACCCCTAACTTTCAATCGGTCGTAACTTTGGATTGAAAAGTCAGTTTGCTTTGCGGTTTGCGCCATTGTTTTTCTCTATTTAAGATCCTTTCAACTATGTATCACTCGATTTTGGATCTTTTTTCTGACGGCCCACTTAATTTTCATGTTCTTCTTACAGAATTTGAAGTCAAGACATATTCCTTCTATTTGAAAAAAAAAAAAAAAACGCGATAAACGAGGATTCCCCCTAGATACTTACCGGGGGGGGGGGGCTGAAAATATTTCCATTGCATTCTTTGTGGTCGATATACACTGTAGGTCTTTCACCGAGTTTTCGTATTTGCCTTCGTTGGGTCACAATAAAAGCTTGCCAGGTGGTTTGAGACACCCTGTTATTTAAGCCTATTTTTATCTCTCATTATTTAAAATTAACTTTTTTTTTGCTTGATACATTTGTTCTTTCCACGGACAAGTTCATGAAAGTGCAATCAGTGCATTTTAGGCTGTTTTTCCACTTTTTTATCGCCTTTCCACTTTGCCCACCCCCCAGTTTCCACTTTGCCCACTCGTGGGTGGGCAAAGTGGAAAATGACACTTTTTCTTTATATTGATTTTTAGGGTTTTTTAAGCTATATTCTGTCATTTTTCGGGTTGTTTTTTGGTAGTTTAATAATCAAATTTTTACTTTCTTTAATTTTCATCAACATTCATAAAGTTCTGTGAGAGATACAAGCATTCTACGAAACCCTTTCCACTTTGCCCGCCTCTCCCCTATGTGATGTGCTAAGATTTTCAGAAATATACATTGAAGTAAATGGGAAAATGACTTGTTTTTAAGGATTAATTAAAAATACTAGAAAAAGTATTTTTCCGTAAAACTTGGTACCATTTGAAAGCTCATGACATGCAGATACCCTTTCGGGCCGGTTTTATTTGTGATTTTTGAACGATAAACATTCTACAGGGGCTTAAAGTTGGGTACCGATTTTCTACAGGGTGTTTCATAAAATTGTTTTCTTTGTACCGTTTTTGAATGGTTACAGCTCAAAAAAATAAAATTTATGCTATAGATTATTGAGATACACGAAACAAATAACTTTAATAACATAGACTACGTAAACTTGAGTATATACAGCTATGCAGGTTATGTCTCAGCGGGATACCGAAACGGTGGAACACGTACACTCCGTAGAATCGAGGAAAATTGACCCAACTTTGAGCCTCTGTAGAATGTTTACGATTGAAAAAACGGTATAAAAACCGGCCCGAACCGAAATCTGCATATCATGAGCTTTCAAATGGTAGGTACCAAGTTTTATGAAAAAATATTTGGTTTAGTATTTTTCTAATTTTTCGGCTGTTACAACCAGATTTACTTAGTTAGGGCACTTCCCTGGATGATCCAGAGCGTTTCCGCGAAAAAACACTTTTTTCACAAAAGGGAAACACCAAAGGGTCCCCCTTTCACATCGACCCAAAGTAAGCAAGGGCAGTGGCGGATCCAGCTCTCGCGAACGGGAGGCGATTTTGGGATTTTCGCCCGTAAATGACCCCCTTTTCTTGCTTTCGCTCTTGCTTTTCCCCTTCCTCTCCCCTCTTTACCCACTTTTTAAGCCGAACGGGGGAGGGGGCGATCGCCCCCTTTGCCCCCCTGTATCCGTCAATGCGCAAGGGTCCCCCCTTTGGTGTTACATATTTTGGTGTGTAATTTTGCGGGAAAAGTGGTTTTTCACAGAAACGCTCTGGAACATCCGGGGAAGTGCCCTGACCATGTAAATCTGGTTTTTACAGCCGAAAAATTAGTAGAAACTAGAAAAACCCGCAAAAATTCCTCTTTCTCCCATAAAAGCCTGTGTAAAAGTTGGCAACCTAATCACATAACCTCAAACCCCCGGGTTCCGGTATGTTTAGATCAAAGAGTAAACAAGAGTCGCAATTGAATGGAAGGCCTGCGTGGTCAACGTAGATAAGGGATCCGAACGCGGGCTGGCCTCTGATTGGCTGCAACGGGTGGAGCAAAAATGACTCGGGGTATAGGGAAAATAACACGGGATTTCCGTTCCGGGGCGTTTATCTCGAAACCTAAGCAACATCGTATGTAAACAATTTATACGAGTCGATTTAGCAGATTTTTCCGAACAATTTGATAGGTCATAAGTGCCACTTTATTGCAAATTCGAAAAGACTGTTTCAGTTTAAAAGTACGCACAATAGTGAGTTACTCAAACACTGCTCGAACACACGCCAAGCATGTAATCACACTATTGTGCGTACTTTTCAACTGAAACAGTCTTTTCGAATTTGCAATAAAGTGGCACTTATGACCTATCAAATTGTTCGGAAAAATCTGTTGAATCGACTCGTATAAATTGTTTAGGTACGATTTTGCTTAGGTTTCGAGATAAACACCCCGGAACGAAAATCCCGTGTTATTTTCCCTATACCCCGAGTCATTTTTGCTCCACCCGTTGCAGACAATCAGAGGCCAGCCCGCGTTCGGATCCCTTATCTACGTTGACCACGCAGGCCTTCCATTCAATTGCGACTCTTGTTTACTCTTTGGTTTATTAGATGGCAAGGTATATGGAGAACAGGTATGAACAACACTCGACTCAGGGGGCGTGGCCACTTGAGAAAAAGCAACTTCGCCGCCATCTTGTCTCTTATTTACACCGTGATATCTTGCATTGTTGTTTGTACTTAGGTTTGAAGGGGAAGTTTATCTGAACCAATACTTTATTTATTTGAACAATGAAATGTAATTTTTATCTTTAAATGTTAATTTTGTGACTATAGAATCGATTAACATCATCAATTACGTTGTTCATTTTCTTTTTCAAGATGTGAAATCTAAATTTGAATCGCGCGGTCAGAAAAATGGCGGCGGAGTCACTTTTTTCACAACCAATCAGAGCCAAGCTCAGAGTGTTGTCCATACCTGTTCTCCATATACCTTGATTAGATGGTATCCATAGAGTCCCTGTATATGAAAGTGAAAGAGTCAAGACACGTGAATAGAAGTGAGGAAGAAGAAGGTGTCTGAGGAGCCTGGAGGCGCGCCTCTTGTTTACATTTTTATCCAACGATCTTCCCGCCAGAGATTACATATGTATGTATTCGTGTGGAAGTAATCTTTGTTAGGTCAACCCAACCTCCAATACACGATAGCCTCACTACCTGTTTTAAAAGTAAGGCGTGAATTTTATTCTGTTCTGAACGCATTTTCATCAATATCTAATTCAAATTTCATAAGTACAAGCAAAAATGCCGAAAATTTCCTCAAAGCGGGGCAGCAGTGAAGGTGTTCCATGAAGATGTAAACAAGAGGCGCGCCTCCAGGCTTCATAGACCCCTTCTTCTTCTTCACTTTTCAGCAGCCAATCAGAGATGGAACCTCGTATGGCGAGACTCTTTCATGTATAGAGGGTTTTAGTAATGGCGACTGCCGGCGATGAGCGTTCCAAACAAAGCCAGTTTGTCTCTCTCGCTCTCACGTGACCCCTATGTACTGCCATCTCACTCTAATTTCAAAAATCGTATTTAAAGACTTATTTTGTGAAATTTTAGGGCAGAAATGAATTTCTCGAGGCATTTTAATGCGATTTTGATAATAATATGTCGTAGAACAAGGCCCTGTATACGAATTTCGATACTAAAAAGAGATGGATGTACATGGGGATCACGGGAGAGTGAGTGAGATAGTTTGGAACGCCACGCGAGTTTTATCACAACCGAGTGCGACCGATAAGTGCATTGTTGTGGTTGTTGGCTAACCGTTGACTTCGCACAGAACCCGTCTATAGGGACTCTAATCATGACACTCGAGTCTCAATTTCTCCGAAAATCTCGGTAAACTTAAATCGCGTTTTTGAGGACTTTAGGACGGAGTGTAAAACCGTAAAGAACCTTTTTTGTTCGAAATTATCTCAACAACGGAAAACCTGTCCAGTACTTATATTCGATTTCCTCGATACTTTTCGATGTATTTCAATTCAGAGAGTTACGCGATTTTCACCAGAAATCGTAATTTTAACCGTTTTTGAATCGATCATTAAAAATTGACGAAGCATTAACCCAAAAAAAACTTTTCACCAATCGATTGCCCTACTATTTTCAAAATTTCAATTTTTGAGGGCCCTTTCAAAAAAATTTGGTGAGAGGTTAGGGGCCCAAAATACTTTTGTGAGGTCTCTAGGACGGGATCAACTTGGAAAACGGAGCGAACCGCCATAAGACCCAATGAGTGCGAGAGAGAAACCTTTACCTCGATGGAGGTCTCTCTCTAGGAACTCGTTGTCGCTTACGGGAACAACTTTGGAAACGAACCGAACCGCCATAAGACCCAATGACTGCGAGAGAGAAACCCTTTCCACGAAGGAGAACGCATCTCTCGCACTCGTTGTCACTTACGGGAACAGCTTGGAAAACGGACCGAACCGCCATAAGACGCAATGAGTGCGAGAGAGAAACCCTTCCCTCGAAGGTGGTCTCTCACTCGCACTCGTTGTCGCTTACGGGAACAACTTGGGAAAAAGACCGAACCGCCATAAGACCCAATGAGTGCGAGAGAGAAACCCTTTCCACGAAGGAGAACGCATCTCTCGCACTCGTTGTCACTTACGGGAACAGCTTGGAAAACGGACCGAACCGCCATAAGACGCAATGAGTGCGAGAGAGAAACCCTTCCCTCGAAGGTGGTCTCTCTCTCGCACTAGTGGTCGCTTACGGGAACAACTTGGAAAACGAACCGAGCCGCCATAAGACGCAATGAGTGCGAGAGAGAAACCCTTCCCTCGAAGGTGGTCTCTCTCTTACACTCGTTGTCACTTACAGGAACAACTTGGAAAACGGACCGAACCGCCATTAGACCCAATGAGTGCGAGAGAGAAACCCTTCCCTCAAATGTGGTCTCTCTCTCGCACTCATGGTCGCTTACGGGATCAACTTGGAAAACGGACCGAACCGCCATAATACGCAATGAGTGCGAGAGAGAAACCCTTCCCTCGAAGGTGGTCTCTCTCTCGCACTCGTGGTCGCTTACGGGATCAACTTGGAAAACGGACCGAACCGCCATAATACGCAATGAGTGCGAGAGAGAAACCCTTCCCTCGAAGGTGGTCTCTCTCTCGCACTCGTTGTCACTTACGGGAACAACTTGGGAAACGAACCGAACCGCCATAAGACGCAATGGGTGCGAGAAAGAAACCCTTCCCACGATGGTGGTCTCTCTCTCGCACTCGTTGTCGCTTACGGGAACAACTTGGGAAACGAACCGAACCGCCATAAGACGCAATGAGTGCGAGAGAGAAACCCTTCCCACGATGGAGGTTTCACTCTTGCACTCGTGGTCGCTTACGGGAACCACTTGGAAAACGGACCGACCCGCCATAAGACGCAATGAGTGCGAGAGACAAACCCTTCCCTCGAAGGTGGTCTCTCACTCGCACTCGTTGTCGCTTACGGGAACAACTTGGGAAACGGACCGAACCGCCATAAGACACAATGAGTGCGAGAGAGAAACCCTTCCCTCGATGGTGGTCTCTCTTTCGCACTCGTTGTCACTTACGGATACAACTTGGGAAATGGACTGAACCGCCATAAGACCCAATGAGTGCGAGAGAGAAACCCTTCCCTCGAAGGTGGTCTCTCTCTCGCACTCGTGGTCGCTTACGGGATCAACTTGGAAAACGGACCGAACCGCCATAAGATCCAATGAGTGCGAGAGAGAAACCCTTCCCTCGAAGGTGGTGTCTCTCTCGCACTCGTGGTCGCTTACGGGATCAACTTGGAAAACGGACCGAACCGCCAAAAGACCCAATGAGTGCGAGAGAGAAACCCTTCCCTCGAAGGTGGTCTCTCTCTCGCACTCGTGGTTGCTTATTGGAACAACTTGGGAAAGGGACCGAACCGCCATAAGATCCAATGAGTGCGAGAGAGAAACCCTTCCCTCGAAGGTGGTGTCTCTCTCGCACTCGTGGTCGCTTACGGGATCAACTTGGAAAACGGACCGAACCGCCATAAGACCCAATGAGTGCGAGAGAGAAACCCTTCCCTCGAAGGTGGTCTCTCTCTCGCACTCGTGGTCGCTTATTGGAACAACTTGGAAAACGGACCGAACCGCCATAAGACCCAATGAGTGCGAGAGAGAAACCCTTCCCTCGAAGGTGGTCTCTCTCTCGCACTCGTGGTCGCTTACTGGAACAACTTGGGAAAGGGACCGAACCGCCATAAGATCCAATGAGTGCGAGAGAGAAACCCTTCCCTCGAAGGTGGTGTCTCTCTCGCACTCGTGGTCGCTTACGGGAACAACTTGGAAAACGGACCGAACCGCCATAATACCCAATGAGTGCGAGAGAGAAACCCTTCCCTCGATGGTGGTCTCTCTCTCGCACTCGTGGTCGCTTACGGGAACAACTTGGAAAACGAACCGAACCGCCATAATACGCAATGAGTGCGAGAGAGAAACCCTTCCCTCGAAGCTGGTCTCTCTCTCGCACTCGTGGTCGCTTACGGGATCAACTTGGAAAACGGACCGAACCGCCATAATACGCAATGAGTGCGAGAGAGAAACCTTTCCCTGGAAGGTGGTCTCTCTCTCGCACTCGTGGTCGCTTACGGGATCAACTTGGAAAACGGACCGAACCGCCATAATACCCAATGAGTGTGAGAGAGAAACTCTTCCCTCGAAGGTTGTCTCTCTCTTGCACTCGTTGTCACTTACGGGAACAACTTGGAAAACGGACCGAACCGCCATAATACGCAATGAGTGCGAGAGAGAAACCTTTCCCTGGAAGGTGGTCTCTCTCTCGCACTCGTGGTCGCTTACGGGAACAACTTGGAAAACGGACCGAACCGCCATAATACCCAATGAGTGCGAGAGAGAAACCCTTCCCTCGATGGTGGTCTCTCTCTCGCACTCGTGGTCGCTTACGGGAACAACTTGGAAAACGAACCGAACCGCCATAATACGCAATGAGTGCGAGAGAGAAACCCTTCCCTCGAAGCTGGTCTCTCTCTCGCACTCGTGGTCGCTTACGGGATCAACTTGGAAAACGGACCGAACCGCCATAATACGCAATGAGTGCGAGAGAGAAACCTTTCCCTGGAAGGTGGTCTCTCTCTCGCACTCGTGGTCGCTTACGGGATCAACTTGGAAAACGGACCGAACCGCCATAATACCCAATGAGTGTGAGAGAGAAACTCTTCCCTCGAAGGTTGTCTCTCTCTTGCACTCGTTGTCACTTACGGGAACAACTTGGAAAACGGACCGAACCGCCATAATACGCAATGAGTGCGAGAGAGAAACCCTTCCCTCGATGGTGGTCTCTCTCTCGCACTCGTGGTCGCTTACGGGAACAACTTGGAAAACGGACCGAACCGCCATAATACCCAATGAGTGCGAGAGAGAAACCCTTCCCTCGATGGTGGTCTCTCTCTCGCACTCGTGGTCGCTTACGGGAACAACTTGGAAAACGAACCGAACCGCCATAATACGCAATGAGTGCGAGAGAGAAACCCTTCCCTCGAAGCTGGTCTCTCTCTCGCACTCGTGGTCGCTTACGGGATCAACTTGGAAAACGGACCGAACCGCCATAATACGCAATGAGTGCGAGAGAGAAACCTTTCCCTGGAAGGTGGTCTCTCTCTCGCACTCGTGGTCGCTTACGGGATCAACTTGGAAAACGGACCGAACCGCCATAATACCCAATGAGTGTGAGAGAGAAACTCTTCCCTCGAAGGTTGTCTCTCTCTTGCACTCGTTGTCACTTACGGGAACAACTTGGAAAACGGACCGAACCGCCATAATACGCAATGAGTGCGAGAGAGAAACCTTTCCCTGGAAGGTGGTCTCTCTCTCGCACTCGTGGTCGCTTACGGGATCAACTTGGAAAACGGACCGAACCGCCATAATACCCAATGAGTGTGAGAGAGAAACTCTTCCCTCGAAGGTTGTCTCTCTCTTGCACTCGTGGTCGCTTACGGGAATAACTTGGAAAACGGACCGAACCGCCATAATACCCAATGAGTGTGAGAGAGAAACTCTTCCCTCGATGGTTGTCTCTCTCTTGCACTCGTTGTCACTTACGGGAACAACTTGGAAAACGAACCAAGCCGCCATAAGACGCAATGAGTGCGAGAGAGAAACCTTTCCCTGGAAGGTGGTCTCTCTCTCGCACTCGTGGTCGCTTACGGGATCAACTTGGAAAACGGACCGAACCGCCATAATACCCAATGAGTGTGAGAGAGAAACTCTTCCCTCGAAGGTTGTCTCTCTCTTGCACTCGTGGTCGCTTACGGGAACAACTTGGAAAACGGACCGAACCGCCATAAGACCCAATGAGTGCGAGAGAGAAACCCTTCCCTCGAAGGTGGTCTCTCTCTTGCGCTCGTTGTCACTTATGGCGCACTCACTAGTATAATTTTTTTTTTTTATAGTGCGCTAGTCTAGTATTGCATTGAAGAGAACGTCATCATAAAGTTCTCCGTCTGTTCAATGTTGCCGCTGTTATTTACCAATTTACTTTTACTTTTTGACAAAATTGATTTTGCCAAAGAAAACTCGAGTTCCTTGGAAGTTTAACGAATGCAGTATCAAACTTAAAATTGTTTGAGAAGTTTCATTAGTTATTGTAGTGATAACTCGTGATAACTTAACTTCTTCTCACACCTTTGATCATGACTTGTCAACATCGACCCGCAATTGCCCGCAGCCTAAATTCATTGGAAAGTAAATAATAAACTACGAGCAAAATGGCCATTGGCCAATTATAGTTTTATTAATCGCCAAACCAATTATTTAATTCATATTGTGCTTCTGAATTTGTCTTTATGGTGAAAAGTTCGTTTTCAGCAGAGTCCATCGTCTCCTGTGCATAACTCTGCTTTCGTTTTATTCCTCATTCGGCGTATCACCGAACAGGTGTCTTAATCAGTCCATTTTTCCAGAATGGTAAGTTTTGCTGCATTTTGTCTTTGACGTTTCCTTCTCTGACCCACCTATCTTACTTTACTGTCTCTTTCTGTGCAATAAATCTGTTGTAGGCTAGAACTTCCCTCAGGCTTGGCCTACTACGGAAATAACAGGTCCGTTTGGAAGCGTTGAAATCTCAGCTCTCCGTTGCGCAAACACAATAACCTAGTTTATGTGAGAGATCTCAACTCAGGTTCATGAATTCGGGTTTTGCTGCACTCGGGTTTCACTCTACCCCGATTCGAACTCAAGTCGAGTTGGTGAACTTGGGTTGAGATTTTGCGCCCAAACACCTCAGTTCCGAATTTGGGCTAATGTGGCATCGATGTCACCAAAATGAGGGAGGTTAAACTAGAGTTGGGCAACCGAATCATCAGAAATAATGAAATGACTCTGGCAACATTGAAAACTAGGTTTGCTACCCGAGTTGAGGAAAGGGAAACACACGGAAGGTATAGGTCAATTGTAGAATTATTCGTCGAATAATTCGATTGACTTGGCGTTGCCGGACACATCGTATAATCTCCGAATATTTTTTTGCCCAACTCTGGGTTAAACTTGCGTCTTATGCAGCTGCACTTGTCTGTATCGCACCGACTATTGCCGCCATTTTTGTCATAAATGTAAACAAACAGAAATGAAGAAGAAAGAAATCCTTTAAACGCGAGTTCAAGTATGGGGGTGTTTATGCCCGGTTGAACCCGAGTTGAAATTCAACTTAGGTTGGCCCAACCCAGGTTGAGATCTGGCGCATAAACTAGGCTAATGTGAGAGGGGCTCAATCATTTTTCAATCTTGGTCAAATCCTGTTTGTAATTAAGTTCACCGTCCGCTTACCAATTCGGGATGCCATATCAGACTGGTCTGTTATCTATGGATATCCCATTGGAGTTAACCAATTGCCTGGAGAGTGTCTACAGGTCCCATGATGGTCTAGATGCCCTCGACTTGTACAGTCTGATGTTCTAGTCGCTAGTAGACATGCTATCGCCATAGAGGTCGTTTTACGAAAGTTGGCTGATGGCAGATGGGTTTGCTTATTGCGCAGAGACGAGTTTGCTTTTTTGTGCACGTGCACAAAATACTAAAACGTCTTTATGCAGGGAGCCGCATGATCTGTCATTGGCCTTTTTACATGAAACAAGCTCTAACTTGAATTACTTCATCCTGAATCTTGTGGAACTTGGCTGGTTTTTAAAGTTTTTTCAGCAATAAGGATGCACAGGTTTTGTACCATTGAAAATTGCTTGGGAAAACCACCTAGCTGCTTCTGGATGTGTGTTTTTTCAATCCATTCCAACCGCTCCAGTCAATTGAGAATTTCCTAGTCGATTGGTGAACTCTTCATTGGTGAACATTTGCCCAACAATGGAGTTTGTTTGGTAAATGTTCAAGTACGTTTCTCCGAGTCTCCGCTGGCGCTGATTTGTAATAGAAGTGAAATTAATATCTAGTTGGATTATCATAATTATTAACTACACTTGTTATTTTGTAGTTTTAATACCTTGTTAAATAGTTAGTGAAAGTTGTATTAATGCCTTTTCTTACGTTTCTGTGGTGCTGTCATGTATGGAGGTTAAGACTGTGTACCTTGTGGATGCGAGCAACTGTTTGTTGCTCTGCAGTTTTGACCTTCAAAGTTTTAACTTTTGTCGAATCATTTGATGAACTGTGGTTTTGCTTAACAGTTGGACAACTGGCCAACCAATGTTCGCCAGTGGAGAAATGGCCTTACATTATGCACAGATTGTCCAGCAATCCATGGAAGCATTTCCGTCAATTCCCGTTTGTGTAATTTTGATCGAAGAAATCATTAGAAAACTGGCCATTTGTGTATTTCAATGTAAACATGGAAGCATATCCAATTAGTCTTTAGAGGTTACCGGATTGATTGACATAGAGTATGTTATCAGAATCAGAGTAACAGAAACGGTCAGATTGGAATCCAAGACAATCCTTGATTGATTGATGGAGCAATGGGGAAAAAACTGATCTTTCATTGTACTCTGTTCTTTCCTTATTTAGCAACCTAATTCTAACCTTCTAACATGTCTGTTTTGAGGATTTTCTTCCTTGTCATGCCATTGATAGCAACGCTAGGCGCAGTGAAGTCGCTTCAACTTGGCCAGCTGGGCAAGTGTTCAAACCCTGAATAGTCTCAAACAAGTTTTTAAGAGAGAACTGAACGTGTGAAAATTGCGTTTTTAGGGAAATCTAAAAGTCTAGACCAACTTATCAACTCCGATTTAAAGTACTGTAAGTTTGTAAATCCTTGCAAGGCTGAAAAAGTTATAACGGAATTGAAAACAAGACTCTTCCTCACAGCGATAAAGTGAGGTTAGGTTAGGATTCACCATTGGGATGTGTATCATTTTTCCGCTGTCACATCATTTTCAGTAATTTTATGGCTTACTACTTTCTTTGGTTGAGTCCTTCAAATGTTACTTGTTAAACTATTGTTAGTTGTAACAAAATATTGAGGAAACAAAAGAAGCTTGTGAGCGCAAAACCACATCTATTATGAAGCTAATTTGTTCTAACTGGAACAAGATAGAGCAAGTGGGAATTGGATGAAATGCTGCATTTTATTTACAAAGGTTAGCTAGCTCAATCTGATTGTTCCATCAAAACGACACATCATGAATCTCGAGAGATTTTAACTTTGGTCTGTTAAAAATTGAGATAGTGATTTATTGCTGGATAAAGGAGTTGATTGCCCACATGTCCACGGACCGTCCTGAAGTGTTAAAAATTAAGGATTTTCTGGGTTTTCAGTTTCAGTTCCAAAATCTATGCTGAAAATTTGGCGAAGCTGGTCTGTTCATGTTTAGTCAATTAATCAGTGTGAGCATCTGCTTCAAAATCAGTTGGTATGTTAGCTCTGCTGGTGACAGCACAGTGCATTAAGGCAACAATGGAATTTTTCCATTTTAAGTAATGTAATCAGTTCTCAATGGAGCAGATTCAAGGTTTTCTACCAGTATTAGACTCAATTTTTCACATAGGTAAAAAAAGACACGGTAAGAAACACTGAACCGAAATTTTCTTGATGTGAATATATCTTTTATGTTCCAGATGCAATTTATGTTACTATTTAGTCGTCAAGGAAAACTTAGGCTTCAAAAATGGTATGTTGCCCATCCTGACAAGGTAAAGAAGAAAATTACCAGGGAATTAATCGCCACAATCTTAGCTAGGAAACCCAAAATGTGTAGTTTTTTGGAATGGAAAGATCTGAAGATTGTTTATAAGAGGTAAGGCTTGTCAATTAACTTAAGTTTGGCTTTAAAGAGGTTGATCCAGCTCCTGGAAGGAATGGGCTATCATCAAAAAAATTTCATAATTTCAGGATTAATAGAGCTTTTCGAGGCGCGTTAGAAAAAGTCCAGTTTTTTATTTCGGTCAATGGGGGAGGGGGGCTCAAAGTCAAAATTTCCAAGTCCCATAACTTTCGCCCAAATTATTATTTACGTAAAAAGAGCTTTTGATTGTCGTGTATTAAAGTCCAATTAAAAAAATATAAAATCAACGTTTTTAATAAAAAAAAAGTGAGTTTTGAGTCTAAAACACACGCGGAATGCACATAGGAGAATAAAAAACTACGGATATAAAAGTCAAAGTTTTGTTCTTTCGAATGGCGCAAACCGCGATCCGGAGAAATGACTTGTTCAAAAGTTATAAGCGCTTAAAGTTGCGCACCTCCAAAATTATGGGGTCAATGCATATTTTCTATGGCTTGCGTCACCCTCACACCAAGAGATCGGTACGCGCCATTGGAAATATGCACTGCCCGCACCGTAATTTTAAAGGTGCGCAACTTTAATGCTTATAACTTTTGAACAAATCATTTCCCCGGATTGCAGTTTGCGCCATTCAAAAGAACATAACTTTGTCTTTTATAACCATAGTTTTTTATTCTCCTACGTGCGTTGCGCAAATTTTTTAGACGCTAAAAACCAAATCATTATTGTTCAAAAAATTAAAAAAAGTGAAAAAAATTTACTCAACATTTTTTTTAATTGGACTTTAATACACATCAATGAGAAGTTCTTTTAAAGAGGAATCTTTCGGCGTAAAGTACAAGTCAAAATAATAATTTGGGCGAAAGTTATGGGACTTCGAGCCCCCCCTTCCCTTCCCTGTTGACCAAAATAAAAAACTGGACTTTTTTGAACATGTCTCGACGAGCTCTATCAACCCTTAAATTATGAAATTTTTTTGACGATAGCCCATTCCTTATGGGAGCTGGATCAACCTCTTTTAAGGATTTTTCAGTCTAGATACTACCTATTCCTATTTTTAAATTACTCCTGCTAATTTCACAAATTTATTCAAAAGTGGCAACATTTTTATTTTGTTTTTATGATCTGGACCATTATCTCCTTTGTGAAGGGTTCTACATGAGTTTTTTGGCCAACAGGGCCAACCCTTAGATTATTCGGCTGTCTTTCCTGTAGCAGAAGCTGGCCCCGTTCGAAAACTTTAATTTTGTTAAATTTGTAAGTATCAAGACGGAAGCAAAAATATTTCTTAAGTCTCCAGCTATCTCCCAAAGAATTGTTTTGTGATCTGAGTATTCTCAAAAAAACCTTACTGTTTAGAGTAAATGAACCTGCTTCTCTTTGTACCGCTAAAAATGAAATTGAGAAGAATTGTGTCCTTGTGATAGCTTGAAATATAAAGAATATTGGAAGAATTTAGGCTGGACCTGCTGACTACAAACAGTTCAAAGCATCCTGCCTTTGTATTGCATTGCTTTTCAGCCATATCTCGTATTTTGTGTTTGTTTTACTAGAAAGTATTATTTTTTCACTCTTATAATTGTTGAAATCAATTACTGACTCATGTTCTGCTCAAGGTTCTTATTTTCTTGGTAAACCTTAAATTAAAAATTAATTTGCCAAAACTGATTTAAATTTCATTTTTTTCCCTTTTTATCTGCATCTGTAGGTATGCCAGTCTGTATTTTTGTTGCGCCATCGAGCAGAACGATAATGAATTGTTAACTTTAGAAATCATCCACAGATACGTAGAATTACTGGATAAATATTTTGGCAGTGTAAGTATAACAAGTCTTAATCTTTTATTCAGGAGTGCAGAATATCCTTTGCTTTCCTCATTTTTTAATGATCTCTAACCGGGCTTTCACAATCTTTTTTTTTTTTTCAATCCTTATTATTTTTCTTTAAGAAATTACTATTTTTTGCTTTTTTTAACTCTGGTCTCTCTTGCTTTTCTTAAAGTGAGTCTTTGATTTTTTTAATAAGTTGTTGAAAACTTTTCTGTCTCACAAACTCTCTGAATGGGGCTCTTGCAAACTTTTGCTGTGAGCAAATGAATAGTCCTCTCTAATGTAAAAACCCGCGAAAATCACAAAAATCACACTAAGAAAGTCTCAAATTCAATAATAAACTCACATCACTGCTACAACGGCAAGTTTGTAACGGCGGTTCAACGCAGGTATCATGAGAGATTCCTGTCTATTATGTCTCTTTCTCTACGGAAACACAGAGATTTGTCTCAATTTAGATAGGAATCTCCCATGATACCTACGTCTCTCCGCCATAAAGCTCAATTCTGAGAATGAATTTTGTGATTATTTAGTGGACTCATCGTCATTTTTACACGCTTTTATGCAAGAATCAACTCTTCAATCCCCTGTAGCAGAAATTTGCAAGAGCTCCATTATGCATGGAGAGGCTTGCCACATTTTTTTGCGATCGTCAGATTAAGATAACCTCTTCTTTCTCTCATGCACAGTAGTGTGGTTAACTGTATATTTTAGGGTGGTATTGAAATTGAGTCATTCTTTGGAAAAACCTTGTATACCCGTATTGTTAGTCTTGTTATTGTTAGCCATTTGTTAGTATCTTCTAACAATTAATATGGCAAGAAAGCATGATTCTCAGAAGCAAAAGCTACCACTGCTACAATATTATAATGGTAAAGTTGATATCTGAAGATACCACGTACAACTTATTGAGTTTTTATTCTTCTCCTGTGCTGTTCTCAACAGAGTATAATTGTACCTGTTTGTTTGACGATTTACAAGAGTATGCCCTTTCTAATGATTTTTAGTTTTTACAAATCGGAATGTTAGAATTATAAATACACGCAATCAAACTTTAAAATGTGTTTTTTGTCAAAATAGCGTTTTCCGTTACAAGTGATTTCTCCAAAGAATGACTCAATTAATCACTTATGAAGTAACATTCTCTTAGGCGCAAACATGTTTGAGCTCTAAATAAGCAAGTATTTGTCAAATCCTGTCGTAATTTTCTCCTTCAGTTGACTCATTAAAATGATACCATTCACTTTACCCAAAAAGTTGAAAATTCGGAAAGTGGTTTGTAGCTCCATCGAGCATTTTGAAAGATCCCCATCTTTCACCTAGCACCTTAATTGGGTTTGATGTGACACTCCATCAGTAGTGTATACGTAGTAAATATAAAAATTGAGTTTATTCTCTTTTTTTTGCCTTTCAATTTTTTGCTTGTTTGCTCTTTTTTTCTTTATTTATGCATTTTCTTGTTCACTGGGGGGTATCGCCCCCCAACGGCTCCGTGGCCCACCCACACTGCACTGTGAGCTGCTTTTATTGTTACTAATCAACGTGCAAAGTTATAGAGAAAAGGCCAATTTTCTTTTAAAGATTGCAGGAAGAGCAATCAATGACCTCCATGTATTGATCGTGTAATCAGCACTTAAGATGGGAAGGTTGCCTCAATTTTTGGTTTCTCGGCCATAAGTTAAGAAATTTTATGGTAATGAAGTGCTGCCAATATTATTTTAATTGGACAAAGGTGGATCCTGCATTTAGTGTTTCTTGTTATCTTTTCATTTGAATGCAAGCATTCAAAAAGGACAGAAATAGGAGTCTGTCGCAAGTCAAGAGGAGAGAGCATCTACACTCTTTGATTGATCCGCAAAAATACGATTATTTTGAAGGTGACGAATAATAATTGTCAGATCTAAGCGGAAGAAGAACGTAGTATTCCTATCATTAAGGGTATCGTGAAATCTATGATTTCTTCACACTATCTGACAACACTGGGCGAGGAGTTTAGGGATCCCAGCGGCCAGTATATTGACAATGAGTAGGGGGTTGATCAGTGTTGCCAGATTGGGGTGAAGAAGCCATAGGCTTTACATTGATTTTAATGGGGACGATGCGGCTTTTTACCCTCGATCTGGCAACACTGGGGTTGATTTATGGGACTCGAGCAAAGCGGTGGTTCTGCAAGTCCTCTCAAATCATTTACCCCATGCCGGCGGGCCCAACGCGACACAATATTTCTGGCGCACACCAAAATTGGAGAAAATAAACGTTTTTGACGTTTCGGAGATTTTGAAAATTTTGGAATTTGGAGGCTAGGATTTTTTTACTATAGTAAGATTTTGAACTAAAAATTGGTTATTATTTGTGCAACGCCAATGTTTTCTTCTCAGTCTATTTTCTTGTTGTGAAACACTAGCTTAACGATCCATAGTGTTAAGGTAGCTGAGCTTTGCCACTACCGTCTTAGGGCTCTTGTTGCTTGATTAGATCCTTTCTGACCTAGGGTAGAGTTCCTACCATAGTTTAACGTACAACCCACGTAGACGCGAGACTGTGATTTAATGCTTGACTTTACATTTTACATCCTATGAAACCCTTTTAATATGAGTCCATTTTTGAGGAAACGGACTAAATGAGTATGGTGGATAAATTAATTTCCTTGTTTGTGTAGTAAAAATGTGAAATGTGGGGGGGAGGGTATGGGGGGACACCCCCCAGAAAACTTTGAAAATTGAAGCTTCTCTACAGCCAATTTGAGGCATCTTTTAACCGTTTACTCCTCATTTTTATACTACCTCATTTCAATTTTTGTTCGTAAAAGTGGAAGATCCCGTCCTTGCTATTGTTTCCACATTCCCAAACAAGATAATAATTAGAAAGTTACATGAATCACACGTCTAGAAAAAGAGAATCTATTGATTCTCTTTTTCTTTTGCTTTCCCCAATCTTTCTCTTCCTCTAATTGTTTTTTTTTTTTTTTTTGTTTTTTGTTTTTTTTTGGGGCCCAAGGGGGGGGGGCCATGCCGCCGTGGCCCCCCTCTGGATCCGCCCATGATTGTATTGCACTTGTTTTTTTCTTTTTTGTATTAATGTACAAATTTGTATTATACTACACATTTTTGACCACTTTTTTATTATTTTAGTCATTTTTTTTAATAACTTGGTTTTCTTTTTCTAATTAAAGGTTTGTGAGCTTGATATTATCTTCAATTTTGAGAAGGCATATTTCATTCTGGATGAACTATTACTAGGCGGAGAAATCCAAGAAACGAGTAAGAAGAATGTTTTGAAAGCAATTGCAGCTCAGGATCTATTACAAGAGGTTAGTGATGGTGATACTGCTCTAGAATTGTAACATTTTCTTTTCATTCAACAACTTGTTTGAAGTTTTAGTCAATTATACTTCCTGAAGCTACTCAAAGGAGCTTTACTGGAAACTTAGATTACTCTAACCAAGCACCAAGCTGCTCATTCTTCTATATTACTTTATGTTTTGCACTTTCTATTATCGTTTGCTCTTTTAATTAGTAAGTATTCAAACAGGGTTTTAAGTATGTTTTTACCTTTTTATAGGAAACTTAGCTTGTCTGTAAAACTCAGCAACCTGAAGAAAAATAGTGATTTTATTTTATTCTAACCATGGTGGGTGCTTCTTGTTATTATGTTTTTGCGAAATTTATATATTCTATCATACTTTTGAATTAGGTATCAATCGAAAGTTCTAAAATAGTTTTTTTCAGATCAGTTTGCTTTAATTTCGTGTTTAGAAGCTTAATCCAGTTGCTTGGGTGGCACCATTATTAAACATATCGTAATAAATTGTAGGTTGTGAGTTTCTTAATTTTACCCCAGTTCTTGAATCTTTCACAGAGCTGACTATTGTTTCGATTTTTTATCAATATTTCTGTTTCCAAGATGGATGTCCTACACATTCCTCTGTAGGACAATAGGACACAAATTTAATGGAATCCAAAACTGGAAAAATTCTGGATTTTGTTTCAACTTATGGGCGCTTTTAGCGTTTTTAAGATGGTGAATTATTTTGATGCCGTTGCCTTTATCTTGCCTTAATTCAAACAGAAGAGCAGTCAGTAAACTTTTTTGGAGGGTTTTGCCACTGATAATTTTTCAACTCCGTGGCTAGGAGCAGAGAAGGGTTAGGCGCAAAAATTTTCTAATATTAGCCTCCCTTTGTGTATATTAAGGGAATAAGAAATGAAAGCGCCTAAGAGAAGGAGAGATTATCACCGCCTCCCCCTGGTTGCTCTGTTGATGGAGATTTGGTGATCCACAGATGTTATGTCCAAAACCGTAATGTCCAAACGGCAATGTCCAAAATTATACGTCCAAAGCTTGAATGTCCGAAATGAAATGTCCAAATTGTTAATTTCCAAATAAACGTACGTCAAATTAGATTAACAAAATGTCCAAACACGTTGCGTCAAATTTGCAACATCCAAGGAATTAAAATATCTATGATATTTACCTGCATAAATTCGAACAATATGAAGTTATGGGTTTTCTTCCGCGGGTGGTACTTTCAGCTTCAGCCTGTAACTAATTGCACGAAGATATCTCTCTACTGTACCTCAATTAAGAATACATGTCGATACGGATTGGATCAATTTAAAGGAGAAAAAATGAAGAGAAGCGATAATACGAGTAAAGAAAAGAATTTTTCTGGACATTGGACATTACTTTGCTCACATTCATAGGTTTTGGACTTTTCTATTTGGACATGTCTGTAATTGGACATTATAGTCTTATGGACACAAGAGCGTTGGACATTAAGATGATTTGGACAAAATATAGTTTTGGACGAAAAAGTTTTGGACATTCATGTTTTGGACTTATCATCTGGGAACCGATTTGGTAGGAACAGATCATTTTACAAATGAAATGATTGAATCCTGGCATCAAAAGCAAACCCATTAACTAATCATCCCCTCATATTACAGTCAAGTCAGCTCTACACTGCATAGGATTTGCCGAGTGACTCGGCTACGTGCCAAATATTGCATTGTGTCTATTGGTATTTGCCGAGCGACTTGGCTTGGCATTCTGTTCCTGCTCAAAGTCCATAAAATTGACTCGCGAGTTTGAAAGTGCCTGGTCATTATCAACTTTACTTGTCTTCAGTTTGTGTTTGTGGCCCCTGAAACTTGGTGAATGCGGAGAGTTTGGATAGTAGACTTGCGGAGACACTTGCCATTCACCGAATAACGAACATTCGCTGCTTGACTTGCGTTTCAATAAATCTCGCGCAGTTTGGAGCCGGCTTAATGCTGAAACTTGAAAGATATAGTTCGAAAGTGTCCCCAAGGGATTATTTAGAGTTCTTTTGTTATCACTATATCCCTAAAACATGATTTCATCTCTGAACAAAAAAAATTTCTTTATATTTAAATCCTCTCAATTTTCTAACTATCTCATATTTGAAATGAATATTTTAATAATTCATTATTTTTTCTTTGAGGATGTATTTTATCAATTTTTCAGCTAGTCTAAATTTTAGTCAAATCTTAGTCAATTTTTTTTGTAGGTACAACTTTTTAGATTGTTGTGGTTGTCCAACAATGGGATCATACTGCCTAAGTGGTATAAAATTTCCATTTTTTACAGTTTGAATTCAAGCCCGGTTTCTCGTAATGTTTTTGAAAGTGCCTGATTTATTCAGGATAGAGTTTTATCTGCTTCAGTTTAGCCATGCTGTGGTATAATGATACTTTTAACTTTCTTCTCACCCATGGGCGGCTTTTGGGGGTCAAAGTTTCGGGGGGGGGGGGGCTTGAAAGTGATGACCTTTTTTTTTTTTATCAGTCGATTAATTAAGGGCTTAAAGTTATGCACATGTGCAAGCGTGTTTAAAATCGGTATTCATACCAGAAGTACAACTATAGGTTTACTGATTTTTGCTTAAACAAATAAAATGTCAAGCCTTTCCCTCGGACTAATGGATAGGGCCCCTTAAGCCCCCTAAAGCCGCCTGTTCCTCTCTTAAGGTTAAAAAAAGTGTTGTCTTTGCCTTGTACAGTAATTGGTAAATCCAGTTCACAGTATTTTGCTTGATTTATGAGGCGAAATTATATCGTTTGAAAGTGTCAAATGTATACTGTAAGGTTTGAAATGATAATTTTTAGCTCAAAATATGCCTCATGTGCCTTGAACTTATGAAGTTTTTATTTTATTAATTAATTATTCACATTATTTTTTCTGTTCCCCCCCCCCTCCCCCTCCAAAAGTATACCTTTTTTAGTCATCTTGGTTTGAACTTTAACCGTCCTTTTTTTTATTCTTCTCGTTATTATCTTTCAATGCAAAATTCAGTAGTTGCATTTCTGTTTCATAGCTCTTGCATAATGTATAGTAAGTTTTTTAAGTGTTGAGACTCGTGGCTCCCCCCTCCCCCGGCTGCTTCAGCCTTTCTTAATTTTAATTTCCTTTGAAAACATTTTTGTAGATAGTCACCATTGGCACTGAAAAAAACGGTTACCAATCTTCAGACCAGTTGTTGAATGAAACGCTTAGCAAAGTATTTTTTCATTTGTTATCTGTTTACATCTCCTATCAATATGATCTTTGCTTCAGTTGTCAAAATATGTGTTCAATAGTTTTATCCCATATTTATTTTGTTGAAAGAAACTTTCAGATTTGCCCTCATCAAAGAACTTGTTGATTTGATAATATATTTATATTTTTTTTTTTTTTTTTGTAAGAAACTGAGAATCCTATAAATCAATAAGTATATCCGAATTCCTTCAAAGTCAGTCATGCAAAAAAAACTTTAGGCATTTCTTGAAAGTCCTAGTTGAGCTTTGTGCTTCTTTTGTTTTTAATTTTTCCTGTCACAGGATTTTTAAGGAAAATAGACTCAAAGTTGTTTAAATTTTGACTGATTTAAAGCAGGGAATTTGTACATCTCTGACAAATTTGAGATGTGATATCACATCACAATTGTCTTGTCTTCGAAATGTTATTTTGTTTCCTTCACCTGTTGCATCTAAAATGGTTTCCCAATTTGGTTTCAATTATCGAAGAAATTTCTCTTCTAAATCATGAAAAATAATAAAATTATTATTAATTATTTTAATTTGACATCAACTCTGTGAGTCATGTTGTAGTGCAATTTATTCTGTTTCAACCAGGGTTTATCTTAGAACCCCTCTTGCTCTTCAATAAAATGACGGAGAAATAATCTGAAAATAATTATGAACTCTTTCATCCTATAGACTAGTACTAGCAAGAATTAATTCTTTGAAAAAGCTTTTACTTGACAATTGCATCTGACCCATCATTCCATTTAATGAAGGAAAAATCAAAATTAGTGTTATGATGTTAGCCAAAGAAGAAACAAAACTAATCAGAATCACCGATGTGGAACTTTTTTTAAACAATTAAAAATAATTTTCCAGCTGAACCAAGAGAGGTAAATCAGAATAAACAATTGAATAGCATAACTACATGAAGTTAACAAATGAAAGAATTATAATTAATAACAATGATGAAAGACCCCTAGAAATTTACCGACCAAAAATGATGCATATTTATAGAATTTACCAAATATCTGCCAAATATAAAAGGTGCCATCACCCTGTAACATAAGCCCTTGCCAATTTTGTTTTCTGTCGATTCCCAGTTTGATATACTTGACTTGAATAATCAATCTGATATCACTGAAAAAGCTCTGATAATCTGTAATTACTGAAAAAGCTCAAATATTTACTAACAACGTAATCAAAATAAATCACACACTTCCTTAGAGCTCCTTTCTTGGTCTTTCTTGAAGAGGCTCTCTGTAAAATTGGTTGAAACTGAAGAGCTTTTAAGGTAATTGTAGTTAGTTAGTGAAACAAATCACGCTGTATGTGTGCTCTTCATCAGAAATCAGCACAATGATCAAATCAGTGTTCCCACAAAAGAGCCTCTTAAGTTACTGCAGTTATTCCCTCAGTTGCTTTTTTCCGTGCAGTCTAATGCTTTTACCTTCAATTATTGATACTTTTCCTCAAACAGTATCGAATATCTTTCGCCAAGCATGTATTAGTAAGTATGTATTCAACCCATGATTCTCCGATTAATCCATGTAAAAATTTTCAATTGCACTATCTTACTGATTGGTAAATTTTTTTCTGTAAAATGTGGCTTTCCCCCCCCCCCCCCCCCCCCCCAAGAAAGATTCAAACTTTTGCTTTTACAAATTCCTAATTGTTGAAAATTCAGATGCAATTTTATCATTGCGACTGACTTGCCTGTCTAAGAATGTTCTATATTAGTTCGCTTTGATTATTTTTCCTTTCCCTGTAATTTGTTATTATATGTTTGCATGAATTTAATTTTAAGTAATTGTTACCGCAAGTTCTTTTTGTCTTTTACGTTATTTTCATTAAATCAAAATAAATAGAATTTTATATGGATTAAATATGAAGAGGAGACAAGTGTAGATAGAATAAGTTAAGAAAGTATTCAAAGTAGAAGTGAAAAATGAACTAACTTCGAGGGGGGGGGCATGTCTCAGTTCTTGAAATGGAAACTAAGCAGCAATAATCCTCAATAGTGAGAGACTTAAAATATTCGGGTTAAATTCATCTTTAAATGGGTGTTGTGTTAATTGCTAACTTTTATCTATGTCCAAGTTTAAATAACACGGATGGAGGCCATCTCTGAATCAATCCATCTTGAGATCCAGTAAGATAAGACAAGGTTGAAAGGAACTGCCTCTGGACATCTTCTTGTTTTGAAAGACATTGCATTAAGAATAAAAAATCAAACATAAAATGAAACCACAAAAATCACCTTGAATTATCTCGGATTGAGTTGGCAGCGTGACAATGACGACTGTTTTTACTTTACCTGCAGTTTCTTTCAACCTTGCCTTATCTCAATGGATCTTAAGATGGATTGATTCTAAAATGGCCATCGTCTGTAATCTTTTATTTGGACATAGGAGTCAGGCTTAATAAATTCATTTAAAATGTTTCCTTTTTTAATTGATTTTTTTGTTTTTTTTTTTTTTGTTTTTTTTTTTTCATAAAAAATATTTTCTCATTCGCGGAGTGGCCGAAAAAAGCCTTCAGTTCTCAAAGTGTGCATCTCATTGTGTATTAACTCCTCTAGTTGCATACATCATACACCAGCGCAGGCCTGCAGAATCTTCCACGACCTCTATATTCTCCTGCAATCCCAATTTTTTTTTTTAACTGCACAAACTCTGTTTTGCCATACTTTTGGCAAAGCGATCAATTTTAAGCGGCTAATGAAATTTTACCCAAAAAAAAAAACAAATAAATTTTGCCAGATCGGGAATATTCTGCAGGCCTGCACCAAAGTATAGTTTATTCATCTCTCGTTAAAACACTAGTATCAAGAGGAGACTTAAAATGCATTTCAACTAGAATCCTTCTAAGTACTATTTCTGAGTTCTCTGAGTCATCCGTGTTTTACGTGCTAAAACTGTAACCAAAGCTATTTTTCAGTAGGGAAGGAAATTGTACAGAGTGCTTTTTATACCATGAAATATTTTCCAAAATTTGCGTTGGATACGTATGATTATTTGCCTGGATCTTCTTACCTCTTCCTTTTTGTATCTTTTCATTCTACTTATCTTTTGTTTGAAAAGAAAGAATAATTGGGCTCAGACAATGTATGTTTTCTATCAGTTACTTTCTTGATCTCTCCTAAATGGAGCTGTTGCAAACTTTCACTGCAGGCTTATATATGGTTGATAATGGGTTAAAACCTTGAAAAAACGACCATAAGCGCAATAAAAAACTACTAAATCAACTCCCAAACTCATAACTTGCTTTCAAATGCGAGGCCGTATTGGGGCGGTACCGCCTTTTACGTTGGGTTTCCCTATCTCAATAAGCTCCATCTTCACGCGGTGTTCTTGCGACACCACACAAGAAGAAGAAGAAGCACACAATTGCCATAAGATTTAGGCGGTAATAACCGTCATTGTGGTCTCACGTTTGAAAGCATTTTATGAGTTTAGGAGTAGATTTTGTGATTTTTTAGTGCACTTTTTGTCATTTTTACAGGGTTTTACTCAACACCAACTATTAATGAACCTGCAGTGAAAGTTTGCAACAGCTCCATTCAAACATCTCTCCTTTAATCTAATCTTTTTATTCTTACTTATCAAGTGCTTCCTCTTTATATTGTATTTCATAATTAAGAATTGAGCATAATTTAACTTTATTCATAACTATTTCAAGAAATCCTGGGACCTGATTTTATTCATATAAACTTGCAAGCTGAGACATCAGCATTAATATGCTGCCTTTGAATGCTGAAGGAAATACAAACCACCTTAAAAATTGGCTTAAATGTAGTCTTCATTAAATAAAATAGCGTGTAAATATGTATTAGAGGATGAGAGCAGCTGGCATAAAAAAGGAAGTGAGTGGGTCAAGCCAAGATGACCTCAAATAGTCTATTGGTGACCTCTGCTTTTTCAGGAAAGACTGTCGAAACTGAGCCATGTTTCGTTTCTTTTTAATTGGAGTCTTTTGGCTTTTAGGAAGATTGTAGAATTGAGGAAAATGTTCTGTTGTAGTGGTCTAAAATGCAGTTTTTTTTTTTTTTTTTTTACGTTTCAATGCAATCAGTAATTGAAAGAAATTTTGAAAATAACATCAATCCGTTTATTTATTTGATTGTTTCAAGAGTGTTGAACTTTTTCCAAGTACTAAAACTTGAACTTTTGTACCTGAATATTTTAACTTTTCTTACAGTATTCAGTTGTCTTGAAGTTCTTCTTTACCAACATTTTTACTTGGTTTCAATCTCATTGCTATCAGTTGGGTGGCTCACGTCTCTTGTATTTTATCAAGAATGAATGTCTTAATGTAATTTGTCGCTTGAGTTATTTTGAGGTTTGGAATCACTGTCTCAACTCTTGATGCAAATGAACGAAATTGGGTCCTATCGGTGTTATTTTCTGCAATAGCTCTGACAGGCAAATTTTTCTCCCTTATAGCAATGAGCTCGTCAGCCATTTGATTTAGAGTTTCGGTTACTTTCGAATATACTTTGTGCCCCCTTATTTGTTGGAAAGTTTTTCGGTCCATTCTCTCTCTCTCTCTCTCTATTTATCTCTCTCTCTCTCTCTCTCTCTCTCTCTCTCTCTCTCTCTCTCTCTCTCTCTATTTCTTTTTGTCTGTCCTCATTTGTTAATTTGATCCAGGAATGGCAGAATCAGTGAACGGCAAGCTTTCATTCATCTTTTTTTCCCCCCAAAACTTTGATTTTTATAGACCTGTTTAGTGTGACGTCACAAAAAAAATCAGATCCAAACAAATGCTCCATCTCACTCAGGGGTGCAGAATAGTCTTCTCCTCCGCAATTTACACACAAACCAGAATTGCTTCCGCAATCGGAAACCCCCAGCTTCCACATTAACGACCTTTTTGCAAAAGCGCTTACACAATAAATTTATAGGCTCATTGACACCATCACTCGATGTGTCATACCTTGATTAAGCTTCGATACGAGGAGAGATTAGGATGATTGAATGTCATAGCAGTGATACGCCTATAAGAGACCTTGAGTAAGACAAAGGAAACACATTTAACATATTTCAGTATAACTGCGATTGTAAATTCACTTGTGATCTTTCAGGAATTATGTAGGAGTGAAAAGATACTTTAACATACAAGGAATCTAACGGTGTGATAAAATTTGAAAAAATTGTTTGTTAACTAGCATGAATTTGCATTCGAAAATTTGGATCTTATTTCTTGTGGGTGAGTCCGCAAGAGTGAGCGAGATAGAGCATTTGTTTGGATCCAACTTTGATTGTAACATCATCACTAAACAGGTATATTCTTATTAATAATCCTGCCAGTAAAAATTGGTGTAATTGAGCCACTCTAAGTGGTGTCACTACAAAACCTTGTCCTTGTCCTTATCCCATTCCCCCTTCCAGCCCTCCTCCAATAATTGATGTCTCCAGAAGAAAGGCCCATAAAACATTAAATAAGCTCTTCCAAGAAAATGTGCCTTACAATGTCTTGTGAATTTACGTTGATGAGCCCATCTATCATTTTAAGAGCCCTTTTTCCAGAGATTGCCTCAATTTGCTCTCCTCCGAATTATATTTCACTCTCTTGCCCCAGCACGAAACTTGTAAAACGTCACTCCCTTTTCTTATGAGCTCACTAATATTTGTGTATATCAATCCTTAAGGTGATTCTACAGCGTTTAGTGCCGATTTCTGCCACCAAAGCGCTACCATTCGATCAAAGTCAAATTACAGGTCGAAAGTAATTTATTTTTAAGAAAACAGAGTGTCAGTTACTATACAGGGTGTTTCACGTAACCTGCTCACTATGGTTTTCTTGAACAGGTGACGGTAAAAAAATCTGGAAAAATCTGGTTTCATAGTAACTCGGACCTGAAATTTCATTTAAAATTACTGCCACAATCCAAAATTTGGTTTTTGGGGGGTTTTCAGGGGAGGCACCCCCCTAATCTCAAGATTTTCAAATAGCAACCCCTATCTTGTGATACCTCATTTGAAAGAGGGTAAAATTCTAAGCATTTTGGCTTAAACCGGAAGTCGATATCTTTTTTCGTTTTCGAGATATCGAAGGTCGAAGTTCGATAATGGACCAATTTTCGAAAATTCTTAACTCCTACAAAAATAGTCGTAAAACAAAAAAACTGCACATGTAAAATGCTCTACTTGATGAGAACTTTCAAGAAAAAAATACAAATTTACAATCAAATAAACCGGAAGTCGACTTTTAGGCACCTTAACATTTTTGGCGGGAAACCCCCCATTTCTCAAAATTTTCAAATGGCAACCCCTATCTTTTAATACCTCATTCGAAAAGGCGTCAAAAGTTGTGCATTTTGGCGCAATCAAAAGTCTGATATCGTTTTTCTAATTCGATACATCGAAAATCGAAGTCCGATTCAGACCATTTTTCGACCCTGTAAAAAACGGATCCTATCGTGTGATACATCATTCAAAAGCACATAAAGAACCAAGAATTTTAGTGCAAACCGAAAGTCAATACCTTTTTTCGCGGTCGAGATATCGCAAGTCAAAATTTAAGGTAGGCCCTAACCAAAGACTAAATTTTGACTTGCGATATCTCGACCGCAAAAAAAGGTATTGACTTCCGGTTTGCACTAAAATTCTTGGTTCTTTATGTGCTTTTGAATGATGTATCACACGATAGGATCCGTTTTTTACAGGGTCGAAAAATGGTCTAAATCGAACTTCGATTTTCGATATATCGAATTAGAAAAACGATATCAGACTTCTGATTGCGCCAAAGTGCACAACTTTTTACGCCTTTTCGAATGAGGTATTAAAAGATAGGGGTTGCCATTTGAAAATTTTGAGAAATGGGGGTTTTCCCGCCAAAAATGTTAAGGTGCCTTAAAGTCGACTTCCGGTTTATTTGATTGTAAATTTGTATTTTTTTCTTGAAAGTACTCATCAAGTAGAGCATTTTACATGTGCAGTTTTTTTGTTTTACGACTATTTTTGTAGGAGTTAAGAATTTTCGAAAATTGGTCCATTATCGAACTTCGACCTTCGATATCTCGAAAACGAAAAAAGATATCGACTTCTGGTTTAAGCCAAAATGCTTAGAATTTTACCCTCTTTCAAATGAGGTATCACAAGATAGGGGTTGCTGTTTGAAAATCTCAAGATTAGGGGGGTGCCTCCCCTGAAAACCCCCCAAAAACCAAATTTTGGATTGTGGCAGTATTTTTAAATGAAACTTTAGGTCTGAGTTATTATAAAACCGATTTTCCAAATTTTTTTATCGTCACCCGTTCAAGAAAACCATAGTGAGCAGGTTATGTGAAACAACCTGTTTAATCATCTGAAGAGTGTCTCTGCAAAAAATCTCGTCAATAGCTTCAAAAGTAAGGCTGAAAGTACCAAAAAATGAAATATCGCAAATAGATTCTTGTATCGAAAACAAAAAATTGTATCGAGATCGAAATTGTACCAAAAAATGAAATATCGCAAATAGATTCTTGTATCGAAATGCGATATTTCATTTTTTGGTACTTTCAGCCTTATTTTTGAAGTTATTGACAAGATTTTTTGCAGAGACACTCTTCAGATGATTATCTAGTAACTGACGCTCCGTTTTCTTAAAAATAAATTACTTTCGGCCTGTAATTTGACTTAGATTGAATGGTAGCGCTCTGGTGGCAGAAATCGGCACTAAACGCTGAAGAATCACCTTAACTCTTAGTAACTTGACATTCACAATGTATCCTTGCTTACATCTTTTTGTGGCTAGAGCAGAAGGGCATAAAAAATAAAGTATCCCTCTTCAGGAAAAAAAAAAAAAAAAGTAGTCATCTCTATTTATTTCCAAGTTCTAGAGGGTCAAAGGTCAATGTTCACAGTTGGAGGTTTGCTCATTTGGAGAGGGAAGACTTGATTGAGACTTATCATTTTATTCTTTCTTGCCAAATCAATTTAGTCAGCTTAGTTCGGGGGGTGGGAAAGATGTCAGTGTTACCGTTTCCTCCATTCAAATTTTTTCCTCTTTAAAATTTGTTGTCTTCTGTTTTTTCTTCTTCTTTTTTCTTTTTTTTTAAACATTTAAAATGTTATAAAACGTTCTAATCAAAAATTAAAGATTTTAGTCAGACTAATGTAACCTAGTTTTATTATATGCACCCTGTTTTTAATGCGCTGATTGTGCATAACTTATCAAAGATCTCAAAAAGGAAATCAAAAAGAAATGGACTTTACAAAGAGAATTTTAGGTTATAAAACATATTTTCAGTCTTACATTTTAGACTAATGGCCATTGGCCAGTTTTTTTAAGCGGTATGAAACTTTGCCGTTCAATCTTTCAATTCATGTTTTTAGTTTTTGTCTTACCCGCATGTACTTATTATTTTTTTTACCCAATTCTTTTAAGGTTTTGTTGAGACGTATAAAATCGTCCCTATCTGTGTATAGACTTGCAATCCCAAAAATTGAAACTTTGTTCTTTTCTTGATAATGTGCATGCATGCAAATTCATTTTATTGCTCGAAAAGTGAGAAGTTGCGCTGATGAGAAAAATGAATGATTTTAATGAACTTTTTTACTCGTTTGGGCTAAATGCATAATAATTCAGAATGTATTTATTTATCGCCGAACAAATTTTGTCATTTTCAAAATTTTGTAGCTTTTAATTCTTCCACAGATTTTATGAACTTTATTTCCTTGTACCTTGCCTCTGAATTTAGTCTCAATATTTTTTTTATTTATACTCGACCTAATGTAATTTTAAAAATAAATATTTTATATCTTGTATATTTCTATTATATCATTTCAAACTATAGCAGAATCTCTACCGTTTATTTAATTTAAAACTTATTCCCTCTTTTAAAAACGTTCAACATCATCAAAACTGCCTCATTGAAAACTTCGCGCTCTTAAAGTCTTAAATTAATTCAATCAAAATGTCACTATTTTCTTTTTTTCTCATTTGAAGAATGCTACCATTTTTCTCAAGGTACCTACCTCAAGACCTTGGAAAGACATTTCTGGTTTGACCGTAAAACAATGTATCTTTTAAAGCCCTCCATCTTTTTCTCAAAGTTTTGAGCACTCTCCCAATTATTTTATTATGATGAAAAATAATTTATTTTTTCTATTACATAATTTTAAACTTTGAGACATTGATTTGAAGCCGCCAACTTTGTGGTCTTTCTTCCTTTTTTCTTCCCAAAATAGTCGACTACCAGTTCAGTAATTTTCTGCAAAAAAATATAAAATCTCAACATGGTTACAAGACAATTAAAAAAAAAAAAAAAAAAAAAAAACACCCTGCCGGTTTATCTTAATTTTCATACGTAAGCAGTCTTAAACTATTGAAGAAGACTATGCTCTCTATAATTCAAAGTAAGGTTGGAATACCTAATTATACCTACTCCTATTTAAATAATTCAACTCATCGTTTAAATGCAAGATTGCAAAATAAAGAGCTTTATTGCAGGCATTGTGTTGAGATTTCAATCTTTTGGTTGCCGTAGTTAAATTCTTGCTCATCCTTCTCAGAAAAGTGATAAATGAACTCCTTGACTTGCTGAAAAGTTGATGTATCAAGAAATTTCTACAAAGTCACCCGTTGTGATTTATTCATTTTCGCCCAACACTCATGTCAATAGACATCTCAATTTCATCAAATGATGAAGGTTTTTTAGGCTTGACGAGCGTTGTTACCATTGATTGGATTCTTCTCTTTGGCTGTTTCAGTTTTTTTTTTCTTTCTTTCTTTGTTTGATTTGGATTGGCTTATCTGCCTTTACTTCTTCTGTGTGTCTAAATTTTTGATCTTGAGGATAGTCCGTGGAAATTTCAAGAAAGTGTCAGCTTTTTCTCAAGTTCCTAAGTCTCTGTGAAGCAACCTCTTTACTTTGCATGTATTGTGTGAAAGTTTCTCCTCTTAAAAAGATAACTCTTTTTAAGATCTCCTTAAGCATGCATCTGTGTTTTTTCAACAGTTTGTTTCTTTCAACTGCCCCCTCCCCCATTTTACTTGGCCTGCCCTGTTTTCTGTTTGTCTTGAACCTTTTATTATTAATTTAATAATTTATCAATGAAAGTTACACACCTTGGAAAATCAATTAATTGATGGAAGAGCAATTATTTACATCAAATGGAAACATCTTAAAGGGGAAGCCTGCTTGTCCTCTCGAAAAAAAAATGACTGAAAATGAATTAGGCATAGTTAGGGAGGTGTGCCAACTCGCGCATATTCTTACTGGAGAATACCTTGAAGCTTCCTCGAAAAATCTCGTGGCTTTTTTAGTTATAGTTGCGTTTGAAACACAACGAATGAGTTGGACTTTTTAAGTTCAATTCAAGTAGATCTGAAACAAAGTCTCTGAATTGCTCTCTTAGAATAGCTGAAATAAAGTTCTCAAAATATACATATATAAATTGATATCTTACCAACATCCTCAAGACATTTTTTTCTGTGCCTAAGAGAGAAACATCCAATGTACATCCTAGGGTTACTGAATTTAGATTATCCAAAGTAGGGCAATAGACGAACCTTCTTTGAACAACAAATCTGAGGAGTTCTCCATTCTGGACATTCTTTGAAGAATTTCCGAAAAATGTGCATGCAACACTAGAAAAAAATAAGTTTACATTTCTTGGACAATTTATTGAAGAACCTCAAACTGTAAATCTCTTGTAGATTGGTTAATAGCCAATATCTTGACCCAAACATCGGAGTAAAATTTGCTTTATGTACATTCAGGGATCACAAGAATGTCAGACAACTCCTGGAGGTATGCAACCTGCAATACTTTTCTCAATAGATTGAAACATCGCAGGTGGCCTACCTAAGCCTTCAATGTAAAGAGTTGACTTGATATTCTTTTTTTCCTCAACTGTCCATTTTTCTGCAATCTGTGATAAGTAGCATTAATATTACCCAGAGCCAAATAGAGTCTGAGACGGATATTCTTCTTGCCTGATGGATGTTAAGGACTTGCGTCTACGCATAACGTGGTATAAGTGGTCAACATCCATCAGACCAGATTACTGTTCGTTCGTCCTGCTCAAGCAACGCTGATTAATGTTTCTTTATCATCTGGTAATGGTGAGTCGGACCAATTAAAACCACAGTTTGATTGAATAACTCGGATAGAGCAAACCTATACACTCAATTTCATTTATTATTTATTAATTGCACTAGGTACTTAGGAGCACTATGGTTGTGGTACAGGTTGAAATATGTTTAAGGAATACAGCAGTTACACTTAGATTGATTGAACGTTTCACAAAATATATCTACAGTTGAGATATTCCTCTGTTGAGTAAAATTCAGAAAGAAGTTGATGAGCCATTCCAGCAGAAGAAAATCTGATCAGAAAAAAATAAATGTGGTCAAAAAAACATTATTCTTTGACAAATTTTGTGCCAGAGGTCTTCCTATTACACCTGTTTATAGCCCTTCAAACGAGCCTGAAAATTTCTTAAAATACGCAAAAAAATGCCTCATGTTTTGCCCAAAATTCATTCTGATGAGCCCAAGAAGTCCTTAAATAAATCCTAGAAGCCCTTAAAGCATAGCTCAAAAGCTCTCTAAAAACGTATTAAAT
Organism: Trialeurodes vaporariorum; assembly: GCA_011764245.1. NCBI lineage: Eukaryota > Metazoa > Arthropoda > Insecta > Hemiptera > Aleyrodidae > Trialeurodes > Trialeurodes vaporariorum. The sequence goes on from VMOF01000001.1 coordinate 4,446,509, forward strand.
TTTTTTTTCACATTCTATAAAACATTCAATCATGAACTGCTGAAACTTTCAAATATTGTACCATTGATGTAGGGTCAAGATCAGTTCTGGGTTCAAAATCATGACCTTTCTCACCTCTGATTTTAAGAAATGCAGTTATTCCCAAAATAATTGGTTGTTGAAAATCATGGCTGTTTTTTCTGCAATTTGAAAGTTCCTGCTAATGTTTGCTGGGTCTCAAAATTTCTCTTCACTCATTTGTTGGTCTAAATTTTCAAATCTAAAATAATACTCCGAAAAACGGGTGACTTTGATGTGACATTTTGCCACCCTACAATACCTTCAGTAACTCAGAGCTTAGTAAATATTTTAATCCAATATGTAAAAAAGTATTTGTGACCACAAAGAAACATCTGATAATCACCTATTGCAGTGTATGTTATTTATTTTTGTTGTGGTTTTCTAAGTTAGTTATCAGTTCTAACACTTTTTTGTGTGACATTTACCACCCTGGAATGGCTCAAATACGCTTTGAGCTCATGTGCCCTCATCAAAGGAGTCTTCAAGCCTTTCGGCAACTTATTGCGCAATTGAGGACAGAACAAATGTTATCCTACCTTATCTATTTTGGTAAAAATGCAGTTAGGACTTTTCTTAAATGAAATTTGCTCTGGTAAAACTTTTTAAACTGGCTAGAGTACAAGGGAGTTGCCTTAAAAAACTAAGAGTTGTTGCGACGTTTTTTTGTCATCAATAGTAAAATCTGTTTCCTGCTCCAAGTTTATTTGAGTGGTTTTTTCTTGAAGTGTGGGTTTACTAACTTAAAATTATTTTTGCCTCCTCAAGAATTAGTGAAGATAAGACACTGTTAGACATTATGTTGTCAAATTAGTGGAATTTTTTTTTGTTTTTGTGTTTTTCTCATACAGCAACAGAAGTTTAATCCTTTTAAGGTGGTTCCTCTCAGGCCTGTGCGATTAATCAAAATTTCGACAATTTTGAAACTTGGATCAAAAATATGATGAAAAATTGAACATTTTTCAATTGATTAAAATTTGTCTCTTGTTTTATGTGATCGACCCAAGAGGCGCGCAGGCCTGGTTCCTAACTACTCTGTAGTGAGATTTTAATCTGTAAGATAATATCATCAGTCTCTTTCACAGATTTTGTCTTTGACGGCATGCAATTATTTCTTAAGACCAAAAATCAAAAAAATCGAGCCCACGAGACTTGTGGAATTGTTTGCTCAATTTTTTGGTTGATCTCAACAAAAGTGGTTGCTACTTAAAATAGTTGTGGTTGAACAAAAATTTTGCCGAATTTTAGGCTTATACACGTGCGCCAATTTTTGCCTAGAATTTGGCCGAATTTTTGATCGACCGCAACAGTTTCAAATTGTAACCAATCTTATTGAGATTACGCTAAAAAAAATCTGAGCAAGCATGTCTCATAGTTTCATAAGGGGAGCATATGAATTTTGATAAAATTTTGCGAAAATGTGACTCAGGTGATGCTAATACTTTGTTTTATGGGTGAAATATCACGCGGCTCAACTTGACTATTGTCATGGCGATAAAAATGATCAAAAACTTTGCTCAATGAGCTTTTTCATCATCTGTCTCAAAGGGACCTGGGGGGGTGATCACGGAAGATTGTATTGTAATCGGAATCGAATCAGAGTGTTGAAGAAGAAGAAACTCAACAATATTCAACACATTTCACACAAATTCTAGTCAAATAATACTCCTAAATTACATGGAGCAGATTTGTTTTTCCTCTATCTTTCCTGATTTTCCTGTTAGAGCCAATGTTAAATCAGGTGTCTGTATCTACTAATCTGTGCATTGATAAAAATCTGCTAACAAAATGCTGGATCATTATTCAGGTGCCAAAAGTACCAAAATAAATTCGACAAAAACCTTTGCTCTCCAGCAGAGTTAATTTGGATCTGAAAAAGTAAATTTTAAGAGTAAATAATTGCGCATTTTGGGGAATTTTAGAATTCTCTAGACCCATAACCTGGAGAAATTCATCTGAATTTGATGATGACGTCACGATAAAGCTATTGAATTTCCAAACATTGATAGATGCAGTGTGTTCATGCTCAAGTTTGTCTGTTTACTTTTTTATAACCTTCAAAATTCCTAATTAAAATTGCTGCTTATGTAGGCCGCCATGAGAACAAGGAAATACGTGGTTGAGAAGGTTGTTGTTCACCTCTTCAAGGTTAGTTTTTATCGGCTTTATTGGAGGTTTTTTGTCTGATATAGCCTGAACACACCAGGGAAGAATTATGGTGATTTTAATCCGGATCAAGAATGCTCTAATGAATTGCACTGGTAAATCAGAAACAAAGTAGGGGAATTAAAGAATGAATTGAGTTCTAAAAACTCCCCCTTTTAAATAATGTCACAATGCAAATTAACATTAAAGGATTTCCCCGATGGACTCCTTTTTAATTCTCATTCATGGAGCGCTGTGTCGACATTATCCCATTGCAATGAGAGGAGGTATAAGTACTGCATGTTGGATTCAAACTGTACATTTGAGTCAATAATATTTTTCAGTTTCAACTTTAAAAGTATCACAAAGAAAAAACGAAAGGACGTTTTTATTGATTTTAGGATGAAGCTGTTGAAGGGGCGCTAAGAGAAATAGGGCTCATCTAAGCCATGGCCCTTGTAAGATTGTCAATGTTCTCGCCATCGTTACTCCCAAAAAAAAAGAAAAGAGAAACGTTTCTCCGCACGCTTTATCTGTATTTGTGGATGTGCTTTTTTGAGTTTACCCAAGTGATTTTATTCACTACCACCGGTTTTTCTACTTACTGTTGAGTACAATGGATCCTTGTTATCTGTGGTTTTGTCCTGTTGCTTGCAACTATCATTCATCATCAGTGGTCATTAATTGAGGAGCTCCTCCGGAAAACGTTACATCTGCGGTTCGGACAGTTGTATGAGAAACACAAAAAACCTGTCAATTCATCGGCAATTGATTTTTGTAATTTTTGTTTTTGGAATATTATACTCTTGCTTATGGAATAGGGCAGTATAATTTATTTTTCCTTTTTCAGCTTGTATTGGCCATAAACTGAGTTTTTATAGAAGTAATGTTTTTCAGATGTAATGTTTTTCAGCGAAGCCCTTCCATTGATCTACACCTGTGACCTCTGATAAAAATATCTGTTGAAAACTAACAAATTCATCTAATAAAGTTAAATTCTTCTATTTTTTACTGCTTGAATAATTATTATCTGAATAAGCATACTGTCAAAAATTCTGCTGAAGTGCTTGTGTCAAAAATGGTGCTTTACAAGACAGCAAAAAAGCACTGAAGTTTAAGTATGCACTTGATTAGATTGGAAAAAAAAAATTATTTAGGCATCGTCTTACTGGTGTTCTTTATTATTAAAAATTTTCTGGTTTGCAGCTACATAAAAATGGTAGTTTCAAAACTGTGAAAAAAAAAAAAAAAAAAAAAAAAAAAAAATTGATCTGTTGATGTACACACTCTAGCAGTTATATTTGATGATTCATGCTTCTGAAGAAAAAAAAGGCAGTCCAATTTTTTGTTCATCTTTTTTTTTTTTTTTAATTCTTTGGTTTTGTTTTGAGAGCAGCATGCAAACAAAAGATAAGTGCAAATAATTAGATCTGTGGATAATGAGGATCATCTTTACAAATCTTTTATAAATATGCAATTTTGATAGCTACTACCATTTTTCCTGTTCACTGCCATGCAGTGTTATTTCTTTTTCTTGTCTTAACAAATTCTTATATTTGTGAGTCCAAGTTTTCTAAATTGTTTGTGTACCTTCCATTTTATCGCATCTTTTTTTTTTTTTTGTTGCTTTGTGAGTCGAACTTGTTGTGTCTTATCTTGTTAAGTAACTATATTAACTGACATTGATCATTCCTTTATTACTACCACTCTTTTTAATTCATTGTAAATTTAAGTGTTGCTTGGTGGGAAAGAAGAATAATTTTTCGTGAGTCAAAGACGACCAGTTTAGTGCAATATTCTGTTATCTTAACTAAACTGTCTCAGTACTTTGAATCCTCAAATAGAATTCAAGAAATTAGGCAAACAAATATTAATGACCAATCTTGACTTGACGGAGAATTTAAAAAATGTTGTGCTATTGTACAATTATCTAGTCAGTAACCCGTATTTTTATCCCTGTTATTTTTGTCATCCCATTCTAATTACATTCTACTGAAAGTTAAATTCTAGCGGTAGGTGGATTTCTTTTTTTTGTTTTTTTTTGTTTTTTTCTTTTTGTTTTTTTCTCTTTTTTTCACTCTTTTAAGGTGTCTACTACCTTAGAAAATCTCCCAAGACAATAGGTGCTGGTGCTTGTACTATGCGACTGCACCTAAAAATTTTAAAAGACCTTGAATTTAGGTGTGTTCGTTTGACGCCCAAAAAGACACTGCGACCATTTCTGATATATTGTGTCCCTCAGCTTAGGTGTATTTCGGCGAAAGTTTGTGATGCATCTCACTTAAATCCAAGATACCAGAGACAATTTTTTTTGACTGAAGAAAGCAATGCATCATGATATGATAGACACTTCTGTCAGGGTAGTTTGCAGTATCCGGATTTAAGAAAAAAAAAAGTGGGGAAAATTGAAATGTTTGGTTATTTATTTAGCTTTCTATGTTTTCATGTCACTGATTTTCCTTTAGAGAAGTCAGTCATCAGTCCTGAAAAAGCTGAAGATGAGTAGAATAATATTCAGAAAAAGATCGACCATAACTTTACCCACAACAAATTAAAGAAATAAAGCAAGGTGATGCTATAGAAACTGACGTAATAGCAATCAGTGGAACCGCTTACAAGAGTAGATACTGCGTTCAATAACAACGCTTAGACTACGCTATGGACATAATAAGTGAGTGCCAATTGATGTCCATTGCATTCTGCTCCGAAAAAAATTGACTTCAATCCATAGGGTTTAACATAACTAATAAGTGAATATCTTTTTTTGCCGACTGATGAGCTTGGCACTGTATTTTGATTATACTATTGCCAATTTAGCTCTTTGGTGTCACTGTGGAGAGATGCTTGGTTTTTTTTAATCATTGGAAGTACACTGCTTTCTGGTCGTTATTGCTTCAAAAAGAAAGATTTTTTCCGGAAAGAAAAAATGTACTCTCAGTATTGACAAAAATTCTCTTAGTAAGTCTCATTTAAATTGAACCAAACAACTGATTTTGACAAAAAGTTTGTGTGTATTACAATGATTAAAACCTACCCAACCCAATTATTCTGAATTCGCAATCCTTTACCAATGAATGGTAATATTTACCATTATTTAGGTCAATTTCATAAGTAATGGTTACAGCAAGGAATCAATAAGATACATTTTGACTATACTGTTGATTTTTAACCATTTATTTTTTCATCTGAGGAGACAGTGAACTCTGCCCACGAGTTAGATTTTGTGGTCAAAAAAGCAACTTAAGTCTTAACTCAAAAATTATATCTTGTAAGTAGAGTGGTAAGAAATGTTTTCTTACACTCTTGACTGTCTTTTTAAGCATTTCTACTGATATCATTGAAATGTGTTGTTTTAGCTGAAATATTTATAGAAATCCAAGCTAAAGAGTCGCAAAAATTTTATATCCTCCACAATTTTCCTGTGATGTTGTGAAGATATTTATTTCGTTTTTAGAACTTAAATTGATGCCATTTGTAATTTATTCCCAACAAAATGCTACCATAGTATATTCAATCCTAAATCAGTACAAAGCAGGAAGAACTTTTGGCATTAAATTTTTACCCCAGAAAATATTGCTCAAAAATTAGTCAATACAATCAATCTCAAAATCAGAGAGGGGGGGGGGTTGCAAGAAGAGTCTTGGTCTTTGTTTCTCGGCGAGAAAGTTTTTCTTGGTTGGTCCCTCTTATTTTTTCATAATTGAAGGGTCTTGTGGATTATTTTCATGATTAAATGGAACTGATTCTGAAGCAACTCAACTTGGTCACCATTTTTGTACCTACCTAATTAGGTGGTGCCTGTCTAAAGGCTTGCAATTAGGTACTGTGACTCACAAAAGGATGTCCTCTTCTCGAAATCCTTCTTGATAAATTTTTCTATTATTTTCCAGAGTTAAAAATTTTCAAAGCATACTTTCTGTGGTAGTAGCAATTCTGTTTAAAACCTTAAAACCTCAAAATTCTTTAAAATTGGGCGAGAAAGTAAAGAATACAATTTTTTATCAGGATACTTTCTCTTGAAAATCATAGTACATTTGAACCAATGCCCACCCCTCCCTCGCTTCCATTGATCTCAATTCAATTCGTTTTTCAGATTCCTGAATAAGATGACCATGTAATCTATAGATTTGATTTTTGTGATTTACATTGTTAATTCCCTGAATTCTTCAATGAGTAAATGCTAAACTGTTCGCAAGAAAAGAAATTCAGTTACATATTTCTGCTTAAGAACATTACCTAAAACACTGCTATCCAGACCTTTAACTTAAATTTTCTCAAAATGTTACTAAACCCATTCATCCGCAAGACTCTTCAATTTCGACAAGTAGGTTAGTCAGTAAAGACAGTTTTTACTGAAACAAAAATTTGGATAGTTTCACCAGCATTGAAACTATTGAAAGAAATAAACCATTTTGAGGAATAAAGAATTGATTGTTTGTAGGATGACCCAGGTGAAGATGCATTGGATTGAACACTCCAGAAAAAGCTCAAACTGTCTTGATGTGGTTGGAAATCTTGCCCGAAATCTTAAGTTAGTCTCAAATTTTACATGAAACACTCAAGTCTTTGATGTGGCTCCAATTGTAAAAAGTCAAGTGGAAAGTCAGTTTGACTTCTTCTTGCCTGAAAACTTTGTTCGACGTAGGAGAGGCGCCACACTATCCAGGGCGTCAGAACCATTTTGCTCAGAAGCTAACGTTAAATTCATATTTGTCATCCAGACACATGCTAGGTAAATCCAAACTTTGAGTCCAATTCAGAAATTTTCAGAATTAATGGATGTTTCAGTTTGAGAATTTTGCTTTGGAACTTTGTTGACCTGTTGTGATTTCACCTGTTTTTTTATCCTCAACTTATGAGCCTTAACTGAGGAATCAGGGGCTTCAAACCCATTTGAAGCGTTGAAATATATACTGAGGTTTGTGCCATCAGCTGTTGCAAAGATTGTGCATCTTCTTTTTGATTATAATACTGAAATGTGTTCACCCATAGAGTATTTTTCTGGAAAAAATCACTCATTTCAGGAGAAATTCAATTTTAAAATTTTGTTTCAGAGGATGCCTTGAGTAATCTTTTTGACAAAAAAAACAATTGCACAATCTTTTCCAACATTTAATGGCACATACCTCATTAATTATTTCAACGCTTCATTTCTGAATTGCGCATCCTTTGATTTTGAGACTGTTGCTCTCTCTTCCAAACTTTTTTGTACCCTCAGTTATTCCCAATATTTGTAGATTTTTCACTTTAACATATTTATATTTTTTTACGAGTTTGTAAATATTTTATTGCAATTTTTAATAATAAATCTTGCAGTTCAGATAAGAAATTGGAAAAAAAATTGAATGAGCATTTTGATAGCTCTTGGCAGAAATGAATCACGTGACATCCATCAGTCTGCCAATCGACAATTATTTGATTGGATTGGTGATCTCAGATCTGCTGTATTAATTCAAGTGAAGCCTTTCCAAATTGCCTGGAGGACGTTTCTCCACAAGAAAACGTAAACCCGCTCTCTTTGATCTTCTTTTGAGAAACTAAAATTAACTAAAATAAATGGTATCTTATGATGTCACTTGGTTCCTTCCTGCACTGCTGTTAACTAACCCTTTCAGGATAAAATTTGAAAAACTGCCCTGGCAAATTGTTGACTGATTGGAATGCCTACTTGAAGCCAAATTTTCTCATACACCTCCAAGGCTCATAAATTTGTTTGAATTGTCGAAAGAGTTCATTTCAATGATCATCCCAAGATGAATAGAGACACAGCTCAAAGCTTGTGACAAGTGCTCCTTTTTTCAGCTCTAATTCGGCTGGGTCTCATCAAAACAACTGCCAACAGTTGCCCTCTGTTGAATTATGGTAATAAGTTAGGCTTTCTTCGTGGTTAATTTGGAAGTTTTTTGACAAAATGTTGGTTTCTGATTAATGATTTCAAAATTAGTTGAAGTTTTGACTCAACAGCAAAATTTTAGGTAGATTTCGATGGGTCTATCGCAGTTTTTTTGCCTCAGCATTACGGAGGTTTGATTCCTTTGTAAAATCACTTGAAAGTAAGTAACGTTGAGCATCAGAAAGTTCTAAAATCCACACGCTAACTCAGTAAATGCTTTTAACAAAATTATAAGATGGCGGTCGAATGAGCAGGTGACAAAGAGGGGAGTACCATCTAATTCCAGCTTTCTTTGCTGAGAAAAGAGATATGTAATCATAGAGAAAACTGCAATTAGATGGGACTCCCCCATTATCACCCACTCATTCGACCACCATCTTATAATTTTGATAAACGCACTTATTGAGTTTGTGTGTGGATTTTGAAACTTCTTGATGCTCTCATTGTCAGTGTTATTTTTAAGTGATTTTACTATTACCATTATGTTATACCGATTATACCATTGGTGCAATGTTCACCACTCAACAGTAGGTGACTGCTGCTAGGCATGTTGCTTTGTTGATCCTCCGAACACAAATGAACCTGTTTGACTTGCCTCTTCTTCATTACAAGGAAAATATAGTGTGTGCTGGGTCTCTGTTTGTCTCAGTGATCATACCTGGAGATGGACATGAAGAGCCAAAGGGTTAAAAAAAAAATTGTACTTTCAGTCTGTTATTCTCTTTCAGCAGCTTTCCACTTTAATAATTCAAGCTGTTGTAGAGGAAGAACAAAATTCTCACTTCAAGCTCTTAGCGATTTTACTTTTTTGTTAACTCTGCAAATTTAATCAATTCTTAAATAGAAACTCGACAATTTTTTTTTTAAAATTCTCTCTTGATTCTCCCATTTTTTCTTGTACCTCTCCTGTGGCAAAATAATGGAAATAAATCATCATCAATCATAATATTTACTGTGTTTATTTTCGTCTAGCTTAGTGAGACATCTCCAAAATTTTGTTTGTGAAAGTTTCTCAAAGTATGTTCTTGCTTTTGCTTGGCTGCGAAAAAGAATGTTTGACTAACTTTCAAGGATGACATCCAAGTTGAATACAAATCTGGTGATTTTGAGTATTTTTTTTACAGTGTCTCGTTTTTTTCCTGGTAATTTTCCGCAATAATTTTTCAAAGAAAAATATAAGGAAACAATTATTTTGAATACTGTTGAATTGCCTTGCAGTTCAAAAATAAGGGCGCAGTTCTCAAACAGTGCTTGAGCGGACTCTCTTCAAGTCAATCCTTGTTAGTGTTTGAATTCTACTTCGTCAAAGCCTGAAATGAATCGGTTTGAGTTGCTCGGTTTAGATGGTTTGATGAAACTGATTAGCCATAACTTTGAGAATCTTCCTTCAGAAAAACATCTATGAAGAACATCCTAGAAATGCGTACACTCAGCAATTTGTTCTTCTAAGTAACTTGTCATTTTTCCATTTTAAACCATTTCCTTGAGAACTTCAATTAAAATTCTAAATAAATTAGAGTAGAAGTAGTGATGCTAGGTAATATTAAAGTTGTAATTCCTGTGGAAAATCCCGGAAAAAATTGTTGGTTCCTCTGAAGATTCTTGAAAACTGCTCTCAAAGAAAAATTATGATTCTAAAATTTAATGTTTTTGAAGCTGTAATTTTGGAGCAGTACTTAGCAGATCCTACACAAATCATCAAATTAACTAACTCGTGCAAAATCTGCATAGTTTTGAAGCTGATTAATAGCCCTTATTTGGCAATATGGGCTCCTCGTACTCTGAAGTCGAAGCCATATTTTCTTAGTTTTTGTTTGCCTTTTCAGCCTTTATATCCTTTGGGTCTATCAGTCAGTGAACTTTGCTTTGTATTAAAGAAAAGTTTCGATCTTTAACCTCTGGTTTGGTATTTTTGATCTGATTCTGCTGTCCAATTTCTTGAATTTTCTATGGCGACACAAAATGTGCAGTCTCAAAGATCTGAAACCCCTCTAAAACCACCCTCGGTCTTAATTCATGACTTTCGTTTCCAAGGCCTAAAACGAATTTACATGTTTCTAATTCGATGCAACTTTGTTTGACTAATATCCATTGAATTGAAAGAGTTGATCATTATTTTCATCGTAATTGCTGTGCAAAAAATAGAAAGTAATAAAAGTACTGAATCATCAGATTTGTTTCCTCTGCTTTGGGCTGTGATTGACATGTTTAAGCGAATTCAAAATTTTACTCATCAAGTTTTAAATTGCACCTTGTTATCATACCACGTATCTCAATTTCAACCTCATCGACTGACTGGTTGAACCGTTTATTTCAATCACTAGATAACTTTTTTTTGCTCAAAATAATACCAGAACCTGAGATTGCACCTAATTGTCAACCTATTGACATGTATCAACGAGTCAGACTTGTTATGACTTCAAAGAAATTCATACTGTCAATATCTCAGTAACAGAACAACAAGTTCAATAGCTGGTGACACTTTCCGATAGATAATGTCGCTCGCTTCACTCTACTTTCATTGCTAAGTTAGCCATAAGCATAAAATGAACGTTTAATGGCGTAAGCATTGTTGCCTAGCAACTTTTGTGAAATTAAATCATTTGTCAATGGCTTAATCTGATTGATCAAGAAAGGGTGACGCTCGAGAATAAAATTTCAATCTCACATTGAACTTCACTCGTCCGTTTTAAAAAAATTAAATTCAAGAGCTGAGAGTGAAACTGATAAAATTATTCTCCCTACCCCCCTACATCTCTCTCTCTTTCTTTCTCTCATTTGGATCTCCAGAATAGTATATGTCCAAATTATTATTGGTGGATTTTTTGAACTAAAAGTGAGTGTAGTTTTCCTTTGAGTGCTTTTGTTCTGCGTTTTGGAAAAGGAGCCATTCTGTTGCCTCTATCCCGCTCAAGAACCTCCGCTGTTCAGCATAGGTACGTCCTTTTATTAATTTTTTCTCGTACCTTATTATTTGCTTTGAATGAGGTTGAAGTGCAACATATTGGTGACCTTTTTCAAAACCGCTATGATCAATATTTATCCGGTAGATTTGAAAATGACTTATACTTTTGTAGTCTGCTAAAATTTGGTGAAAGACCCAGCAAATTAATTCTAGCCAATAAATGTAAAACTACTGGAGGCTCAAGATCGTCAAGTTTTTTCTCAGTTAAAAAAAAAAATGAATTTGACATTTCTCGCTCAAATTGTAAAACAGAAAATGAAGAAGGTAATGGTTTTTTGTACTGAAAGAGGAACATAGATATCCATTCAAAACACTACAAAAAAAGAAAATAAGTCTTGTCGGCATTTAATTTATAAAATTAAAAAATATCTCAAAGGAATGGAAAGGAGAAAATGGTGGAGTCCATAGTATTTTATTTTCTTTCAGTGATGTAGCCACACATTTCTGCTGTAAAATAATGCCGTTATTTGAATTATTGATTAATTGAAGCATAATTCATGTCACACCAATATGTCACTTCACTTAAAATAATATTATTGAAGGGCTCGGTGCAAGAATGGTACTTCTGAGGAGAGATGTGCTTGGTACTCCAAATCGGGATTTATTTATTTAATAGGGGTGTGCGAATCCAGTTTTTTCTTTCCGAATCCGAATCTTAAAATCAAATTTTCCCGAATCCGAACCGAATCCGCGCCGTAAAAGTTCGAAAAAAATTGTTTTAAAGTGCGGCGCTTTTATTTTTCTTACAATGTAATGAAAAATGAGAAGAAAATATTTGTTTTCTGATTTATCTTTATTATTCTATTTCGCTGGTCGCGCACACTTTTGGTGTTGATCGATTACCGCCCGTTATCCCCGTTTAGGTTCGTCGATATTCGGAAGACGCGCCGCATTCGTACCAAATCGTGATGATAGTAGTTTCCGTCGTTTTAGCAGGCGCTAATGTTTAGAGGGGAAGAGGAAGAAAAAACATATGGAAGGAAAAGAAAAGTTAGAAAAACGAAAAAATTATAAATGTATATGAAAAAAAAAAAAAAAAAAAAAAAAAAAAAAAAAAAAAAAAAAAAGATTCGAAAATTTCGAATCCGAAAAAAATTTTCGGATTCGGATTCGAAATACGCGGATTCGCACACCCCTATTATTTATTGATGCTTTATCAAATCAATGAGCCTAAGTATTTGAAACACTCGCATAACCATGTGGAAGAAGTTCCTTTCTTCCACTGAGTCCTTCAATTTTGATCAAGATTGTTCTGTTGGATTGTTTTTTGCTTTTGAATTATTAAAGTTTAAGAGCACCTAATTTTTTCCTGCATTTCATAGCTAAAGATAAAATCATACATGGATAATCAAGCAAATTTTAAAGAGTAATCGGTCAAAGTGGCCGGTACAATTTTTTTTTTCCTTTCAACTTCACTACAATCGATGAAAAACAGCCTACTCTATTTAAACAACTCCATAATTTTCATGATGTCTACTTGTAAGTTACTGCCTCTCATATTGGGTTTTAATTTGCTCTAATCTTGATTTTGTTTTCAGTAGGATTTAAAAAATTCTAATTTTACAATATTTAATTGTTCCAGGAAGAAACGCCGCAAGGATTTTTTGAAGATCACGGTCTTGGCTAATCTACTAAAATATTCAGAATTCACGTTGAAACAAAATACGTAACTCTTTTGGTTTGCATTCATTGGTGTTATTTTAATGTTTCTTTGTTTACTTCACTACCTATACTAAGATAGAACATTTTTTTTACAAGGCACTAAAAACTGTTTTTTTGTTTGTTTTTTTTTTCTATTTGTTCTAACTAGTAGGCAAAACATCCTTAAGAACTTGTTTCAGGAGTGCAAGCAAAGCTCAACTGATAATCATAGGAATTTTTCAAAAGATATTTCTTATCTTACTTGGTTGAAATTTATTAAAATAAATGTTAGCGATTTGGATTTGGCTGTTTATTGTACGGTGCTTCAAAATACAAAACTGATAGTCTCAGGCTAGTTTTGTTTTGAATTATAGGAGCGAAAATTGAAAATTTCCCAAAAACTAACGATAAGCCTCCACTTCTGATTCGAGCTTTAACAGTAGAGCTTTTAAAAAAAAATTTAGGTGCATAAATGCCCTAAAACTTGATTTTTCAAGAAAAAAACTATATGATTTACAGTCATGTTCCATATGACACGAGTGTAATGAAAAGTGAACAGGGTTTCAATAAATATCATTTAAGATGATTCCACATTGTTTCATTCCAAATCTTGCCATCGGTTTGATTTATAACTGTTATCAAGAAAGTACTCAAGTTTTTTTTTCCAAAAATCACTTCCTAGGTTTTTTGGTTCAAGGAAAATCTTAATAGTAAAAACTCTCGAAAACAATCAAGAATAAACTTATTGAAAAACTGTGCAAAGCAAATCAATTATTTCTAACGATCAGTATTTCCTATTTTTCAATTCTTTTAACTTGATTCTTGATTTGTCTTTGTTTTTGTTTTTTTGTTTTTGGAGTTATTTGCTCAGATCTCCCTTGAGCTCTTATTGAGGTACCGAGGAAGGAATATCTTAAAAATACTCAAAAATATTTCGCTCGTAAATCCAACTGGCAGTAAGATTGAGAATCAAACGCAGTAAGGTCATCTCAAATTGAATGCAATATTTTTGTAAAAATCAGTTATAACTCTCACAAAAGACTAAAAAATCAATTTAAAAATATTCAACTTATAAATCATGTTACTTTTTTTTTATTTTTAAAGATATTTTCATTTTATACTGTGCAATCGCTATCAAAATTCACTTAAACGGAACGTAATCTTTACTAAGCATGAAATAATTTTTAAGGTTCTGCTGTTGAGGAGGATTAAGCTGTTTCACTTTGAAATGCACTTTGAAAATCTAGAAAGTGCTAGATTATCGCAAGGTTATCGGAAGCTCAATGCTCTGCTGCTCCTACAAATTTTTTTAGTAGTTTTGAGGCTGAAGATTGAAAAAAAGCCAGTACATATTTGAATCCATTATTAGAATCATTTTTATTGTTAAATAGTTCAACCTCTCATCCAATATCTACTTTAGAACGGAGATGTGAGGGCGGCCCGTCCATTTTTTTAAAGAGGAATATCTAAGTAGTTCCGAAATAGTCACCAACTTCTTTTCCTCATGAGAAACTTGACTAGGTTGATCAAGCGTGATATTAAATGATACTTACTTATTGTCTCTCATGCTTTGTTCATTACAGAGCGCGGTTGTTACTTTTAGTTGATAAGGTTTGTTAAGATTATCGAATCATAAGTTTTAAAGTCAAAGTTAAGGTACTTAAACCCTCATTTTATGTGCTCTTTTTATTTATTTACTTATCTATTTATTTATTTATTTATTTATTTATTTATTAACTAATTACTTTACTCTTTTATTATTTGTTTGCTCTTTAATTTTATCTTGCAGTGTAAACTGTCATTTGGTTTAAGTTTGATTTGTTTCCATTCCGTAGCACCCTTTTTACATCATACAAATTCATTTTACAAAAAATACTCCCAGTTTCAGTCAATACTTTCTTTCAAAAATTAAGTACATATTTTACATGATTAAAAACCCTGTAAATGGCTTAAGATTGATCAAAAAATGATTCCACTGCACAGGGCAAACTTTGTAAATGTATTTTTTGACCGTGGTTAGGTTGTTCTTTCTTTAACTCGAACCATCAATTGATTATTTTAAAACAATAGTAATTTAACAGGGGTATAAAAATGTGATGCCAGTCTCAGATTGATTTTTGGTCTTTAACTCCAATAGACTCAATTATTTGTTGGTTTCTAAGAAAACCAAGGAAGTACATAATAAAGAAACTTACTCTTGCTTAATTGTAACATTTTTACAAACTTTAATGACCGACCTAGAGGTGATAGATTGTCCAAAAATTATGTGCTGGACGTCACCCTCAACAATGGCATGGCTGGTTTTTACCTCTAGCTATCTGCTATTTTATTTATTCATATTTTCACCCACCAATGACAATCCCTTCTTTTTATGACGGATCAATCCATTTTTTATTTTCACTGCCCTGTATTTGATTGAACCGTTGAATCTTTTGTAACATTTCATGGAAAACATGAGCATGCTAAATCCCCAAAAATTTACTCCCCAACGAGATGAATAATTTATAATATTATCTCTGCTACCTGCGTATTGCCCTTTTCAAAGGCAATTTAGGTAAAATTCAATGATTGGTAAGGGGGTCCATAAAAAACTTTACATTAGGGATCCTGATTACTGCGCCATAAGCCATAGGACACTGTGACAGAATGGGTCAAATAGATATACTTTCCAATTTGTAATCCAAAAATAAGAA
This sequence comes from Trialeurodes vaporariorum, assembly GCA_011764245.1. Taxonomy (NCBI): domain Eukaryota; kingdom Metazoa; phylum Arthropoda; class Insecta; order Hemiptera; family Aleyrodidae; genus Trialeurodes; species Trialeurodes vaporariorum. The sequence goes on from VMOF01000001.1 coordinate 4,461,903, forward strand.
AAAGTATGAACAATTAACTGTCTGGTATTTGCTCTTGGATCTCTGTTTTGTTGCTCAAACGGAGGAAGTAAAGTGAGTGAATATTTATAATCAGCTTTGATTGGCTTTAAATCAATTGTGTCATACATGATGCAGTTATAATTTATCACAAAGAATAAAGACCGGTAGATTGTCGGTATCTGTAATTTCCAGATTTTCTCTGGAAATCATCGCTTGAATGATGTATAGAAGGGTGCTTTTGTGCAATATAATAATCTTTGCCCTCTGCCAAACAGTGATTCCTAATTTGTTTCTTTAAGGCTCTTAAATAAGTTTTTGAGATGAAAATGTGGCCTCCATATTCAATGCTTTTGAAGCGATTCAAGATCAAGTTACTGATGGCATCTCAAGTTGAGTTTCAATGAATCCCTTCCTTCCAAAATTAATCATTGATCATATCTGATCGCAGTAGATCAAATTTGACTGAAGGTGTACAAAATTAAGATTACCACTTATTTCTAAAATTTGTTGTATTATACTTCCAACTAATTTTATTCATTTTTTTAACTGTAATACTCATCATAATCTCACCCACTAGCCAACTTAGATCCATGGTTCTAACTTTCACCGATCACCAATTAATGAGATAATTTTATTTCGTTACTAGGTCACTTTCAAAGTGGCCAGGTTTTGAAATTGTGGTGACATCTGGGAGCCAATCACTAACAAGGCCATTTCAAATTCAATCCTCTGGTTACTTACTGTTCCAGTCACTTTTCTGGTAACCCATCTTGGGAGGTTGGTCTAGAAAATTTGAACCAAAGTGGTTCACAGCCACTTTTAGTTACGGAACCGAACATGACAGTACCGTATTCACTTCTGCCTAGCTCCGCCCAGTTTTTAGGTGACAGGAATAGAAATATTTAGGGAACCATCGATTTTTGTAACCTGTGTCAACTTCTATTCCACATCTTTTGTTGTACCCTTTACATAATAAATTATCATGCCTCCAAAGGAAGGAATGATATCTGTTTTATTCTAAACAATAGTTTGCTTCAGATGTTATCAATTCAAGTTTTTAATTTTTCAGTGCAGATTAAAATGAAAACATTATTTAACTCAAGCGTCTGTATGAATGCACGAAGACGGACTATTTTCGGAGAGTGCTCACTGGATGTGCCTTTTCATCTCTCTTGTTGATATTCATTGTTGAAAATGATAGAAGTCTAAGTTTTATTTTTAAAAGAAAGAGTGGTTTCATTCACCTCTCAATAGTTGTGTACCCATACTAGGAAGAGTGTAAAAGATTAACTTAGAGTTGATCATGCATTTCCTCGCATTTTTTCTTTAGCCTAAGTTCCTAATCTTAAAATTCATAAGATCATTTTTTATTGTTTTTTAAGACTTATTATGCTATTGCATTCATTTTATTTAATCTCGCAATATTGCATATTACGAGGTATTAATTCAATAGATGGAAATAAAAAATTAAATCAAAGGACAAAAATTCGTTTACGGTGCACAGTTATCAAGTTTCATCTTCACCATAAAAAATATTTAAGTTGTTAATCAACAAATCGAACTGGTTCGGAAGCATCTGTACAGTTAAGGACAAAAATAATATTGTATGACTCCTTAGATTTTGGCTTGGGTAGGCCACCTTCAATGCCTAATTCATTGAGAGAAGTATTGTGGGTTGCCTACATCCAGGAGTCATCTGACATTCTTTTTTTCCTCAACTGCCCAATCAGAACCCCTTTTGGAAGGATGTTTTAATTATGAATTAATTTTCCGTGTTGCTGTACCTGCAACCGATTGGAATAATCCATCAAATTTTAAAGCAATAGGAAACTATTTGTAGATGAGTGTAGGTTCTGGCAAACGCACAAGTTTTGGCATTCTAGAATTCGAGGTATGCGGCCAATCCTTGTGTAATCAAAGCAACTTTCACCGCTCCAACCGTGTGCATTCTTGACTGTCAAAACTTTTGTGTTTGATAGAACTGGCCTAATAACCTGACAGTTGACCAGAGCTCAGGGCAACATAACTGTAAATGTGTTACTGTAATTGAACAGACTCATTCGTTAACATCTGATGTTCAAAATATTTTATTGAGAAGACAAATAATATTTTTAAAAAAGATGAAAAAACTAGCAAATAAAAAAATAAAAAATTAAAGAAAACTGCCAAGACAAAGGAAGTTAGAGCAAGAAGCCAAGGAACAAGTCTGATCAGAACTTAAACATACGCTTACTTAGTGTACGCTCACAAAGTCAAATAAAAACAAAAAGGGACAACGGATGTTTTCGCTTGAGCCTGTTCAATGGGTCTGTTGCAAACTTTTGCAACAACGATTAAGAGTGCTTAATCTAATGTAAAATCGCCTGAAAAGTCCATTGTTTACATCAGAAAGCTATAAAATGCAATAATTAATTCTCAAGAGGCGTTTAATGAAATCCAAGAGGGGGGGGGGGGTGATTATCAAGCACTTTGTAAAGGTTGGCCATCCTTGGATGTTCACGGTGCATGCATACAGATTGCTCAATATTTATCCGCCATTTTGGATTTCATTGAACGCCTCTTGTGAGTTTATCATTGCTTTTTATAACTTTCTGATACCACCAATGGACTTTTCAGGCGATTTTAAGTAGGATTAAAAACACTCTTAATCGTTGTAGCAAAAGTTTGCAACAGACCCATTGTACTGAAGTATTAGGGAGGCAGAAATGAGAGTAGGTATTCTGATTACTTTGAATAAGTAACTATTCCTACAGGCATGAGATGCTTTCAGTATCACTTAGAAATGAAGGTACTTAGAGCGAATTCCTGCTTCCTAATTCTCACAGCAAAGAAAACGCAAAAATTTGGAAAATCACGCAACTTGAGATTGAGGTTGCTTACATTTTGAAAACTGCGCAAATTTACCCTCCTATCGAGCTAAAGTCCATGTGTGAAGTCAAATATTCATTTCAATACACTGTGTGCGGTACACGCATTTTATACTTAATAGATGAAGTCATAAAAACTAACAAACTAAGTAATTAAAATAGCAATGGTTTCACTCCAAACGATTTACAAATTAAAAGAAAATTAAAAAATCATTGATCGTTAAAATATTTGTTGAACTTTAAACCATTTACTCTCATTGTTTCTTTCTTTGCATTTTCAATGTTTCGTAGTAGAAATGCATTGTGATTTTAGTCCGTTGGTTTGTTATTTTTTAAAATTCATCTATTTTGTTCTTATGCTGATGGTAGAACTTGTTTCCAAAATAAAAAGACAAATTAAAAATTAAAAATAACAACTATGTGGTAGAGCAACTTCTTTATCTTTTTATTTCCATCCATTTTATTTCCTCAGTTTTACGTAATTATGTATTTGATTATTTTTATTCCGTGGAGAAGACTTCAGCTTTTCACTGTGTCCACCGAAACCTTTTTGCTGTGCACTCGAAGGTGGTTGTTGTCACTGCAATGATTCATGCTTTTCTTTTTCGATTGAGGTTTTTTTTTAGGGTGTGCATTGTTGCCTCAGATGTGCAAACATGATAAAAATCAGCAACCATGTGCATATTGCATGTGAATTTGAGTGCATATTTTTTACTTCACCTGAGTTTAATATGCTCTAGGATAATTAAGTTCTGCAGAAGTAAAAATAGATAGTTAAAGCTACTGTTGAGTGAACATTACTTTTGAACAAAAGATAATGCATTGACGTATGAATTATCCTTCAATGGAGAACTTCTGTTCATGACAGGCCATTCTATCTTTACGGACCCACCCGCAACATTTTAAAACTACATTTTTCATACCTAACTTTAGTATCTTAAACTTTCTAGTGATGAAAACAAGGAAGGAATGTATGACATCCTTCCCACCTATCTCTGAAAATTTTAGAAATCAAGTTTTTGCAAGAAAAATGGAATTTTTTAATATTGTGGATGAGACGTTACTATGGAATGATCTTAAAATAAATCTCTCAGTGGTAATGAGACAATACTGTAGAAGTTTAACTATCAAAGTTGCTTTATTCTGCAAACTTTTCTGCTGAATAATACAACTTTCACCTTTCTCTGCACTTTAATAATTCTTTATACCAAGTGATCCACCTTAACGTTGTATTTACTCTTGTAAAACTTATCTCCTAATAAAATAAGACTTTTTTCTTTCTTTTCAAACTGACTAATTACTTAATCCCTTTGTTTTTTCAAAACTTTCTCATTCAATAGTTGAATAGTTCAACAACCATTCAATGTAAGAAAGGAGCAAGTCCCGAATCTTGATTTTTAAAGAACTTCATTATAAGTTACTGACTTTCCACCCAACTTTTCTATGAACCTTGCCATAATCCCCTCAATAAAGGACCAATCGTTCTAAAAGAAAAGTGAGGAAAAGAGGGAGGTAAGAATAAAAGCTGAAGGAAGGCAAAGATAGAAAAAAAAACTTATCTTTAATGAAAAAAACATTCGTAGAAAAATAAACATTGAAAGTAACAAAATGCATTTAATAACGAGAGGAAATATTTAATGAGCTGGGAAAATGATTAAATTTCCCAGGAAAAATGACAAAAAAAAACTTTCATAGCAAAATAATCTAGTAGACATTTGCAATAAATACCAACTTTAATAAAGGGAGGACATTTTTAACAAGTTGAACGAGTGATGAGGTTTCCCAGAAAAAAACCATCCTATACTGACGCTTCAATATATCTTAAGTAAACTTTGCACCTTTCTTTCCACCACTTTTCTGAATTATGGTTGGTGCGAAATCCAACGGACAACTTTTTGAAGATTATAATTCTCTACTAATAGACCAAAACTACATTTATAGCCTTTTGAGTGACATTTTGTCTCAAAAGTTTTGATACATAATTTTATAGACTGAAAATAAGAGCTCCTTAAACAATGTACAGTCAACGAATCAAATAATGTCAGTTGACTCCTTAGATTTTGGATTAGGTACGCAACCTGCAATACTTATCACAATAAATTGAAGCATTGCAGGTGGCCTACCTTCCTGAAAGTTAAGGAATCAACTGACATTATTTAATTCGCCAACTGTAACATTGAATGCTTCTCTAGATCCATTTATCAAAGTTTTGATGAAGCCCAGTAAACAAGGAATACAAAATAATACATTATCTCCTCATATGGTGTGTTTTTTTTTACTCGCCAACTGCACCACACTGTTTTTTCATTCGCTTACATTTGCGATGAACTACACCAGAGTGTTTTTTGGTAATGGTGCATTGCACCTGATGACCTGGCGCTGCTTCGGTGTGAGCTTTAGTGTAAGCTCCAGTGTATCAGAGCAGAAGACCAAGTGGCAGTGTATGGCAGTGACTGGCAGTGTATGGCTTTGCCTGGCAGTGTATGGCGGTGCCTGGCAGTGTATGGCAGTGTCTGCCAGTGCCTGGCTGTGCGGCAGTGTATGGCAGTGTCTGGCAGTGTCTGGCAGTGTATGGCAGTGCCTGGCAATGTATGGCAGTGTATGGCAGTGCCTGGCAGTGTATGGCAGTGTATGGCAGTGCCTGGCAGTGTATGGCAGTGCCTGGTAGTGTATGGCAGTGCCTGGTAGTGTATGGCAGTGCCTGGTAGTGTATGGCAGTGCCTGGCAGTGTATGGCAGTGCCTGGCAGTGTATGGCAGTGTATGGCAGTGCCTGGCAGTGTATGGCAGCGTATGGCACTGCCTGGCAGTTCCTGGCAGTGTATGGCAGTGTCTGGCAGTGTATGGCAGTGTAGTAGTAGTATCAGTTAAAAAGAGGAGAAAGGCCTGATGCCGGTACCTGTTGGCTGGCGAGTTCGTTCGGTCCGTTGTGGTAGGGGAGGGCAGCCGAGGAGCGTCAAGCCTCAGTTGATTTGGGTTTGACTATACTCTTCCCCTGACTCAAATAAAGAGGTTCTAGATCCAAAAGGATCATCACAGGCATCCAAAAAAAGAATCTTTGAATTCAAGGAAGAACAAGCGATCATTCGACCGATCAAAAACAGGATAATCAAAAATCATGAACAAAAAGTTTTTATCAAAACACAATAAATTTATTTTTTTATTTTTTATTTTCTTGCGATTAGAAAACAAAGGGAAACAAAGAACACATGCAAACCTACACAAACTCATCACGTATTTGTGTGACACTTAAAGATAGAAAAAAATTAAATGGCAAAACATTACATAACAGAAATGTACAGTACTACCTCTGTGAAAAGGTGCATACACTGGTAACTTACAATAATAAAGAGAGATTTTGCAGAAAATTTACAAAGAATCTATTAGGCATTTGCCACAGATGAACTTTTTGAACTTCCAACAGAATAGACTCGAGAATTTGAACATAAAACACAAGATAAGAGAGGAAAATATTGAAGCAAAGCAATCGGTACCTGACAAGCAATGCATTGTGTAAAGATTTCTCTTAAATCAGGTTTGGAAACTGACAAGGGGAGGTCATGATGTGTCCGACGCAGATCTTAATGAAATTTGCATGGAAATGTAGCTTAGGTCCGTCTAATTGAGGATCGAGAATCATTTTTGGCAAATGGGCACATGGGAAGGCAAAAAAAAAAAATCCAAAATTTTGCAAAATTCTGCGAAATTTGAAGTGTGCGATATATTTATCGGATTTTCGGGTCGACTCACCAACAGCACGTATAGCCTACTGGTAAAGTGCTCGACCGACGACACTGAGGTCGTGCGTTCGAACCTCGCGTAGATAGCAATTTTTTGCACTTCCCTTTATAGTTGTTCTGATCCTTAGTGCAATGATTGTGAATCATTGTCATTTTTTTTATTGCATCTTAATTTTATCTTTCTCTCTAATTATTAATATGCAGTTTGTACTTTCAAAGTAATCTTGGCGTCATCATGAGGCCAATAACTTGAAAAGAGCGCACCTGCGCACAGCATATTTTACGGGACCGTCTGTTGGAGACTGTCTCAATCATCACCGAGTTATTTCACCATACACGAGTACTTTCCGAGCGAAAGTTTTGAACAATAAGAAGCTCTTACAGTAAAACAAAAAAATGTGGGACTTTTGACCGAACGTACTTTTGCAGGCCGCTCACTGCTTTGCAGAAATATTTAATGCAACATTCGGATGTTTAGCTGCTTATTGACAGGAAGATTAAATTAAAATGCAATCAAGAAAATGACAATGATTCACAATCATTGCAATAAGGAGCAGAGCAACTATAAAGGGAAGTGCAAAAAGATAACTACCGACACAAGGTTCGAACGCGTGACCTCAGTGCTACCGGTCGAGCACCTGACCAGTTGGCTGCACGAGCTGATGGTGAGGCGTCCCGAAAATCCGATACATATTGCGCACGCTTCAAATTTCGCAGAATTTTGCAAAACTTTGAAATTTTTTTTGCCTTCCCATGTGCCCATTTGCCGAAAATAATGCTCGATCCCCAATTAGACGGACCTAAGCTACATTTTCATGCAAATTAAATTACGATCGGCGCCGGACACATCGTGACCTCCCCTTGTGAGAGGCTGAGAAAATTGAATTTATCATTGATGCAACCAATATACATACGTCAAAAGGACGATAAAGCTAAAGGAGGGCTGAGGGGTGATTACGGAGGATCAGATCGTAATCAGATTGAATGCATTAAATCAAATGAGCTTGCAACTGCGCAACTCGATCGTGCAGGTAACCCCATCATCCTCTCCTCTTCTTACTTCAGTCAACTGAGATTACGACAGCCCTTGACTCATTGGCTCCTTTCATCCGTCTCCATCGTTATGCGGGGCTTGAAGCGATTCGCTCAGTGAAGCCACCCATAAGGTTAAAATATACTTGATCCAATTACGATAACGATAATAATCTGATCTTCCGTAGTCACCCCTCAAGTGTGTTGCTCGATGTTTTTCAGGTCAGTGAAAAATACAAAGACATTATCTTCAAAGAATTGTTTCAGTTGAGGGACTGGAAGAGAATTGTTCGCATCTTAAAATCTTTCTCTTTTTTTTTTTTTTTTTTTTTAAATTCAGTCAGAGGGTTGAAAAGTTTAGTTCTATTTGCCCAGGGTCAAACATACATGACCAACAATCCAATCTGTCCTCAACAACAGACAAATTTAATTTCTTCCATGATTGTTAAACTTCTGATTTGAAAATTTGCGAAGAATCGCCAAAGATAAAGACAAGACAAGACTAATTTTTCTTAAAATTAACACTCAGTTGATCATAAATATAGAAAACATTTATTCAACAACTTAGTAGCTTGTTTCTATGATAACTTTATAAGTATTTGTAGGGCTCCACTGAATACATTGTGATTTTTACAATTAGAGCATACTGTTGTTGCTATCATATTTTGAAAGACCGGAAAGTAAATCAAGGTTCCCATTGAAGTGTATAATTGTAATCATTAATCAATCATGCAAATGCAATAAACTAACAAATTGAAATTCTGCTTCAAATCAAGTCCTCCTGAGACAAAAGATAAAATAAAAAGAAACAATAGTAAAACGTAATGATGAAAATAATGGAACAAACTTATACAGGAACAAATTAAAATTAAGAGAAGAGGATTATGAGTTTTGAGAAATAGCACTTTCACTTATTTCCTCTTTGCAGTCTTGTTTTACTGACAACCCTTCACTCTGTCCTTGCGAAGCAGTCAATGATTTCATTTCACTTCTCCACCTTTCTTTTTCCGCTTTGAAATCGTCCTTCTCTTTCTGCAAAAGTTCCTCTAGTTCTGTAACTTTCTTGCCCCATCTCTCCTCAATTTGCTTGAATAGAATGTCACTTGTATGAGCGTACTCTAGAAGTTGTTGCTCTGTGGGGAAGAAAAACAATCAGAAAATTAATAAATTCAAATGAATCCAATGGGACAGTTGCAAGGGTGTGAATTTTTTTTTATTTTTGAAAAAAATGAGAACATTTGATAAGCTGAGAACAACGGGACCTTCGATTTTTTCCTCAGTGTCCCCGTTTTGGATACACCAAAATTTGCAAAACTTGTGTCTTGTGATGTGACAACGTAGAATCTCCATATGAAGCAGTGTATTTTGAGTTGAAATTGCATCTCCGGAACTATGAAACCTAGGTAGAAACCAGAAGCATCCTTGTTTAATGTTTACTGCTCACTACGTACTTTCATTTGCATACTAATAAAGCTAAGTTCAGACACTCATTGCTGTCCCATTAAGCAGAAAATCATGAATTACAGAAACCTGTAATTTTTACTGATACAACTCCAAATTACACATGATTTTTTCTTTGCATAGTTACGCCTTTATTTTAGAACCAATTTGGCCCGTTTATGGCTCAAAAAATCAAGCAAAAACTTAAGCAGGTGCTGACATTCCGATTTTTTGTCTATTATTCGTCTGTTCAGAGAAAGCAGCTGAATACCGTCAAAAAACGGCTATTTTCAGAGCCAGCGACAAGTAATGCCATCTATCAGATTAAAATTTTCGGGAGTTTGCCATGGAATCACCTTAAAAAGTGCTGGCTAACCACAGTAAAGAAATTTTGCACTTCATCACGTTCCTGTTAAAAAAGTAGCCTTACATTGTGACTTGGGAGTGCTTTCAGTCATAAATTTTAATCCAACATTTAAAATGGGTGCAAACTGATCCACTACAAACAAATATGTGAAATAAAACTCACTCATTAAATGCCGTAAAGAGCTGATCTCTTGTGAGTGCTTTTGATTGATACTCTCTAATTGTAAGCGTAGATTTTGAATTAATGCATCTTTGTTTCCTGCATTGGCTAATTTTGACAGCATGCCTCCCAGTGAATCAGCGACAAGTGGCACTAGCTGGAAAAGAGAAAACTGGGATGAACTGATTGTTTGGTCCAGCAATTGAAATGTAGAAACAAATCAATTGATATAATTAACGATTCGACACTAATAGTAGTTCATCAAGAATATAACAATAAAAAACATGTTGGGATGGGATCAAAGCTAAAAACAGCCAACTTAAACAGTATTTCTAGGTCACTGTGTACGGAGTTTGTTCACTAGGTCTGTGTCTTAACTCTCCTTATGTCCCTACTACTGTTTTTGTCCAAGCGTTGCTTGGAGTGTGTGCATTGTTGTACACTTCTTTTTATTTGACTAATGAGTGATGATTGGTGTAATTTAGCCCTGAAACAACCCATATTTACTTTTTAATTCTTTTTAGCTTTCTAAAGTTTTTAACATCTCTTGGCAATAATGGGTTGTCACTAAATTGCAACTTTTCAGGAAGCAATAAAAACATTTTTTGTTTTGCCTGTTTTTCTGCTCAAACTTTTGGTTGGCGCTTCTACGATAAGAAGTAACTTCCTGAACCAAGACAAAGTTTAAACCTCAAATTTTAAGGAGAAAAAACAATTGCAAAATTAGCCTTGCCACAGAGTGAACTTTCTATTGCAAAAATAAAAAAATAAAAAAAAAAAAAAAAATATTAAGTTCAATTTTTTTACACTAATATTTTTAAGTGCCTGGCGCTTGTCTAGAGGCTTGCATCCTGACACATTTAAACCATTTTAACCCCTCCTCTTCTTCTTCAAGAAAAATGTATGATTTTGATTTGATCTTCTATGATATGATGATTGACTAAGATGGGTTAACAAAGAACAAAACTGTAATGAGCGGAAAGTTACCTGCTGCACAGAAAAATTGAACAATCTTGTTGCGTTGCCCTCATGATCAAAAGAGGTTGGGTTAAGACGAAGGCTCCTTGCTTCAGTTTCCATCCCAATTGGCCTTTCGATTAAGGAATTGAAATTCGTCTGCTCATCGAGTTCCGAATAAGTTGTTTTGAGAGGATTCGCATCGTTGATACCGGACAAGTACTTCTTTCTATTCGTTGGATTTAACGTTTTTGCACTCACAGAGGAATCATTTTGATTTGTTTTGTTCAGTTCTCGCCTTAATAAAGTCTGCAACTGTGAGGCGGAGATCTCTTCATCTGATTCTTCAGAGACCGGTTCACTTGGAATACAATCAGAGACTGATTCACTTGGAGTATAATTTTTAGAACCGCTAACTAATTCTCGGATTTGTTTGCCACGTGCGATGTAATCATTCGGAAACTCCTGATTCGTTCCAATAAATTGTTCTCTCTTGACAGTGCCCAAAAAATTTTCCAAGCTTCTTCTGTTGGCAGAAGAAGTTTTACTAGTGGAGGAGGCATCATCCCCGAAACTGATTCGAAGATTGTTATCTTCCGATTTTTGAACATCCAACCGTAGCTCTTTGGAACTGAAAACAGTCGAATCATTTGATCTCAACCCCACAACTTTTCCCTGGAGTCTCTGCATCAACTTTTGCGCGGAAAGTTCTAATTTCTGATCTTTCCTTGCAGTTTTAAACGAGGAACTAATATCTTGACTAAGTTCTGGATCTGTGCTTCCTTCTTGAGCAATATCGTCCGCTAATTTTACATTGCGTTTGTTGATTAGGCCATTGTTAAGCTGTTCAATGATAATTTTTGATTTCTTCAATTTCTCATCCGAACAAGAGGCAGAATCATTGTCGGCATCGCAGCTGGGATCTCTCTCTCGCCTCTTCACCCTCGGCCGCTTCAATTTTTTTTCCTTAAAACTTTTGGGTCCAACCAATTTTTTTGATTCATATTTTACTTCCTGTGACAACAAGAAATTTAATTAAATTAAAATTTAAATTAAGTAGTAGTAGTAGTAGTAGTAGTAAAGTCCAGCCGCCCAAACACGCGGCTCGTTAAGTCTTGATGTACTTATATATTACAAAGATTCATGACAACAAACCATACCCTCATCCTGCCAGGGAATACATTGGGTAGAGCTCGATTCACGAAAGGAGGCCAGCGACAGATCATAGAGCTCGCTGCCCAAAGACAAGTACCCACTCATGCACAAGCACAAAAACACAAACTCGTCTCTCCACAGAAAAGCTTAGATCCGTCGCAGGCCTCCCTACGTGAAACAACCTCTAACCACCATAACAAATATGGAACATTTTTAGGTTAGAGTAAAAGTAACTACTTTTTCTATGATACATGATGTGTTTTGCTTGTAGCTTTGACATCATCGTAACACACCAAAAAAGATGGGAAATGACATGAGTGCACCCAGAGTCCATATACTATGAGAGTTGCGCCATGTCGGAATCCGTTTCTGATTGGCTCTCAGATTTAGGCTGTCAAGAAAGCCCCAAGAGGCAAATGCAAATGGCGGCAGGTTGGTTTACTTTTCGCGTACTCGCTTTTATTACACATTTACAGTAACAGTAACCGTAGTGCGTGAAAAGTGGGCACGTTTGAAGGAGAGACGGGTGAGGAAAATCCACGGTATCTCACAATGTATTGGCCAAATTTAAAAAACTATAGCTCGTTAGAAAGCTCAGAGTACGCCTGTTTCATAATTGGGTTTTTTTTTTTTTTTTTTTTTTTTTTTTTTTTTTTTTTTTTTCAAGCATTGATAGTCTCAGAGAAAAACATTAGGTAAACTTACTTAAAAATCCATCCTCATCGGAAGAAAATTGAAAAAAGATAAGAAGAAGCATAATGCAGAATTCAGATTTTACCTGATCTAAGTTTCTCATAGTGACTGAAGGGTTGAGATTTCCAGACTTAATTACAGTGTTCTTTGCTTGAAGCTTCTGTGGGTCATACTGTAAGGAATGAAGGAGAAATAAAAACTGCATTGATCGTAATGTGCTCAGTGTAGTGTTTCAACAGGTGGGAATAATCCTAGCTGAGTAAATTACCGATTAGAAATAATCTCAGTTTTCTTTTTCTTAGTCTTAATCTCTATTTCACTGTTTACACTTTCTTTGATATATTTCTCATAAAGGGTTAAAATTAAAGGGAAAACTTCAATCTACTTGTCTTGAAAAATCAATATCCTTGAAGGAAATCAATATTTTTAAATAATTAGAATTATTGAATTATATTATAAATTGCGGACAGGAGAATACGACACAATACAAACGCAAAATTTCAACTTGGACAGTTTGAGATTGATGTAGAAAAATAGGAGAGGGCAAAAAAAAGGTATGTTTTGACCTCACCTCCTGCTCTTTAATTGTAAAACCTTTCAGATGCTTGAGTTCATCAGAACATCTGTCTATGGAATTTTGCCCCCCCCCCCTCCCCCCTCAAAACAACAGCATTTTCTTTTACTAAAGTTCAGCTTCCACAGTTTTGGTCAGAAATGGTATTCAGATATGTTTTGTAGAAAAAGACAGGAATCAAAAATATTTAGAGAAAATTGCAGACAACAATAATGAAAAAATATGAACAGAATTACCTGAGGCAACATCAATTTAAGGCATTCACTGTAATTCTCAGGGTTAAATTCAGTTTTTGATGAGGCATAAACAAAAGTTCCGAACCGATACTCCAGATTATTGATATGTTTCTGTACCTCCACGAGAGCATTTTGATAGCTTTTTTGATCTTTAATATTCGGCAAATTGACATCAGTTGGACTCTTCTTGCTAAATAGATAAATTGACTTTGATGGCACCCAAGCCCTGAAACAAAGAGACCAAATACTTTAGCCGCAGAGTCGAAACAAGTAGTGATAATTTCTGTTCATAAAGAAGCCACTCATTAGAAATATGTACCAACTTTTAATGCCAGTTAAGAAGCTTCTCAATCAGCTACAAATGATAAGCCAACTTGAATGGGTGTCATGGACGACCTGTTTTGACGCCCTTGTTGAAGCGGATTGCACGGAAAAAATATGAATGTTAAAATTTCAAAAATATGCTAAAAACTGGGAATGCACTTTACATTACAAAAATAGCATTTTAAGAATTTCCGATTCACCAAAAAATATTGCTGATCTAGCAATATTTTTTACCACTCTAGCAATATTTTTTACTAAATAAGATGCAATTTTTGAATGGGAAGTATAATACCGGTTTTAAGCATTTTTTTTTTGCAATTTTAACACAATATTGTTTTCTGTGTTTCAAAATTCTTGAGGTACAAGAGAAAGTACTGCAATCTATCAGTAAGAAATGGAAAAGTACAATGACTCTCAAATGAAAGTATCCTGGTCAAAATTCTCAATGTTAAATTTTTCCGTTGTTTTGACGAGAATTTACAATTTTTCAAGACTAAAATTGGGCATTCTGCTTAGTCCTTGAACGCTTAAAAGTCACAAAATTTCTCAAAGCTTACGGATATTTGAAGGAGTAAAACTTTTGACCAGGAACTTTCTTTTGAAAGTCAAAGTACACACGGAAGGTAGGGCATTAAAAAAAAACCAAAGTTATTTGATGCCTTACTCCCAAGAGTTTTTCTCATTCCTTTGGTCCTTCTGATGAAGAAAAAAATAAGGTGTTTGCGCTACGGGGCAGCACTTAATAACAATTCAAAAAATTTTTGTACAGGAACAAGTTTGCCGAAAGAGCTCTAAAATTCATCATGTTAATCTTAAGTATGGAATATTCCAGAAGAATTACAATAGGGCTGTTGCACACTTTTGCTATAAACGATTTAATAGTTGATTCTGGTGTAAAAACCTCGACAAATAACAATGGCAGCACTAAAAAATTCCGAAATCCACTCTTAAACTCCATAAACGCTTTTATTTATGAGGGCGTAATGGTGGCCGAGGGCAGTAACAATGGGAGATTTCCATCTTAATTTCGTCACTCTTTTTATGCTGACAAGGATGATTCACAGTGTAATTAGTCATCAGAGTGATGATCCACATCCGATGAATGGTACCACAACACCTAGCGACACCGGTGTCAGATTAAAGTCGTCTCTTATTGGTCACTTTTGATGGAGCTACAGTATTATTAGATGAGAATCTCCCATTGTTACTACCCTCAGTCACCATTACGCCCGCGCAAATAAAAGCGCTTATCGAGTTTAGGAGTGGATTTCGGAAGTTTTTAGTGCTGCCATTGTTATTTTTGGAGGTTTTTACACCTGAATCAACTATTAAATCGCTTATAGCAAAAGTGTGCAACAGCCCCATTCCAGCAATGACTTTTGAATGCGTTCAGATATCGAGCTGTTATTTCGGCCAAATTACTCCATTTTTACATTGCTTTCCAACAAAGTATCACAAGATAGTGTTTGGCAATGCTTTAAAATTGACCCAGGGAGCTGATTCTGCTCATGTGGGCGAGATGAGACAAGGTAGCGGAAATTGACCAATTTCATTGGTTTAAACGGCGTCACAAGACAAATTTTGGTAATCATGTCGTATGCGATCTACCGGCGAAGTGCGGTCTCCGGAAACCCGTACGCGGTCTACCCGGGAAAAAACCGCATGCGGACTTACGATGACGGATATTTTAAATTTTTAAATATGTAGCCATAGTTTCCATAGAGATATATTCATTTCATAAAATTTTCATTTTCGTTTGTCTTTACGATCTGATAAATCTTAATGCTGCATACGCTCGATGAGATCGATGCCACCGTTCGTTGGGACGGGCAAAAGTACTTTCGAATTTGCAGGTAGAGCCACCTATTCGCGCTGGTACTTTTAAAAAAAGTTCTTTTTCATTCGCAGGTGGAGACACCCCTTTAAAGCAGAAAATAGTTCGAAACATGCGTGGTAAGTGGTAAGAAATAGTGGTAGACCGCATATGACACTCTTGCTTTCAAGGTAGATCGCATATGACACTCCATATTTTAAGGTAGATCGCATACGACATGATTACCCAAATTTTGAGTCATTCGTTGGATGGAAAAGTCATTCTTCTGAACCAAACGACTCAAGCAACTCCAAATCTGTCAAATGACCCTGTTTAAACTAATGTGAATGGTCGATTTCCTCTAGGGCGCCTTTATTCCGATTTTTGAGAGACTCTGTTCCATTTCAAAGCATCATATTTTGAGAGGCCTCGTTGGAAAGGGTATGAAAAATGGAGTAATCTGACGGAATAAACAGCTTGAGATCTAGAATCGATCAGAAGCTATTGCTAAAATTGTAAATCAGTTCCAGTTTTAAAGGCCCACACAACTGGCCCATTGAAAAGAAACAAAAATTGATAGAGCTAAGAAGACAGAAAATTAAAACGTACCTGCTGTAATCATTAAAAAACTTCACTTCTACAATACAATTATTTTTAGTGTCCATCTTCCAGTGGAAAACTTTGCTCGGCCAGAATGGATAGCCTTTGAACTTGGCCCACACTAGTAAATGCGGCTGACGACAAGCCTCCAGAAAGCTTTCAGCAATGTTGACATCAAAAGATTTCTTGAAACAATCCACACAGCGTTCCAGCTGATTCATTTTACTCTTACATCGGACCAAAATTGATTTGGAAACAGTCGTGAGAGGCGAGTTCACTAAGCAGAAAGAGAAATAAATAAGCAATATAAATAACTACTTAGGTTCAAAGCTTGTAAGGTGTATCC
Organism: Trialeurodes vaporariorum; assembly: GCA_011764245.1. NCBI lineage: Eukaryota > Metazoa > Arthropoda > Insecta > Hemiptera > Aleyrodidae > Trialeurodes > Trialeurodes vaporariorum. The sequence goes on from VMOF01000001.1 coordinate 4,478,204, forward strand.
AAAGGTTGAAAATTTCTGATTTATAATTTGAAAATACTGCTGGAAATATTTTCAAAAAAATAAACTTATGTGGAAATGTTTTTTGCCATACCGGGTTCTTAATGTTGCTTGCACAGCTCATGATTATTCAATGTGTGGGAATAGTTTCAATATTTTGAAGTTCAATATTTCTATGAAAACATTAATCCTTATTGTTATGATTGTCATTTTTATTTTTAACAAAAATTCATCATTATTATAAAAAAAAACTAGGAATATTTTCAGGAGAGAATTTACTTTACTGGGAATATTTATGACAATTAAAACACTAAGATATATACTCCATTAATATTATAAGATGTCAAATGACACAATTTTTACCTTGATTAAAATAGAATATTCTATCTGAGGTTCGTACTCTTAAATGCTCCCCCAGAGGTAAAATATTCCCCATAGTTTTCATCGCAATGATAATTAAAAAAAAAAAAAGGAAAAAAATTGAAGAACAACAAAACATTTTTATGCAGTTAAACCTGGGGAAGCAAGACAGAAATAATTATCAATACACTTGCATCGAATCTTCGAAAAAAGCAAAAAACAAAAAATAAAAACTTGGTAATTAACGAAACGAAGGTTAAATAGCGCTCCAGAAAGCTTGTGCTAAGCGTTGAGCAGTTCATGCGGTGCTTACCTCCATTATAGATGATACTATTATGGTGAATCCATTTAACATCAGCAAGGAATGATTCTGTAGACCCGTAAAGTTTTTTGTCAATATTGTACTGAATTTTTTTCAGGTTCACAGGATTTACAATGTAGTCGCGGTAGTCAGGGAATGCGGTTGTATCTACAGGTTCTCTAAAGACTTCTGCTCCTTGTAAGGATTTAAGGAATTCAACAGTCTTTGTTAGAAGGGAACAGAATTCATCTGCAGATATAAGCTTCATTGTTTCTGATTGATTTTCAAAGTTTTCCATTTTTACACTTGTTGTACATTCAGGACAAAGCCAGTTGTTTGACTCCTGTGAAAAGATGAAAAAAGGCACATTAGGTGAATTTAAAATCAAATGGATTGCATAGATAACTCTGGGGACATGGTTACAGTTTGATTCTTAAAATTGAGGCGTTTTATGTAAAAAGGGGTTCTTTGAAGTTTTGTAATTGGAAGAAAAACGCATTCAAAGTTTTGTAACTAGATTTCTACCAATTGAGCCATCCAGATGGTAAATGTAAATTTTTTTCCTAAGACTAGGTTCATTTACACACATAATGACTCAAAGTTTGTCAAAATCCGTGTATTTCTGTGTTTTACACAACAGTTTGAAGTTGACCCCAAGGAGCCCCTTTTTACGCAATGAGTGCGAGAAAAAAACCTTGAAACGCGAGAGGTCTCTCTCTCACACTCGCAGTCGCTTACGGGAAAAATTTGGGAAATGGACGGAACCGCCAAAGGACGCAATGAGTGCGAGTGAGAAACCTTAAAACGCGAGAGGTCTCTCTCTCGCACTCGCAGATGCTTACGGGAACACTTTGGGAAACGGACCGAACCGCCATAAGACGCAATGAGTGCGAGAGAGAAATCTTGAAACGCGAAAGGTCTCTCTCTCTCGCACTCCTAGTCGCTTACGGAAACACTTTGGGAAACGGACCGAACCGCCATAAGACGCAATGAGTGCGAGAGAGAAACCTTAAAACGCGAGAGGTCTCTCTTTCGCACTCGCAGTTGCTTACGGAAATAATTTGGGTAACGAACCGAACCGCAATAAGACGCAATGAGTGCAAGAGAGAAACCTTGAACCGCGAGAGGTCTCTCTCTCGCAGTCGCTTACGGGAATGATTTGAGAAACGGACCGAACCGCCATAAGACGCAATGAGTGCGAGTGAGAAATCTTAAAACGTGAGAGGTCTCTCTCTCGCACTCGCAGTCGCTTACGGGAACACTTTGGGAAACGGACCGAACCGCCATAAGACGCAATGAGTGCGAGAGAGAAACCTTGAAACGCGAGACGTCTCCCTCTCGCACTCGCAGTTGCTCAAGGGAACACTTTGGGAAACGGACCGAACCGCCATAAGACGCAATGAGTGCGAGAGAGAAACCATGAAACGCGAGAGGTCTCTCTCTCGCAGTCGCTTACGGGAATGATTTGAGAAACGGACCGAACCGCCATAAGACGCAATGAGTGCGAGTGAGAAATCTTAAAACGTGAGAGGTCTCTCTCTCGCACTCGCAGTCGCTTACGGGAACACTTTGGGAAACGGACCGAACCGCCATAAGACGCAATGAGTGCGAGAGAGAAACCTTGAAACGCGAGACGTCTCTCTCTCGCACTCGCAGTTGCTCAAGGGAACACTTTGGGGAAAAGGACCGAACCGCCATAAGACGCAATGAGTGCGAGAGAGAAACCTTGAAACGCGAGGGGTCTCTCTCTCGCACTCGCAGTCGCTTACGGGAACACTTTGGGAAACGGACCGAACCGCCATAAGACGCAATGAGTGCGAGAATGAAACCATGAAACGCGAGAGGTCTCTCTCTCGCACTCGCAGTTGCTTACGGGAATACTTTAAGAAACGGACCGAACCACCATAAGACGCAATGAGTGCGAGAGAGAAATCTTGAAACGCGAAAGGTCTCTCTCTCTCGCACTCCTAGTCGCTTACGGAAAAACTTTTGGGGAAAAGGACCCCAACCGCCATAAGACGCAATGAGTGCGAGAGAGAAACCTTAAAACGCGAGAGGTCTCTCTTTCGCACTCGCAGTTGCTTACGGAAATAATTTGGGTAACGAACCGAACCGCAATAAGACGCAATGAGTGCGAGAGAGAAACCTTGAACCGCGAGAGGTCTCTCTCTCGCACTCGCAGTCGCTTACGGGAATATTTTGGAGAACGGACCCAACCGCCATACGACGCAATGAGTGCGAGAGAGAAACCTTGAAACGCGAGAGGTCTCTCTCTCGCACTCGCAGTCGCTTACGGGAACACTTCGGGAAACGGACCGAACCCCCATAAGACGCAATGAGTGCGAGAGAGAAACCTTGAAACGCGAGAGGTCTCTCTCTCGCACTCGCAGTTGCTCAAGGGAACACTTTGGGAAACGGACCGAACCGCCATAAGACGCAATGAGTGCGAGAGAGAAACCTTGAAACGCGAGGGGTCTCTCTGTCGCACTCGCAGTCGCTTACGGGAACACTTTGGGAAACGGACCGAACCGCCATAAGACGCAATGAGTGCGAGAGAGAAACCATGAAACGCGAGAGGTCTCTCTCTCGCACTCGCAGTTGCTTACGGGAATACTTTGGGAAACGGACCGAACCACCATAAGACGGAATGAGTGCGAGAGAGAAACCTTGAAACGCGAGAGGTCTCTCTCTCGCACTCGCAGTCGCTTACGGGAATATTTTGGGAAACGGACCCAACCACCATAAGACGCAATGAGTGCGAGAGGGGAAAACCCTTTAAACGCGAGAGGTCTCTCTCTCGCAGTCGCTTACGGGAATGATTTGAGAAACGGACCAAACCGCCATAAGACGCAATGAGTGCGAGTGAGAAATCTTAAAACGTGAGAGGTCTCTCTCTCGCACTCGCAGTCGCTTACGGGAATATTTTGGAGAACGGACCCAACCGCCATACGACGCAATGAGTGCGAGAGAGAAACCTTGAAACGCGAGAAGTCTCTCTCTCGCACTCGCAGTTGCTCAAGGGAACACTTTGGGAAACGGACCGAACCGCCATAAGACGCAATGAGTGCGAGAGAGAAACCTTGAAACGCGAGGGGTCTCTCTGTCGCACTCGCAGTCGCTTACGGGAACACTTTGGGAAACGGACCGAACCGCCATAAGACGCAATGAGTGCGAGAGAGAAACCTTGAAACGCGAGGGGGTTTTTCTCGCACTCGCAGTCGCTTACGGGAACACTTTGGGAAACGGACCGAACCGCCATAAGACGCAATGAGTGCGAGAATGAAACCATGAAACGCGAGAGGTCTCTCTCTCGCACTCGCAGTTGCTTACGGGAATACTTTAAAAAACGGACCGAACCACCATAAGACGCAATGAGTGCGAGAGAGAAACCTTGAAACGCGAGAGGTCTCTCTCTCGCACTCGCAGTTGCTTACGGGGAAAACTTTTGGGGAAAAGGACCGAACCACCATAAGACGCAATGAGTGCGAGAGAGAAACCTTGAAACGCGAGAGGTCTCTCTCTCGCACTCGCAGTAGCTTACGGGAATATTTTGGAGAACGGACCCAACCGCCATACGACGCAATGAGTGCGAGAGAGAAACCTTGAAAAACGAGAGGCCTCTCTCTCGCACTCGCAGTCGCTTACCGGAACACTTTGGGAAACGGACCGAACCGCCATAAGACGCAATGAGTGCGAGAGAGAAAGCTTGAAACGCGAGAGGTCTCTCTCTCGCACTCGCAGTTGCTTACGGGAATACTTTGGGAAACGGACCGAACCACCATAAGACGCAAAGAGTGCGAGAGAGAAACCCTTTAAACGCGAGAGGTCTCCCCTCTCGCACTCGCAGTTGCTTACGGGAAAACTTTGGGGAAAAGGACCTATAACCACCATAAGACGCAATGAGTGCGAGAGAGAAGCCTTGAAACGCGAGAGGTCTCTCTCTCGCACTCGCAGTCGCTTACGGGAACACTTTGGGAAACGGACCGAACCGCCATAAGACGCAATGAGTGCGAGAATGAAACCATGAAACGCGAGAGGTCTCTCTCTCGCACTCGCAGTTGCTTACGGGAATACTTTAAGAAACGGACCGAACCACCATAAGACGCAATGAGTGCGAGAGAGAAACCTTGAAACGCGAGAGGTCTCTCTCTCGCACTCGCAGTCGCTTACGGGAATATTTTGGAGAACGGACCCAAGCACCATACGACGCAATGAGTGCGAGAGAGAAACCTTGAAACGCAAGAGGCCTCTCTCTCGCACTCGCAGTCGCTTACCGGAACACTTTGGGAAACGGACCGAACCGCCATAAGACGCAATGAGTGCGAGAGAGAAACCTTGAAACGCGAGAGGTCTCTCTCTCGCACTCGCAGTTGCTTACGGGAATACTTTGGGAAACGGACCGAACCACCATAAGACGCAATGAGTGCGAGAGAGAAACCTTGAAACGCGAGAGGTCTCTCTCTCGCAGTCGCAGTCGCTTACGGGAACACTTTGGAAAACGGACCGAACCACCATAAGACGCAATGAGTGCGAGAGAGAAACCTTGAAACGCGAGAGGTCTCTCTCTCGCACTCGCAGTCGCTTACGGGAATATTTTTGGGGAAAGGACCCAACCGCCATACGACGCAATGAGTGCGAGAGAGAAACCTTGAAACGCGAGAGGTCTCTCTCTCGCACCCCGCAGTCGCTTACCCGGAAAACTTTGGGAAACGGACCGAACCGCCATAAGACGCAATGAGTGCGAGAGAGAAACCTTGAAACGCGAGAGGTCTCTCTCTCGCACTCGCAGTTGCTTAAGGGAATACTTTGGGAAACGGACCGAACCACCATAAGACGCAATGAGTGCGAGAGAGAAACCTTGAAACGCGAGAGGTCTCCCTCTCTCGCACTCGCAGTTGCTTACGGGAACACTTTGGGAAACGGACCTAACCACCATAAGACGCAATGAGTGCGTGAGAGAAACCTTGAAACGCGAGAGGTCTCTCTCTAGCACTCGCAGTCGCTTACGGGAATATTATGGGGAAAAGGACCGAACCGCCATAAGACGCAATGAGTGCGAGAGAGAAACCTTTAAACGCGAGAGGTCTCTCTCTCGCACTCGCAGTCGCTTACGGGAATATTTTGGAGAACGGACCCAACCGCCATACGACGCAATGAGTGCGAGAGAGAAACCTTGAAAAACGAGAGGTCTCTCTCTCGCACTCGCAGTCGCTTACCGGAACACTTTGGGAAACGGACCGAACCGCCATAAGACGCAATGAGTGCGAGAGAGAAAAACCCTTTAAACGCGAGAGGTCTCTCCCTCGCACTCGCAGTTGCTTACGGGAATACTTTGGGAAACGGACCGAACCACCATAAGACGCAATGAGTGCGAGAGAGAAACCTTGAAACGCGAGAGGTCTCCCTCTCTCGCACTCGCAGTCGCTTACGGGAAAAATTTGGGAAATGGACGGAACCGCCAAAGAACGCAATGAGTGCGAGTGAGAATCTTAAAACGCGAGAGGTCTCTCTCTCGCACTCGCAGATGCTTACGGGAACACTTTGGGAAACGGACCGAACCGCCATAAGACGCAATGAGTGCGAGAGAGAAATCTTGAAACGCGAAAGGTCTCTCTCTCTCGCACTCCAGTCGCTTACGGAAAACACTTTGGGAAACGGACCGAACCGCCATAAGACGCAATGAGTGCGAGAGAGAAACCTTAAAACGCGAGAGGTCTCTCTTTCGCACTCGCAGTTGCTTACGGAAAAAATTTGGGGAACGAACCGAACCGCAATAAGACGCAATGAGTGCGAGAGAGAAACCTTGAACCGCGAGAGGTCTCTCTCTCGCAGTCGCTTACGGGAATGATTTGAGAAACGGACCGAACCGCCATAAGACGCAATGAGTGCGAGTGATCTTAAAACGTGAGAGGTCTCTCTCTCGCACTCGCAGTCGCTTACGGGAACACTTTGGGAAAAAGGACCGAACCGCCATAAGACGCAATGAGTGCGAGAGAGAAACCTTGAAACGCGAGACGTCTCTCTCTCGCACTCGCAGTTGCTCAAGGGAACACTTTGGGAAACGGACCGAACCGCCATAAGACGCAATGAGTGCGGGGAGAGAAACCATGAAAAGCGAGAGGTCTCTCTCTCGCAGTCGCTTACGGGAATGATTTGAGAAACGGACCGAACCGCCATAAGACGCAATGAGTGCGAGGAGAAATCTTAAAACGTGAGAGGTCTCTCTCTCGCACTCGCAGTCGCTTACGGGGAAAACTTTGGGGAAAAGGACCGAACCGCCATAAGACGCAATGAGTGCGAGAGAGAAACCTTGAAACGCGAGACGTCTCTCTCTCGCACTCGCAGTTGCTCAAGGGAACACTTTGGGAAACGGACCGAACCGCCATAAGACGCAATGAGTGCGAGAGAGAAACCTTGAAACGCGAGGGGTCTCTCTCTCGCACTCGCAGTCGCTTACGGGAACACTTTGGGAAACGGACCGAACCGCCATAAGACGCAATGAGTGCGAGAATGAAACCATGAAACGCGAGAGGTCTCTCTCTCGCACTCGCAGTTGCTTACGGGAATACTTTAAGAAACGGACCGAACCACCATAAGACGCAATGAGTGCGAGAGAGAAACCTTGAAACGCGAGAGGTCTCTCTCTCGCACTCGCAGATGCTTACGGGAACACTTTTGGGGAAAAGGACCGAACCGCCATAAGACGCAATGAGTGCGAGAGAGAAATCTTGAAACGCGAAAAATTTTCTCTCTCGCACTCCTAGTCGCTTACGGAAACACTTTGGGAAACGGACCGAACCGCCATAAGACGCAATGAGTGCGAGAGAGAAACCTTAAAACGCGACAGGTCTCTCTTTCGCACTCGCAGTTGCTTACGGAAATAATTTGGGTAACGAACCGAACCGCAATAAAACCCAATGAGTGCGAGAGAGAAACCTTGAACCGCGAGAGGTCTCTCTCTCGCATCGCTTACGGGAATTATTTGAGAAACGGACCGAACCGCCATAAGACGCAATGAGTGCGAGAGAGAAACCTTGAAACGCGAGAGGTCTCTCTCTCGCACTCGCAGTCGCTTACGGGAATATTTTGGAGAACGGACCCAACCGCCATACGACGCAATGAGTGCGAGAGAGAAACCTTGAAACGCGAGAGGTCTCTCTCTCGCACTCGCAGTCGCTTACGGGAACACTTTGGGAAACGGACCGAACCCCCCTAAGACGCAATGAGTGCGAGAGAGAAACCTTTAAACGCGAGAGGTCTCTCTCTCGCACTCGCAGTTGCTCAAGGGAACACTTTTGGGGAAAAGGACCGAACCGCCATAAGACGCAATGAGTGCGAGAGAGAAACCTTGAAACGCGAGGGGTCTCTCTGTCGCACTCGCAGTCGCTTACGGGGAAAACTTTGGGAAACGGGCCGAACCGCCATAAGACGCAATGATTTCGAGAGAGAAACCTTGAAACGCGAGAGGGCTCCCCCCTCTCGCACTCGCAGTCGCTTACAAAAATTTGGGAAATGGGCGGGAAACCCCCAAAGAACGCAATGAGTGCGAGTGAGAATCTTAAAAAGCGAGAGGTCTCTCTCTCGCATCGCAGATGCTTACGGGAACACTTTGGGAAACGGACCGAACCGCCCCTAAGACGCAATGAGTGCGAGAGAGAAACTTGAAACGCGAAAAGGTTTTCTCTCTCGCACTCCTAGTCGCTTACGGAAACACTTTGGGAAACGGACCGAACCGCCATAAGACGCAATGAGTGCGAGAGAGAAACCTTAAAAGCGAGAGGTCTCTCTTTCGCACTCGCAGTTGCTTACGGAAAAAATTTGGGTAACGAACCGAACCGCCAAAAAGACGCAATGAGTGCGAGAGAGAAACCTTGAACCGCGAGAGGTCTCTCTCTCGCAGTCGCTTACGGGGAAAGATTTGAGAAACGGACCGAACCGCCATAAGACGCAATGAGTGCGAGTGATCTTAAAACGTGAGAGGTCTCTCTCTCGCACTCGCAGTCGCTTACGGGAACACTTTTGGGGAAAAGGACCGAACCGCCATAAGACGCAATGAGTGCGAGAGAGAAACCTTGAAACGCGAGACGTCTCTCTCTCGCACTCGCAGTTGCCCAAAGGGGAAAACTTTGGGAAACGGACCGAACCGCCATAAGACGCAATGAGTGCGAGAGAGAAACCATGAAACGCGAGAGGTTTTCTCTCTCGCAGTCGCTTACGGGAATGATTTGAGAAAAGGACCGAACCGCCATAAGACGCAATGAGTGCGAGTGAGAAATCTTAAAACGTGAGAGGTCTCTCTCCCCGCACTCGCAGTCGCTTACGGGAACACTTTGGGAAACGGACCGAACCGCCATAAGACGCAATGAGTGCGAGAGAGAAACCTTGAAACGCGAGACGTCTCTCTCTCGCACTCGCAGTTGCTCAAAGGGGAAAACTTTTGGGGAAAAGGAAACCCAACCGCCATAAGACGCAATGAGTGCGAGAGAGAAACCTTGAAACGCGAGGGGTCTCTCTCTGCACTCGCAGTCGCTTACGGGAACACTTTTGGGGAAAAGGACCGAACCGCCATAAGACGCAATGAGTGCGAGAATGAACCATGAAACGCGAGAGGTTTTCTCTCTCGCACTCGCAGTTGCTTACGGGAATACTTTAAGAAACGGACCGAACCACCATAAGACGCAATGAGTGCGAGAGAGAAACCTTGAAACGCGAGAGGTCTCTCTCTCGCACTCGCAGATGCTTACGGGAACACTTTGGGAAAAGGACCGAACCGCCATAAGACGCAATGAGTGCGAGAGAGAAATTTGAAACGCGAAAGGTCTCTCTCTCTCGCACTCCTAGTCGCTTACGGAAACACTTTGGGAAACGGACCGAACCGCCATAAGACGCAATGAGTGGGGAGAGAGAAACCTTAAAACGCGACAGGTCTCTCTTTTGCACTCGCAGTTGCTTACGGAAATAATTTGGGTAACGAACCGAACCGCAATAAGACGCAATGAGTGCGAGAGAGAAACCTTGAACCGCGAGAGGTCTCTCTCTCGCAGTCGCTTACGGGAATTATTTGAGAAACGGACCGAACCGCCATAAGACGCAATGAGTGCGAGAGAGAAACCTTGAAACGCGAGAGGTCTCTCTCTCGCACTCGCAGTCGCTTACGGGAATATTTTGGAGAACGGACCCCCAAACCCCCATACGCGCAATGAGTGCGAGAGAGAAACCTTGAAACGCGAGAGGTCTCTCTCTCGCACTCGCAGTCGCTTACGGGAACACTTTGGGAAACGGACCGAACCCCCATAAGACGCAATGAGTGCGAGAGAGAAACCTTGAAACGCGAGAGGTTTTCTCTCCGCACTCGCAGTTGCTCAAGGGAACACTTTGGGAAACGGACCGAACCGCCATAAGACGCAATGAGTGCGAGAGAGAAACCTTGAAACGCGAGGGGTCTCTCTGTCGCACTCGCAGTCGCTTACGGGAACACTTTGGGAAACGGACCGAACCGCCATAAGACGCAATGAGTGCGAGAGAGAAACCATGAAACGCGAGAGGTCTCTCTCTCGCACTCGCAGTTGCTTACGGGAATCTTTGGGAAACGGACCGAACCACCATAAGACGGAATGATGCGAGAGAGAAACCTTGAAACGCGAGAGGTCTCTCTCTCGCAGTCGCTTACGGGAATGATTTGAGAAAAGGACCAAAACCCCCATAAGACGCAATGAGTGCGAGTGAGAAATCTTAAAAAGTGAGAGGTCTCTCTCTCCACTCGCAGTCGCTTACGGGAACACTTTTGGGGAAAAGGACCGAACCGCCATAAGACGCAATGAGTGCGAGAGAGAATCCTTGAAACGCGAGGGGGCTCTCTCTCGCACTCGCAGTCGCTTACGGGAACACTTTGGGGAAAAGGACCGAACCGCCATAAGACGCAATGAGTGCGAGAAAGAAACCATGAAACGCGAGAGGTTTTCTCTCTCGCACTCGCAGTTGCTTACGGGAATACTTTAAGAAACGGACCGAACCACCATAAGACGCAATGAGTGCGAGAGAGAAACCTTGAAACGCGAGAGGTCTCTCTCTCGCAATCGCAGTTGCTTACGGGAAAACTTTGGGAAAAGGACCGAACCACCATAAGACGCAATGAGTGCGAGAGAGAAACCTTGAAACCCAGAGGTCTCTCTCTCGCACTCGCAGTAGCTTACGGGAATATTTGGAGAACGGAACCCCAAACCCCCGTACGACGCAATGAGTGCGAGAGAGAAACCTTGAAAAACGAGAGGCCTCTCTCTCGCACTCGCAGTCGCTTACGGGAATATTTTGGGAAACGGACCGAACCGCCATAAGACGCAATGAGTGCGAGAGAGAAACCTTGAAACGCGAGAGGTCTCTCTCTCGCACTCGCAGTCGCTTACGGGAACACTTTGGGAAACGGACCGAACCGCCATAAGACGCAATGAGTGCGAGAGAGAAACCTTGAAACGCGAGAGGTCTCTCTCTCGCAGTCGCAGTCGCTTACGGGAACACTTTGGAAAACGGACCGAACCACCATAAGACGCAATGAGTGCGAGAGAGAAACCTTGAAACGCGAGAGGTCTCTCTCTCGCACTCGCAGTCGCTTACGGGAATATTTTGGAGAACGGACCCAACCGCCATACGACGCAATGAGTGCGAGAGAGAAACCTTGAAACGCGAGAGGTCTCTCTCTCGCACTCGCAGTCGCTTACCGGAACACTTTGGGAAACGGACCGAACCGCCATAAGACGCAATGAGTGCGAGAGAGAAACCTTGAAACGCGAGAGGTCTCTCTCTCGCACTCGCAGTTGCTTACGGGAATACTTTGGGAAACGGACCGAACCACCATAAGACGCAATGAGTGCGAGAGAGAAACCTTGAAACGCGAGAGGTCTCCCTCTCTCGCACTCGCAGTTGCTTACGGGAACACTTTGGGAAACGGACCTAACCACCATAAGACGCAATGAGTGCGAGAGAGAAACCTTGAAACGCGAGAGGTCTCTCTCTCGCACTCGCAGTCGCTTAGGGGAAATTTATGGGAAACGGACCGAACCGCCATAAGACGCAATGAGTGCGAGAGAGAAACCTTGAAACGCGAGAGGTCTCTCTCTCGCACTCGCAGTTGCTCAAGGGAACATTTTGGGAAAAACGGACCGAACCGCCATAAAACGCAATGAGTGCGAGAGAGACACCTTGAAACGCGAGAGGTCTCTCTCTCAAGGTTTCTTTCTTGCACTCATTGCGTCTTATGGCGGTTCGGTCCGTTTTCCAAAATTTTCTCGGAAGCGACTGCGAGTGCGAGAGAGAGATTCTCGCGTTTTAAGGTTTCTTACTCGCACTCATTGCGCCTTATGGTGGTTCGGTCCGTTTCCAAATTATTCCCGTAAGCGACTGCGGTCAGGGCATCGGACCCTGGACCGGTCCTGGACCAGGAACCGGTCCGGACCCCTTTTTTTGCCTGGACCTGGACCCGGATCCGGACCAAATTTTTTTTATCTCTTCTGGACCCAGACCTGGACCCGGACCGAAAATGTCTTCACTTCTGGCCCCTGAACCGGACCCGGACCCTTCGGACGGGTTCATTCAGAACCCGCCAAAACCCGGTCCTCAGCAGGTCCAGTGAGTATGTGAAAAATCCGGTAAATTAGAGGTAAAAAAGAAGGATAAAGAGAAAAAAAAAAAGGAAAAAAGAAAGCAAGGAATAAGAGAGGAAAAGAAATGAAAAGAAAAGAAAAAAAGGAAGAAAAGGAAACAAAACCCGTTGCTATTTTATCATTTCATGAGCTCTGTCCTTTATTGCTATTAGCCAGATCATTGTTTGGATGACTTTATGCAAAAGGTAACCAAAACTGCTATGAGTTTTTTTCTTGTTTATCATTAGTTCACTTTTGCGCAAACAGAAAAATGTGTCCCTTTCTGCATAAAAAAATTCAACTATGAAGCCCAATTTATCGACTAATTACTTGGACCCTTCAAGAAACCCGGGCCAGAACCGGTTCCGGACCCTGGACCGGGTCCAAAGAATTTTAGTGGACCCGGACCTGGACCCGGACCCTGACAACTCACTTCTTTTTTGGGCCGGACCCGAACCCGGACCCTGAGGATTCATTTTCTCTTGGACCCGGACCCTTTTTTTAAATGCTTGGGTCCAAAGCCCTGACTGCGGTTGCTAGAGAGAGACCTCTCGTGTTTCAAGGTTTTTCTCTCGCACTCATTGGTCTTTTTGGCGGTTTGGTCCGTTTCCCCAAAATTTTTCCCGTAAGAGACGGGAGTGCGAGAGAGAGACCTTTCGCGTTTCAAGGTTTTCTCTCGCACTCATTGCGTCTTATGGCGGTTCGGTACGTTTTCCAAAGTGTTCCCCTAAGCGACTGCGAGTGCGAGAGAGAGACACTTCGCGTTTTAAGGTTTTTTTCACTCGCACTTATTGCGGCTTATGGCGGTTTCGGTCCGTTTTCCAAAGTGGTCCCGTAAGTGACTGCGGTTCACAGCAGTCCGAGTCACAGCAGCTAAAAATGCTAAAATGTGTGATGAAGAAAAAGGGGCCCCTCATATAACTGCCATCTAATACTTTCCGATACGACTTCATGAACTTAACTGAATGAGCCTCAGGTGCTGTTTGGGAGAAATCTTGACACAAATCTTATATGCCATTCTCTCAGCCTCCCCCCCCAAGCTCACCTTTAAGATTTCCCAAGAGATCTTTTCGCCTTAAAGATACCACAAAATGGCAGTAAAAAAAAAAAATAAGCTGATTTTTAACAGAGATAGTCCTAATGGCATGCACTTTCACCAAAAAAAAGTCCCTCAAACTATCTTACCGGCGTTGCCAGGTATATCCAAAAATGTAGCCCAAAATGCCTTTATATCAAAATATATCAAAAACTATCAATAGAATCGAAAAATCGATACGTTTTTCTTGTACTTAGGATAGTTTTCAACATGAAAGATACTTATCGTTTTTTCGCTTCTACGACTCCTAAGCTCCCAAAACTGCAATCTAAGTTTTCAGTGATTTTTGGAGAACTTGAGATTGGCGTCGCAAGTCCCATTTAACGAAGTCTCGACTCACGAAAACACCTCTTAATCGCTGAGTTTTCAAACACAATTACATAAAACGCCTCAATTGTAACTGAAAGAGACAGTAAAGCACTGGAAAATTTGAGAAAAACGTTTTCTGTTTTAAAAAACAGGATGATCTATAGTTACCGTGGTGTCGCACTGGCTTCTGATGCACCGAATATGAAAAGCCCGCGGGCAGGTTTCGCAATTTATTGATTTATGGTGCTCCCTGGCTAGATGGCAGGTCCAACAAAATCGGTCTTTACCATCCTTGATTCTTTTAGGCTTGTCCTGGGGAAAAAAAAGAAATAACATGAAACTAATAATATGAAACCAAGGTCACTCCATGTGACCAAAAATCACAAAATGTCACTCACTATGCTTATGGCAAAATTCCCTTCCTTCCAATCAGAGACAAATAGAGACAGAGCACTAAGCTAAAATACATAGGGCAGATTTGAGGCAAGCTGAATTCTCGCGGATTCAGCAAAACAACAGTCAACACCCTCTGATGTTGCAGAGTGTTGAACGGATGACCTTCGGAAAACAGGGGGGGGGGGGGACTGGGAAGTGAAGAGGAGGGTGCTCACCATTTAAACCCTGCTATATCAGAAGAGTGTTGACTGCTGTTTTGTTGAATCTGCCAGAATTCAGCCTGCCTCTACTGCAGCCAAATAGTGCTCCGCCACTATTTGTCTCTGCTTCTAATATTATGGATTGAATTCTCAAGCAACTTTGTTCATTTTGGGCTTAAAAAATCCATCTAAAATTAACCAGCGCCAAAAATCTGGGAACAGGCGTCTTCTTTGTTTTCAATTTAAAATTTTAAAAATGCATCTTCCTCCAAAAATGACTGATGGCGCTATCCATCAGACTAAAATTTGAAAAAGTTTCGCCTGGAATCACCTCAATGTCTTGGATACAAGCATTTTGGACATAACCTCTTACTCCTCCTTGAGACTTAATACATTTTGTATCTAACAAAATCTTACTCATCAATGAAGCATAGACTGTTTTAGTAGAGCGATATATCGTATTGATTGCCCTTCGAGGGCCTCTGGTTCCAAACAAACTCTGGTTCAATGTAATTTCCCCAGAGGCAAACTTTTGAACAGAAATTTAGGCTATTAAAAATCAAACAATCATTGCAAACTTTTTGCAATGGGGCTATTGCACACTTTTGCTATAAGCGATTTAATAGTCGATTATGGCGTAAAAACCTCAAAAAATAACGATGGCACCACTAAAAACTTCCAAAATCCACTCCTAAACTCAATAAACGCAGTTATTTGCGCGAGCGTAATGGTGGCCGAAGGCACTAACAATGGGAGATTCCCATCTAACAATTCTGAAACTCCATCAAGAAGTGACCAATAAGAGACTACTTTCATTTGACACCGGTGTCACTTGGTGTTGCGGTACCATTCATCGGATGTGGATCATCACTCTGATGACTAATTACTCTGTGAATCATCCTTGTCAGCATAGAAAGAGTGACGAAATTAAGATAGGAATCTCCCATTGTTAGTGCCTTCGGCCACCATTACGCTCGCGCAAATAACTGCGTTTATTGAGTTTAGGAGTGGATTTTGGAGTTTTTAGTGCTGCCATCGTTATTTTTGAGGTTTTTACGCCTTAATCGACTATTAAATCGCTTATAGCAAAAGTGTGCAATAGCCCCATTATGCATTCTGTCTCTTCGAAAATGCTTAACTAGGCCTGATTCCTTGACTAAAACTGCCGAAATCATTAAGATATTACAGATTAAACATTGCATTTGTCGGTGAGAATCGCCCAAAATCCCGCCAATTCCACAACAACAACAATAACATTTGGGTGATTCCAACCTCCAAACGCATCATTTAATCTGTAATATCTTGTTGATTTCGGCAGTATTAGCCGTGGAACCAGGCATAATTAAGCATTTCCGAGGACATAGAATTTATAACCCCAAAAAGGTTGCATTAATTGTTTGATTTTGTAGCCTAAATTTCTGTTAAAAAATGCTGATATGGGAAAAATACATTGAATCAGAGTTTATTTGAAACCAGAAGGCCTCGGACGGCAATCGATACGCAAATCAGCTCTACTAAATCAGTCTATTGCAATGAAACGACAATTTTTTGTGGTAGAATAATTATAGGTTAAGTCACGCTGTGCAAAAGGAAGTATTCAAAGGGAGGGGAGGGGTGGTCCTTCCACCGCCCTCCCCTTAGTGATGAAAAAACTTAAAATTTACACCAAAACTGACTAAAGCAGGCCCCCCCCCCAAAAAAAAAGAATGGGGAAAAATTAAAAATTGGTCAAGTATCGCTTCTGTCGAATTCTAATCAGGCTTTGCCCCATACTTGGTTCTGTCAAACTCTGACCCATAATTGCGCTGCCTAGGAATGAAATGAAATTGCACTAGGTATACAGTACATCTATCTATGCAGTTTGAAGGAGAAAAAATAAACAAGAGCTTACCATTTCTTCATGTATTTTGGATGTGTCTTTCTCAAGGTATGCCTTAAATTCTCCAAACCTTGCGCTTTTTCTTCGGAGAATTTTGGCCTGCCTCCGTCTCATCATTTCTTTTGTCGGTCTCCCACGCCTCGCCATGAGAGGTTTGCCATTACTTTTCACATCAATCTTTTTCTCCTTACTTTCATTTGAGGGAGAAGGAGCGTCTACGATAATATCATTGGAGTCTTCGTTTTCCGATTTTTCTGACTCAACAATAATTGCTCCCTGAGATTCATCCTCATTCCATAGCGATGAGGATACCATTGCAAGGAACTTTTTCTGTTTCTCCGCAAAATTTGGATCCAGAGAACGAGTCCGCCTGCTATTTTCCATGCCCTCATTAAGTGGACTGGTTGGAGGAGTCTTTATTTCATCATTGGAGCTTCTACCTTGACTTTCACTTCTGTCAGTTATTTTAAATTTTTTTCTCTTCGGAAGTTTTACAGTTCCATTCTCTGCACGAGGGTTAATAGATTTAACATCTCCAGCGTCAACAACGTTATCTGAATTTTGAATCTCATCGACAGATCTTTTTGAGACCCTGTAGATTTTGTTGAATTCAGCACCTCTTTTTCAGCAATGCCAGCACCATTTAAAACTTTGTTGACCTTCTTAGAGACAGCATCGCCTTCAATGGTTGACGGCAAACTTTCAGGCGTCGATTTTTCTTTCTTTGAGGTAGTGAAGCCTCCATCGGTTGTTTGATCACCTTCGACTTCCGTTTTACACTGAACATCATTCACCACACCATGGTTTAAATTCTCTGTTGTATTAGTTGACTGTTTATGTGGTATAGCAGATGAAACGTTTTCATTGGATCTGCTTGATTCGTTGAATGTTTCC
Organism: Trialeurodes vaporariorum; assembly: GCA_011764245.1. NCBI lineage: Eukaryota > Metazoa > Arthropoda > Insecta > Hemiptera > Aleyrodidae > Trialeurodes > Trialeurodes vaporariorum. The sequence goes on from VMOF01000001.1 coordinate 4,495,272, forward strand.
ATTTTTATGTTTTTGTCAGAAAAAGTTTCAACTTTAACGATATCATCTGTTACTGGGTCATGGTGGCTTTCTTTACTCACAGAGATATCATAATCATCAACATTTCCGAGAGAGTTTTGGAGTATTTTTGTTGAGACTGCTTCTCTCATTCCATTAAGATTCATGATAACTTCATTTTTCTTTCGGTAAAAATTCAATTACAGCATAAAATGGCTTACTTTAAACAGCTGAGCATACCTTTAAGCAATCCCATTAAATTCTGATCTGCGATTAGAAGTCAAAAACAACTTTCCATAACCGCTGACCAATTATTGTATTATTTCAAGATACAGTTCAACACCGTTACGACCGCACAATAACAATAATTATACTGCTACAAGTTCACCGTGGGCTCTACAGCTAGTGTTCATCTTTCTGGTATAGGTGAATTCAGAAAACAAACTGCAAACAGAAAAAACAAAGTTTACCATCATTTAAACTTTAATAAACAAACAAAATTTATAAATGACCTTGAGAATGGAGCTTGGAACACATTAATCAATATGTTAATAATTACACACCACTAGTAAAATTATAATAACAAATTTAAACACTGGCGCATTTCAAAGCAAGAAAGTGACTGACAAGATTTTTTTTTTTTTTAAACTCTATTTTCCACCAACAGACAAGTACACTTTTTTATGTCTGATGCCTACTTATTACTTACCCATTCTCTCTCATTCTTTATTACTTTCATTTGTTACATTATTTATCAGGTGTGACCTCTACTTTAAATTAGCAGAGGCAGAGACTTCAAAAATAATTCGGATTGAGAGCATACCTCATAGTTTTAAAGCATTTCACCATTTGCATTAATTAATGCAACAATCAACAGCTTGGAAAACGACATGAGTGCTACATAATAAAACTCTGCAAGGGCAGAGTATTAAGATTTTTAATAAAGAGCAAACCTGATGTTTACAGAACCATTTTCTTATAAATGGCTTCACGTGCATTAGGTTAATCGTTACTTGCATTGTGCCTTACACTGGTACCTACATTCACAAAATTAGTGGGTGTATGAATTTTGGGGAGAGTAAACAATAATTTTTTATTTGCTTCCATGTAACTATTCCTAGGAAAAGAAGGCGGGTGGATGGCTTATTAATAATAATGGGAGCTCCTGGAAAAATCTTAAAATCTACTTACTTAGGTACTTACTGACTTATTTGAATTAATTCTGACAAAGATTAAACTTTTAATTTAATTATTACTTCAGTTCATAGGTAGGTAAGAACCTACTTAAAAAAGAGAGAAAGGAGTTGAAGAGAGCACCGCAAAATTTTAGTGATTTCTTTAAGAAGATAATTTACAAAACTTAACCATGTCAGACACATAGGCAGTGAAGAGGGACAGAGGGTAAATATAGTCAGGAGTTTGCCTTTACAATTCGATTTATCATCTCGGATGATTATTTTTCTGACCTATCATATGTTTACACTCAGTCCAAATTCAAACATTGAAAATTTTCTAAAACCTACTTTGTTTGAAGAAAGGGAAATTTAATGCTATTTTGTTTAATCAAATTCATATGTTAGCCATCCTGTGGAGGTAGTTTGTTTCAAAGACTTATCTAGTCATCAGGAAAAAATCAGGCGCAATGCAGATGAATAACATGCATTACAATTATGCTGGAGGGAAAATAAAACCTGCGGCCAAGTTTTGCCTCAGACAATGCACCTACTAACTGAAATGATTTAACTATTTACTTTTTACCTTTGGTGGCCACAAGTATTTGATAGAGATTTGAATCATCAAGTTTCGCCAGAACTATTGGGGAGAAGTGAGGTAAGGGAAGGAAAAAAGAGGAGCCACTCTTGTGCATACCCTGAGGATGGACAAACTGATGAGTCATTTCAGTTACCAAAGATGCACTGAATACAATGTTACCCAAAACCTACCCACGTTATTTGTGAAGGCCGGCAAAAATTTGAAGAATTAATTTCGATGAATAATGGCATACTTAGATGAGCTCTTTTGAAGATTACGCTTTGTTCAAAAAACAAACAGGGGTAAACTTTCGCTTACTTACAAAGGTTGGCACGTGCAAAATTCTTAAAAAATTTGAGTACTGCTGTGCTCTCACTCAGGCAAGGAGAAGGCAGGAAATTTCGAGCCGCATGCTGCCACTCATTGAGAGAAAGGTGGCATCAAACCTTTTGTGTAATTATTATTATTATGGTATAGTCTCATAGTCTTGGTAGTTATGGGAGTTTACCTGCTTTCTGCTTACGATATTTTTAAAATAAGAAAAAATGAAGGTAAACATGGGATCAGACTCCAACAGCACCATATTCAATTATCTAGATTAGTCCAACTGAATTTCATCCCTGAAAAGTTGCTGAAAATAAATAAAAATTATATAAGTAATTGTATACTTACATTTCAGTAGTGTTGGAAACTTCGAACTGTGGTGAGTTCGTGGGTCCTGTTCACACGAGTTTTCACAGCACTGCACTATGGGTTCAGCTTTCAGCAGCTTACCGCCCTTTTGCCCCTTTCGACCTATCGTCCCACTGAAGTCTGAGGAAAGGAAAGTCTACCTTACCTACCTCACAATCAACCTTCTCTGCGACTAATAACGAAGAATGCATGAAGCACATGAGCAAGAACTTTCTTGAATCACGCCTGTGAGCTGAGATATGAGCTGCGCGATGCCGCGATGCATTATAGTGTCTGGCGCCGTGATATGGACCTTGGTGTAGTGCAGCATGCAGTCAACCGGCTTAACCAACACCGGCGTTTATCAGCTTATCTTTGAGCATTTTTTGAGCTTATCCCAGTCTTCGTTCCCGCGATTTCTATTATCACAGCCACAGCTTCAGCATCTTCGTCCATGCTCCAGCGGGCAGTGGCAGAGTTATCTTATCACAGTAGTTGTGTTATGCATGGTTTTGATTCTTGAAATATTTGAAGTTGTTGTTTTGTTTTGATTTAACTTTTTATTTTGGAGTGTCAAAGTGATAATAATTACGAGTTATGATACTCTGAAATACCGTGGAAAACCGAGATGGATAACCGTGTTTAATTTAAGTAAGTACTTGGTATTTATATGTGCGGTAGTAAGCAATTTTTATCTTATATATTGTCTCTGAGTGAAACGATGTTTTTCATTCTACAATTCTAACCTCCAAACATGTGGGGTGTGTGTTGGTAATAATGTAAATAGTAGGTGTGAAGTTTGAGCTTTGTGATTTTATGGCTTTATCTATGACTGAAAATATTTTTTTCGTAAGCTCTTTGTGATCGCATTTAACATATTGGCTTTTGTTTTCGTTGGGCTGAATGCTGATATCAAACATTTTCAATAAAACATGAAGGAAAAAGAAAAACTTTTTCAAAAAATTTCTAAATTTCCGAAACATTTCTACTTTTGGGTACCTACGCATGTACGAACCTTTGGGTGGCAGTAGGCGGATTCCGCTGTTATATTTGTCACTTCATGTAACAGCAGGAATCATTTAAGCCCATTGGTTTAAATGATATCACATGACAAACACCAGACTTGAAGTCTCTAGGTCTGAAATGAACAACATCTTATTAACATAGCCACGTAACACGGTTGACAATAATCAATTCCCGCTGTCTCCTCTTGCGTCGTCCAATTGAGCAGATTTAGTCTGCAGGAAGAGTTAGTGGGAAAATTGCAAATGATAAGCCGATACGAAAGTGAACCATAACTTGAAAAAATGTCCATGTTTCAATTCTTCCAAAGTTTTTCTAGAACTATTAAGTACTGGGTAAAACAAATAAAACGTATTGTTAGTGGGAATTCCTAGGGTTGGGTTGTCTAGCATTTTGTGCTCCCATGGTCATAACTGTTGCTCTATGCAGACCTTCAGCAATTCACTGTAAAAGGTGACTAGGCTTAAACATTAGTTTATGACAAAGCCCTCACTAACTGATAGAGCTTGTTTCTGAAGTGTTGGCCGCTGACAGCTCTTTGTTTACATGCGCGCCGACCGGAGTTCGGTAGTGCGGTCTCCGCCAACCTTCGCCAGCACCCTGCCTACGCAATAGGCGCGGAACTGGCCTTTTGCGCAAGTAAACAAAGAGCTGTCAGTGGCCGACACTTCTGAAACGACCGCTAGCTAGTGATATTTAAAGAATTGCCAACAGCTGTCCATCTTGATGAACATTCCAAGGCTTTAATTAATTGCCTCAATTGATGTCTACAACTTCTACAAGGCTTTTAAAAGTAATTTTTGATTTTACTACTGGAATAATTTGTATTCCTGTACTAATCAAGATGTCTTGGTATTGAATTCACACAGACTCTGAGAAGAGAAACTATGATCAAAAATTGTCCATCTGATGCTCTCCAACGATTTTTTTGATGTAAACAAATATTTACCCATTCACCTATTAGCTCTTGATTTTTTAAATTTAATATTTGAGTTGTTAATTATTTTTTTCTCCCTCTCTTTTCTTACAGATGGTTAAGGACATCATTTTTCTTTGAGATAAAGAATGTCTTCCAAGGAATTCGCTGAATCAGCGTCTGTGCTGAAAACTGAATCTGCCTTTGAGTATCTAACGCCACATAAACTCTCTGTCACCTTATTGATTCAAGACTATTGTGTCAATAGTCGAAGTAAGAATTTTATTCCTTTTGCTTCCAATCTAGGTGGGGTTCTCAGCACAGGAAAAATCGTGGGACCCCTTGCAAACCTTGATTTGGGGACACCCCTAAAATAGACATCTGGCAACAAGAGAGATGTAAAAGGACTCTCTTCCAGAAAAGATTATAAATTATAAAATAATCAGGAGGCTGACAGCCTCCAGGAAAATCAATTGCCTCTCATGTATTTAAATGGGAAAAAATACACTGTTACCAAAGTGCACAAGCAGCTCTGGATTTACACATTTGCCTCCCATGGGCCATTTGACTATTTGCCGCCTCATCCAGGCCCTTGCCCAAATGAGGGACGGGGAGCACTCTCAGCTGCAAGGGTGCAAAATGTTCCAAAAAGGCCAGAAGTTTCACGCGATTCGGGACTCTTTCCTTACAGGCTTTGCGAAAAATTTCCTCTCAAAAATTTGAAAAGTGATACCTTTTTTCTTCTTATTTTATCGTTTGAACACTGTTTGTGGATACGCAAATTTACCGATATTTTTAAAAATTTGAGACTTTATCCGGAAAAATCTTATAGCCATAAAAAAAGAAGGGACAAATTTCCTCACTTTCATGCGATCCACGAAGTGTTTGACCGGGCAATTTTGCAACCCTGCCCAGCTAGGAGGGGGTCTGGAGGTCTACCACCGGAAATTTTCATGATTATTACCTCCTTACAGTGCAAAATTTTGTGATTTTTAGAGAGATTTCCTGATATTTTTTACCCAAAATGACTTGGATTTCAGTGGTGATAACAACGCAGTCAATGTACTGCGTTGTTTTCGGCAAGAAAATCAGCAGCAAGCCTGAATTCAGATGAGACGCAAGTGGCACCGTCACCAAGCCACCCGCCCTGTGCCCTCAAGTAGCTACTGCAATTTAAAATTCTGAGTCTTTGCGTATTTTTTACTCGTCTACCATCGTGTCAGCTGTTCCTCAAAATTTCGAAGCTGCAAGACGGCACTCATTAAAATAAAAAAAAAAAAAACAAACAAAAAATGCCGTGAAAAAGCTGCCTCCAGAAATCTGCCGCTTTGAGCCACGGCTCATGTGACCTGTGCCTAAATCTGGCGCTGTGCACAAGCAGCCACTGCCATGAATTTCAAGTAAAAAATTTTTAGAAATTTCTCCTTCCTAGTACCTTGTGTTCCCAGAAAATCCACTTTTCTAATAGGAATCTTTCTCTAGTCAGGATGGCCAATTCATAACTAAATCAGTCCATTGCTAATGATTTCTATGTAATCCAAATTAAAATTTGGTAAGTACTGACTTTTATGACTAGTTGCGCTTTGATTTGGATTGTACAAAACTCGCCAACTATTGAGCTGATCTTTGGTCACTAAATGGAATTTGCTTGCTGTGCTTTGAATAATGCCTTGCCTGAACTGAGGCCTTTGTCAATTTCCACTGAATGACGGCAGTAAATTTACTTATGTTTCAGGTGATGGATCTTTAAGTATACAACATAGAAAGGACTTTTGTGTGCTGATACTTCGTTTAATTCAGGTATGTTCAGTAGCATCTTTGTTATTAGGATTAAGTATTAAAACCTCAATTTGGGCGGGAGGGAGGAGGGAGATGGAGGCAATTGCTCCTCCAGTGAGGCCAAAAAAGTGTATTTGTCAAATTTCCAACTTACACCTATATGTCAGATTGACGATGATATTGGAAATCACAATTCCTCAACTCATTTTTGTCTCTATTTTTCAGAGATAGATTTCTCTCCAATTAGGATAAAGAGTTGCAGATGGAATTTGACCACGAATATCAAGGCTTACAGTTGGCGCAATATAAGTTGAGCTCTGTGCCGGTTTTTGGTAAATACAAATAAAAGTTCGTTGTGCGGAACGTCCTCTTAGTGGAATATCTCACCAAGTGGAATTTTTTTTCAGCACTGTGAAACCTACTATACTCAGACCACGATTTCCTAACAGGATCTTTTGCGTAGTGGATTTTTTTTGGGGCAGGACCGAGGTTCCACACAACAAACTTTCATGTACCTGAAAAATGGAGAATGTCAACGACGTGGTAAGTGCGGAGGAACTGCTTGCGAGTCTCGCTATGGTTTTCGTCGGTTGGGTCTGACCAGAATTCATGTCAAATGACAAGGGTCAAGCCGCCGTGTCAACATGGTGAAAATCCACCTGGCTCTTCAGGGTTCAACTTATAATACGCAAACTACGGTTGCGCTGACAATTAGACTCAATAAATGAACAAATTTAATGATAATAAATAAATGTTGAAACTATAAACATGTACAAAACTAATGAATAAAGAAAGTAATAATATCATTCTGTCATAACACACTGCTCTTTTCTCAACATTCTCTGCAATCATATTTTTTCCTAATTGACATATGAAGTGATTTTCTGCATTTCCTTAATTTTTCATCATGCTTAACCCTACGCAACATTGTTAAAACAAAAAATGACTTTATAAAGCTTTGAACTTACTGCTCATGTTGTTTTTAACCTTACGATGTTTACTAGATGGTTGTGTTATCAATGTTGATCTATTTATTTATTTGTTTTCCAGTGCCCTGATTTGAGTTTCAAAGAATTAATGCATGAATTGTTCAATGGAAAATATAAACCAGAACCAGAACTTGTTAAAAGTTATATTGACCAAGTTTCTAACATTTTGGAAGAAGATGTTGGCCATCTCATTGAAGTAATCAACAGTTTAGGGGGTCTCATGCTGGATCACGAAGCAGTTGGTCCATTAGTTAACAAAAGCAGTCCTATTGGTAATAACCAATTTTCCATTCTAATTTGTTCCTATTTTAAGTAAGATTTTCTTAAGGAACTAACCCCACTTTTGGTGAATTAATCCAAGCAACCCTCAAAAACTTATTTGAAGTTTTGCAAGTATTATCTTGGCGATCAGCACGAGGGAGTAATAGGTAGCACTATCAAGTTGTATAGAATTTTTATTTTTCAAAAATTTTGTTGTTTAGCTTAGCATATCAAGAGAAACATTATTTATTCAGCAGAGAAATCGATTTTCGGTTGGGAAAATAGTCAAAATCTAAAAAAAAAGGGTAATCCCCACAAGCACCCATGTAAAATCCGGACCACCATGACTCAACCTCAAAGTCTCCTGGGCTTCGATATGGACTACAGATGATATTGTTCTTCTGCTCTTCTTATTCAGTTTGTACTTCTTTTGCTCATTCTCTCCATAACTCTGAGTTTTAATCATTTTGACTTTCTTCCTCAGGTGTCTTTTTAAGGAGATTGCTGCTTTGTTTTGATAAATTAACTTTCTCTCAAACTCTGAGAATTTATCAATCGTACAAAATTTACTGTGATGACATTAATGCTATAAAGCAAGAATGGTTAGGATCGCCGGAACGGAAACCTGCCGAGAAGGAACGCAAACCTGCGGAAAAGGATGAAGGTAATGAGATCTCTGATAATTTAATCCATAGACTAAAGAGTCAAGAGCCTAATACAATTCAGATGTTTCTCTGAAGCAAGGAGCTCTTTTATGCTTAAAACTGTTTAACAGCTTCGGCATATGAAGGAACGTCTCTCATCTAAATTTCAGCTCATTATCTCAAAAAATAAGCAATTACAAGAGGTTTTTGTGAACAGTAATTAAGGCAGAGAAGGCGACTCAAGCGACAGAGAGGTGAACTGTATGTTTACGTAGGTCTAAAAATGAGGACTTTTCAGCATTTTATTCATTTTACCGTCTGATGGCTCTTAATGACCTAGAAAATAATGAGATTTTTATACTAATTGCCTCTCATAACTTATTACTACTTAAAAAGATGCACCCATGATCTATTAACTAAACTTAAATATTTTCTTGTCATTTCCTGATGGATGATGATTTGATGAACCTACTGAGTCAATAAAATCCGTTTTACATAAAAGAGGGCTCCTTGAACTCAACTTTAAATTCTAGTAAAACTCTATATGCATTTTTTGTCTAATAGGGGGGGGGGGGGGGGGATAGAAGGAAACCCATTTTTTGATGACATGTCTGAATTGAGACTTTTTTAGTTATGGGGTGTGCAGCAAAAAATTCACTGTTTAAAAAAAAAAAAAAAACACTTTTGAAAGCTGAACAAGTTTAACAGTTTTTCTCAAAATTTTCAGGTCAAACATCTTTCTGCAGCCCTGCGAGTGTAGATATGTCATGCAATAGTAGTATAGGCAATCAAAGTGAAAAAGCAACGAAGAGTTGTGATCCGAACAAAACTCAGTCAACTGTATCGGATATGTCTCAAATAACGCTTCTCTCCGCAACTCCAACTACTAGTATTATTGCCAGAAAAACTGATAGCTCTCCAATATCCAGTAAATTGCTCAAAACAATAAACTCAGCTAATAGTAAAAGGTGAGTGCTGTCTCAATCTGAATTTTTCTCTCTCACAGAAATCCACATCAATTTGATTTAGATAATTTTTGTAAAGATTAAACCTATGAAGTTGTGTACTGGTCACAATAATTGACTTCATCCTGATGACAATACAATGTTTGTAACTGCCTTGTTAATTCAATCGCTGTGAAAATTATCACCGTAAATATACATATATTCTTTTCTAGCACTCTGTAGCACCTAACACCCCTAAAAAGAAGGGGTAGCATTAAAGGCCCAAATCAGCTTTACCTTTGATTGAACTTATCGGCTGTGGGTTTTTTCGCAAGTGGAAAGCATTCACTGTAGTGGACTGGGTAGCATTTTTTGATTTCTTGATCCCATCTTTGAAATATTTGAGCTTGTACTTAGGTGTGAAGGCTAAAATGTACAGATGTTGGCTGTTTTTGACTAACTTGTAGCATATCTAGGTATGAGTGCCAAGAGGAATTTTATCAAGCATTACTTATTAGTTACGTTATTCTACTATTAAAAACACAAATTTTTGATTAATCTGGTCACAATTTGATTTTGCGTAAGTAATTAAAATAAGCTTTTTCAAAATTTGCAGGCTGCCTTAAAATATATGAGAATGGATGTCATACATAAGTGTTTGATGGTGTCACAGCTAAAATCAATAACTTTTTTGGGGATGTTGAATGACGAGTGAGCTGTACAGGTGCTTGACCTCTCAGAATTTGTCCGTCAGTTCCCTCTGTTTCATGTTATGAGAGTGTTTTCCATAAAATTGCCTTCATAGCATTTTAAAGTTACAAAACAGTGATTTCTGCGATGGGCTTGGACCTGTAAAGCATTTTCGCAAAATTGAATCTAAAAAAGGCTGTAAAAAATTTAGCAAACTTCATCTTTTAATCTCATAAAACAATGTCATTGTAACTTCTTGTTAATTGTTAACAAAGAAATATGACAGAGAAAACGAACCAGGAACGACTTGAACTATAAATGAAACGGGTGGAAAATGGGTAAAACATTGTTGACATCGTTGGTTTCGCTTACTGCGCATGCGCGTAGATATCTTTGGTTGCTGGGCTTTTTGCTGTCATGCGCGGTTGCAGGCGCATCTTTGTTTTATTAATGTCTCACCGTTTTGTCATCGTTGATTGTTGGAGTTTTGGTCCTTTGTGCTTGTGCAAAGCGCAGATATTTTCATTCCTGTGTTTACAGTTTGGAGTGGTGACTCTCTGCTTTTTGAAATTTGCGCTTAATTTTTTTTTTATTTTTTAGGTTGAAAATGGCTGCGATTTGAGCCAATACATCCTTGCCTAACAAGGTTGATTCCAGCATTTTACCTGTTTTACACCTGTACCAATTTCTGTTAATTGTTATTTGTTAACCACCCAACTACGCTCATAGATTTTTCTGTTTTTATCTCTTTTTTTTGCTGTTCTAGTGTCCCAATACCTCCGGATGTAACAAAACTATGGTCCCGAAGACAAGCAGAATTTTTCATTGCACAGCAAACGGCCTTACTTCAAAATAATGAACTGAAAGCTCTTTCTCCTCCGCAGCTTCAACAGAAAATTCGTGAGATCTTGAAAGCCAACTCAGAACATGCAGAAGCGGTAAGTCTCCCAATCGAAGAAATTCAATTGATGCTTTCAAAGATTAAATTTCATATTGCTGTGAGATTCAGTTCTTTTTTATTGCTGTAATAAAAATTATTTTGAGCTGTGCTCGCACAGTTTTTTTTCGCTTCTGTTTATTCAGTAAAACCTTGATTTATCTACTTTAAGATCCTGGCAAAACTCATATGAATAACGTTAATTTCGTTCAGTTTGCATTTTCCACGATTTTCTATGTGGTTTTTGACCAAGGGGACAAAATTTTACCGTGCTTAATCAAGTAAGTGATTGTACAAATAGCAACTGCGGTTTTTCGCATTCAACCCTTTTCTACCTACAATATTTGCTCAATCTGGAGTAGTTACGATGTATTGAAGTGCGCTCCAACCATTGTTGCAAGAGCCAGCAAAGGAATAAAATTCACGCATAAAATTTTGCAAAAGCTCATATTGTAGGTTTGTGATAATTTCTGTTTGCTCGCATACATCGCAGAAAATAAGCTGGGCACAAGGAGAGGACACAATTAGAGATTGCAATTTAGATTGGCTGCAACTATGTTTCCAGCTGACCCGTGAGAAATTCTCTGCCATAGCAGCTGTGTATTTTATTCTCATGATAGTTGAATCGCTTTCTTCTACGTTTTCAGCCTACGTACATGAGCTCTACAAAAAATACTTTCTAATGTTATACAAGGCTCCTGTTAAATATGTAGGTCTTAGCCCCTTTTAGCGTAGAGAGACAGCTTAGTGATGTACAAATAATCAGTTTATTTTCTGTTTTTTAATTTGTTTCAGCATTATTTAAGCTACTTGAACTGTCTGAGAGTGAAAGAACTATCAGGGGCGTTAGATAGCCTGTATCACTATTTTGACAGAAGTGCAAGTTTGATTCCTGAAGACGAGAAAAGCAAAGGGATTCGATACGCGGCTTTAAATCTTGCCATCTGCCACGCTCAGTTTAATCGCAAGTAGGTGACTGTTGAATATGAACTCTTGTGTGTGTTTTTTTAATTTTGAGTCGTCCCCATGGATAGTTCCTCCTGTTTTCAGGCATGAGATCTATTTTTCAGAATGACTCTGTTGTAAACTTTTGCTACAGCCTTGTGAAGTTAACATTCATAGGTAAAATCACTTGAAAATAACGTTGAGAATATCAGGAAGTTCCGAATTTTACTTACAAACTTGATAAATGGGTTAAACAAAATTTCAAGATCGTGGTCTAATGAAGGAGTGACTAGGTATGGAGGATTCCCATCTAATTGCAGCTTTCTCTATATTAGGCCAATTTTCGCGATCGAATATCATAAACAATACCAACCTAACAACATATTCGAGGAAACTCAATTGTGTTTTTAGATGTGTTTTTGGGGCATCGATGCCATCAATTCGATTTTGAATTCACCTCCGGATTTGAATTCAAAATCGAATTGATGCCATCGATGACTGAAAACACCGAAAAAGTTCAAAAAACAAGATCCAGTTTCGTGTCATTCACTGTTGTCACGCGTAGGTTGGCAATGTTGTTGTCGAATATGTTCGTCGCAAAAATTCGCCTAATGAATCACTTTTCTCAGCATAGAAAGCAGTAATTAGACGCGACTCCTCTATCGTCACCCACTCATTCGATCGCCATATTGTAATTTTGCTATACATGTTTATCGCGTTAGTGAGTGGATTTCCGAATCTTCTAATGATCTCAATGTTTTTAAGTGATTTTACAAAGGATTTGACCCTCCGTTATGCTGTAGCAAAAGTTTGCAACAGATCCATTGACAGAGGATTTTCAGAGCATGGCAACAATACTTAATCCTTTTCGTTATTTTCTTTCTAATTTTCCTTTTCTACAAGGTTTCTATCTTGGGGCAGTGTCCTCCTTGTCCTCTTATTTTACTCTGAAGAATGTACAGTCAACGAATTAAAGAACGCCAGGTTGCGCCTCTTATTTTGGTTTAGGTAGACTACCTGCAATAGTTATAGCTAGAGTCCCTGTATACTATGAGAGTTGTGCCATGTCAGAGTCCGTTTTTGATTAGCTATCAGATTTAGGCTCACACAGAAGCGCCCAAGAGGCAAATGCAAATGCAGGAGGGTTTGTTTATTTTTCGCGCACTCGCTTTTATTACACATTTACAGTATCAGCGACCGCGGTTATCATTTCTGATTTTTCCTCTGCTTAGATTTTACTATGGAGAACATTATCTCTTACAATAATGATCATTATTGTCAAGAACCGGAACCTAACACATTAGAAATAGTGAAATAGCGGCAACAGAGTAGATGTAAATAGCCAACCGACATTTGCATTTTGCCTCTTGGGGACTCCATTTATTTGTTTTTCCTTTTTTATTTTGAAGATGAAGAAGATGACATGACGCAAATCTTCTAGTTTATAGGGACTCTAGTTATAGCCATCACAATCAAGGAGTTTAAGCATTGCAGTTGGCCTACCTGAGCTGAAATCTAAGGTGTCATCTGACATTATTTAATTCGCCAACTGTACATTGATGAGTATATCCATTCTTCTCGGCTTCTTTTATGCATTATCTTCAAATTTTTCTCTGTGAAATATTAGCGTGGAACAATGGTTATGGCAACTGGACTGTAGTGTACTACTGCCAATAGTACTTCTCTCTAATGGTTTTTTTTTTTTTTTTTTTTTTTTTTTTTTTTTATAGAAATGAGGCGCTTTGTGCTTTAAAGGAAGCTATCAAACTATCTCATGAGGCCTGTGATAATGTTTGTCTTCAACACGCCCAAGCTTGGCTTTACAAACTCACCGATGACAATAAAGTAAGTTCTTCAATCATCTGCAAAATGGGCGTCACTCAAGATTTCTGTTGATTTTTTTGTTTTTTGGTCTGTATATAGTGCTATAGTGCTCAGTCAAGTTTAAGTAGAGTCACACACCTTGTACGTAATTTAATAATAATAGTAATAATACATAATAGTTCTTTATTCGTGTGTGCATTTACAAAAGATGACTAAAATTGAGAAGTATGTACTTTGGTTAAAAGGTGGATAGCGAAATTTGTAGTTTTGAGAAAAACGCATTTGAAAGTGTAAATCCTGCGTATCTCAAAAATCAATAAAGCTTTTTGAAAAAACTAAAAAGATTCAGAATAAATGACATCCGGTAAAATGGCAAATACGTGTATCTAAAGCACTCCTCAATTCATCAAATATGTCTTAACCCGTTGACTTACCATTTTTCCCGGCTGTTGACTTGCACTGACGCGTCGGCGCATCACAGAATCACAGACTCAAACGGCCAGAATTGTATTGACTTGCCGATTTCATGGGTTTAAATGGACAAAATGCTGCGTTGACAGATTGCACGCAATGCTACCGCTAACGACTATAAAGCATGTTTTTTTGGGCCTCCTTTTTGGGCTTTAAAAGTTGGAAACATGATGAAAGACCGTTGAAAACACTTGTTTATTAGTTAAAAATGGGTTGAGTATTGGTATCAATCGCGTTAAGCCAGAATATTTATTATTCCTTTCCAGTCAGAGAGGAGCGGCCAACCTTAAGTCAAAAACGCGGGCCCGGAGCACGCCGCAATCGGTTCCGCGTCAACTTTACGTGCTTATAACTTTTGAACGAAACGTTTCCCCAACACGCGGTTTGAACTACTTGAAAGCAAATTGAAAGAGCTTTAATCCAGACTGGTATTTGTTACCCTCAGTGCGTTTGCTCCGGTTCAAAAATGCAAAGAAAAAAAATTTGGGAATTTCAAAAATCGAAAAAATTGACAAAAATTGTCTTAAAATTCCTGAAAAGGTAAAGTGTGGAACATCAATCGAAAGAATATTAAAAAAGCTACATTTTTAAAAAAAAACTGCATTCAAATTGGTCAACTTGTAAAAAGTTACAGGAGGTTAAAGGTTCCAACTTTGACCCCCCGCCCCCCTCTTCCAAGAGGGCTAGAACAAAAAACTGGCCATTTTTAGAAAGCTCACGAGTAGCTCTATCAACCCTGAAAATTTGAAAGGTTTTCTTTCTTGGGCCAAAAAGCCTCATTTTGAATACAGCTCTTTGAGATGAGGTGTAGTAGAGCCTAGTTTTTTATTTTGCGGCACAATTTCACTGTATACAGGCTTATCCTTACTCCTTGTGTTAAAATTGTGCAGATTCGATTGTTTAATGAGTTTGTAGCGATTCAAGTGACTCGACTGTAAAATATGATTGCTGGAAAGGCAAGCAATTTGTTTGTTCTAGAGTACTCTCTCATCACGAGTCTTCTGACTTGACATTGGAAATAATTTTTAATGCTCCTACAACAATGGCTTGAACTTTAAAATAATGGCTGTTTATCTTTGCGAAAGTATGTTATAATTTGTTGATTGCTCTCTTGATTGCAGGAAGTTTTAATTGAAAGATCTATCTCCAAGAGCTCTGACCTTGGCTTAAATTACTTAACATCTCTTGGTTTGCAAGCGTATGCAAGGTTTGCTGCCATGACTGGAGGAAAACCCGCTCTGGTTTTAGAGGTATCTCAAAGTTTTATTTTAAATTTTAATAATTTATAATCAATGCTTTTTTACTTACGGTTGTTTAGTAAGGTTGCCCTTTTAAACATGAAGGGGTTTATTCAAAATGACCAAAGGTGGGCCCTGAGGATTTCTGAAAGTTCAATGCTGGGATGGATGGAGACCGTTTTCAGGCATCTGAAGCTGGTTTGTACCTATTTGATCCTTGAGGGGTCTAAGGCAAAACCTTTAACTGATGATAATTTTTTATTAAATATTGCTTTTGAGCTGCATTTTTTTCAAAGAAATTTCTTACGAAAAACCTTCAATCTGATGTGTAACAAGTTTTTTTTTTTTTTTTTTTTTAACTTTACTGCTATTCCTACCACTGAATTTTAAAAGAGATTAGTAAAATTTTTGTTTTTTGTTTTTTTTTTGGGGTAGAAAAAACTTTCAATCTTGCAACAACTAAAGAGCAACAATATACAATTTTTAGGTTTCTTGAACTGTTTGAAAGCACCAAGAGACTGATGAAAAACTGAATACTAATCATAATGCTGAAGTGTGCGATCCGGCACTGTGTTCTGTGACAATTTCAACCCAAGAAAAATTTTGAATTACTACGTGGTCCTGGAACTTTCTCAAATTTGTTCTATGATGCGGGTTTTAATTAACAAAACGCATCAATCCCGAACTGAGCGTTTTGGGTCTGAAAAAAACCCTGAAAAATCATCAATGAAGAGAAAGAGCTCGGTTCCATAAAATTCTGTTTTGAGCAATTTTTTAATTTTACTGCCTCATCAGTAAACTTGCAAATCCCATCTATCAAAAATGCGACTGATTCTTTTCTATTCTTGATTCTTTTTTTCGTCCTTCTCAAAAATCTTTTCATATGCTCCTCTCTAGGTCCTCATGAGAAGTGACATCTTGAACTGTCAGTTTTCAATGATCGATTTAATCGTTATGAGTTTCACGCACAAATCAGCGCTTTGGAATTTGTACGGCAAGACAGAAATGGCCTCATTATGCAGCCAAATTCTACTCCACTTGGACACTACGGATCCAGTTCAAGGTGTATCCAATTATAACGGAGAAGGAACGTGTTTAGCTGTCTGTAATATAGCCAATAGATTCACTATCCAGGTATTTCAAGTTTTAAGCTTATAGAGTGAAAAGCTTAAGAAGGCTTAAACAAAGTTGAAACACTACACCAGGCTGAATTGACAAAATGTATAATACAAAATCTGACTCACTTGCATTAAATAAATAAATAATAATAATTGGACGCATTTTGGGAGCAAAATTTAACTGATTAGTGTCGTTGCTATTGTTGTTGTCCAGTAGCGCACCGAGAGATTCTTCATCTCTCTCTTTTTTCCATTAAGAAACGTATGTTAGACAAGGAGGGACAAGGGGATAAAACCCCCTCCTTCTGTCCTTTTCCTACTCATACATTCAAATGGGAAATGAGAGAGATGGAAGATATCCTGGTTGCGCCAGTGTTGTTGTTTACTCCAAGTTTGCATTAATGCAGGTTCATATGCAAGGTCCTAAGCTTGATAATCTGTTCTTTTGGATAAAGTTATTGCATTTGCAGATTTTCGTCATTTTACAGTCTTGGACCAAGCGTGGAACTAAATAGTAAATCCGCGGTATAAAATCCAGGGATTATCCAGCGTTCCGCTGGAACAATTCTGCGGAGCTGGATCAGCCGGTTATTTCAAAAATAGAGGGGAATACCTTATTTTTTCATTAGAAAACAGAAAAAAATGGCTTTCGCCTTCTCTACCTCTAGGTTGCGATTTTTTAAGTATGATCTACTTTCGAAGAGGATAATGTAGAGAGCCCCAGACCCCCTTCCCTTTTCAAGTGATCTATCTTGATCCAATAAGCTATTGATAGTCAATTATTGTTCTATTGCATTGCCATGGGTGAATGATAAGGTTTCCCCTTGAATGTAAAAGAAAACTCGGGAATTAGAAAAAAAAAAAAAAAAATAGAAAGATTTGTTAAAAATTATTTCGCAAAAATATCCGCCGGAGAATCAGAAAATTGTCCTAATGGAAAAATTTATTGCTGAACTGTCGCGCTCTACTGGATCCCAAAAATCTTGCTGGATGTCCTGCGTTTCTACTATGCGGTCAATATTAGATATCCAGGTGTCCGGCAAAATCGATATCTGGCGCAACCCAACATCAAAGTTGTAAAATTTCCAAGGTATCGCCGTGTTAGGCAATTAACCAATCAAATAAAAAGAATATTAGCGGTCATTTGTTACTTATCGTTTGTTTGTTTTTCTTTCCTCAGGGTGAATATAAGCTAGCAAAATTAGTCTTAGATTATGTTAAAGAACAATTTGCAAATAAGCAATGGTGGATTGAATCGGAACAAATATTATTGTTTACTCATGCTTTGTATGAGAGTCGGTGGCAAGATGCAGAAGCAGCCGTGAATAAACTTTTATCTGTGAATAAATACGAGAGCTATCTTAGGTTTGTTCTTATTTTAATTAATAATTCATTCATTTATATCACTACATATTCATTTATCATAAATTCATAACGTATTTATATTATCATTTATTTATCTGCTTTAATATCTTTCACTTGTCCTTTTTTTTCGCCATAGGTGTAGCGTATCAGGGGCTAGGGGGAACTATAGCCCCCCACTTTTTTTGGGTGGAGGGGCTAAAAAAATCTCTTTCTAGGTCATTTTAAACATTCCTTTGAGACGAGAAGCCAAAAAAAAAAAAAAAAAAAGGTCATCACTTTTCCACTTTTTAGCCTCCCACTTTTTTTGGTCACGCTATGCCTATGTTTTCCGCTTCATCTACTTATTTCTTTACTTTATAAGTTGATGCCCTTCTGTAGGTTAGTGTTTTTCATCAGAACACAATGGGGCTCCGCATTCTTTTACTGCGGTTAGCTAGCACAATTCAAGCATTTCTTTGGAACAGAGCACAACACTTTAACCACTCTAATGAGTTGGTCCACTAATTGCTGTAACTTGCTGTTGTGAGATATAACTTTAAATACATCAATTCCGCACAAATCTCCACCTGTTGACTTTTTTATGGAACAAGGTCCTCTTAGGAAAACAAACTAAAAGAGCCTCTTCCACAAAAAATGACAAGAATCAATTACACTGTGAACTTCACAATGTAAACAAAAATGAAATGTGAGAATTTAGGTACAGCCTTTTTTTTTTTTTTTCCTTCTTTTTTTTTTCAAATCGGAACGCTAACCAGCCACACTCAACCAAGAGTATAACACGTTCCATCTTGTTCCATATCGTGTTTCATGCATTAAAAAATGAGTCTTATTTACTGTCCCATATTTTACAATTTGTTAAATTGTCCATTCTTCTGTTATCATTTCTATGTTTGGAAGTTCTTGATCATTATTATCTTTGTTTTTATTTCTAGGAAAGCTGAATTACTGCTCGCTAAGTCCGATCATGTGGGAGCACAGAAAGCTGCACACCAGGTTCTAGATGCCGTAGAGGTATCTTGCCCTGCTTTGCGTGTCCGAGCGCTCATATTGGCAGCTCGTGCAATTCAAGTTGCTCGTATTCCCATCTTAACTATTGCCCTGTCTATGGCAAACTATCATTATCTCGATCTTCTCAGTGCTCAAGTCTCCATGGAGCTTGCCTCTATCCAGGTAGGGATAATCACTCATAATTTCTAACCGCACAGAAACAAGATAAAAACGAATCAGCAATGACTTGACATAAGATAAACAGGTGTACGGGAAAATGCTGGAAAACACAAAAAAAGAAAAAAAGAAAAAAAAAATAGTAATTTGGTGAGAACATTAGCGATTATTAACAATACCAACCTAATCTACATATTTGAGGGAACTCAATTGTGTTTTCAGGTGTTTCGAGGGCATCGATGGCACCATTCGGTTTTGAATTCACGCCTGGACTGGAATTCAAAATCGAATTGATGCCATCGATGCCCTGGAAACACCGAAAACGTTTGAAAAACACAATCCAGTTTTGTGTCATCCACTGTTGTCATGCGTAGGTTGGCAATGATTCTGTTGTGTATCTATTCATCGTAAAAGTTCGCTTAATTTTAGTTCAAAACGCAGTCAATTCGAAAATTTAAAAAAATAAAAAATACTATAAAGATAATTTTAAAACGTGGAGAGAGCCACTAGTCCTGCACAACCTGATGATTTGATTTCTGTGTTTACATTGCGTAGAAGGAGTGGCTCTCTCCTTGTCTATCACTTTTATTTTGATTTTCTAATCCCCCTGATTCCTTAGACGAGATCACTTTTGACTTTGTTCAGTGGTAAAAATTGTAAAAGTGATGCAATGCTGCCATTTTAGTGACGCAAGTAAATAAGTTTAAGCTCAGTTTCCATATTTTCAATTACAGTTACTATCAGTCTATTAACACTAGAACAATTTTGTAGACAGTACTTTGTGCATCGTGCTTCTAGCTGTTTAGTAATTTTATTTTGTTTTATTGAATTATGTACCATTTTCTGTGAGTGGCTGATTTTTGCCTTGGCTACCGGCACTGGGTGACCACATTTTTCACAAATCAATTTTTCTTTTATTCACATGCTCAAAGATTGAAGTTTCAATAGTAGTACGAGTCGATTATGTAAAAAGTGTAATACCTAACTACCTATGTCCTTCACAATGTTCTGTCTTTACTTAATAGTTAATACCAAATGCAGTGTATTTGACCAAGCATGTCACTTGTATCTTGTTTCATACCAGGCATGCACCTTCATCTCACAAATCTTAGTAAAATTTTGCAAAATGAAAGGAATATGTATTTTTCTATTTTTTAAGCATTAATTTTTTTATTTTTGACATTTAAAACCTCTTATAATCCTCTATTGATTTTTTGTAATCTTTTTGTTCTTTAGTTGCGCATGAATCTTCCAGCTCAAACTTTCAAGTTGATTGATCAATCATTGCTCACCGTTCTTTGTCACGGAAGTGAATATGACAAAGGGAATGCCTTACTGCTATCTGCTAAATGCCGCGTTGCTGTTGTAGCTCACATTCAAGACCAAGAAACTCGACACAAAACAATTGGACAAGTTATCGAGTTGCTGAACCGAGTGAAAGCGAGTTTCAAGGCTGTCAACGCTTTCTCAAAAGTCAAAGAAACAGTGCATTTACAGGTAAGACTTGAAGGCAGCTGTTTTTTAGTGACTGAGGTTGAATTTCTGTTGGAAGCGCAATTTTTCAATTAGTTTGAGCCAGAAGATCAAAAGTTAACAAAGTATTTCCAAGTATTTCCAATATATTTTGATTAAATGAAAATTAATCCCCCCCAAGATTAGCAGCATTTTTATTGGGAGGTTAATTTTATAAGGATTTAATTTTATAAGGAGGTTAATTGGTTTGGACTTTTATCGGCAAACATTTATGTTCCTATGGTGCAGTCCGGACATTTAATGCTTGCTTTAGGTAAGAACTTTGAAATTCCAAATTTTGACTTCCTTGCATCCAGGGCTGTGAGCACTTCAGTTTTTGAATACAAACTGAACCTTAAGAAAAGGTACCCAAACTCAAACTGGACCCTAACCTTTGGTTGTCAAAAAAGGGAGAAAGTTTTGCCCATACCTTGGTAAAAATTATCTCTTATTGGAAACTTCATATCCAGGGAATCCTCAAAACTTTTGGATACTTCCTTTTTAGCACTAACATTGTTGCCATTTAAAAGGTTTTAAGTTACAGAATTCAAATTTAAATTTTGTAGTCATTTGGTCAGCTTGCTCAAACAAGTTTGCCAACTTTTAATATAATTTGAGGAGTTTATTTGACTCACTTTTCATTCATTGACTTTTACACAAAAAAAAAAAATGGGAAATATGTATTGATGAATTGAAAATTGGGTGTGATTTCGGAAACTTCTGAGGTAATAGTTTCAATTGTTGGCAGGCACAAGGTACCGATTGAAACATTTTTGCCAAGTTACAGTAAAATTAAACAATTTTTTTCATTTGAAACTCTTGTCCAGAATCGAAACTCACTTTTTAAAAAAAATTAAAAAAAGAGGCTCATAAAAGTTTGAACTTTTTCGTCATGTAAGATTTGAATCCAAACCGACGCTGAGGTCTGAACCGATTCAAACCTCCAAAGGTTCGCACTGCCCTACTTTCCTCTATAAAATGTAATGAGCTCAAACGAGAAACCAATCCTTTGTAAGCCCCACGCTGGCATAGTTCTACCTCTTAGACACGTAATTTGTGACGTTGTTTGATAAATTACTCTCTACCTTCAATTCTCCTTCGTTTTTTCAGGCTCTTTTGTGCAATGAAATAGGGTTGATGTCAGAGAGGAACAAATGCGCTTTGGAATTCAAACTCCTCGATGGAGAAACAGCAGCAACTAATATCGACAGTTCCACTGTTACAATAAGTTGACATTTTTCATTGTTAAGTTTCTATTTATTTTTTCATTAATTCCTAATTATCTCATTCTGAGAGGAAATCCTCGCTTGTGTTCACTGATTAAAACATTCTTTTGATACTGCAGCTCTCGTGTTCTCATATTTCTTATCATTGCAATAAGGTCCTTTTATTTGCCTCTTGAATTGGGCTGTTTTTTTATCTCAATATGAAAAATATGCTGGAAAACAAGAACTTAACTTTTGTCTCCATCATTTCTCTCAGTTGACTCCCCCCTCCCCCTCCCCCACATCCCTTGGAACAATTCAGTTGATTGCAATCTTTACTTTCACTTTAAGTCTCCCCCCCTTCCCCGCTCAACTTTCTTTGAATTCGTATGATTCCACTCTCAATGGTCTTTCCTTAACTCTCTTTGCATTTGCGTAAGGTGTCAGGCAAAATATGAGCATAGGAAGGGAGTCTTACGATCGGATGTCGGGGTCTTGAAAAAGTAGGAGCCCGTCTTGAAAAAGTAGGAGCCCAGATGATAGAAGAAGGGTAATGCAAAACATTCCCATCAACTGCCAGCAACTGCAAACAGTGACAAAAAGCGTGAATACATACGCCTAAAATAGCTACTTGGAATAGGGGACACCAAAAAATTAAATTAGAAGTGAAGTGTATTGTAACGTATAGTGCCCCTCCTTAATCGAGAAAATAATGAGCGGAATAATAACAATGCAATTTTATTTGATTGAAAATCATAGAGTCTATAATAAACATAATCATAATTCATATTAATTTAGTATTTATTCAACAGTTACAATTTAGGTAAGCAATATAACGGTTAAGGTACTACAAAAGTAACAGAGGAAAAAAAAATAAATAAATAAATAATCTGACTCTTACTTAGTTCAAAAAACCAAAGTATCACAAAGACTAGATTTTAATTAGAAGGAAGAGATTCCTAACTGCACAAGCTTCATTGCGCCATTCTATTCATCCTTAAAAAAAACGACTGAAGTGTTCACTTCAGAACAAACACTTCATGTAAAATAAAAGCGCCTTATTTTCAGAATAATCGTGATGGTTGCAATCCTTTGCTGATAAACTTTTTCTAACTTTTTGATTGAGCTCGTTTCAGATGTAAGAGTAGATCTGACCCAGAGTTGGGCAACCAAATAATCAGAAATAATGAAATCAGTCTCGTAACAGAGTTGATGCTTGAGATGTGATACCATTGCATGAGAGCAGGTATGGTCAATTGACCAAATACTTGGTCGAATAATCTGATTTTATCGCGTTGCCAAACTAGACAAATTATTGGTCGAATATTACCTATTTGCCCAACTCTGGTCTGACCTTTAATCTTTTGCAAAAACTGTACATTTAGATACAAAGCGTTCCTAAATGCAGAACAAAAACATTCATCAATATTTCGAGGAGAAATAACAATTGAAAAATTCCAAAGATTACATGGTGACCTTCACTTCACTTTTGAAAACCGCTCAAGTTGCAAAAACCTTCTACTGTGTGAAAAAAATTTGAGCCGCTCCGTGAAAGAGCAGTCTTTCGAAAACAAATAATTATAAATTCCTGAGAACTCAGCTCATTTGCGTTTTACAAAGTACATACATAAATTAACATTTTTTTTGCACAATTGATCCATTATGTATGCTAATTGAATACACAAGCAAGGATAGGCAGTGGAGGGTTTCGAAGATAATGAAAAGTTTTGTTTCGACTAGAATCAAAAGATGAAATTATTTTGATGAAAACACATGCTTCAAGGTTGCAGTATTTTTATGAAGAGATTGGAGGGACTACCAATAATTTAATAATAATATTTGGATAGTACATAATTTAGTAATTTAAAATACCTTTATGATGAACTCTGTCAGCAAACAGAAATTGTGAGATACTAATTATTTAGAACAGATTTTTTATTTAAGTTTTGACTTTAAAAAAAATTATTTGTTGAACTCATACTTCTTTTTCTTTTGTATTGCATAAAATGATAAAACAAAAAAAAACTGTTAACTTACACGTGCATAATGCAATCTATTCTAATAAAATAAAAACAAGTTACTAGTTAGTACAAAAATAAGTTTCAATAAAAATAAATTAATCTATTCTTGATCACAATTTTTTAGACAAAATTTCATACTCCAATTTACATGAGAAAGGAAAAGAAGAGGATTAAAATACTGAGTTAAAAACAGCTTTTTTTTCAGTTTTTATAGCAGATTCGACCTGTTATCTGTAGTGAAATTCAAAATTTAATAACATCACATTAGACAAGTTTTGCATATGTTGCACACGAACCGCAATTGGCTTGCGATTTACCAAGGCCAAAAGCAAGCTGCTTATTTATGATCAGAAAAAATTCAGATCAAGCATAGTGGTGACTTACAAAATAATTGTATCAAGATTTACTTTAGATTCGCTCTATACCTACCGTGTTTTAGATGAAGTGTATTTGAGCATCTGCTTTTAATCGCTTTTAAAGTTCATAAAAAGATGACAAGTTGAGAAAAACTTAAGCTGTCAAATGAGTTAGAGTAAACCTCGATTCAATTATTTTTTGAGTCACCATTACGCTTGATCTGAATTTTTTCTGATCATCAATAAGCAGATTGCCATTTGCCTGCGACACATACATTAAGAAAAAATCTTTTGACAATTAAAAGAGATAATGTTTTTCAAAAACATTAAATTTTCTGTCAGACCTTGAGAAAAAGTGGAACCAGCCAATGAGGTAAAATTCTGGCTTATGGTAGATTTAGATCCCCTCATAAAAAGTATTTAAACACACAAAATCCGAGAGTGGATATATTTCTGTTTGGAGAGCTCACAGTTTCAAACATCAGCTAAAAATGTCAAGTTTTTTTTTTCAACTGTGAGAAAGCTTAGAATTAAGTTGTGTCCAAACTTTAAGGAGGAAGCTATTACATAACAGTATGTAATTTCTTATGAGGGGTTTTTGTTACAGATGGTTCAAATTCTACAATACAAAAATGTCAGAACATTGGACTAAAACTAGTTTTCTTTGAGACGGTGCTAAGTCCATTGATCCACTTGCAGGTCATTACAAAATTGCTTATTAAAAGATAAATTTACACACAAGCAATTTTCAACTTTTAATTGCACTTTCATCAATCAGCAAACTCGAGGGCTTGAATTAAATAATAAGCCAAGAACTTGGAACACAAAAATTGGATTAGACTGAGCATAATGTATTTAATAGTAAATTCAGCATCACATATGAAAAGCAAAAGCCAAACGGAAGGTAGCAATGTCGACAGGCATTCATCATACCTCTGATAAAACAAAAGACCAAGAGCAAGCTATAAGTGCTTTTATGATGATTTTCTAGGATCCCTGTTTTGAATTACTTGCACCTCTTGATTTACCAACATCGCACTCTCACTTTGTAATTCTAATTTACTCTGTAGTAAAAAATAAGGGGGCAGACTGTGGCATGTGATTGTTGATAATCCATTTTTTATTTGATTAACAACTAACAAATTTAGATGGCTTTAAATCAAGATACGTAACTGTTATTTTTTTTTTCTTTTTTTACTAGAAGGTAGTATACAGTAATCTCTTATTATCTGCGAATTTAGTAATCGCAACCCTCGGGTATTGGCAAGTTGTTATGTATGCCTACAGTTATATTCCCCGCAATCATGGTCACGCGTATCAGCGAATCAGAAGAACAGAGAGCTACATATTTTTTCTATCAACAGCTGCTCGTCGTGGTTGCCATGGATTGAAATGAATGAAATTAACATCAACAAAATTTTTATTGATAGCAGAAATTTAGTACATCATCCTCAAAATTTAAAGTGGAAAATGTCCCAAAAAGAGGAAGAATCCCTGATGATACAAAAACCTAAACGATCGCATTCAGTTTTGGCATTGGAGAAAATTGAATCCTAGTGAGGAGATAAGTCGGGCTGGATCCATGCATGGACCGAAATTTGACCGAAGTCTGAAATTCCAGAGAGCCTTCCACGAGACTTTACGGCCCTACCTCCAACTTCAGAAAAACTTGCGAAAGGGTGCAAAGCAAAAAAACATTTTTCCGGAAAGCAACAGATAAATAGCTCATGGTAAGTAATGATGCATAAACTCATTCTTACACGTTAAGAATCCCAACGTTATATCACATTTTACAACTGTGTTCCCCTAACCTCACTTTTTCCATATGCGAGGAATGTATTTCTCGCAGATAATGAGGGATTACTGTCCTCAGTACTCCGGAAATTTTCTCACTTTGAATTTTTTGCTTAGATAGTGATTAGCAAAAGAAAGGATTAAAATTTTGCATAAGTCTCTTGATCAAAGAAAACTGGATAGAGATTGATCAGAAGATCTAAATTATCTGTTCGGTCTTTGACTCAAAATTAATTGTACGTCCTCAAGAAACTAAACTGAACTTAGTTACGTAAGACCATTTCCTATTGGAGAGTTCTCAGTTGACAATGCAATATATTAGTTAGTCAGGTTTCATTTAACAATAATGGAAGCGAATAAAAAAATATAGAACTTTGACAGATTAAAATATTAAGTTAAACCTAAGTAACAAGGTGATAAATTTAAGCCAAACAAAACAACAAAAGAAACGTGCTAGGACAAAGAAAATAGAACCAAGTAATACTTGAAAGCATGGAATAATTTTTTGGCTTCACTCGTAAGGATGATTTTTTATAATATTTTTTTATTTTTTTTTTTTTTTTTTTTTTTTTTTTTTTTTTTTTTTTTTTTTTTTTTTAAATTTATAAAACTTAACAGAGAAAAGCAGCGAAACGAGATGAACAGATACACTGTACAACTCAAATAAATACAGAGCAAGTTCGTTGCGTGGAACGTCCTCTAAGTGGAATATCTTGCCAAAAGGAATCTTTTTTCAGCACCGTGAAACCTCCCATACTCTAACCGCAATGGGTCTGTTGCAAACTTTTGCTACAGCGCTATAGAGTGTGCAATCTAATGTAAAATCGCCTGATAAGTCCAATGATGGCATCAGAAAGCAATGAAATGCAACAATAAACTCACAAAATGCGTTTAATGAAATCCAAGATGGCGGCAAAATATCGAGCAATCTGTATGCATGCACCACGAACATCCAAGGATAGCCAGCCTCACAATATCCATCACAACCAATCACAACGTAAATAAACACATAACTTCTACCTGCAGTGAGGTTGTCAAAGTTGGCAATCCTTGGATGATCACGGTGCATACATTCAGATTCCTCGATATTTTGCCGCCATCTTGGATTTCAATAAACGCCTCTTGTGAGTTTACTATTGTATTTATTGACTTTATGATGCCACCAATGGACTTTTCAGGCGATTTTACATTGGAGTAAACACTTTTTATCGCTGTAGCAAAAGTTTGCAACAGACCCATTTCCTAAGCGGAACTTTTGCCTAGTGGAATTTTTTTCAGGGCAGGATCGAGGTTCCACACAACCAACTTTTACAGTAAATAAACCAAGAGTCAAAACAGTCCCTGTATTCTCTTGAGATGATCTCATGTTGATCTCATTCTCTCAGGTCATCTTACTTGGAACAGTATCCCCTCAACCTTTTACCTCAATGTGAGGTAAGTAAGAACCTTTGTAGGTACCTCCATTCTCTATTCACTCATTCTTCGTCCAGTCATTCACTAAGAAATATAGGCAAAACCAAAAAATAGTTTGAGCTAACAGAAACTAGAAAGTAGAGCTGTGCAAACCTAAATTTTTGAGTTTGAACCAAACCTTAAGAAAGGCTTCCCGAGCTCAAACTGAACCCAAAATTTTGGCTCAAAGAAAAAGGAGCCATTTTTTTCCCATAGATGCATAAAAAAATCATTTTTTTTAAAATTTTAGTTGGTCATTGAAAACTTCAAAACTCTTGAATGATTAAAGCTTGGATAAGTCCCTTTTGGCGCTAAAGTTGTAGCCATTTAGTAAGTTTTACAGATACAAAGTTTAAATGTGTAAGCCATTAGACCAGCTTGGGTGAGTAAGCATGCCAAAATTCATTCCAATTTGAATTTAATATCTTATTCATTTATGAAATTTAATAGGAAAAATAAAATTGGAAAATATCCATAGGTAAATCGAAAATTGCCAATGATTTTGGGAATTTGTGAGTTATTGGTTGGAAATGTTGGAAGGCACAGCAAGGTGCCATTGAAATATTCTTGCCCAGTTGTAGTGTAATTAAACAAAATCGTTTGACAGTCGTGCTCACGAACCAAAGTTCACATTTCAAAAAAAAAATTAAAAGTTCAAACTTTTTTGCTACCCGAACCAGCGCTGTTATAACCTTTAAAGGTTTGCACAGCTCTACTTAAATATTTTTTTTTTTTTTTTTTTTTTTTTTTTTTTAATTAATGACAGAACATTAAATCAAGCCTGAGTTTTACAAGGTTATTCAAAAGTAACCCCCCCCCTTAGCTTTTTTTCTAATTGAAATAAAAGTATGCTGTTAGGACCATTCTCATTTATACCAGAGGCCCTATCTGAGGAGGCTGTTTTTGATGACCCCCCACTCCTGAGGGGTAGAGGGGGGGGGGGTCAACTTCATTTTCTCTTATGGCACCCCCTATTTTGTGATAGATCGTTTAAAAGGGCATTAAATTCTAAGACTTTTGGCACAAACCGCAGCTCGATATCGAATTTTGTATTCGATATATCGACGGTCAAAGTTTGATATGGACCCATTTTCATAAAATCATTACTCCACTTTGAGAAATCGGAATATAAAAAACTAGGAGATTAAAATACTCTAAAAAGCAAGTGCTTTTAAAAAAAAAAATACGGCTTTGACACAAATTTAGCCCAAATTAGTATTTAGCTCCCCCAAAATTTTTTAACATCCCCCCACCCCGGGGGCTATCAGAAAAATTCCGAGAGACGACCCCTATCGAAAGATACATCGATCGAAGGGCGTACCAAACTGAGCATTTTGGCGCAAACCGAAGGTTGACATCGTCTTTCACATTAGAGATGTCGTATGCCAAAGGTGGCTTTACAAAATTCAATACCTCAAAAGTGAAAGATGATATCAACCACCGGTTTGCGCCAAAATGCTCAGTTTGGTGTGCCCTTTCGATCGATGTATCACTTGATAGGGGTCGTCACACGGAATTTTTCTGAAAGTCCCCCCTGGGGGGCAAAAACGTTAAAAATTTTCGGGGGCGCTAAATGCTAATTTGGACTAGATTTGTGTCAAAGCCGTATTTTTTTCTGAAATGGACTTGCTTTTTAGAGCATTTTAGACTCCTAGTTTTTTAAATTCCGATTTCTCAAAAAGGAGTAATGACTTTATGATAAAGGGTCCATATCGAACTTTGGCCTTTGATACATCAAAAACAAAAATTGATATTGAGCTGCGGTTCGTGCCAAAAGTCTTAGAATTTAATACCCTTTCAAATGATGTATCACAAGATAGGAGGTGCCATAAGAGAAAATGAAGTCGACCACCCCCCCTCACCCCTCGGGGTGGGGGGTCATCGAAAACAGCCCCCTCAGATAGTGACTCTGGTATAAATTAAAATGGTCCAAACCACATCCTAAAAAAAAATTAAGAAAAAAGAGTTAGAAAAAAGTTAAGGGGGGCGGGGGCGTTGAATAACTCTGTACGTTTTATTATATGAGGGGGGGGGGGGGTCATTATAATAATATAATTCAGAGGATTAATTTCCTTGTTCAATCAGAGCTGCACACAATGAACTCTCAAACAATATTCCATATTTTTACTCACAAGTGAATTTCAGGATGTAGCTTGTTCTCACGAGTCATGTGAACTTGAGCAGATAAAAATTCCCCTAAAGCATCTACTCTGAAACTTTGGGTGTCACAAGACAGTAAACGTTGAGCCCAGCTAGATAAGTCACATTTCTAACCCAGCTTCTTAAACCCCATCGGCTATCACATATTTCAGGACCTCCAAATTCACTCAATATTTTGTTTTGACCCATCAAAAGGGACAAATCAAATTACCATCTATGATCTCATCACAAAATCAGTCTACTTCCGGTCTGTGAATTGGTTTCTTTCATCATTCAAAGTTAGAGTTAACATGAAAAAGTCACTGTGCGCTCATCTTGATCAAAACTTTAGTGAGAAAAAAGAGATAGAAAAAAATTAGTCTCCTGACCAGTTTTAAAAATTAAAAAAAATTGGGTGCATTTGGTTAGAATCAGAGCTTAGCATAAAGTAAATCACAAACAAATTTAGCAATTTCCTTCAAAATAAATTACAAAAATATGACTGAGTGTATCAATTGTGTTTCACCTTGATTTTTTTCAAACAAAGTCCTATTGAGAACATGAAGGCTATCATAAGATACGGTAGGAAATAAATAGAGATTAGATACTTAACAATGGCGCTAATTTTCAGCAGCTGGAATGTTATGCCCCAATAGGCAAATTGGTACGTCTTCATCAGGAACAGGAGACTGGTCCAACAAAAACGTTTCTGCAAAACAAATAATTTAATGATTGAGAAGAAATGAATGGTAAAGTCCTAAGAATTCAAAGCACAATAAATACACTTTGAAAAAAAAAAAAAAAAAAAAAAAAATCGACTTTCGTTTTCTAGTAGAAATAAAAGGACTGTAGGTACCACTAACACTAACTCTCCCCCCCCCCCAAAAAAAAGAAACACAAAATAAGATCCCCTTAACATATGTTGTCATTCAAAGCCTCCGCTTTAAATTGGAAAGCTTTATGCAGGAAAGAACCCACAGCTACAGATTTCCTATGCAATGAGTCTGTAGCAAACTTTTACTACAGCATTATGGATGGCTGATTGGTAATTGGTTTTTGGTACCAGTGGCACAACAAGTGACAGGTTTTACGTGTTTTTAAGAGAAAGTAAAGGAGAAAAAAAGGTATCCAGCGGACGGAGATGCAAAATTGGGCTTGAAATTTCTTCCAGCGCAATTTTTTTGGTTGAGACCCTCCCCAAGACTAGGGTTTTGACCCTGTTCTTTCTATTGTTAAATTCAACTGTTCAATGCACTGTATAATGCGTCCGTGAGATTGAAAGAGGTTTCACCGGTTTTCTTAAATTCGCGTAATCGCAAATTTTGTCAACTCGCGTATTCGCGAATTTCGTCAGCTCGCAAAATTGCAAACATTTTGTCAATTCGCGACATCGCGAATAAATTAGCCGATTTTGCAAGACATTTTTCATCAAATGCCAAATTTTGCGTTTCCGCGGTAAAAGTCCAAATTTTGCGTTTTGTCGTGCAGCATCCTGAGGTACTTGATGCGGGTACGGACTCGATTCACGGTGTTTTCAAAATTTCGCATGAATTGCGGCTGCAAAAAAAGGTGCCTCTATTTATTATGTGCTGACATCATGGATGTCATATTCTGGAAAAACGTGTTTCGCATTCGTGAATGCTAATATCACCTATTTTCTTAATGATACCTTCTAATTTTTCCATAGAGATAGAAAAGAGTTTGCAACTTACGATTCTTGACTCTTCGTTCTTTTGAAATTCTACAACAAAAATATCCTCAACAGGCAAATACAGAGGCACAGAGCAAAGTGAAATGTAATAGCCGGGATATACTCCATGCCACAGAGCAGAAACTCCAAACACGACAAACGTTCTAGAAAGGAGAAAGAAAAATATAATTAAGACAAATTTGTTGAGTACACTCATAAAGCTAGGAAACCCATACACCTTAAAGTTAAGTAATAATATAATTAAGGGTGTGCAATTCCGCACACTTTCTCACGGATTCGGACTTTGGATTTTGGAACAGATTTTGGCTATCGCTTTAATGCTGGGGAGTGAGACGGAGTATATCCTATTAAACCCATTTA
This sequence comes from Trialeurodes vaporariorum, assembly GCA_011764245.1. Lineage (NCBI taxonomy): Eukaryota > Metazoa > Arthropoda > Insecta > Hemiptera > Aleyrodidae > Trialeurodes > Trialeurodes vaporariorum. The sequence continues at coordinate 4,526,551 of VMOF01000001.1, forward strand.
AAGAGACAGCAAAAATCTGTTTAGCACATTAATTACGAGCCAATTTCTCGTCTAATTCTGATGATGAATGGGCCCCGTAGGTAGAGCATTCTAATCCTCATAGAAGTACCGCTCGTGCCCCCCTGATTTCAAATATGCAAAGCAAATTATCACAAAATCAGGCCTTTGTAGATTTTTGAGCAAAATTGGCGTTTCCCAGCAAAACTCTGCGGTCCTAGCTGCGGGATGGGCCGTAGGTAGAGCATTCTAATCCTCATAGAAGTACCGCTCGTGCCCCCCTGATTTCAAATATGCAAAGCAAATTATCACAAAATCAGGCCTTTGTAGATTTTTGAGCAAAATTGGCGTTTCCCAGCAAAACTCTGAGGAAATTAGGTAATTATATGAAAATTGCCGCGAAATCAACTATTCCGCAAAAGTTGGCACGGTAGCACGTAAGAATCTCTTATTTTTTCAAGGTGAAATGTGCCCCTCCTTTTTTTTTTTTTTTTTAAATGCCTTACAGTAAAAAAAGAACCCAAAATTACCACGGAAAAATAATTAACTGATGTTTACCTCGAAGAATGCAAAAAGTGCGTCAAACAATAACATGGAAATCAGGCTACAATAACCTCAAAATCAGTCAAAACTAAGATCAAAATTTTCAAGGCGATAAACATGGTTCCAAAAATCCATTAAAAATTAATCAACAATGAGACATTATGCTAAAGCTATCATCTTTTATCCCATTGAAACTACCAAAAAAATTGAAATTTTGATACGTGACTGATGGCGCAATCTAGCAGATTGAAAGATCCCCAACTTTCGCCTTAACAATTCGTCCCTTTGATGACTAATGTGAATTTTTTTTACTTTCGGTCTTTCATGGCCCAGTTATGATGAGCGCTCGCATCATTCTTGGCCAAAAGTGTCCCTCAGAATGAAACCAAGCATTTTGTTCAGTTTCATAATCTTTGTATATCTACATACACAAAATGCTTGAAGCACAGAACAATAGAATAAGAATGGAAATTTCAACAAAAACCAATGGAAACACCCGGTCTCTTTTGGTGTCTATCTGACACGTTGACTATGGGCTTATGAGGCCGACACTAGGGAGTTCCCTCGGCGCCGCTTCGGGCTTGTGAGGCCGACAAAATGAAAAAAAAAACAAAAAACAAACAGAAAAAATGAAAAAAAAAAAAAAAAAAAATTGATAAATTAACGGAAATAAAAGAAAAATTAAATACTCTTGGCGCCTTGGCCTTAGGGCATTATACCAAAAACCCGATGGCAGTCAATGTGTTAAAATGGTGGACATATATTTATCTCTGTCTTTCACATAGCTTTGAAAGGGGATAGTTCAGAACTTCTGAAAATGCCAGACCAGAAAATGATGCTTCAAAATAATCCAAAGTTTCTCTTCTTTGTGGTGTTATGCGCTTGAGCAATAAAGTTAGTTTTCCTGCTAACTAAAATCGATGCATTTTTTAAGACTGATCCAATTTTCAGTTCAAGTGAAAAAGTCAACTCACCATAAAAAGATTAATTGAAATATAATAAAAAATAAACCTTAAAGATTTTTTTGGGAATCGGTGGTAAACATAAGCGGCAAGCCAATACTGTACACTAATGTTCCAATGCCGCATACTTCCTCTGACAGTATGATCAAGTTCGGCATTCCACACATCCACTGAATGAACGGTATCAAAATTATAGGTTTCTTGTCTCGCCTGATCTGAACTTGCGGCTCTAATACGAGAGAAAAGAAAGATCGTAAAGACAAAAATTAAAATTGGTTTCACAAGCTAAATGGAGATGAAAAATTATAATTACAGTAATCTGAGTAATCCCTCTCCTTTTGCAGTTTTGCATAACTACCATGCATTTTTCAAGACAAATCTTCATTTTTGCGACAAAAATTTTGTGTATTTGCAAATAAGATCTCAGAGTTTTACACTCTTTTTTTAATTTTTGTTTCTTCATTTATTATTCTTCCTCAAAATAGAAACAGAGATATTAGAAACTTCAGCATAGCAAAAATTCAAAAACGGTCAAGATCAGTGAAAAGAAACAGAAAAAAAAACTCAAAAGGAAAAGGAAAAGAAAACGGTCATAGGAAAAGAAACTGGAACTAAATTTTGCTTTGCAATTAAGACTTTTTACTAAGCAGAAATAAGGATTGAGATATGAATTTTTCTAAACCTTTTGGGAAATAGATGGAAAAAGAGCCTGAGAGGGACATTTGAAGATCATTTTTTTCTCTAACTTCATAGTGTACTAATATTTATTTTCAAATCTCAATCATACCAACCAAAGATGAGAATACAAACATTGATTGGTAAAAACCTAACATCTGAAAATCTAAATTCAAACAGTTTCAACGAGTGAAAAACTTTAAATACGATTTCCTTAAAATGTAATTTTTGCACTCACGCCCTTTCACCCTCGACCTGCTCAACTGAGCATTTTAAAACATCTTCATCTTCATGATACAGGGCTTGAAACAAAATGTAAAATTGAATTGATCTTGCCTCACTCTAGAGCTGCCGTTTTGCATATAATTAATGGCATTTTTCGACTCACCGATGATTCCACCGGTTGAGAAAAGATTACACAATTGAGTTCAGAGCATGACTTTAATGCACAAAAATGCTCGCATCTGTAATCTTATCTCAACCGGTGGAGTGGCCGATGACTTTAAAAAACTTGCGGATATTTTAATTAATAACAGAGTTTCCACCAATTGGGAAAATATTACAGATCAGAGTATTTTCCTGTATTTCAGTCATATACTGAACGCAACTGTGTAATCTTTTCTCATCGGTGGAATCCTCGGTGAATTGAGAAATGCAATTAATTAAACGCGAAAAGGCAGCTCTGCCTCGATCAGAGTTCAATATAAATGCACATTCAATAAAATTGATAAATGTGAAGATAAGAACAAAAAAAAGAAAGCCAGAACAGAAAAAGCCAGCAAAAGTTTTGGTAGTCAAGAATTCAAGGTATACGGCCAATCCTTGTATAATCTAAATAAATATTAGTGCGCCGTGCACGTTCTTGACTGTCTAAACTTTTGCATTTGCTAGTACACTATTTAATGTTACGACAGTTTCTCATCAGACAAGCCTTCCAAACTTAAAAATACAAGTCAAACAAACAAAAATGATGCAGAGGCGTAGAGTCAAGTTTACGACTACCTTTTGTCTCATAGCAGATGAACAAAGGCATCTTAAAAATGGAGCAAAGAGTAGTAGTCGCACAGCTGACGATACTACTGACAGAAAGCAATCCATACATAGTTAAAAGATAGAAACTTACAGAGATATTAATGAAGAAAGATTTTGCGTAGGGCCTTTGCCAGGTTTGGGTTGTGTTCGGGCTGGGTATGCACCCAAACCTGCCATGGTACACACACATTCTGACAGAATGAACCCAATATAAATGCGCATTCGATAAGAGAAAAACGTTGGATAAGCATACAAAACCCGATAGAAAAACGACGTTTCATTATAGAATTCATCAGATCCAGCATACTGAAAAATAAATAAAATCATAATTTACTAATGTAAAAATTACTATAGAAAACTTGAATAGTTTAGCTCTGGATTTGTAAAGTATCACAACATTATTTAAGAATTAAAAGCATTCAGAACACTGATACGTGATATCCATATACTCATGGTCTTTTCTGGTATCCATGGTCTGTAAGGACCATTGTCAACCAAATTTGACATCGAAAGTCTATTCATGGCTCAAAATATCCATAAAAAATTGAAAATCACCATGACACTCCACTAATTAGCATCATCATCCGTTATTCTATTCATACTACCCAAAATATAAGGGATTTCAGAAAGTTACAGGTGGCACCATCTACCGGATGACCCCCCAAATTCCCCAACTTCTGCCTAAAATCACCTTGAAGATTAATGTATGAAATTCCATTTTTGTTACGTGTACAGCTAACCCATTGGCTGCACTGAAAAGGATAAATAGCTAAAAAAGTACAGAGCAAAATGATTTGCTAAATTAACCTATAATTTTGTTACATTAACAACTCAAATGCTAAATCAGCAATTCATTTTGTCAGCTTAACAACTAATTCGCCCAACCAGCAAATCAAATAGTAAAAATAACAATTTTTATGCAGGAATAACAAATTAGTAAGTAAAATCAGCAATTTATTTTGCTGATATATCAAGCTGAATTGTTAGATCAACTAATTGGGTTAAGTTCTGTATGTTTTTTTAACTATTTAAAATTGCTGAATTGACAATGTCTATTTTGTTAAAAGCACACCATTATGTGTTTAACAACTATTTTTGTAAAGTCAGCAAATAAATTGTTAACTTAACAGAAAACCCTGGTTGATTTAGCAACTTTCAATTTTTGTTAAATCAGCAAATTTTGAATTGTTGCTTTAACAATTGATTTTTTTTCAGTGTGATATTCACAAACTATTGATTTTCCCAAAGTTTGAACCAGAGACTGTAAATAATAGAGACCACGCAATACCTATCTAGCCCTTATTACAATCAGGTGGCAACTTTTTCCTTTCGAAGTCTCAACAAAACAACGTCTGACAAAAATCGTACAGCGCTTTCACAAAGAAGCAGGCAGGACTTTGTCTGGACCATACATTAGCTGATGAGCAAAAATATTGAAGTCAGTGGCCAATGAGAGCAAAGCACTGGAGCTTTGTCGTTGGTCATCAGTCAACGTATGGTCCAATTGAATGGCGCTCCCTTTGTTATTATGTTGAGTCTCCTAGAATAAAAGTTAGCTATCGTGTGGTCTGCTAGTAGTGCAAGGTCTTTAGTATATAATGTCTCTGGTTTGAACTAAGGAGTTACTCCTTTATTACACAGCACAGATGAGCTCACAAAGGACAAAACTTACTTTCAAAGGAAAGACCCACGAAGATAAAAGAAACAGAATCATATACTGGGGAACAAATTTGATTCTTTCAATAGTTTTTTCAAAGCAAGGTGTAAACTCAGCATGCCTCGTGTAAAACAAGTCCCAGTAAGTTTTGTACCGGTAGTAGGGACCTATAGAAAAACAAAAGGAAATTCATTAAGACAAAATGGTAGTGGAAAACAGTTTCAGGAATTACGAAAAAAAAAAAAAAAAAATCCATGAGTCAGAAGAAAATAACTGGGACACTTAATGCTAATTTTGATTGACAATAGTGACTATTTCCACTTTCTTCGTCAGAATCATCTCTCTAATGTCTTGCTAATTTATTTTACTTTATTTTTACAAACCGGTTTTCACCCTGAAGAAAAGTTAAGTTAGGCTTTTGAATGCACTCCAACTATTTCCTAGAATGGGTCTGTTGCGTACTTTTGCTACATCAATAAAACTCATTGTATCTAACGTAAAATTCGGCGAAAATAACGATGAGCATATTGAAAACTTTCAAAATCCACACCTTAACTTAGAAAATACCTTCCATTTCAAAGAACCCGCGCTACACTAGACACTATATCACCGACTTATAACTACATAGATGGAACCATCTTGTTTATGTAAACATGGACAGAACTTACAAACATTGGAATTTTTCGTTTAGATGTGTACATTTCTTATATTATTTTGTAATCTTTGATAAACTGAAAAGACCAGACAGCAAATGCAGCTTATATTTCACGTATTAAAAAAGAAATTCCATCATTTTGTAGTTACGATGTTGTTTACTTATGCACGGTGGTTCTGTCTATGTAGTAGTATACCAGTGCACATAGTGTCTAGTGTAGCACGGGCTGTTTGAAATTGAAGTGATTTCCTGAGTTAATGAGTGGATTTTTCAATGTGCGCATTGTTATTTTCGCCGAATTTTACGTAAGAATCAAGGTTCTATATTGTTGTAACAAAAGTATGCAACAGACCCATTGGGCTAAATTTTTGATCAACCACAAACTTTTTCAAATCGTAATCAATTTTGTTAGGATTAAGCAAAAACTGGAGCAAATAAAATTTACAACAAGTTACCCAAGGAAATTAAATTGGAGACTAACAATATAGCCTATATGAGGAAAGTCAAAAACTTTGTTACGACTAAAGCCTTTTATTCACTGGAAGAATTCCTCTGTTAAACTTAACCTTCAACTAGTAACTCATGTGTAATCGCAGTTAGATCGCAGGGAAAATACATAGATGCATGTACAGTCTTCTGTGCATGCATCTATGTATTTTCCCAAATACTATGTAACCCAAAAAAAAACAAACAAAAAAACTATGTAACCCAAATACTCTGTAACTTGGCTATTATTGTTAATATCATTGACCTGTACCATACAGTTTTCCTGTCCTATGTACCAAAGTGTGATAAATAAATAAATAAATAAAATAAATAATTGCGGGTGTCCAGAACAACTCGAAGATAACAATGAGAACATCAGAAAGTTCCAAAATTGACTCATGAACTCAGTTAATACGTTTCAAGAGAACTCCAAGATGGCGGTCAAATGAGCAGATCACAATAAGGAAGTCCCATCTAATTGAAGCTTTCTCTAAGATGAATCACTTTCCTCAGCATAGGAAGTTGCGATCAGACGGGACTCCCCCATTGTGACCTGCTCGTTTGACCGCCATCTTGGAATTTTAATGAACAAATTTATTGAGTTTGTGAGTAAACTTTGGAACTTCTTGATGCTCTGAAAGTTATTTTCAAGTGAGTTTACATCAGAGCAGTCGATCTTTCTAGCTGTAGCAAAAGTTTGCAGAAGACCTTGAGATATTTTTTTCATTCAAGATGAACAAAGATGGTCAAGTTTGTCAAACTTTTTCCAGCTTAATAGTGCGCGAGGCAAAAAAAAAGCATTCACAAAGTTCTCCAGTATTTTGACAGTATTTTTCCAATATTTTTTGTGAAGCAGCGCTTCACAAAAGTTCCATTGTAAGAGGTAAGAGGGAAAAAGAAAAAACCCAAATTAATTACTGGAGGTGAAGATTAAATTAAGTTACCTGTCAAAACACCAATGTAGCAAAAGGAGTAATGAAAAACATCAGACATGGTTGGCCTAGAAATGATGCATGTTTCCAGGAAAGAGGACGGAACATCATTATCATCAAAATCATCTACTTTTGATTTGGTTGCCTCGCTGTCATGAACTTCAAATGCCAGTCCAATTAACTGTGAAACCAAACGTTAGAAAGTTAAAAACTTTAGTAATGTTCTCTCCAACTCAGAGAAAAATTTACATAAAATACAATTTTCAGAATTTTCCAAAAAAAAATTAAAAATAAAAATTCTTTCAGTTAAATAGGTTTCTTAAAACTTCAAATCAATTGTAACTCGAGATCGATCTCTATAAATAGAGGGATGACTTTATCTTTTAGCCAGCTAAGTACATACTTGAACCTAATTATAGTAATCAATCAACGGCAAGGGAGACAAAAAAAAAAAAAAAAAAAAAAAAAAAAAAAAACAAGATTCTTTACCTGACCCCCTCAGAATTTCATGAAATTTGGTACCAGGGCTGTCAACTGGTAACAATATCGGTTTGGTTCACAGTCCGGAATTCGCAAATCAAATCAATTTGGTTTGGGTTTACGGGGACAAAGGTTTGGTTTGAACGAATCTTGAACCGGTTCAAACCAAAGCACACTTGAGTGAAAGATACTTTCCACAAAAATGCTTCCACATTTTTGTCTTATTTATTATTTGGCTGCTCTTCTTTTTGACAAGTTGTTTACTCTCCGGAGCAGAACATCAAATTTGTAATGATTTTTCTTGCAACGGACTATTTTGTTAGATGGATGTCTCACTTTCTGAAAATAGTCTTATTTAGAGTTGATGGTCATAGTACCTTCAATCGATCTTGGAAAATTGTGGAGCCAGTTTAAACCCGGTTCAGGGCATTTTCTGTAAAACGCTTGGCGGTTCAGAAATTCAGCGGTTTTTGGTTCGGTTCTCTCGTTTTTCCTATTAAACTAAATCAGAAACCAATTTTCATTTTTTTCTTACCACCCGATAACTTTTTTATCAAATTTTGAAAGTTGTCAAATGTATACCCATTTCTTGCAGAGGTCACACCATCTTTAGATGATCATATTTTAGGAACTGTTCATCCTAGACTGACAGATCTTATACTGTTTGAAAGATCTTCATAAGGTATTTCCAACAATGTACCACAAAATTGGGCACAGCCAAAAGAGATTTAAAGAAAACAAATTTAAAATTTGAAATAAATAATTATTTAGGAGGGAAAAATGAGTTAGACTAAAAATAAGAAATGATGTACCTTGAGAGTGAGCATCATTTGAACTAAGTTGGCATGAGGAGAGACTTGTGGGAGTCCAAAATATGAGGTACATCGAAAAAATACGAGATAGGCAAAAGTGAGAGCAAAGGACAAGATATGACAAAACCTGGAACAAAAAGCAAAGCTCATTCAAAATCTGGGTCAGAGTACAAAGATGTTTACAAAGGGGTCCACCAAAACTCATGTTTTTAACACCCGAACCAGAGTTTTCTATAAAAGAGTCTGAGGAGGTTCCTTTGGGTGTATCAGGGATTTTAATCAAAAAATAAAAAATTGAAAAAACCGAGTCTTTTTATCACCTTTTTTTCTCCTTCAAACAGTTCATCAAAGAGGTCTCTACATACCACAATAACTCTCCTTGGAACATGAACCAACCAGGAAAACCAAAATAGTGAGAGAAACACGGGAAGGTACAGTGTGCCATTAAGTTGCGGAAAGGTAAGCCAGTCAGCTGGCAAACCTTATGACAGGTGGAGGTGTAGGCAAATGATAAGTTGGTGGAACTGATGATCAACGGTTGGCGGTTGTTCGTTTGACCGGCCAAAAAAGTTTACCACGGCTCTAAATATAGCAACTCAAGTGATTTGATACAGACTGACAGAATCGTAACCTAAATTCCTCCAGATTTTAAGGTTATCCGCAGCTTTACATAGTTTTAATAATCGTAAATAGGACTTGAGAACGGATTAATTCACACGGTCTATGAAAAAGGTGCACAGTCTACCAGAAGATCCATCCTTGCCTAGTTACCTTGATAAACCTTTAAACCTTCATTTGACACCTGGTTGATAAATTTTACCTAGTTGTCAATTGAACAAATTCTGAAGTACATAGAATTAAATCAGAATAATTTAAGCCGAAGATTAATAATGATACTTGCCTTGCATTGCACTTTGATATGATGAAAGAATTAATTAAGGTGCATATGACTGAATGAAAAATATGTTTCCCGCACACAATGAGGACCAAAACAAAACCTACGGAGGTTGCAAACCATTTTTTATTGCTTTTGTTCTGAATTTTTCGGAAGATATTGCCAAAGCCTATAGAAAAAACTAAACTAGATAAATAAATAATGTCATCAAAATCCATGATATCAGCACAAAATTAATAATACTAAAAAAAAAGGCATGGGTAACGGATAGCGAAAATTGCACATTTCAATCATCTACAATATACAAATAACAAAATGTAAACAGAACAGAGGAGGGAGAAGAAATTATGAAAATGGAAGGTAAATGCAGGTAAACAGAAACAGCTGATAAGAGGAAAAAAGTTCAAGGTCAAATTATGCTGCTGCTGCTCTCTACCGAATAATATTCAAAACTCGCATGTAAACAAACATCCCAAATCAACAACAACAAAGTTACGAAGCATGCATATTTTGAATACCAAAACCACTTGTTTCTTGCCACCACATATTACCGCAATACTACTTCGTATATAATTTATTTCTCATTTCTCTATCTTATAAAGCACTCCAGCGAACTGTTGTTGGACATTTAGGTCTGTTTTTTCCGGTTATCTCTGTGCACGTCTGTAATCAAAATGTATCAGCAATCCGGCAATGGGTGAAATCAATGTGGAAGTCAATAACGAACAACTTTTAGATTTATCCTCTTCTTGTCATCATTTCCTGTGGAAATTTCACGACTTGAAGAACGTGTTATTCAAAGTAAGTAAAAAATCTGCCTCTCAAAGTAGAGTATGTTACAGTGAAGCCGCGCTTTATGCCTTCTAGGCAAGGGATGATGTAGTTCTGGTGAAGGTTTAAACCCTGCAACTTTAGGTGGAAAGAAATACTTTCTTATAGAGTGTTGTGAGGACCTCTTGTTCTGTCTTGCTTGTGTCTCTTGCTGTCTTCAGCTGTCAGTCACCAAGATCGAACCACGTTCACTCTGGTTAATCGATGATGCATTGTTGGCGCAAACTTAGTGTGCCAATCAGAAAGGAGGAAGTCACACACATTTTTTGCCAATAGCATAGTAAAGATGTGCAGATAAGTCTGCTCAGAAAGTGACTGGCGCTTAAGGTTTGCTCATGGTTCTCACCCTCTTTTATGGTTCGTTCCGGAGAAGATTGGATGTGATATTTGCACTGTTTTCATGGAAACTTCAGATTCGTTCCATTTCTTACTAACCAATAAGGTGGCGCTATTGGTGGCTTAAAGCTTATTTTTACATGAAAGTGGAGGGACTGTCATGATCATTATTATCTGAAAGAACCAGAGCTTCTTTGTGAGACTACCACTGGACCATCCAGTGGGAGTGTCAATCTAATGGCCTTTTCAAACCTAGGTCTGTGAGTGTGTAGTGTACCTATTCTCTCTTCCTTATGCAAGACCGCACTACTTTTGACACTGAGTGAAGAAAACTGTGGGAGGTAGCCCTCTACCTATCAATAAACCGTTTGATCAGTGCGCCAAGCGGTGGCATGACCTTTTTAAATGGCAGTCTTGAGAACACTGGTGCATATTGTTTTGTGTGGAGTATGGAAGTAAATAGGGCCCACTCACAATTCCTGGAATACAGTCTTGAGTTTGGTAAAATTTTGAAATACTTATTTAATCATGCTGAGGGGTCCTTAATTTCGGGGGGGGGGGGAGCACCACTAAATATCAGAGACAAATAGAGACGGAGCACTAACTGGCTGCAGCAGAGGTACTCTGAAGTCTCGCGGATTTAACAAAACAACAGTCAACGTCGCAAGGTGTGGAATGGTGAGCACCCTCCTCTTCACTTCCCGCCCATCCTTCCGGTGTTTCCCGATTGTCACTGTTCAACACCATGCGACATCTCAAGGTGTTGACTGTTGTTTTACATGTTATTCTGTAGAATCCCCGAAAATTCAGTGTGCCTCAAATCTTCCCTATGTATTCTAACGTAGTGCTCCATCTCTATTTGTCTCTGCTGAATATCAATAAATAAGGCAAAGTAACATCACGTCTATTTTTTGTGTGAAAAATGACTGGCTTGCTCTCTTTAATTTGTGTCTTTGTCTCTTTTCAGATCTCATAATTTGTATCCATCTGGGACGCGGTTGCAATACCGCAGATCTTTGCCCTTTTTTTTCCTGGCTCACAGACCATAATGTCGACTCCTTCAAGTGTTGCAATCAGACATGAAAGAGGTATGGATTTTCCTAATGGCCAACTTGTCCAAACTTCATTCTCTGAATACATAGTGAAGTCAGAAAGTAGAGGTAATGTAATTCATAAGATCAGAATAATGAGTGAAGGTTGTGAATCGTTAAACTGTCGGATGACGTGCCGTAAGCAGGAATGTGTCAATTTGTGCCCTTGCATGTATTCTTGTTCATGTGAAGACTCAAATCTTCTCTGCAAACACATACACAAGGTGCATTCAGTTAAATTGAGAGGCACAATCCGTGCCCAGAGTCCGGTAGTTCTTACCCAAGTTAATCAAGCAAGCACAGTTCCTGTTCAGAGTTCCGTTGCTCACACCCAAGTTAATCAGGCACGCACAGTTCCTGTCCAGAAGCCTGTTGTTCATCCTCAAGTTAATCAAGCAATCACAGTTTCTGCCCAGAGGCCCGTAGTTCGTACTCAAGTTAATCAAGCAAGCACAGTTCCTGTCCAGAGTTCAGTAGTTCATACTCAAGTTAATCAATCAAGTGGGATGGATTTTGAAGATAATGATGATGACGATGACGGAGGTGATGATGATGATGATGATGATGATGATGATGATGATGATGATGATGATGATGACGATGACGAAGATGATGATGATGACTACGACGATGACGGTGATGATTATTCAGATCGCTGGTACAGAAGGCCCTATAGTAAGCAAGGCAAAATTGAAGATCGTCATCAAAGAGGGATGTGTTTCGGAGATCAAGAGATGAGAGTCATATCAAACATAAAATGGATTATTAATTCAGCAAGTCGGCCAGGTTTATCCCACAAAGTTAAGCTAGATGGTGATTATTGCAACGGTAGTCATTGTGGTAAAACGTGCAAAAGATGTAAAAATTTGTGCTCCTGCATGTATTCATGTTCTTGTGAAGATCACAGTAATCTGAACCTACTCTGTAAGCATGTACACAAGGTACATTCGGTTAGAATGAGAAGCACTGGCCAGAGCTCTCAAGCGAATGCTGAAGCTGATCAAGAAGATGAGATGGATTTTGAAGATGATGACGATGACGAAGATGATGATGATGACTACGACGATGATGGTGATGATTATTCAGATCGCTGGTACAGAAGGCGCAATAGTAAGCAAGACAAAATTGAAGATCGTCATCGAAGAGGGATGGGTTTTAAAGATCATGAAGTCACAGTTGTATCAAATGTAAAATGGACCATTATTTCAGCAAGTCGGCAAGGTGTGTCCCATGACATCTATCTCATTGGTGAAAATTGCAATGGTGGTAAATGTAGCACAACATGCATAAAATGCAAAAATTTGTGCTCCTGCATGTTTGTGTGTTCGTGTGAAGATTACGATAAAAATAATCTACTCTGTAAGCATGTGCACAAAATCCACGCTGTTCGAGAAAAATTTGGGATTCATGTTTCGGTATCTGAATTAGACTGATTAGAAGAAATCTGTAAAGAATGTTCTTTGAGTTTACATCAATCAGTGAAACATCCTAAGTAAAGCTAGGTATTTGAATTCTTTGTATGTTCAGGTCAATTTGACAGAAAGTCTGGTTGTAATGATTGAATTCTAATTCTAAAATTAACAAAATCATTGTTTAAGCTCTATCAAATTCTCTTTTTTGGCATTAAGTCATCAGGTTAACTCAGCGAGCACTTTTTCGGTGTGTCCATTGCTCCTTTCCATCTATTCCTCTTTCATTTCTTGTAAAGTAGACAAGCAAAAAAAATCAGTGGAGAGAATGAAAACCTATCAGATCGACATTAGAGATCTTTATCCCAGTAATTCAGAGGCTTATCTCTCTATGTACTGCTTATTGGATAGTTGCTTATTCTTGCTACAGAACCTGTAGTACAGATGGATGTATTGTCGGTTTTCATGTATGACACCTCATGTCTGTCAAAAAAAAGAAGAAAAAACGATGGTGACTGAAAAATAAGTATCTGGAATTCTGTGGTTAACTGGTTAGCTGGTTTTTATTAAAAGCCGACACTACTCATCTGTAGCAAAAGTATTCAACGGCGGCCCCATCAATGATCCATGGCGATTCAAGCTTTTGAACAACTGCATCAAGAATGTCAGATATGTACGGATGCTCTGATTTTATTTTCCCTGTCTACATCAGAACAAGCGAAAGAAAGTCCAATGAAAAAGAGCAATAGAGGTACTGAAAAAATTAGATACTTCAAAGCTCATGACCAACGTTATATGTATTAAAATGAGCAAACACCATTTTATGCAAATGTACAAAGCTCATTCAAATTATGGAAGCAAAACTGAATTGGATACCTTCTCAGCTCCCCATTAAATACAACTTTTTGTTCCTTTAGTTCATTTTTGTCATTTGGCAAGTTATAGTCAAACATTTAACCTCTTTGAATACTACCTCTTTTTTTTTATTTCTATTGTTTCTACCGCTTATCTTGTTTTTGTTTCTAGTGATATCAGGTTGCTTACTTTTCGCATATTGTAGGCATAAACAATGTGCATTGTTGAGTACCTACTTAAGTAATAAAGCTATGAATTAAGATTTCATAGACAGTTAAAAATCCATTTTTCATTGTTATTTTGTCTGGATTCCTTATATTTTAAGTTGATAGTAGTTTTAATTGCTATGTTTGGTGCTAAAAAAGAATTTATTTTTCAAGTTTTTGTAACAGACTGACCAAGTTGTTTTAAATTACATTAAAAGTATGACCATAAAATAGCAGGGTATATTGATAAAAGAATATCTTTCTTACAGTATTTTCAAAACGAAAATTGAGACAAAGATTTTATCAAGACACTTTTCTTTTTGTTAGTTAAAATATAATTTTTTTTTTTTTTTTTTTTTAAAAAAAATCATAAGGTGAAGGTACCAGTACCCAGCAGCCTCTTCTGCATTACCTGGCAGCTCTGTTTAAGTCATGTACAAATAAAAATGAGAGGCATATTGAACGTTACTGTAGTGTACTGCCCTTTGCATTAGGAACTACAATCATTTTAAAGGAGAAACGCCACGTGTCCTATTTTTTTTTTAAAATATAAAGGAGTCGCCGGGTACTGGTAAGTTGCTGAGTATTGCTACGTTTATTCTGAGGCGATGGAAGAAGTGTTGCTGCACTGATCGCCTCAGTTCAGGAAGTCAAATTGTTTTAACCACTCTTCTTCCTGTTAAATATTGAAATTATGTGGAACACTTTACTGTTATATTGCTATAAATTCTATTTTTTTATGAGGCATTTGGTCTTTTAGTTATTATGTTTATGATAGTTTATCGTCGCTACTGATTGATGAAGTTTACAGTAACCAGGGCATCTCTTTCAAGGAATTAATTTTTTTTTTGTATTTGATGAAGACAGCAGTGACATCTTCAAAAAAAGAATACTTTATTCAGAGGTGATACCTCAATCTTCAATTATTTTGAGGTCAACTTTAAACATTAACAGGAAGACAAAGTAATAATAGTATTTAGATTGATCCCATAGTACTTTGCCACCATTAGGGTGTCTCTCGTCTGCAAAATTCTCAAAATTTTTGGAAGCTTCCTGCGAAAGGATGACATTTTGAAAGCGAATGAACTCTGTCCAACTGCTTTTCTATCACATGATGTTAAATTCTGCCGCAGGGCTCTAAAATGTTCCAAGTCTTAGGATAAACTAGAAAGAAACAAAAAACAAATTTTCAAAATTTAAATAGTCCATCCATATTCCATACGGAGACTTCTGAGTGCGGCTTCGCCGCGTGTGAAAATTTTGTCTGTTTAGCCCTATTCTCAGGGAGAAAAAAACTTCAGTTCATATGGAATGCCAAAGTGTTTTGTTCCAATAATAACTAAAGTTTTTGATTGTGAGTACCAAATTTTGGTTAGGAATACCGAAGCGTTCTATAGGGAAGAAATCTAGGTCATTGTATTAGATATACTTACCGAAATTTTCGGTACTCCTAACTGAAGTTTATGGTAAGTACTCACAACCGAAAATTTTGATTTCGGCTAATGAACAATTTGGCATTCCATGTGAACTGAAGTTTAGTTTTCATAACCAGTCTTTTTTCTTTGTTTTTGATACTTTTATCAGAAAGAACCATTTTTACTTAATTTTTCTACTTTATTTCAAAGTATTGTCAAATAAGCAGGTAAAAATAGTTTAAAGTTTAAAGGGGTTATTTCTGACAAAATGGTTAAAGTTTGGCAAAGCAGATCCATAAGGGCTCCAAGAAATTCCTGTAAAAGTAGGTAACCATCTAATTCTTAGAAATTTGAATATCTTTTTCTTTCCACTTTAAAATTTGTAAAATTAAAGGGGCTCCTGTCAGCATTTGAAAGCGTTGGACAGGAAAAGAATTAATCAGGGTTCATTAGCCTATACATATAATGTCATTCTTTGATGATATATCTGCCTGAAAGATCGCTACAATTTTGACAGTAAGGCCCATCATTGCCATCATTAATTGTGAGGAGCATTCTTGTGATAAATTTAAAATTCATGGTTGATTTGAACTTATTGCTACCTTTTCATAGTTATACATATAATACATAGTTACTTACCTACTTTAAGACATTTAATTCAGGTTTCAGAGTTGTATAGTGATGTGGCATCACAAAAGAATCCTAATTATTCAAAACACTTTTCCGACAATTATACTTTTGGTTTCATTTTGTTCTGTTTTATGCAAAAAAATAAAAATCTAAAGAAAATTCTGAAATAAGAAGAAAAGGGTTTTTAGAAGAAAGTTCTTTGTGTTCGTGTCAAACCATTTAGGGGTAATTTAATTTTCTCTTTGTTTTTTCTTCTTGTTTTCACTTTGAATTTCTTTGTCATAAGACTTATTTTGCCCTATATACTTTATTTTGTATCTTTACTTGTGTTCATTAAAAAATTGTTCCTTTTTCATATTATCTGTAGTCTTTATTACTTTGAAAATGGGTAGAGACCTGAAAAAATCGCGGCCGCGAATCGCGCGATTTTTTTAAAAGTCGTCCAATCGAAGCGAGACCCGTACCTACATGATGCTGGCAACCTGCTGAACCCTAATCTAAAAAATTTCAAAACGCGATTTTCGGGGTTTTTGGCTCAAAACGCGAATTTCGGGTCAAAACGCGAATTTCGCGATCTAATGCGCGAATTTCGCGATCTAATGCGCGAATTTCGCGATCTAATGCGCGAATTTCGCGATTCAAATCGCGAATTTCGGCACCATCAAAGCCGAGTTACGAAATCATGAATAATCGCGGCAGGCATCCGAACTTCATCATTTCCGCGATGTTTTTTCGCCGCTACTCCCGGCGGCGCGGCGCACAGTGTTTTGAAAAGGAGGACCGGCGGACATTGGCTTATAACTCTACTATAGCGCTTAAAAATATAATCAAACCCATGCCACCCTACGTAGTTGGGTACGAGAAATTCATAGGAAGGGTCGAAATTGTCGCACAGTGGGTATTTTTTAAGTAAATCCTGGACAAAAATTGAAAAAGGTGAAAGAAAGCGGGAAAAATGTCATATATGGCAATGACAACGTACAAATTTATCTTATTTTCTATGGTTGACCATGGGAAACACAGAATTAATGCTCTACCGCCGCAAAATGGTCAGTTTTCAAGATTTTTTTTTTTTTTTTTTTTTTTTTTTTTTTAGTAAGTTTCAACTTACTTATTTTATGAATATTTTATTTTGAATGATAATGAATAAAGATAATAATACCTGACAAAAATCACAAACAATAATAGTCCTAATAGCTAATCATGGAATCAGCAGACACCGCAGCTTTCAGATAAGATTCTACAGATCGATCAACGAGGTTCAAAATTGATAAGGCTATCTGTGGCGCGGTCATTGACCCACGAAACGGTCGGATGTAGAGACAAGTTCCGGAATAGCAAAGAACAATAAGCATCGAGTAATATTGATGTTCTCTTTGTCAGTAATCGATCGGATTTATCGATGACTTTGACATCGGCTACACTTCATTGGCGTAGTGTGCAAATTGGCAACGTTTTATTTTGTCCATTTAAACCCATGTAAAAGGTCGAATGCAAAGACGTTCGCTGAATACTCAAAACTTCGATCTTTTAATGAGTTTAAATGGACAAACTGCAATGTTGCCAAATAGCACGCTACGCGCGACTGCGACACTTATGATTTTACAGATCCGAAAATGAAGGTTTTCTAATATCTTCCATTATAAACGCACGAAATAAAGCCCCCCTCCCTCCCCCAGACCAGACTCTTTCTATAAGTAATAGCTCTGCAAAAGCGCTTGTAATGAGCTCAGGTCAGTGAAAATGAGATAAAATTTGGAACATTAAATGCCTCATCAAGAATAATTCGAAAATTCGACAATTTAGGTTTTTACTACGTTTATATTTCTATTATGAAAAGTTGCCATCATCTGTAGGCAATGAAAAAAGTGGAAAAAAGTATCTACGATGGAAGGGAAAAGGGGAATTTAAACAAAACATGAGAGCAAGCCGGGAAAAAAAATGACAGATGTTGGGATTCGAACCCCGGTTTAATGCGTGCAAGGCAAAAACGTTTGCCACACAACCAGCCAGAAAAGTTGGTTAAGAAAGGTGCGCGTCCAACACATAAGCAGCTTCTGCCGCTCGGCCTAGACGTGAGACAGTTGCTTGCGCGGCGAGAGAAAAACGTAGTTAATTTTACGGAGGTCGACTTACAAAAATTGCGATTTCTCCAAGAGTCGCAAAAAGTGGCAGCCAATTTTTGGATATGTTGTTCTCTAGATGTTACTCTATCACTCCCTGAAAGCCGTTTCTTAAGGCAATTTAAGGCTTTTTTTATAGCTCTGCCTTAAGTTGAAAAACCGTAAATTTTTCCTCAACTCTTTAAACAAGCTTATCAAGGTCGTAAAAGTAGAAAAGTTTAACTTCATATAGCTCATTTTAAAGCTGAAAGTACGCTGAATAAAATGGTGTATTTTATTTTTACAAATTTTTGAATATGAACAAAGAAAATACCCATACATTCGGAGCATGGTTTAAGAAAAAATCGGAACCTGCCGAAAGTGATATTTTGAGCTTTTAAAAAAGTATCAAAAAACGAATTATAAGCCAAAATTATGGTGAAATGGGGTGCACAGGATACTAAACTGAAGATTTAGTCATGTTTTGACTCTAAAAACACGACTTCGATTTTTGGCCCAATGTCCGCGCCGCGCCGGATTCAAAACACTGTGCGGCGCGCCGCGCCGTAGTTTCGCCGAAGAGAAATGAAAACTTATCAGCTGATGATGCGCTCGCTACCCCGATTTTCAGAAACTCGTGTTTCTTTAACGATTTTTGGTGGATCCGTGTGTTTTTTTAAGGACGTGAAGAAAATATGTGAAGTTGAAAGTTGTGTTTATGTGTGCTTTTTAACACAAATAATTGTTGAATCATGCCAAAAAATAAAGTATCAGCTTATGATAGAGCTGCCCAGTTTCACTACAGGAGTTTATGCCACCAATTTTAAAACGATTTTTTGTAAGTTTTGCAGCAAAAATTTGATCTGGTTTTAACATGAAAGACTCAGTTTTAAAATGTTTTGCCACTGAGTCTTTCCTCTGCCAGGTCAAATTTTTGCTGCAAAACTTACAAAAAATCGTTTTAAAATTGGTGGCATAAACTCCTGAGGCGCAACTTCACGCGTGTCAGCCACCAAACACAGGTTTCTGTCGTAACTTCTCTATAAAGTCAGGTTATTTCACTTAAAAAGCACAAAAACAACTGTTTCAGTTGTTTAAAAGGTAGATTCAGGAACCAATAACCCCGTAACTTAATTTGTCACCATAAAATAGAGGTTTTTGACAAAAATGAAAGTACCGCTTTTGTGCCTTTGAAAACACCAATTTACCGCCGATTATTGCCCTTTCAAAATCACGCTTTTTTCAGGTCTCTAAAAATGGGTCGATATCGAATTTTGACCTTCTGTGAATGAAACTCAAAAATCAACATTAACTTTTGGTTTGAGCTGAAAAATTTCTTAATGTGAGTCAGAGCAGCTCGTAAACCTTAGCAACGGTAAAAGGGGGAAAAAAAAACAAACAAACAAACACTGGGGTCAGCGGCACCTTGTGTAATTCAACAATGTTTTCTGTCCGTAGGATTCAATGCGAAACAATCGATTTTCATAGATCCGAATGCAGGGGAAACATTAGCCAAATTGCACGAGCCGCCTCTGACTGGGGGTATGAAGGGGGGATTGGAATACCTTTATCAAAGGAGGGAGATTGAGGACTAAGGAGTCCATCTACGAGAAATTTCCAAAAATTTAGGCACTATTCGTCAAATTTGTGTAATCCTAGAGAGTTTTTGATATGATTTTAAAGATGGTTCTTGTTTGCTTTCCTTCCCTCCTCTGAAAACGAGCTACTACTGCTATGAGTTTTTTAGATGCAATAAGAAAAAAAAAATAAGGCTGCCTTAGAAGAAGTTTGATTTTCGAACGTGACTGTATCCCCTTCCCTTGCGCCTCCCTAGAAGGCTGGGAAAAAAGTCACCCTCAAAAAGTTCTCCTTCAATAATACTAGACACAAGTGTTGGGCCGGTTTTTTACATGTTGGCAGCTGTTAATGAAAACATCACAATATGGACATTTTATTTTTAAAGCATATAATAAATATTTCCAAAACGCCTATAGGAACCCCCCCCCCCCCCCCCCCGAGATGGAAGGAGCCTTCGAAAATCTTCAAATTTCAGGAGTGTCCCATAGACCTATTCCCCTGGATTCATTTTTGCCACCTGCGTACTCCCCCATTTATTTCCTCCAAAAATCTGAGGAAACACTGCGCTGATGGGAAGAAATATTTTGGACCCCTTGTAGCATTCCACGCATTCCAGCTACGTCTACCTACGAGACATGATAAAGGAGCTACTTAGAGAGCAGCATAATAATTATAGCAGCATTATAATTGCACTCGGTCCCTCATGAGTCATGACCTCCATCTCGCGATGATACTCTTGCGCCTTCAATTTATGACTTATGCGAAAACGGTGCAGTACTGCAGGAACAGTTAGCTCACCACAACTCCATTCAAGTATTCCAGGCGCTTGCAAGGTAGATTTGGGCGCTGAAAAGTTCAAGGGCAGATTATGCTGCTCTCTAGCGAATAATATTTAAAACTCATACGTAAACAAAAGAATCTCAAAACACCACGTGTGTTTCACATATTTCCGCCATTTCCGGTGTTTCCTCTGATTCCCCGTTTCCCGCCACTGCGTGATTCATTTCATTTGTTTTCTACGAAGTTTATTTTCTGTTTCTTTTTGCTTCAGGAACTTCAGAACTTTTGCTTCAGGAAATAAAAATTGCTTCAAGAACGACAATGACTTGGTTTGCACTCAAAAATTTCTTATCGCGAGTCAGTAGCAGCTGGTAAACCTCGGCAATTATGAGACAAAAACAAAAAAGACAAAAATTAGGGGCCTGAAGGGGGATTGGAATATTTCAAAGAAAGAAGGGGGATTGAGGAGCAATGGCGTACGCAGGAATTGGTCTCTCTCGCTCTTTTCCCGTTTGAGTATATGTACTAGAAAAGGAAAGAGATAGGGGCTGAAGACACGTTCTAGCCCCTGTTTCTGTCCTTTCTCTACTCACGTGTTCAAATGGGGAAAGAGAGAGAATGACAATTTCCTGTGTGCGCTACTGTTGAGGAGTCCAACTAGGAGAAGTTTTCAACAATTGAGGCTCAAATCGATGTGATACCAGGAAATAAGTCATCAACGAAATATGCGTATCCGAGTCTCCCTCAATAATACTAAATACATGCGTCGGGCCGTATTTCAAATACCTGTAGCCATTGCTGATACAATTGCTGTCGACAACTTTTTTTTCTTTTTTACTTTCTCCACCCCCCCCCCCCAGAAAGTATTGTCATCGTGAAAAATTTGGAAGTTGGGGTTTTTCCATTTCTTGGTGTTTCATTTTTTTTATGCATTGAGTATTTCCAAGGTCGCCTTTAATACTTTCTCTAAAATGGGAGGAGCCTTCGAACATCTCAAATTGCGGGAGTTTCTACGGAACTCTACCTCTCTGGAATCATGTTTTGCCTCCTATGTACTCCCCCCCACTACCATTCCAAAATCGTGAGTACTGCTGATCGGAGGAAATAATTCGTTCCCCCCATTGAGGAGCTTTTCATTATACTCCAAGAAAGCCAGCCCCCCCCCCCCCCCAGGCATATGATACGGTGAGCATTTCACCCCAATCCCGGTTGAGATGGAGGGAGTGCAGCGAAAATTCTCAGACATGGGCGCTTGTGGCGGGGGAGGGGCACTTGCCCCCTCTTGGCATTCAAAATAGTCAACATTTCACGATAAAAAGTGAAAGGGGGAAAAAAATGAAATATAAATCAAAGGAGTAATAGTGGATGAATTTTATTATTAGTTTGTATTATAATTGTAACTTAAATTTTTTATAAGGAATAGTAGAATTATAAATAATCCTTGCAATCATAATCATGTGTCGTCCCTTTACTCATCAGATCAAACGATCAAAATTATGATTCTTATTTGAAACACCTACTATGACTTAAAAATGTATACTATTTGGATGAAAAAAAAAAAAAAAATGTTTCCCCTTTTTCCTCGGGGGGGGGGGGGGTTGTTACCCCTAGACGTTCCATTGGGGTATCCCCCCCCCCCCGGAACTTTATCTGCGTTTTCCATGTCCGCAGATAGGTACTTGCAAGTTACAGTGACTTATCGAGTGGCTTCGTCAAAGGTAATTCTTTAGCGCCTTCAATTCGTGGATTATGCAAAACCGATGCTGTTATGCAGGAATAGTTATCTCACAAGACCTCCATTTATTCCCGGCGCTAGTGAGAATGAGCGAATACAAGAGTACAAGCAATGTCTGTTATACCGTGAGCTTGTCGCCATACTTGAACGAATCGCTCTCTTATAGCTTAAATTATGTAATTGAAAAAATACCTCAGCATAAAATGCAATTATTCACAAGGTTTTACACCCTGAATTCAAATGAAAATTGAGGAACTTTGTAAAAAAAAATAATTCCGAATATGATCCACGAATTTGTTATTATAAAACGCGAAATTCACAAAACCATTACAGAAATGCCCAATTGTGAATGCTACAATATATTTTAGTAAAATATTTCTCTTTACCACTTAACTTGATCTAAATAAGAAAAATGTGCCTGGTTAAATAATTCATGACGAAATTTTATCGATTGTTTGGGGATAATGTTCCCTCGATGTTTGTTCGATTGAGATTATATTTTCAATTGTTTCCAGAGAACGAACACCGCTAGATACTCCGGTTTTGAAGTGTGTAGCAAGGCCCTAGACCTTTTATTCGGGGTCAACAATTTTGCCCCACCTTGCAAATTTATCTGCGGTCGCCAATAATTGCGACTCGGCTTTTTACATTCCTTTACGCAGAATATGCTCATATGAAATGAATCTCGTGCGCTCCACTCGACTGGCGCCACGGGTGCGTGCGCGCAAGTGTGGGAGCTCGTGCGACCTGGCGTTTTACGTTCCTTTGCGCAGAAAACACTTATGAAATGAATCCTGCGCTGGCGGGTGCGCGCGCGCAAGCCCTTGCGACCATGGGTGCCTGCAGCGGGAGGCAGGGGGGGCGGGGACTTGTACCCTCCTGAAATTCTAAATAGTCGGAAATTTACGATAAAAATAAAAGGAACAAAAGACAATGAAATGTTAATCAAAGGAGTAATTGGTAACGAAGTTGATTGTTAGTTGATTTTATACTTTTATCTTATTTTTTGCATGGAAGAGTATAGTATTATAAATTTTTCTTGCTATCATAAACATCTGTCGTCCCTTTACTCATCATATCAAACGATCAAACTTATTATTATTCTTTGAAACACCAACAATGGCAATGTATACTATTTGGAAGACAAAAAATGTGTTCCCTTTTTATTCCTCGTCGGGGGGGGGGGGTCTACCCCTAGACGTTCCATTGGGGTGAAGTAATCCTGGCTGCCCCCGTGGAAATTTATCTGCAGCCGCCCATGTCCTCAGATAGGTAGTTGTAGTGACTTAAGTGGCTTCGTCAAAGGTAATTCTCTAGCGCCTTCAATTCATGGATTATGCAAAACCGATGCTGTGATGCAGGAACAGTTATCTCACAACAACTCCGCTTATTCCCGGCGCGCTAGTGAGCGTGAGCTAATATAAGAGTAGAAGTAGTGGCTATCATACTGCAAGCTTGTACTTTCCTTGACTAAAAGATTGGATGCTGAAACTTATTAGTGCTACCACCGTTTTCCAGAATTTCCTAGCATGATTTTTACTAAAGGAAGGACCTCTTCCAGCATTTGATACGGCATAGTTTCGCAACAGCAGGTATAGCAGTCATACATATTACTTATGCTACACTTCTGCTGTATTTTATACCCCCCCCCAACCCCCTTTGGTCACTCAAAGAAACTGAATAATAGAAAACTCTTTGTAAGTACATATCGGTAAAATAAAAATATATATTTTTGTTACTTAAACATTACAAATATATTTATGTATAAAAATAAAAGAATAAAAATTACAAAAAAAGTTTATGCAGGTACCTTGTTTATAGAGAAAAATCTCAGATTGAATGTGGTATCATCAACCAGACACTTACTTTAATGGCAAATGAACTAGGAACTATACGGATAAAATTTGCTTTTCTTATAGCTACAATTAACACTTGCATGACCTGCATGTTCGTTTGATCAAAATTCAGAATGAAATAAAAACGGATGAGGATATTTATACTTGCAATAAAGCGCTGTCTTACGCTCCATTCGTACGCAGCGGTTATATTGGAATCTAGTCAATTTGAGAAAGCAATCTTTGTTTGAATAACACGATTTCTTCGTCCCACTATGGAATTGGAATGGCCAGTCTACATCACTTGGATTTCGACTTTAAGCTGAGAGTAAAATGTCTCAAAAAAAGAGGTAGGTATAGGTTCCTACCTCGATATTTGTAAGTACCTAGGTACTTACACTGGTTGACCTGCTTATACGTACGCGAGTGGGCAATACTTAATTTTTCCTCTTAAGTACGCTTATACACGTAGTAATATATTGTATACTTTATGAGATCATATAGAGTTCCATGATCATCTATGATATGGGGTTTATGTAAGCTTTTGGTAAAAACAAAACGGGTACAGACACATGCAGTGCCATATTTTATCATTTCTTACTTTGCTAAAAATGGTAAAACCCTTTCATGCACTCATTTTGGGATTTGACTTTTTGAGATTTTTTTAAGACCGTTCAAAAGAAGATAATTTTCTAAGAATTTTGATGGGTAACACAATTTTTTGCAAAATGTTCATTTAAATTCCATTGAATTCCATATGTTACATAAAATGGTATACATCACATGTGTGTCACTTCCCGTGAAAGGGTTATAATAACGTACCTATAGGTACTATAGATGCGATAAAATGAAAACGGTGATTTTTTCAAAATGAACTTCATTGGCATCAATAATCATCTTTCTAACAAGTCAGAGAAAAATGATTTAATCAACGAATTGAACCTTTAATGGCGTCGTTTGGAAGATTTGGTCCTATCTATGACTTTTATTCAAGTCTTTGGCACGGACTTGTCTAAAATTTTATTCCATCTTCCTGAGAAGGTTTACGCCTAAAAAGCGGTTTGCACATGCAGGCATTCACATTTCACAATTCCTAATTCTTAACTCAGTCTTTTTATGATAAAATGCAGATAATACATTTTGAATAAACTTTTTACGCATAGAACAAAAATAAATTCTTCTATACCACCTACTTAAAACTAGCCCCTAATAGATCGTTCATGGCACGTATGCGGTTGATTAGGCACTCAAAAATCCCCCCCTCTCCTGATCGCAATATATAAGTAGGTATTATTTGTATTACAGTAATTTATCCAATTCTGCACACATGGGAGTCAACCCCCCCCCCCCCCATTCGACGCGGGTTCTTTGGGATCCGTACAAGTATATCTATCTTCGTCTCTCTAATCTTCACATCCTTTATTTTGCTCTAAATAGAACTGTCAATTGTTCATTAGGTACTCCATTTTTATAGACGCTTAAAATAAACATTCACATAGAATAATTTTATTGTTCCAATAAAATTGAGGAAAACAAGGAGTCACAAAAACACCTATTGTAGCTGAGTTCCTTTCTTTACGGTTCATGTAAGATAGACGAACAAGTCAATTAATTATTATCTATTTACAAAAAATCTAAAAATATTTACACTCAAATATTTTGCCGCTCGCTCTCTGCTCATACGCTGTCCTCGCGTTACACAGAAAATACTCAGCCCTCTGTGAAAACCTCACACTGAAATATGGTTTTGTTTGAGGTCGAAGCTATGGTGGCACATAAAATGCTATTATAATCGACACGTCTCCTCCGTATGATCATATGAAACGATCCTCCAGGAGGTACAGCTGCGCCCCCGAAAAATCGATACTTTTACATTATATCAAATGCGAGGAAAACGACGATCGATTTTCACGGAGCCACCATACCGGGTCGCGTCGCCTGATCGGAGGTATAGACTATAGATGAAGATAGAGTGAAAAGGCCCCTGGCCCATTTCCAGATGTTACATGGCTCGCTCGCTCGTATATTAAAAAAAAAAAAAAAAAGTTCAGTTTTTGCCGACAAAATTTACAGCTGTGAACAAGGTTCTATTTAGATTCATTCAAAGTTTTGTCAAATTATAATAACATAACTATACTTAAACGACTGAAAATCCCTGACCAATTTTAAATATCTTAACCAAGCACTGTTGACAATTTTCGGTAAAAATCGAACATCTTTTCAGTGTGCGTATAGAATACATATGTATAGATAAAGAGGTAAACAAATGTGTACCATTTTTAGGTACGGAAATTCTCAGCATCTCATTAGCAGATTTTTTACAGGCCTCTGCTCCTCGGCTGAACACCCTTTAATTCAGTCTTTAAAAAATGAAAAAAAATACTTACGTTTTGATCTCTGGGCATCGATAAAACCTCAATCAATACATTAAAGCCTTTGGACGAAAACAGGAAAGAGAATCTTAAAACTTCATACTCAGCTTTTTACAGCTTATATTTCATCAAACAGATAAGCAGACCTTTTGAAAAGCTTATCTTTTCACAAAAAATTTCTGTATCTCGTCCATAGTTTTACCTAGCGTGTCCGGAACGAAGAAGTATACGAAACCAACTGTGACAAAAGCCACTGAACCGAATATTAAAAACACCAGCGACGTTCCTAATTCGTCTTCAATGAAAGGATAAAACTTGACGACGAAAAACATAACAACGAAAGCGTAAGCAACTGATATCCCTTGCCCAACGCCCCGGAACTCCATAGGCAGTACTTCGCCGACCAATGTCCAAGGAATAACCATGAGACCAAGCGAACCGAACGTAATGAAGCAGAGAATGATAGCGAAGGAAACGG
Organism: Trialeurodes vaporariorum; assembly: GCA_011764245.1. Classification (NCBI taxonomy): domain Eukaryota; kingdom Metazoa; phylum Arthropoda; class Insecta; order Hemiptera; family Aleyrodidae; genus Trialeurodes; species Trialeurodes vaporariorum. The sequence continues at coordinate 4,553,330 of VMOF01000001.1, forward strand.
TATCGCTGGATTGAGAGCACCAACCGACCTGGTGAAAGGCGAACGCCACCGATGAGACACCGATGCCGAAACTTGAGAATATCAGCAGAGATCTGACGCCGAATTTTTTTGAAAGCATCGTCATGACAATGCTGACGACGAATCGGATGCAACCGAGAGACATCAACGCGAGAACGGCTGGGTTTGTGAGTTCGAGCTTACCCGCGACGTGGCTTGATGGAACCGGCGTCGTTGACGTAACGTTGGTTGCATTGGTGAGTTGCAGAGAAGTATTTGTAAAGTTGAAGGCGTTGAGAACGTTCGACGCATTTGCTACTGTGGTTAAGTTGTAACTCGCTGTGACTGTGGTTGGCCTGAACTCGATTACATTTGAGCGGACCTTCTGGAAGAGTTCCAGAGCGTAAAAGATTGTTGGATATATTCCGACCAACTGTTGAAGAGTCAGCAAAGCTAGGACCATCGCTAAGGGACGAATGATTTTCTTGTCACTGGTGAAAAATTTTCTCTCTTTCTTTTCGGGAGCTTTTTTCAGTTTCGACTCCAGAATATTCCACTCGGCATCGAAATCCTGTCGAAAAGAAGAGGATAATAGATTAGCAAGAATATTCAGTTGGTATCAAGCAGAGATTACTAAGCTTAAGAGATATGGCACTTCCTATCTCCGCCGTGTTAAAAAACCGTTGGCCGGGCTCCGTAAAAAACGCCTGCAGAATGGCCGTGATACAACGTGCAGTACGCTGGTGACCGTAAACATTGTTGTTATTCATGTTGTTGGAAATGAGGTTAGATTCTCTTCAGCATCTAAATGTTTGTCATTTAATGGCCGATGGGATGATTAAAGTGACTTAAATTTTCAGATTCACGTACAAAATATACTTAGAGCTCATTAAACTTCCCAAACACTTTATCAATCTTATTAATTTAGTTAGTGGCGTTGCTGTCAAATCTCATTCAAACAACAACAGTAGTAACAATGTTTACGGTCACCAGCGTACGCCACATTGCATACTTCGCAGGAGTCGAATAACACTTTTGAATCGTTATGCCATATCTCTTTAGGCTTAGTAATCTCTGGTATCAAGTAATTTGGTGTACTTTTGACGTAAGCGAGATTTCATTAGCTTTAAACATAGGTAAGGACCATTCGTCGATGTGCTTGGTCGATCTAAAATCAAGTCCATTAGAACTGCCAGAGGCGAACTGGTTCAAAGTTCAAACTGACGGACTGGTTTGTCTTTGCGTGGAGACACGCATTCCCCTCCCCCACTCTAGGAATGGATAGAAGCCCCCCCCCCCCGCTCCCCTCATAAAAATAATGATGACTCATCGGTATGAAGAGCAATTCCAATTTTTATTTTGAAGATAAACTTCATTAGTTGATGGACTGACCGACTGACCCGCTGCCTTTTCGCAAGATTCATACTGCCTTTGCCATGCGATGGTCCCCTGGTAAAAATGTTCCATGACCAATTTTACATGGAAATAGATTTCCATGGAAATTGCTCAAATTTCCATGGAAATCGGTGTGTTTTTCATGAAAATCGATGTAGTTTCCACGGAAAAATACTTGGTTATTTCCATGGAATGTGGTGTAATTTCCATGGAAATCGATTTCCATGTAAAATTGGTAATGGAAAATTTTTACCAGGGTCGCATTATTCATGATTGTCAGCGTGGCCGGGGTTTCTGATTGGAACCTTCAAACTTCTTCTATAAAAGAACTCAAACTAATAAATCAACAAAAAGAGTGTTGATGAGTATGCGAGAGCGTAGTTATTGTTACCTTTGGGCTGGTGTTGAGGCGGGCGAGCTCTTTTTTGGCAAGTTCTGGATCGAATTGGACGAGCCAAGACGGGCTCTCCGGAAGAGTGAGACAGACAATGGCCGAAACGGTGGCCATAGAAAGGCAGAAAAGGGCGTAGGCACGCCAAGCCAGAAGGACGCCGATGGTTGTTGTCAGAAGGATTCCGGCGGAGACGGCAATACTGTTGAAGCTCAGGAACAACGGGCGCCAGTGTTTATTTGTCGTTTCTGCCACGTAAACGATGGATATGCTTGTCATGCCTGGGCAAGAGGAGAATATAAGACTGATTAGGAGGAAATAAACATATTTACTATACAGTTTCTACATCCCTCTCTCAAAAAAAAAAAAAAAAAAGAATTAATAATACATGAGCCCTTTTCAATCATTTATATTGACATTTTGAAGGGGGGAGGTATTCTGAACTCATAATCTCCCTCAGCCAATGAGCTATAACTTTAGAGTGGCAGCGGGCTGGTCTAGAGTCCCTATATATGAAAGAGTCAAGACACGTGAACAGAAGTGAAGAAGAAGAAGATGTCTGAGGAGCCTGGAGGCGCGCCTCTTGTTTACATTTTTATCCAATGATCTTCCCGCCAAAGATTACTTATACATGTATTCGCGTGTAAGTAATCTTTGTTAGGTCAACCTAACCTCCAATACCCGTTGGCTTCACTACCGGTTTTAAAAGTAATGCGTGAATTTTATTCTGTTCTAAACACATTTTCATCAATTTCTAATTCAAATTTCACCAGTACAAGCTACAAATGCCGAAAGTTTCCTCAAAGCTGGGCAGCAGTGAAGATGGTTACATGAAGATGTAAACAAGAGGCGCGCCTCCAGGCTTCATAGACCCCTTCTTCTTCTTCACTTTTCAGCAGCCAATCAGAGATGGAACCTCGTATGGCGAGACTCTTTCATATATAGGGACTCTAGGCTGGTCTACCTTGTGCCACAGAGGGTAGAAGGAATACCGGGAAAAAGCGGAATTTGGACGGCAGATTCCAAGGTTTGAGGTTAAATTTTGTAGGTCACTGGTAGGTCGTTTCCGGCGATGCCCAATTTGTTTACGGAACAACCGGAAACGACCTACAAAATCTAACCTCAAAATCAATTTTTACGGCAAGATGGCGGCGCCCTAGGTGACAACAATGAACCAGCGGAACGTTCCTTGTTGTGCCACTCTAAAGTTATAGCTCGTTGCCCTCAGCTGATTTTATGAAATATTTAAAAAAAAAAAAAAAAAAAAATAAAGTCGGACCTTTGGCTCTTGAGGTAATGCATGGGCCTTAAGAGAAACAGTATTGTGTTCAATATTGTTCGTACAGTTAAATATTTGAGTTGAAGTTGTTTGTATAAGTCATTGGGTCTTAAAAGACTCTCGGTGACCGAACGGGTTAAATCTTGTCTGTGCGGTTGCATCAAAACTTTGCTGGCCAAAAATAATTACGACATTTTTTTCCTGATAATTTTTTTCATGGCGTGAATATAACTACCCCGCGGCCCGCAATGGTTTGTGTCAGGTATAGTGACGGAACTAGAGTTTTGTTTTTGGGGGGGGGGGGGGGGGGTCAAATTTGAATTTTTGGGGCTTTGAAAATAATGACTTATTGTTTTTTCGTTTGGGACATAAATTTCACTGATTTCCGTCGACTAAGAGCTGAGGGCTACTTTTTCCGTAAAGTTAAAGTTCGCGGTTATTTGTTGGCTTTTCAGGGGTTTTGGGTGGTATTTATCTTCTAGATCCCTTCCCCCAAAGTTGAGTTGTAATGGCAGTGGCGTAGACAAGGATTCCGGGGCCCTCCCGCCAATTATTTTTAGGGGCCCCTCTACTGTCACTCCAAGATAGGGGGTTCAGCCTCCCCCCCCCCCCCCCCCCCCCGCGCGCGTAGGACCTGAGATCTGGGGTGTTTCCCCGAAAATTTTTGGAGATTAGATTTTCTCAAACGTAACTTCAGGCAATATTAATCTAAAAATGCTCACACAATTCATGCTTATAGTTATCTTTTTTTATTTCCTTCCTTCTTCTTGTTTTCCTATCGAAGAACTTAAAACTCGCGACTTTTTTTATGGAAAAGTATTTCCGTAAGAAAACGCTTAAACAGTGTTGGAAGACGGAAAATACTTACAAACAAAAAACGAAAGAGGAATGCTATTTCAATGATGAAAAACTTTCCTTTCTTTACTTTGACAAGTTTTTCCTTTCATCAGGCCCGGGGCCCCAACATCGTCGGTCTTCAGGGGCCCTCAGAGCCTGGGGGCCCTCCCGCCTGGCGGGGTCCGCGGGGGCCTTATCTACGCCACTGTGTAATGGAGGCTAAACATGTGGAAACTCGCAAAATGCCTTTCAATAATATTTAAGGTTCAGACCCTATAATTAACAAGCATACATCGTAATTAATGCTAATTAAATAATGCAAGACAACTTTTAGACCTCTCATGCAACTGAAATGTTGAATCTAAACATTTCAAATGGTGCCTGGTATCATGCAAATTGCATACGTCAACAATTTACGGCGCTTTATGCCAAATAGTGAATTGTAATACCTCAAATTTTGAATGGAACTATTTTTTTTCTTGAAATAACACCAAAAATAGTAAAAATAACTATGTACAGACGGCTAGTTGCCTTAAACTTTTCTCCATATACTTCAATCAAGCAACTGACATTGGTTGTGTTAAGAAGCCACTAGGCTTTAAAATTACTATTTTCAACTTACCATTTGCAAATAGTTAGTTCTAGCAGTTTTTTTCCCTCTCGATGCGAGAGTATTTTTTTTAAAAAAAATTGAAATTTCAATAAGGTGAAAGCACCAGACCCCACCAGTTACAGACACCCCCTGAACAGTACCTACCAGTGATAGACACCCCAAAAGGCTGATGCCCTGATCTGAAAAGAGAAAGTTAGTTAGGACTTAAAATTGCTTCTAAATTCTGCTGTTTCGATGTTATAAACGCATTTCCATACGCCTTCTAAGTCCGAAAAATTGTGCATTTGTGGCAAAATAATTTAGACATTTTGGGTGTCTGTTACTGGTGCCGTTCTTAGAGGGTGCCTGAAGGTGTTCGTCTGATCAATCTTTTTCCAGGATTTTTTTTTTCTGCTTTTTTTTCTAGCAAATAGTTCTAGAAAATTATGAATAAGATGATGATGGCGCTATGCATCAATACCCGAAAAAATCAAACATCAGTTGTTGTTGGTAATGGTCATTCCGATCATGAGAATTCGCGAGGATCGGGCGTAGTCCCAAAAATACTCTTAGGATCCGAAAAATGGCAGCCCTGGTCTCAGGAGCGATTTTCTTAAAATCAGGATTTGAGATTCACACATGCACATATAACTGGTTGGATTAATGTAGATTATTATGATTGAGTTTGCTTACCCGCTCCAAATCCTTCCATAAATCTTGCCAAGTAAATGAGTCGAATGTCGAATTCAGACGGGAGCAGACAAAATATGGTCCAAGCGACGATGATCGGAGCGCAAGCCACGACAAGTGTTTTCTGTCTCCCGATTCGATCCATCACAAATCCTACACCGATTGAACCGATTGGTGTTCCGATTGCTCCTAAACTTGCTACAAAACGACCAAAAAGAGGGTCAAATCAAATAGTTATACAGGGTGTTTCTAAAACTTATGTCATCCTTTCTACCACGTATTTTTGAGAGCAAAATAAGACTTTTTTTTTTCTTATAAACATGTGTCCGAAAATGCCCCCCTTTTGAGCTACAGCCCCCCAAAGTTTTAAAAAATTATTGGTTTTTTTGGAATGTCGACCATAATTATGAACCAAATGTCATGAAAATTGGTGTCCCGAGGTAATCTCATGTGTAAAATCCATTAATGACCTCGAGAAATTCAGAAGTGAGGTTTAACTGTACTTTTTAGGCAATCTTATCCCTTCAACGACACAAATTTCATGCGAAGGATTGGAAATTTGAAAAATAAAATATGATATCAGATGGAAAAAACTCTTAGAAAGATATTTGGTCCTCTTTGTTTTGGTCGATACGACGCGTATTCAGCGATAGATAATCGCTGCACAAGGTGGAAAAGTCAGCGCTTTTACCATGAAGAGCGACACTAAGTATGCAACCTGCCACTCCGCTGCTACTTCGGGCCGGCCGCTATTAATAGTAAAAGCGCTGACTTTTCCACATTGTGCAGCGATTATCTCGCTTAATACGCGTCGTATCGACCAAAACAAAGAGGACCAAATATCTTTCTAAGAGTTTTTTCATCTGATTTCATATTTTACTTTCAAATATCCAATTCATAACATAAAATTTGTGTCGTTGAAGGTATAAGATTGCCTGAAAAGTACAGTCAAACCTCATTTCTGAATTTCTCGAGGTCATTATAATGGGTTCTACACGTAAAATTACCTCGGGACACCAATTTTCATGACGTTTGGTTTATAATTATGGTCGATATTCCAAAAAAACCAACAATTTTTAAAAGCTTTGGGGGGGGGTGTAGCTCAAAAGGGGGGCATTTTCGGACACATGTTTACATGAAAAAAAAAAGTCTTATTTTGACCTCAAAAATACGTGGTTGAAAGGATGACATAAGTTTTAGAAAGACCCTGTATACATTAATCTAGAGTGGCAGTCTAATGGGTAACTTGCGAAACCACTATGGGGGATTTTTAGGTTAGGTTTAAGCGAGTAATTTTTCCCTTTATTCCCATGTATTTTGATGCAACGAACAGAGTATTTCGATCCAGTGTGCGCCGCGCGCATCTGTCAGCACCCCAATAATACATGGAAATAAATGGAAAAATTACAAACTTAAACCTAACCTAAAAATCTCCCATGGTGGTTACGCAGGTTATCCATTAAACTGCCACTCTATGTAAAAGTATAGCTCATTGGGTAAAATATTACAACTATTACTCTTAATGGGGCTCTTGCAAACTTTTGTTGTGAACAAGTGACTTGTACAATCTGATGTTAAAACCAGCGAAAATCACAAAAATCACACTAAGAAAGTCTAAAATTCAGTAATAAACTCACATAACTGCTATAACGGCAAGTTCGTAAAGGCGGCTCAACGCAGGTATCATGGGAGATTTCTGTCCATTATGGCACTTTCTTAAAGGGATCACAGAGATACGTCTCAATTAACCTCAATGATACCTGCGTCCCTCCGCCATTAAGCCCGATTCTGAGATTGAATTTTGTGATTGTTTAGCGTACTCATCGTCATTTTTACAGTTTTTTATGCAAGAATCAAATCTTTAATCATCTGTAGCAAAAGTTTGCAAGAGCCCCATTATTAACTATATGTTCGACATGGGGGCGGCATGCGATTGACGCGCGTAATGCTAATTTCGCAACGTCGTCTTTTGCACATGTAGACACATGTAATGATTCGAGTCCAAAGGAGATCACTAGCGCACCCATTAGGTAGTACATATTTTTCTTGAGGTAAAATGGACAAAAAGCTACGTTGCCAAATTTAACGTTACGGCACGCTATGTTCTTAGATTGAAAAAAGTGGCCATAAAATCAGTAAAACAAAGAAAAGAAAAACCATTAATCATCGTTTTCGACCTTTTAAAGTTTAATTTAAAACTTTCCAGTGACATTTATAGGTTTAAATTAGTAGCTTAAGGGGAGTTGGAAGTCTCCATGCTCGTAATGTTAAATGTATCGGTATACAACTACCCCGTTTTCTCAGGAACAGTAAGATATATTTCAAAAAACCTTATTTTTGCAAGATTCACAATTACGTTTACCTCTCAAATTAAATCAAAGCTGCAAACACTGGAAAAACCCCTATAGGCATGAATGCGTATAGTTGTAGTTCATATTCAAAAAGACAAAATTATCTCTTTATTGCCTGTATATTTGATTTTTCTGTCAAAAGGATCTTACCGATCCATGATGCTTGTTCCTTTGTGACCTCTAGTTGCGGATGTAACACGGTTGATATCGCGAGGTTAATCCCAGCATGGATCGCAAGGCTGTACGCCACTAAACTCGCAAATCCCTGCAACATTACACATTATTTTTAATTTATTTTCAGATTAACTCTCAATATTTATCGTTTCTAGAAGATCCCTGAAAAAATTTCGAAAAAGTCGTCTGCGTGAGCTTCGTAAATTGAATTTTAAAATTAAAGGGGGGGGGACTTATTCTGTCGCTTGCCTTCCCTCCTCGTGGAGCCGTATCGCTGCGCTTGACTCTCTCATTAGACACCAACTAGCCCATACCCCTAGAATGCTGGCCGTGGAGGGCGCCATATTTTAGGATGCCTGGAATGGCTAGTAATAATATAAGTTTTGAGCTTTGTCCGAATCGCAAGATGCGAGAATAAGTCACTTGTGTACAAATAAACCATTTTTCATATATTTTAAAACTAGTAAATATTAGAGATTACTAAGCCTAAGAGATATGGCAAAACGATTCAAAAGTGTTGTTCGACTCCTACGAAGTATGCAATGTGGCGTACGCTGACCGTAAACATTGTTACTACTGTTGTTGTTTGAAATAAGGGTTGACAGCAACGCCACTAACTAAATTAATAAGATTTATAAAGTGTTTGGGAAGTTTAATGAGCTCTGAGTATATTTTGAACGTGAATCTGTAAATTTAAGACACTTTAATCATCCCATCGGCCATTAAATGACAAACATTTAGATGCTGCAGAGAATCTAACCTCATTTCCTACAAACATGAATAACAACAATGTTTACGGTCACCAGCGTACTGCGCGTTGCATTACGGCCATTCTGCAGGCGTTTTTTATACGGAGCCCGACCAATGGTTTTTCAACACGGCGGAGATAGGAAGTGCCATGTCTTATAGGCTTAGTATAATCTCTGGTAAATATATACTCCTCAAATGTATGCTCCAGAAGTTTGGCACATGAGTTTTGTTACACCCTGTATAGTCTAACACAAGGGGAAATTACCTGGTACAGGATATCTCTTCTCTCCGAGCCAGCCAGGGATTTTTGGGGTGGATGTTTGCTGAAACAAAAAAGAAAATGAACCTAAAGAAAATATTTTCATGAAACCCTCTCAAGATTTTGCTTACCGAACATATTCTGCCGACATTGATCAAGTAGGCATTTGAGTCAAGTTGTAACCAGCATTTGAGTCAAGTTGCAACCAATTGAGTGAATATAACTCCATTGTTTGACAGTTATTCACAGCTTTATCGAGATTTTTTGCGCTGCTTTGTATTCCGAGTTTATATTCCGAGTGGAGGTTGGGGGAGGGGAGGGGAGGGGAGGTGAAGTTTTGCCCTCCTCACACCTTCACCATAGCCAATATAGAAAACGCATCTTTGTTTAAAAAAAAAAAAATCCTTAGAATGAGAGATTTTATAACTACAATGCCATTATAAGAGGTGTACCTTCACGAGTTCAGCAATTTTAAAACATAAGCAACCCCCTGGATAGGGTGATTCTTATTTTTCAAAATTGAGTATTTTTTGTGCGAACGGTGAATTTTTTGTTCTTTGTGGTCTAAAAAATTGACTCATAACAAGCATTTTGAAAAAAATTGACTCTAAGTGGCCCCTCATCGGCAAAAAAGGCGTAAGTACCAAACATGAATTTTTGGATGTTTTAATAGTCAATTATGGTGTAAAATAGCCACTTTTGTCCCTTCAAAAACTGAAATTTCCATTATTTTTGGCTTATCTGCAGTCCTAATGCCACAAAAGTCCATTTTAAGATATGCGTAAAATGCTCTCGCCGCGCTTTGATCCAGGCAATGGGTAATTTTTGGAAGAACAAATTCCCATCAAAGGTTTTTTGGGCTTAATCGCTTTGTCTTGGTGTCAGTAATGACCACCTAAAAGTCCCCATGCCTAGGTGCTGTGCTAAATTCAGGGGAGGGGGGGGGGAGGGCCCCAAAATCGACTATTCCGATATATATCGAAAACGATGCAAGGTACCAAGACGAAGCGATTAAGTCCAAAAAACCTTTGATGGGAATTTGTTCTTCCAAAAATTACCCATTGCCTGGACTAAAGCGCGGCGAGAGCATTTTACGCATATCTTAAAATGGACGTTTGTGGCATTAGGACTGCAGATAAGCCAAAAATAATGAAAATTTCAGCAACAATTACACCATAATTGACAATTAAAACATCCAAAAATTTATATTTGGTACTTACGCCCTTTTTGCCGATGGGGGGCCACTTAGAGTCATTTTTTTTTTCAAAATGCTTGTTATGGGTCAATTTTTAGATCACAAAGAACAAAAAATCCACCGTTCACACAAAAAATACTCAATTTTGAAAAATAAGAATCACCCTACCCCTGGGGATTGGGGGGGGGGGGGGGGTAGAGAAGGACCTGGAGCCGGGTGGAATGGAGCAAAATCTAGTGCTGCTCGCACCAAAGTATACAAAGAAAAATTTGTTCAACAACGTGATACCTGATTGACATTCCCCCTTTGTTCGCTGAAATCTTTAAATACATGGTCGAGAATTACTCATAGGCTATATGATAAGAGGAACAGCTATTAAATTAGATTAAGATTTAAAACTTTCAATATAGGTTGATTCTCAATTAATTATGTAAGGACGCACGAGCAAATACACGAGATCGTTTCACTCAAAAGGTAAAGTGAATGTGCATATAAATTGAGCTGATCATAAAATTTTATGCTTTCAATAAGCAGATGAAAAATAAATCTTCAGTCAATCACTACCGCATGCATGAACAAGATATCTGGTCTCATCTACAGCGGGAAAATAAACGCAGTTCTTAGTACTGAATTTGTCGAGCAGTGACGACGGTTTCAAATTCAGCAACAATTCTTCTATTCAAAACCTACGAGTAAAAACATATAAATTTTATCTGTATTTCCGAGTTTTTTGTTTTTGTTTTTGGTTTTTTTTTTTCTGGACTAAAAATGAAGTGACGGTAGCTCAAAGTTACGCGCGTAATGATAAGTGAGATAGATATGATAATAACATTCTTTTGCCCGAACGTGTCTATATTCTGTTTATGATAGAGTTATTTTCCTAATTTTGAGTTATTATACTTGCTTAGAAAGGTATTCTCTTATAATAAGAAACTCGATAGTTCATCTTGATTATCATTTAGCGATACCAGTGATGTTTCGTGCAATTTGGCAACCATGATTTCCCTGGTAGAAATGACTCATGAAAAATCATGGCCAAATTTGCATGGGAAATGTGTGAATGCATGACAAATATTATGATTTCCTAGTAAAACTATGAAAATTCTGATGAGTTCTCTGTTGAACTCACGCGAAAACCAACGGAAAATCATGGGCTCCCATGAAAACTCAGGGGAGCTCATAGGAAATGATGGGTTCATCATGGGTTTCACATGAGTTCCCACGAGAAGCCCACGGAGAGTCATGATTTCTCGCATGCGTTCTCATGAATTTTTCATGGCAACTCATGATTTCCTATATGCGAATTTGGACTTTTCGCATGAGTAATATTTCTACCAGGATTTTGCCATTTAAACCTATGCTAAAGAATCGATTTCTTGGAAGTTCCATGAAACCTCCTGAGGACAAATTATTTTACGTAGGTTTAAGTAAATGGAGAAAATACGTTGTTGCCCATGTGTAAGAGCCACCTTTGAGCAATACTCATCCAGTGGCGGCTCGTGCAATGTGGCAGCAACATAATCCCTCCATTTAAACCTATGTTAAACAATCGATCTTCAGGAGGTGCAATGCACCCCCAAGTTATCGATACTTTTGCATAGGTTTAAATGGCAAAACAGCATAGTTGCCAAATTGCACGAGCCGCCACTGTACTCATCCCTACTCTATGGTTATATTTATTAGATTAAAGGAATTATTTAACCCTTGAACCCTTTAAACCCTTGAGGCCCTAAAAGGGCTTTTAAATCTAGAGAGTGTACGTTTCTGAAAACTATATCATCATGATGAAGTTACGATTTATTTCAAGGAGCAAACATGCTGTTTTACCGTCCCTTTCAGCTGTATCCTCCATCAACTCTTGTGAGTCCACGAAACACTACCATAGTAGGGCAGTTGCAAAGGTTTGAAATTTTGGGATTTTTATAAAGAAAACGATAGTACTTGATGAGCTGAGAACAATGGTGTCTTTGAGGTTTTCATAAGTGTCCCGGTTTTAGGGATATACCTACACACTACCACACTAGTAAAATTGTAAAAAATCGTGTGCGTAGTGACGTCACTATATATGCGGCGCGGAGTTCCCATTTAAAACAATGTATGTTGGGTTGAAATCTCATCTCCGGAACAATGGGACTTAATTCGAAACCAAAGGCATTTTTGTTCTCAGCTCAGCTCATCAAGTATTTTCATTTTCTTTATAAAAAACCACAACAGTTCAGACCCTTGCAACTGCCCCATATTGTGAAACTATACCACCGGTCAGTTTCTTTCTTTTTTTGCGTAAAACTCTCATTTTCATTTTTCTAAACACTTAATTTTGGAACATCGGGACATTCAAGGTATTGATGTAGTCGACATTCACGCCAATTTCCGATTTTTACTTTCTCACTCTAATGAAATTAGAAAAATTGAGAAAGTATTGCGATGGCACCGAGATATTTTAGTTATTGTAGATGTAATGCTGGGGGGTTTTGGACTTGGCCTGGTGGCTACCGCCAATTATGATAATTCGCTAGAGAGAAATACTGCATATCAGTAACTCATACGGTGAAGCGAACAATTTTGTTGTGATGGGGGGGGGGGGTTGATACTTTTCACCACCTGAGGTTATATTTCAGGCCCTCCGAGTAAAAAGGAGGGAGGGGGTCCTCTCGGGGGGCTTCAGTTTTTGCTGCCTTCAAGTCCAATTTTATGCAACTTTGAAGCCACATATTGAACAGTTCAAATGACAAGAAAGAAGAACGAAAACAAGACATACTCTCATAACCAAGGTGAATTGCGTTATCAAATTTTTGATTTTGTAAGTATTCGTGGTAAGTGAAGTTCACCAGGCTGTATCAGTTTATTTGCGGTCTTAGACTTTTGATAAAGTTATTTGTCGTATGCACCGATAAAGAGACACGGGTTAGATTTAGTACGAAATTACACCGTACCTATATCAATTTTGTTCAGATGTCACAATTAGGCGTAATTTTTGAAGGTATAGGTCACCGAAAGCAAAAGTAGTGGCGTAGCGTGCACCTTAGTAACGTTGCATCTTGCCCATTTGGACCTGATTAAAAAGTCGAATTGACGGTTGCTCACTCACTGAGCATTCAATTGTTCGATCTTTTTACATCTGTTTAAATGGAATGCAAGCAACATTGCCAGACGCATTCTTCGGTTTTGGCAGAAATACCAAAAATTGGCGTTAATAGTCCTGCACAATTTTTTAGTCTATTTGTGCTTTCAACTTGGGTTACGCCAACTCGGGTTGGCTTCAACCCGAGTTAGCGCGTAAACGCCCGTGTTTGTGAGTAATTCGAGGTAAAAGGGTTCTTTTCTTCTTCTCCTCAGTGTTTGATGCATTTTTAAGAAAAAAGCGGCAATGTTCGGTGCAAAACGGCCGCATATAAGACGCGTGATCAACCTTACGCTTGTTTTGGTGACATCACACTATAGTCTAAGAAGGTCAAAAAGTGGCAAAAAACAGAAAGTATAAGTCCTCATTAATTAATCAGTAAACCAAATTTCCGAAAAAATTAGTCGGCAGCCATCTTGGATTTTTTAATTTTGAAAAACTGCTGCAAAATTTGGATTCAGCGTTAAAAAATACCCTAGAATACCAAATTTCAAGTCATTTGGACGGGAAGAACAGTTTATGCCAACTTCTACCACCTGTAGTACGCCCCTCGGGCGGCCTTTTTCGCGAAAGCGCCAACTTTGAACCCTCATAACTCCGCTTCAAAGCATTTCTCCAGCTTGCGGTTTAAACCATTTTTTAGAAAATTGCGTCTACTTTTATTCTGAAAACATTTTGTGATGATTCGTGCGTTGCCAAACTTCCACGATTAAAAAAACTGAAAACCCGATTTCAAAAAAATCGAAAAAAATTCGATAAATCGATTAAAAATTACAATGAGGCAAATATCATACACATTAATCGAAAGGTCTTGAAAAGATCTATCTTTTTGCACAAAATACATCATCATATCTTTATTCGTTCAAAAGTTATGGGCGTTTGAAGTGTCTAACTTTGGACCCCCCTCCCTCCCTTTCCCTTCGTCCAAAATCAAAAAATAGGCCAGATTCGGAACGCTGATTTACTCCTCTATCATCCTTGAAAGTTTTATACATTTCTCTCTCAGGGGTAAAAAGGCCCATTTTGGGTAATGTCCTTTACGAGCCACCATTGTATCGGCCTTCTTTAACGACGCTAGCAGTCGTTCATATTTCTTTAACCCTTGGATGTCCGTGTCTTTTTTTATACGAAAACGCCCGAGCCGGGTCCATTGGACCCGTATTAAAAATACATAGGTTTCAGTAGTTTCGGTCTTTTTTTCTCCATTTTACTCAGTATTCTAGCTTCCTGGTTTTAGAAACATATTACAATACTTCAGTGTTGTTGAGCAAACTTTCAAGCATGATCACCAAACCCTTTTCTCCCCCTTCTCCTCCCCCAACCCATTCAACCACCCCCTACCTCTGTTTGCTATACGCCCCCAAATCTAGCCCCGAAGATCAAATTCTAAAAACTTACTCTATTATTCCTAAAATAATAAATTGCATGTACACCAAAGGTTTAGAAAACAGAGGCATCATTTTGGGGGGGGGGGAGGTATGAATAGCAAACCCCCCCCCCCCCCCCCCCCCCTAGAGGTGTCCCTAGAGGTGTTTTCGTATAAGCAAAGGAAGGAAAGTTTTCGAATTAGAATAGGCCCCAATATTTTTAAAACGATTTAAATAGAGAAATCAACGCAAATAATCTACCACTTAAAAAATGAGCCTCACAGAATTAATAATTAATTACTTTTGGTTAAAGATATGCCTAGTATTTTGCAAAATAATTAATTGACTTGTAAAATTGAATAAAAAAAATAAATAATAATGATAATAATAAAAAAAACACATTTACCTCTTTTGTGCTACTTTAAAGACAAAGTGGTGGTTTTTTTTAACGACAATTTTCCACTGCAATTTGTTTGATAGATTCTGATGACAAGTAACAGTCATTCTTTTGACCAAGGATGAGGTGTATTCAAGAGTGAGTAGGCACCCACCTCTATCATATGAGTGCTATGATCATTGCCAGATCGACTTGGAACCAGAAGGATGATGAAAAGTTCAGACTAGAAAAGCCCAAAGCCAATTATACGTATATACATTAAGTTCACTCACTAAGCGTTACGTGAAGATTTTTCTAGCGTCCAGTAGATATAGTCGGGAAAAACATTATATTCTCTTTTACTTTCTTCTAATGGAGAATGTCAGTCAATGGGTCAACGGCGACTGAAGAGCTATTACAAATTTGAAGTAGGGTGTTCCTCAACCAAATCCATACTTTTATCTAATCAATTGGATTTATAGGCTATTAAAGTATACGAATCATTTTTTTTCTCTGCTAAAAACGCTTGACTTTATTCACTACCGAGCACCTGCTAATTTAGAATTTATTTTTATAAATTCAAACCGCGAGAGAAGAGGGAGAAGAGAGAAGCATGCATTTTGCTCTACCCCGTCCCCCACCCAGCATTTCAAAGAGGGGTCTAGATGCCTTCCCCTCATAAAAGTGGGTGTGAGAAAGTGTTCGAAAGCTATTCCCTACAGTTTATTTTTGCAAATATTTTGAGCGTCCAGATGGGGGGGGGGAGAAGGCGTTGTTTAACGTACATTCAACCTATAGTTGAAATTTCATCAATTTTGAGATCCTCTCTCTATTTTTATTATTAGAGCCAAAGCAACGAAGAAAAGCTATAAAGGAAGTTTTATTTAGTAACCGGGTTCGTTTATGTTTCGTCACTTTGTGACTGCATAATATGCTCCATTATTTGTATAATATTTGTCAGTTATGTACTGTTGGCGATTTTAACACTATTCCGCATACCGTACTAAAAGTAGATAAATATAATTTAATACAAATCAATGTATGTCCTCTTACTGATTTTCGTGACCTGGTTACAAATTCGTAACTTACCTCAATGGGTAGGTTTTCAAAAAACCGTAACCTGGTCACAAAAGTCGAAACCAAAGATGGCGGACACCGCCCATTTGATTGTGCAGTAATTAAGTGACCGAACCTGGTTACTAAATAAAATATGCCTATATAAACTGCATCATGATGTCGCACTAAATTAAGCGACATCATACACGTGCATCGTGCATATGTATATGTATATTGTATATGCATACATACAATACTATTGCCCATAGCTACCGTTTTGTGTCAATAACAGTTTTCAATCCACCGATAATTCCACCGGTTGACCAAAAAATGACACAATGGGTCTGTTGCACACTTCGGCTACAGCGTTTTAAAGTATCAATTCCCATGTAAAAAGCCGAGAAAGTAACAATGGCAGCATCAGAAAACACTAGAATTCAGTATTAAACTCGCAAATTGCGAAAAACACTAGACACTATTCACCCCTGTATCTTTCCACCACGTGCACGATATTTCGCGAAATTAGCGCGGCACATTCAAATAATCACGGCCGACTGTCATCACAGCTGACTTCATAAACAAATAAACAGTAAACACTGACGGCGTCTGTTCGAATTTCTTACGTCTCAATATTCTCAATTCCTCACAATAGGTTGTGAATGACACGGAAACTGATATTTGTGTCAAAAACTTGTCAAAATGAAACAATAACACACACGAGTTCAAATGGATGATTCCAACTTCAACCATCATCTATTGGAACTCGTGTGTGTTATTGTTTCATTTTGACAAGTTTTTGACACAAATATTAGTTTCCGTGTCATTCACGTAAGATATTCGAACAGACGCCGTCAGTGTTTACTGTTTATTTGTTTATGAAGTCAGCTGTGATGACAGTCAGCCGTGATTATTTGAATGTGCCGCGCTAATCTCGCGAAATATCGTGCACGTGGTGGAAAGATACAGGGGTGAATAGTGTCTAGTGTTTTTCGCAATTTGTGAGTTTATTAATGAATTTTGGTGTTTTCTGATGCAGCCATTGTTATTTTTACGGCTTTTTACATAAGAATTGATACTTTAAAACGCTCTAGCCGAAGTGTGCAACAGACCCATTCAATTCAGTGCATGACTGTAATGCACGAGAATACTCGCAACTGTATTATTTATTCCAGTGGAATTCACCGTTACTTTATCATAATATCCGCAAATTTTTCATAGTCAGTGACGGAGACTCCACCCGGTGGATCGCAACATTATTTGATCTTGCTGATCTCATAAATGTGTGACACATTTTCCATCTCGGTCAAACTGCGGGCGTTTTCAAGAAGAATATTTGAATCGGATACGGATAGCGTCGTGTGGGCTGGAAAGTAGATAACTCAGAGATTGCTAAGCCTAAGAGATATGGCATTTCCTTTCTCCGCCGGATTGAAAAATTGTTAGCCGGGCTCCGTAAAAAACGCCTGCAGAATGGCCGTGATACGATGTGCAGTACGCTGGTGACCGTAAACGTTGTTGTTATTCATGTTGTTGGAAATGAGGTTAAATTCATTGCAGCGCATCTAAATGTTTGTCATTTAATGGCCTATGGGATGATTAAAGTGTCTTAGATTTTCTGATTCACGTTCATAATACGAGAGTGGATTTTAAAGTAAGTTTATACCTATTTTTTTCTCAGCTCTATCAATGCTAGAAAAAAAACAAACCCAGCGTTGAAACTTACGTACTTTCAGCTTTCTAACGAGCTTTAGTTTTTCAAATTTGGCCAACGCGTTGCGGAGATATCGTGGATTTTCCCCACCCACCTCTCCTTCAAACGTGCCCACCTTTTCGCGCGCTACAGAAAACTGCGAGTTTCGGCAGGCGATGCGCTCATCTCCGGATCAGACATCTCAATAACACCTGAATGCATATTCTTTACTAAATAGACTACTCTTCTACTGATAAAATGATCCAATTTGTACCGATCTTCAAAATTTCGGTCAGTACTGAAAGTGCAATCATCATGAATTGAAACTGGAATAACAGCTTGCGTCAAAACCTGGTTGAGGAGTATGGGGAAAGAATTTTACGACGGCTGTATACAGAAATTTTTGCACCGATGTAAAAAATTCAAGAATCCAGCGGGTGACTACGTCAAAAAATGAGGTGAGATGCCTCACAACAATTTTATAACTTGTTTCAATAAAATAATAGCTGTATTTTACTTTTTCACAGTCTTAAACTCATGTTTTCTGTGGGGCTAAAAAGGTGGGCACGTTTGAAGGAGAGACGGGTGTGGAAAATCCACGATATCTCCGCGACGCGTAATCCAAATTTGAAAAACTGTAGCTCGTTAAAAAGCTGAGAGTACGTACGTTTCAACTCTGGGTTTGTTTTTTTTTCTAACATTAATAGTTCCCGAGAAAAAAAATAGGTAAACTTATTTTAAAATCCACCCTCGTATACTCAGAAGAGCTCATTAAACTTCCCATACATTTTATTAATCGTATTAATTTAGTTAGTGGCGTTGCTGTCAAATCTCATTTCAAACAACAACAGTAGTAGCAATGTTTACGGTAACCAGCGTACGTCATACTGCATACTTCGAAGGAGTCGAACAACACTTTTGAACCGTTATGCCATATATCTTAGGCTTAGTAATCTCTGAGTTAACTATTCGTACGCGTATATGCCGTTTTAGTCTATCTTAAAAAATGAAGGCTCACCCGCAAAAGAGAGACATGGTTCCCATAGAGTCCCTTGATGGAAATATTGTATAGGGAGTACCGACACGACGCTTTATGCATTTTGACAGGAGTCGATTTTGTCGACCGCGTGAACGCATTCGAAGGTTAAGTTCGACAGTGGACCAGTGGTGGACAGGTGGATTTGCCGGCATTCCGGTCCGATCCCATACGTTCCTCTACGAATCGACTCCTTTTGTGTGGAGCCTTCGATGTCGTCGACTCCTGCTCGACTCCGTGAGAGCCTAAAACCAACGACCAATCACAACTCGTTGAGCTCGTGTCGGTACTCCCTATACAATATTTCCATCAAGGGACTCTAGGTTCCCATCGCATCGCGGGTCGAACTCTCGAACTAGTGACGGAGTTTTCGAGTGGGTAGAATTTGCATCGGATTGCGTTCGTTATAACTGAAGCAGTATGAGTATCATCGTGTTGACGAATTCTAACAAATTGCGGTGCTTGCTTCAGATATGAATCAAATTGCATTGTTTAGAGGTTGGTTAGCGACAAGTTGTAACTATACAGGGTGTTTCTAAAACTTATGTCATCCTTTCTACCACGTATTTTTGAGGTCAAAATAAGACTTTTTTTCCTATAAACGTGTGTCCGAAAATGCCCCCCTTTTGAGCTACAGCCCCCGAAAGTTTTAAAAAATTGTTGGTTTTTTTGGTACATCGGCCATAATTTTGAACCAAATGTCATGAAAATTGGTGTCCCGAGCTATTTTTACGTGTAGAATCCATTAATGACCTCGAGAAATTCAGAAACGAGGTCTGACTGTATTTTTCAGACAATCTTATACCTTCAACGACACAAATTTTATGCAACGGATTAGAAATTTGAAAAATAAAAACTGAAATCAGATGGGAAAAACTCTTAAAAAGATATTTGGTCCTCTTTGTTTTGGTCGATACGACGCGTATTAAGCGAGATAATCGCTGCACAAGGTGGAAAAGTCAGCGCTTTTACTGTAGCGGGCGGCCCGAAGTAGCAGCGGAGTTGCGGGTTGCATACTTACTGTCGCTCTTCATGGTAAAAGCGCTGACTTTTCCACCTTGTGCAGCGATTATCTCGCTTAATACGCGCCGTATCGACCAAAACAAAGAGGACCAAATATCTTTTTAAGAGTTTTTCCCATCTGATTTCAGTTTTTATTTTTCAAATTTCTAATCCGTTGCATAAAATTTGTGTCGTTGAAGGTATAAGATTGTCTGAAAAATACAGTCAGACCTCATTTCTGAATTTCTCAAGGTCATTAATGGATTCTACACGTAAAAATACCTCGGGACACCAATTTTCATGACATTTGGTTCAAAATTATGGCCGATATACCAAAAAAACCAACAATTTTTTAAAACTTTCGGGGGCTGTAGCTCAAAAGGGGGCATTTTCGGACACATGTTTATAGGAAAAAAAAGTCTTATTTTGACCTCAAAAATACGTGGTAGAAAGGATGACATAAGTTTTAGAAACACCCTGTATTTGCTATACAACCTATCCACGATCCGTTTGCTAAATTTCGGCAGCAGTCCCCGTTGCTTGTCATAATTCGTCGACCCGAATACTTCCAATGCTTCAGCGCTAGTTGTGGGTTGGAAAGTAGTTAACTATTCGTGCGCGGCTGTACCGTTTTAGTCTACCTTAAAAAATGAAGGCGCTCCCAAAAAAGTAAGACACGGTTTCTCGATTAAAGTGCGAGATCTTCCGGTAGCCGTGTTTGAATCAAATACCAGGAGGCAGGAGCTGTGCTTACGCAATACCACCTCTATACTCATACCAGTAGCGGCCCGTGAGATTTGGCAACCATGCATCTTTTCCACTTAAACTTAGGTAAAACATCGATTCAAGCGGAGGCTGGCAGCCTCCTCGAGTTTCGATTGTTTTCCATGTATTTAAATGGGATAAAAACAATGTTGCCAAATCGCACGAGCCGCCACTGACTCATACCCGGCTGCTTCTTTTGAAAAAATGGGATTAGGGTTCGTCTCGGTACACGTAAGCTTATGGAATGCTTATGCGTTATTGAGGCTTTGGTTGGTTTTTTGAAGTTCAACCAAAATTGGAAAACTACGTCAGTAATGAAAGTTTATGGCTTAGTTACTTCCCCAAAGCAGTAAAAGAGTTGAAAATCGTGTTTAAAGAGGATAAATCTCGATTTTGCATCTCACTAATATTTCATTCTCCATAAGCGTACGTATAGAGGGTTTTAGTAATAGTGACTGCCGGTGGTGAGCGTTCCAAACAAAGCCAGTTTGTCCATCTCGCTCTCACGTGACCCCTATGTACTGCCATCTCACTCTAATTTCAAAAATCGTAAATAGAGACTTATTTTGTGAAATTATATGGCAGAAATGAAGTCCTCGAGGCATTTTAATGCGATTTTGATAATAATATGTCGTAAAACTATGCCCTGTATACAAATTTTGATACTAGAAAGAGATGGATATACATAGGGGTCACGGGAGAGTGAGTGAGATAGTTTGGAACGCTACGCGAGTTTTATCATAGCCGAGTGCGACCGATGAGTGCATTGTTGTGGTTGTTTGCTAACCGTTGACTTCGCACTAAAACCGTCTATACCAGGACGACCCTAACCTCAAAGAAGCAGTTTGATATGTTTAGAGACGGTATTGGCTTACGCTTACAGGTCTTACATTTTGTTGCCTCACCAATGCTGAAGTTCACGATCCGTTACTGAATTAATACTCTTACTTTTCGCCTTTTTCTTATAATCCAATTAGATTGTGGGTGATTATGATCAACTCGCGTCGGCCGTAGTGCCAAGGTCGAGGTAGCGATTACAGGATATAAACATCGTTGCCACATCTCGGCCCCATCACGCTGCTTGCTGAATCAGCAGCCTATTGCAGTAAGTACAATCTGACAACGTAATGCGCATTCCGTCCATTTAAAACCCTTGCAAAAGTTTGAATACGAGTATATTCTGAACTCTAATGATGACGTCGCGTCATGGACGTATAGGCATAAATCCACTCGCACATAAACGTTATCATTCATTTTTCCGGCTTTCTGGTCTTCGTGATGACATTTTCATTTGAAAATCATGCTGCACAAGTTTCTGTTTAGAGCCAGAGTAATTTTTTATCGATACATCGATTCGTTAAAACGGAAGTATACGGTTTTCAATGAAAACAAAAATATATATACACTAGTGGCCGGTGGCCGCTTCGCGGCCAAGCGTTCCGTTTCGCGTCTTGCGCGTGATTTTTGTTTATTTGAGCTAAGACTTTGACTCGATATCATCCACTCCCTAACTCCGTTTGCTATTCGCCCATCTAATCTTGATCCGAAGAACGAAATCTGAAAACTTACTCTATTATTCCTGAAATACTAAAGTGTTATTTTCTCAGGTACCAAAGGTTTAGAAAACAGGAGTCATTATTTGGAGGGGCATAAATAGCATAACCCCCGCCCAAACCCCCTTACATGAAACTTAAACATTTTTTAGGGGTAGTCGTTCTCAAGAGGGCCCGATCAAAAACCGCCAATTTTTTTTTGGCGCTCATGGAGACGCCGAAACCCCCAGAATCGGCGCATTTGGATGCACCGTATTAGCGCATGTGGATTATACGATTTAGAACTGTACAGAGAAAAGAAGGGAAGGCGAGAAAGAGATAGCGAGAGTGCATGAGAAACCTGAATTCACAATAAAATGAGAAGTTCGGGGTAAGCAAACAAATACGAATCACCGAGATCGCACACCTACGATAACCTTTCGTTGAACTGACATGACAATAAGACATTGCGTTTCAGTGAATATCAAAAATCTATGTGTGAATGGAAGAGAAACTTTGCGCGGGAAAACTATGCCTTTTTCAAACAGCCCTTTATTGACGACAGTAATTTTTTGAAATAGGTTGACTCGAAAATTCAGGCAAACTTCGTCTAAGATTTTAGGGTCATTCTTTTAGCGCTTTTTGACCACTGATTTTGCAGCAAATTGCCGTTTTTTGGCTACTTTTTCAAAAATTCCTTCGTGTATGTTTTAGCGCTTTTGGCTTATCTTTTTTGGGAATTGGCGCTTTTGAATGGTCGCCTCCCCCCCCCCCAAATGATGAAATTCCTATTTTTTAGAGTTTTTTTAGACACTTCACGAAGCTCAAGTTTGTATAACCAGTGAACAGCTACTGGCAGCCGATTTTAGCGTACGACGCAACGGGTCCATCGGACCCAGTTCCAGCATCTAAGGGCATCTCAAGTTCACCACAGAGTTTTAGTGTGAAGTCAACGGTTAGCCAAAAATTACATCAATAATGCACTCATCGGTTGTGACAAAACTCGCATAGCGTTCCAAACTATCTCACCCACTCTCCCGCCAATCCCCATGTGTATACCAATCTCTTTCTAGTGTCCTGATTCGTATACAC
Organism: Trialeurodes vaporariorum; assembly: GCA_011764245.1. Taxonomy (NCBI): domain Eukaryota; kingdom Metazoa; phylum Arthropoda; class Insecta; order Hemiptera; family Aleyrodidae; genus Trialeurodes; species Trialeurodes vaporariorum. Next base: position 4,576,277 of record VMOF01000001.1, read on the forward strand.
AGGGCCTCGCCTCGTATTACGGCATGTTAACAGCAAATTCGCATTAAAATTGAGGAATTCATTTCTGCCATAAAATATTTCACAAAAGGTGTCCCTATACATACGTTTTTTTTTAAAATTAGAGTATAGCTGTACAACATGGGGGTTACGTGAGAGCAAGAGAGGCAGTTTTTCTTTGTTTGGAACGCTCATCACCGGATGCCGTCATCACCAAGTCATCACTAAAAGAACCATCTATTTTGAAATAAACGTCGCACTGGCCCACTAATATTACTGCACAGATTAAAAAATAACAGGTATATAATCAAATGAACCATAAAAACTCCATACTCAAGGCTCAAGAGATCTATCGAAACTTTGTTTTGTTTTTTTTTTTTTTTTATTTAAATCGGAAAAAAAAGACCTTAAAAACATCATAACCTCGCGAAAACGCGAACTGAAACGAAAACAACTCAAATCGCCAATTTAAAGATAAAAAAATCTGTAACCATATTTTTGGTTCGTTAGTAAGTAGTATTCTTGGATGAATCACTTATACATTTAAAGTAAACTATGCATTTTCAACAGAAAACCAATTATTTACTTAACTCAGTATTCAGTAATATTTGACAGTATATTATTAATGAGAAAAGTATAACCACCGCCTCTCAAGTTATGAATAATAACCCTAATCATTTAGTTTCTTTATAAATTCTCGAAACCTAGCTCAAATTTGGTGGGTTATATTCGAGATATTGAATCAATGCACCGATCTCATCAAGTCACCGTTGATTGTACTATTCTGTTTATCTATGCATATGAAACATATGATAAGTATCGAAGCTCTATACATTGCGAAGCGATACAGTAACCTCGTCAAGCCATCATCAATCGAAGACTGTACAGTGCTGCCGTATTTAACATAAAATATTTATACACATTTTTCATTAAGTCTGAAGTGCCTGGTATATTTCTCAACACAGCTAGCAGCACCGTGACTCTCTCATTGTGTATATCTACGTAAAAATATGGATAAAAAGTCGAAGCTATACATCGATATCATGAAGTCGCTATTAAAATGCAAAGACTTTTAAAATGCGTCTACCCGAACGGTTCCTTCCGCGAGTAAAACATATGATGAAGATCGCCATGGTAACGTCAAATCGTGCGATCTAATTAAAAAAAAAAAAAAAATTGTCAGAGCATCACGTTTCTCGCTCACACGCGTACAAAATCGTATGCTCTTCCGCACGTATGCATTTAAAAAAGGACGACAAAATCTCGCTTCTCTCTCCCACCCTCGCAAAACGAACTGATTCGCATCCTTTTCGCACTCGCACAACTTTTTGAGAGAAAAGTTTTTAGCATTTTAAAAAGGGACGCAGGGCCCGCACAGAAAAACTTATAATTTTCCCGAAGCATTGGAGCCGAGCCCGACCGATCGGTACCAGGCCCCTCCCGAACGGTGCAAGGGTTCTCCCGGAACTTAGCTTCATTCTTACAAATATAATATAGGATTTTTCACGGTTAAAATTAAGTGAAGCTCAAATATAGTAAAAGGTAATAAAAACTGAAGATATAGAGGAGCCGAGAGCTATTTTTAGTTTGATTCCTTCCCTCTCAAGAGGGAAAGAGAGAATAATATGAATGACCCAATTATGAATGTTTCTTTCCATTGCGAGTGTTTTGACACGCATATATAATAAGTTGGTTTCAGGCAGACGCTGTCCAACAGAGCTCTACCAGTAGAGGTAGTTTCAGAAGTGTAGGCGGACCTTGACCGATAATCTTTGGAATTTGTCAACATTATTTCTGATATTACTCGATGAAAATTAATAAAAATGAAATTGAGTGTTCACTTTTCAATGAGGAAAACTTTAAACACAAAAGAATAAAGTCAGGGGCAAATTAGGTATTGATTTGAAAGAATGAAAGTTGAAAATTCGCCAAAGATTATGGTTTTGGTCCGCCTACACTTCTGAAACGAGCTCTAGCGTAGCCTGCAATTTGGCAACATTGCAGTTCGTGCATTTAAACCCATGGAAAAGATCGAACTGTTGGGTGTTCTGCGTGAAAACCTGACCTTTTATACGGGTTTAAATGGAGACACAGTGCCACATTGCCAAATTGCACGCTACGCCACTGAGCTCTACCATGACTCGAGAAAAGTAGAAACAAATTACCATTTCGTCATATTGAAGTTCATGCGGTTAACCTACTATTATTCTATTTACTTATTATTTTTCATTTTATTTTATCCATTGCACGGGTTCAAAACTAGACACATCTTCACTCTTCCTGCAGAATCCACCAGCTTAATAGCTGACAAGGCGCAGGGCTCATGAAAACGTCCCCTCTGCTCTTCCGGGGTACCACCAATGTTATTTCAAATGGGAAAACAGACTTACGAGCAGATCCGTCTTTTTGGTGGGCTTTTAAGCACTGACAAGGCGCAGAGTTCACGAAAATGTCCCCTCTACTCTTCCGGGGCACCGCCAATGTAATGTTAAATGGGAAAACAGACTTACGAGCAAATCTGTCTTTTTGGTGGGCTTTTAATCGCTGACGAGGCGCAGAGCTCACGAAAATGTCCCCTTTGCTCTTCCGGGGTACCGCCAACGTAATTATGAATGGAAAAACAGACTTACGAGCATACCTGTCTTTTTGGTGGGCTTTTAATCGCTGACAAGGCGCAGGACTCACGAAAATGTCCCCTCTGCTCTTCCGGGGTACCGCCAATGTAATTTTAAATGGGAAAACAGACTTACGAGCATACCTGTCTTTTTGGTGGGCTTTTAATCGCTGACAAGGCGCAGGGCTCACGAAAATGTCCCCTCTGCTGTTCCGGGGTACCGCCAATGTTATTTTAAATGGGAAAACAGACTTACGAGCAGATCTGTCTTTTTGGTGGGCTTTTAATCGCTGACAAGGCGCAGGGCTCACGAAAATGTCCCCTCTGCTCTTCCGGGGTACCGCCAAAGTAATTTTTAAATGGGAAAACAGACTTTCGAGCATACCTGTCTTTTTGGTGGTCTTTTAATAGCTGATAAGGCGCAGAGCTCACGAAAATGTCCCCTCTGCTCTTCCGGGGCACCGCCAATGTTATTGTAAATGGGACAACAGACTTACGAGCATACCTGTCTTTTTGGTGGGCTTTTAATCGCTGACAAGGCGCAGAGCCCACGAAAATGTCCCCTCTGCTCTTCCGGCGTACCGCCAACGTAATTATGAATGGGAAAACAGACTTACGAGCATACCTGTCTATTTGGTGGGCTTTTAATCGCTGCCAAGGCGCGGGGCTCACGAAAATGTCCCCTCTGCTCTTCCGGGGTACCGCCAATGTTATTTTAAATGAGAAAACAGACTTACGAGCAAATCTGTCTTTTTGGTGGGCTTTTAAGCGCTGACAAGGCGCAGAGCTCACGAAAATGTCCCCTCTGCTCTTCCGGGGTACCGCCAATGTTATTTTAAATGGGAAAACAGACTTACGAGCAAATCTGTCTTTTTGGTGGGCTTTTAAGCGCTGACAAGGCGCAGAGCTCACGAAAATGTCCCCTCTGCTCTTCCGGGGCACCGCCAATGTTATTTTAAATGGGAAAACAGACTTACGAGCTGATCTGTCTTTTTCGTGGGCTTTTAATCGCTAACGAGGCGCAGAGCTTACGAAAATGTCCCCTCTGCTCTTCCGGGGCACCGCCAATGTTATTTTAAATGGGAAAACAGACTTACGAGCTGATCTGTCTTTTTCGTGGGCTTTTAATCGCTAACGAGGCGCAGAGCTCACGAAAATGTCCCCTCTGCTCTTCCGGGGTACCGCCAACGTAATTATGAATGGGAAAACATACTTACGAGCATACCTGTCTTTTTGGTGGGCTTTTAATCGCTGACAAGGCGCAGGACTCACGACAATGTCCCCTCTGCTCTTCCGGGGTACCACCTACGTAATTATGAATGGGAAAACAGACTTACGAGCATACCTGTCTTTTTGTTGGGCTTTTAAACGCTGACAAGGCGCAGAGTTCACGAAAATGTCCCCTCTGCTCTTCCGGGGTACCGCCAATGTAATGTTAAATGGGAAAACAGACTTACGAGCAAATCTGTCTTTTTGGTGGGCTTTTAATCGCTGACGAGGCGCAGAGCTCACGAAAATGTCCCCTTTGCTCTTCCGGGGTACCGCCAACGTAATTATGAATGGAAAAACAGACTTACGAGCATACCTGTCTTTTTGGTGGGCTTTTAATCGCTGACAAGGCGCAGGACTCACGAAAATGTCCCCTCTGCTCTTCCGGGGTACCGCCAATGTAATTTTAAATGGGAAAACAGACTTACGAGCATACCTGTCTTTTTGGTGGGCTTTTAATCGCTGACAAGGCGCAGGGCTCACGAAAATGTCCCCTCTGCTGTTCCGGGGTACCGCCAATGTTATTTTAAATGGGAAAACAGATTTACGAGCAGATCTGTCTTTTTGGTGGGCTTTTAATCGCTGACAAGGCGCAGGGCTCACGAAAATGTCCCCTCTGCTCTTCCGGGGTACCGCCAAAGTAATTTTTAAATGGGAAAACAGACTTTCGAGCATACCTGTCTTTTTGGTGGTCTTTTAATAGCTGATAAGGCGCAGAGCTCACGAAAATGTCCCCTCTGCTCTTCCGGGGCACCGCCAATGTTATTGTAAATGGGACAACAGACTTACGAGCATACCTGTCTTTTTGGTGGGCTTTTAATCGCTGACAAGGCGCAGAGCCCACGAAAATGTCCCCTCTGCTCTTCCGGGGTACCGCCAATGTAATGTTAAATGGGAAAACAGACTTACGAGCAAATCTGTCTTTTTGGTGGGCTTTTAATCGCTGACGAGGCGCAGAGCTCACGAAAATGTCCCCTTTGCTCTTCCGGGGTACCGCCAACGTAATTATGAATGGAAAAACAGACTTACGAGCATACCAGTCTTTTTGGTGGGCTTTTAATCGCTGACAAGGCGCAGGGCTCACGAAAATGTCCCCTCTGCTCTTCCGGGGTACCGCCTACGTAATTATGAATGGGAAAACAGACTTACGAGCAGTTCCGTCTTTTTGGTGGGCTTTTAATCACTGACGAGGCGCAGGGCTCACGAAAATGTCCCCTCTGCTCTTCCGGGGTACCGCCAATGTAATGTTAAATGGGAAAACAGACTTACGAGCAAATCTGTCTATTTGGTGGGCTTTTAAGCCTTGACAAGGCGCAGAGCTCACGAAAATGTCCCCTCTGCTCTTCCGGGGCACCGCTAATGTTATTTTAAATGGGAAAACAGATTTACGAGCATACCTGTCTTTTTGGTGGGTTTTTAATCGCTGACAAGGCGCAGAGCTCACGAAAATGTCCCCTCTGCTCTTCCGGGGTACCGCCAATGTTATTATAAATGGGAATACAGACTTACGAGCAGATCTGTCTTGTTGGTGGGCATGATGTGGGCTGATGCCCTAAGTTAAACCAGCAACGGCTCGTCGGGTGAGGCAAAGGAGGTAGCGCCGAAACTGTTTCATAGGAGGGAAGGAAACAACTTGAACTTTCCCTAAACCAAGGTCATAGATTAAAGACGTATGCTCATCTGACTTGGCGCCACAAATTTAGTGGCGCGCAGTTCAAAATCACTGCATGCAAGATGACTGACAAATGCAGAAAACGTATACTCTTTGCAGAAAACATTGGGCTGCCCTCTGCAGGAAAGCAGAAAACATAACCCAGTGTTTTCTGCACAGAGTATACGTTTTTTGCTTTTGTCGGCCATCTTGCCCGCAGTGATTTTGAACTGCGCGCCACTGAATTTGTGGCGCCAAGTCAGATGAGCATACCTCTTCAATCTATAACCTTGCCCCAAAACCACACCGAAAAATCTCTAGAATTGCTCGATTCGAGCCTTCATTTTTCAAAATTTCTTATAGAAGTACTCCTAAAACTCCTCCGAGTCGTATTCTATAACATTTCCTTTCGTTTCCTAGAGCCCCGATCACTATAGACTATAGGTATTATTTTTTTTGTCTCACCACGATGATGAGGTTTACGAGCCGCTACTGAGCGTGAGTTAAACCGATACATATTAAGGAAAGGCTGAAAGCCCTGTTAAGAGAAATCAGTGAAAACTAATCATCTCACAGGCTAATGCGGTTAAGTAAATAGTCGATACTTTTTTCTCAGAAATCAGAAGAGTTACATTTTGCCTGATGCGTGGTTTTGCATATGTGTTTGTAGGCCATCATCGATATACTTATAAGACGTATAATTATTTATTGATTGGATAACACTACGAGTATATCATTAGATTAGTTTAGTTTTCCTAATCAAGAATCAACACTTTGTACTGCTTAGATATTGATATGTACACCATTAATACAAAGCTGCCGTTTTGTAGATCTTAAAATAAGTTTTTTTGACTCATTCCGATGACTCCACCGGTTGACAAAAGATTAATCAGTCCGCGGTGATTTTAATCGATGGATGACGTTACTTGTCAAAGTATGAAGAAATTAAATGTAATTTGGAGTTGTAAGCAAAGTCAACGCGTGCTATCCGTCAACACTGCATTTTGTCCATTTGAGCCCATCATCATAGAAAAGGTCGAATGCAATGGTCATCGTCGATCCCTAGATAGTTCGATAATTGTGGCGGGTTTAAGCGAGACAAATGCAACGTTGTCAGATAGCACGCTTAGCTATACTATGACTTTGACCTTTTGATTTTAAAGCGTTCCTTAAGGAAAATCCAACGTTCAACTTAATTTTCATTACGTAACAAGAGAAATGATGTTGGAAAATTCCAAAGATTATCAGACTAGGTGCTCCTATACTCTTTTGAAACGACCTCCGTACGCAGTATCCTGAGAAACGGAAAAGCTCATCAAAGCAGGTTTCTCGCACGATAATAATTAAGCTCCGCCCCAATTACTCAGTCGTCCGCAAAAATAACAATGAGGCGACCGTGAACCACTGAAAATAACAGTCCATTGTGAACGATTGTGAACATAAAAAAATATGGTTCATGGTGGGGGAGGGGAGGCAAATTTTCTCGCTTTTTCACTATCCAAGTCATTCAAGACAAAGTGAGGTAAAACTGGTAACTTGTATTACTACAAACTACTTACTGCCTTTTTCATGACGTTAAAATATAAAAACATCAGACGTGCAATGTGTTTTATATTAAAAAAGAAATGAAAAGATCACGACTAAACATCATCATAATGTAAACAAAACAATAAACCAGATTCTCAGCTAATGCGTTTCTATCGGGAGTCACACTCTAATTCAATGACCCCGAGGCTTATGCCTCACTATGGGTTAAAACACGGGACTTTTTGGACTTCAATTCACGAACAAAAATTAAGAGTGAGAACAATCGGAAATCCCTTTCTAATGTGTTGTGTACTTCATTTCATAGTTTAAAATTAATTAAATTAGAGTCTCACGGTTTTTGGTACAGAAAATATCAACTATGAAATGCTTTTGAAGAAAAAAAAAATTGACAAACTTTCGTGTCCATAAATCCAAGTTTCGGTCCGCTGTGCTCCCTGTGCGCTCGAAAGCTTGCGCGAGAGATCAATGACTAACCGACTCTTGCATTGCGAATCTCATTAAGCAAAGTCATTCATTGCCGGAAATGCAAAGTTTTTTCTGCGCTTTATTTCTCTGATTTTACTTACGCTTTCATCGACCCAGTGACGGCTCGTGCAATTTGGCAACAATGTTTTTTTCTCTATTTGAATTTACATACATCAATCGATTACCAATGAAGCGCTGCTTTACCATTGTATCGATAGTTTCACACACGGAAAAAAACTACGGTGAAAATAACCATACGGATACCTGATTTTGGCACATGCTAGATGTTATGGTAATGTTAACCAGAAGTATACTATGATTTGACTAGGTACTAGGTGATGTTACCTGATTGCATGTCGAGTTTACTCAAAGTATCGGTAAATGTACCATACTTCTGGTCAAGTTTACCATAACATCTATCAGGTGCCAAAATCAGGTATCCGGGTGGTTATTTTCACTAATCTTTTTTTTCCGTGCACGCATAATCAATTGAGGACTTTTACGGAAGAAGGGTCCATAGTACTATGGGCCCTTTTTTCGTAAAATGGCTTAAACTAATTTTTTTACCCTAAGGTATGTCTCTACAAAGTTTCAAATCGATTCGACTTTTCCCTGACGACTTACAGAAAGTTTCCGGAAGAAGGGCCCATAGTACCATGGGCCCTTCTTCCGGAAAGACGCACTAAACACAGGATTTCTTCAGTATTCTTCGTTATTTTACCAAAATTCCTTCAACTAATGAGTCTTAAATCAAAATTTAAGCAAGTTTACCGAATTTTTTTTTTATGAAACTAGAGTACACTCGTTTATTGCGGGGGGGGGGATCAAAATTTTCTCAGAAAATATTATTTTCTGAAACGCTTTGAAGTTTGACTTTCTAATTCAAAGAATTCACCCACTTCAAGTCTATATTTAAGGAGAATCTATCAACTTTTCTTCGTGAAAATACGGTTGGTTACAACGTTGCCAGATTTTTGTTCAATTCGAATAAAAAACCGGTAAACGTAAACTGAACACTTCATGATTTTTATGACTCGAAATTTTCAAAAGGCAACCCCTATCTTGTGTATCTCATTTTAAAGGGCGTAAAATTCTAAGACTTTTGGCGCAAACCGGAGGTCGATATCGTTTTTCGTCTTCGATATATCGCTAGTCAAAGTTCGATTTCAACCCATTTTCAAAAAATCAGAACTCCCATTTGAAAAGTCGGAATTTAAAAAACTATGAGTCAAAAATACTATAAAAAGGAAGTCCTTTTCAGAAAAAAATACGGTTTTGATATTAGTCTAGTCTTAGAGCCCCCCCCCAAAATTATTTAAAAAAATGACACCTCAGGTGAGCTATCTCAAAAATTGCGAGCCACGACCCCTATCGAATGATACATCGCTTGAAAGGGCACATAAAACTGATCATTTTGGCGCAAACCGCACGTCGATATCGTTTTTGGTTTTCGATATATCGAATGACAAAGTTGGATTTTTACCCATTGGCAAATTTCGATGTATCGAAAACCAAAAACGAAATCGACCTGTAGTTTGCGCCAAAATGCTCAGTTTGGTGTGCCCTTTCAAGCGATGTATCACTCGATAGGGGTCGTGACTCGGAATTTTTGAGATAGCCCCCTTGAGGGGTCATTTTTTTAAATAATTTTGGGGGGCTCTAAGACTAGACTAATATCAAAATCATATTATTTTCTAACCCGTTTTTTTTTACGCCAAAAGTCTTAGAATTTTACGCCCTTTAAAACAAGGTATCATAAGATAGGGGTTGCCATTTGAACATTTTGAGGTATAGGGGGTGAAACCCCCTCTTGGGGGCGCCCCCCGAAAATTTTGGATACGCCAAAAAGTAGTTCTCATTATTTTATAAACATCCCCCGAGTTTCGTTTTTTTATCTTCAACCGTTCAAAAGTTAGACGGGGGGGGGACTTTCCTCACACCCTGTGGGGGAGGGACTTTCCTCACACCCTGTGGGGGAGGGACTTTCCTCACACCCTGTATACGAATTTCTATTGGTGTTTATATGTTTAAGTTAAAATAAAGTTTCTGGATCATGTCCGGTGTTAAAACAACTAAAACTTATCGTTTATTCTTCAATTTCAGCACCAAAAAAAAATTTTACGGAAGAAGGGCTTATAAATCAGCTTTTGAAATTAATTGTAACTACCCTAAAATTTCGTTTAAAAATTCCATCCTGGCGGTAGTGTATCAACAATAGTATGCCCTACTTAGGTCCAAATGGCTTTTTCGTGTAAAACGATCATTCGAGCACTTATAGCCATTTGAAGTTTTGTTTTGCGTTTTTCTCGAAACGTGTGTTTGTACCATGGGCCCTTCTTCCGTAAAAGTCCTCAATTGTCTTTTGGCCACCGAGATGTACAGTCAGGGACAAAAAGAATGTCAGAAGACTCCTTGAGGTAGGCCACCTGCAATGCTTAAATTATCATTGAGGTAAGTATTGAGGGTGGCCTACTCTAAGGAGATATCTGACATTCTTTTTGTCCCTGACTGTACTTTTATAGAATGAGTCTGTTGCAGTGTTGCGCATACTTTCGGTACAGTGTTACGTGCGTTCGGTACGAGTTAATGGTTCATTCTGGTGTAAAATCGCGTGAGAATTACATTGAAAGCATCAAAAAGTCTCAAAATCCTCTCATAAACCCAGAGGCGGACTGGCCCCCAAATTCGGACCGGGAAACCAACTTTGGACCGGCCCATATGAGGGGTGTCGGGGGACACCCCTTACCTATGGAGAGGGGGTTTGGGGGGGGGGGGGTAGGGTGTTGCTTATTTTTTAGAATTGTTCGGATTGAGCCTTCCAACCGCTAAAAACGTTCTATATCGACTCAAAACACACCCATTTCAAGGATTTTGAAAAATTTTAAAATTTAGGGGGCGCTCAAAGGGCCTAAAGGGGTTAAATGCAAATTTTTCGAAAAATGGCATTTGATATATCAATTCTAGCTGCAAATAGCGAGTTATTGCCCTAAAGGGCCAAAATTTTAACCGTTTTTGCTAATTCTCAAGCGTTAAGCTGTTATCGCTATTTTTATGGCTCGCGTAGTTGGCTGATTACGCGCTACGAACCTCAAACGCACGTGATGCGCTAGGCGCGGCTGCCCTAAGGTGTCCCGAAACAACGAAAGTTTCGAATTTTTCGTTTTCACCGGTCTTAATCAATGTGCCTTCAATGGAGCAGGCCCCCCTGCAAAATTTGAGCTCATTTGATTGATATTTGAGGTGGCGCATCGCGTTTTCTGTCTTATGCGTAGTTGCGATTTCGTATTTTCGCTTTTTTGCTGATTTGGCGATTTTCTTTCGAGCACTTGCAATCAACACAAAATGTTCAAATTTTGTGTACTCGCACTGTTCCAGTAGTACTTTAAGAAAAAAATATCCACGTTCGACTCAAAACCACGGATTTTTTGGAAGCCTGCCTCAAAAAACCCTTGGAATTACATTCAACGAATTTTTTGTCTTATCCGCGCGTTTTTGTGTTTGACACTTTCAAATCTAAATTAAAAGATTCAAACTTTTGGGTTTTTGAGTATTTTTTTCTCCTTTATTTTTTGCAGAACTATCAGTTAAAAATATTGGTCTTGGCTCAGGACCTCGTGAACCTATCAGTAGTGCACATAAGTACCTTGGAAATCACATTTGACGAATTTCAAGTGCATTTCCCATTTTCGTCTGGCCCTTTGACTCTTCTTATAGGCATCTAGTGAATTTTAACAAGAATAGACTGTGTGAAATAATTATTCATATGTCCAGTGCATGAGCTTTAAATTACTTTCTAAGTATTTTGACATCCACCTTCCCCCCTTCATTGTATGTACTTTCATATTAAAAGATAAACCCTTTAAAATCATGTATGATATACTTTCATGGACTATGGGTGTGGTTCATGGGTGGGATTTCATTTGGAGGACTATGAGATATCATCAATGAGTATATCCTACATGCAAATTTACAGCTCACGCACTTGTTAAAATTCACTAGATGCCTATAAGAAGAGTCAAAGGGCCAGACGAAAATGGGAAATGCACTTGAAATTCGTCAAATGTGATTTCCAAGGTACTTATGTGCACTACTGATAGGTTCACGAGGTCCTGAGCCAAGACCAATATTTTTAACTGATAGTTCTGCAAAAAATAAAGGAGAAAAAAATACTCAAAAACCCAAAAGTTTGAATCTTTTAATTTAGATTTGAAAGTGTCAAACACAAAAACGCGCGGATAAGACAAAAAATTCGTTGAATGTAATTCCAAGGGTTTTTTGAGGCAGGCTTCCAAAAAATCCGTGGTTTTGAGTCGAACGTGGATATTTTTTTCTTAAAGTACTACTGGAACAGTGCGAGTACACAAAATTTGAACATTTTGTGTTGATTGCAAGTGCTCGAAAGAAAATCGCCAAATCAGCAAAAAAGCGAAAATACGAAATCGCAACTACGCATAAGACAGAAAACGCGATGCGCCACCTCAAATATCAATCAAATGAGCTCAAATTTTGCAGGGGGGCCTGCTCCATTGAAGGCACATTGATTAAGACCGGTGAAAACGAAAAATTCGAAACTTTCGTTGTTTCGGGACACCTTAGGGCAGCCGCGCCTAGCGCATCACGTGCGTTTGAGGTTCGTAGCGCGTAATCAGCCAACTACGCGAGCCATAAAAATAGCGATAACAGCTTAACGCTTGAGAATTAGCAAAAACGGTTAAAATTTTGGCCCTTTAGGGCAATAACTCGCTATTTGCAGCTAGAATTGATATATCAAATGCCATTTTTCGAAAAATTTGCATTTAACCCCTTTAGGCCCTTTGAGCGCCCCCTAAATTTTAAAATTTTTCAAAATCCTTGAAATGGGTGTGTTTTGAGTCGATATAGAACGTTTTTAGCGGTTGGAAGGCTTAATCCGAACAATTCTAAAAAATAAGCAACACCCTAGGGGGGGGGTTGCCCCCGAGAAAATTTTGGTATTTTCACGGTCAAAAACAACAATTTGAAGCATGTTTGGGCCATCAATTTCATTATTATACAGCCGGGTGTACCAGACCACCCGGATCAGGCATTTTTTTAGAAAACTACTGGACCAAATGGTTTGAAACAAAAAAGTCAGACAGGGAATCAACCCCAACTTTTTCATTTTCGATATTTTCAAAAGCCCCCGACAGCCCCTTGGGGCCCATTTGGAGGGGGGGGGGTTCAAACACATTTTTCAAGTTTTCTAGTATAAGTTTCCAATAATGATATAAAAATTAGTTTAGATTCTTCAAGTAGAGACAATTGCCGACATTTTTGCTCCTATAAACTTTTTCCAAAAACCAAAATTTTTGAGCTATGGGAGCTTTTTGGAAATTTTTGAATAGGCCCTTGTGACCACCCTGTCGTGAAATTCTCACAAATATTGACAGATTCTGAAAGAGTAGACCAAGACCTTTCGATTGATGTGCCTCATGTTACCCCCTTCACTGCGCATTTTTTTTCTTTTTTGACGAAACATGAATTTTTCAATTCATCTAGTCACCCTAATAGTGGGAAAAATAGTAAAAAAAAATCATTGTTGTTTCTTGATCTATATGCTCAAAAACGTAATTTTCCGCCATTTTTTCCACATGCTGCGTGACGCATACAAGAAGACCAGATTTTTACATTCTTTTTCAATTAAATGTTGCTTTTTTTGGTATAAAAGAAGAAAAAAAAAAAAGAAAAAAAAAAATGTTGAAAGGAATTTTAAAATGATTACCGAAAGTTAATTGACAGTTATTATAATGAAAAGTCGTTTTTTGATTCAAGTGACAATTTTGCCAATACAATACTGATTCTGACAATACTGATTTTTCATGATTTGATGTGAGATCCCATACGTAGCGCTCTCTGTTTTCGGGACTGCGAACTTTTTTTCAATCCTTTCATATGTGCCGTAAGTGACCCAACGCGCAGCAACGTCAAGTTAAGATTATACTGGTTGCTAGTGGGTAATAAAGTAATTGTTCCACAGGAGGAACGCTGCGCGATGAAGGGTTAAGTGAAAAAATAAGGTGTTTTTCGCCAAATCAAAATTTTGGGGCTTAAATAGCAAGAACCATGGAATCGAGCCAATTCTGCCATTTAAGCACCAAAATTTTAATTTGGCAAAAACACCTTATTTTTTCAATTAAAGGTTCCATGTGGCAGTGTGGCACATCAATCGAAAGGTCTTGATCTATTCTTTCAGAATCTGTCAATATTTTTGAGAATTTCACAACAGGGTGGTCACAAGGGCCTATTCAAAATATTTCCAAATTTTTCCTATAGCTCAAATATTGGGGGTTTTTGGAAAGAGTTTATGGGAGAAAAAATGTCGGCAGTCGCCTCTACTTGAAGAATCTAAACTAATTTTTATATCATTATTGGAGGCTTTTACTAGAAAACTTGAAAAATGCGTTTGAACCCCCCCCCCCCCCCCCAATGGGCCCCAAGGGGCTATCAGGGGCTTTTGAAAATATCGAAAATGAAAAATTTGGGGTTGTTTCCCTATCTGACTTATATGTTTCAAATCATTTGGTCCAGAAGATTTCGAGAAAAATGCCTGATCCGGGTGGTCTGGTACACCCTGTATGATCGCTGACTCTCTGCGTTTTTGTAGGGTTGAGACTGCCATTTTATCTTAGTGACGATAGAAAAGCTCGCATTATCAGTTTTTAGTTTTTTTTTTTTGGAATATTTTTGTGGTTTTATCGAATGATAGCCTGGCCCGGCCCTAAAAAATCGAATGAATGATCGGCCCGGTCCGGCCCTAAATAATCGAATGATCGGCCCGGCCCGGCCCTAAAAAATCGAATGACCGGCCCGCAGCCCAAATTTACCAAGTACAAATACATGCCCGGCCTCACTTTTATCTTTTTCTCTCGTTTTTTCCTTCTTTTTTCTTCCTCTCTCTCTTCTTTTTTCCTTTTTTCTTCCCTTCTTCCTTTTTTTCTTCCTTTCTTCCTTCCTTTCTTCCTTTTTTTTTCTCTTTTTTTCTTCTTTTTTTCCCTCTCACGATCCAACCGGCCCTAAAGGGCCGCGGCCCACCGGGAAATTTCCCGGTGTCCCGGTGGGCCAGTACGCCTCTGCATAAACCCATAAAAGACATTTTAAGGAAAGCCTAACATGGCGGTCAAACGGGCTAATCAGCCTTGCATGCACACGGAAAAAAAAGATCAGTGAAAATAACCATACGGATACCTGATTTTGGCACCTGCTAGATGTTATGGTAAACTTGACCAGAAGTATGGTACATTTACCGATACTTTGAGTAAATTCGACGTGCAATCAGGTAACATCACCTAGTTACTAGTCAAAACATAGTATACTTCTGGCCAAGTTTACCATAACATCTAGCAGGTGCCAAAATCAGGTATCCGTATGGTTATTTTCACTGATCTTTTTTTTCCGTGCATGCACCACGAGCAGCAAAGATGGCCGACGACGTAGAGGCATTCGACAAAGTCACCACTTTCCCGGCGCGGCGTTTCCTTTTCAGAATTCGAGCAAATCGACACAAAACGTGACATGTTAATCATAGTAATCATGAACAATAACAAGGAAGTGAAATTTACCCGGAAAAACACAGAATGATACAAAACGTAGATACCTACTATATGAGGAAGTGACTCGTTTGTTTACATTCTATAACCAACAAGATAAATGGCCGTCGTCGGTGCTCGTAGTGCATATTTGCAGGGTTAATTGATTCGCCCTTTTGACCATCGTCTTAGGTTTTCCTTCAAACGTATTTTGTGGATTATGAATGAATTTTGAGACTTTTTGATGCTCTCATCGGTGTAATTTTCGCGCCATTTGACACCAGAAGCAACCCTCCATTATGCGGCAGCAAAAGTATGCAAAAGACCCATTTGAGCCTTTAATTTGGAGCGTTTTTACTGTAAAATGGTGGAAACACGAAAAGAAATTAAAATGGTTATTCTGATAATTCTTTCTGAGAGTCTAATAATAATCAAATAAATAATTATTATATTTTCTATTTTTATTTTTTTGTAAAAATAAATATTATTAGTACTGATTTTGTTAAAAGAATATTCATTGAAATATTTTCTTCAGTTTCTCCACGCTTTCACCACTTCTTTACGTAATTAATCTACTTGGAAGTATTCATACTTATACGAGCTTGCATAGTTGATTTTTTATTTCTCTATAAATGCGGGTCAGTATTTTGGTCTCCAATAAGGGTCTTCATAGACTCCACAGTTTTGGAGAGCTTGTTTCGTAAATATTAAAGCAAGTGAATATATTAATGGTAAAAAATAATTTGTGTTTTTGTGCTGCTTTTCGTGACTCAAATCCGTTATTTTAAAATTTGGTGCATTTTGCATTTTTCATGAATTATTTACTATAAGGGGGAAACGGCTCGCGTGGAACCATCCCGTTTTATGAAGGCTTTGTATTACCACGGTGTTTTACAACTTCTGATAACCAAGGGGGGTGAATTTTCACCCCAACTTAAAACCATTGCTGATGGCTTAGTTTTTTTAATATTTTTCCAATCTGTGAAAACCATCTTAGTGCCCAATAGCATGTCTTGCTTTTTCAAATTGTTCAATTTTCCAATGTTTGCCGAGGAAATTTCTTCCTCCAAAAAAGCATTAAATTCAAATGTTCCTAAAATTGTAATCGTTCTTTTGATTTGTTTGAATTTTGAAACTTTGATGCAAGATAATCCCAGAAACACTCACCATATTTTGGAACTGCAAGAAGTAAGCTATCAGATCACATAAAAAAGAATTTTTTTCTCAAATTTTCGCGGGGAAAAATTTCCCCGTAGGAACTTTTTTGCCAATATAAAGGAAAATTTGATAAAAAAAAAGTCTGATTTTTTGTGGAAAGCTGTTAAATACCCTCGTCGAGGCTGACATGGTATCATAACATGATTTGCTTAAATGTCAGCTTTTTATCTTAAAAAAACTGACCTGGGGTGAACCCCCCCCCCCCCATCTTTGGTAACACAAGGGTTAAGGAGGTTAAGTTGATGATAATACTTTTTTCCGTAAATTCCTATATTTATCACTCTTTCTGTAAAGCACTGTGGAAAGATTATCATTCAGAGAATCATCTAAATTTTTCTGTATTTCGTGAATGAGCCGATTTTGAAATCGAGCCCTTCAGACACATGAAATCGCTTATAATGTTCATTCTACCTGGTGCTGAACCTTCAATTTTTAAGTTATTGTTTTTTGTTTGGAAGCAGACGACAAATCGAAGCTAAAATAAACATGATGACGTCACTCATAATTAGTCAAATAATAAATGGTGGTCCTTCAATTTTGATCGGCGCAGAGAAACCATTTTTTGCTCTTCTATATCTTTAATCATAAAAATCTGTGACAAGGTCTATACTCACAAATTTTCGCTCTCATCTTGTTGCGGAAGCACTTTATATTCCTCATTGCCGGCCGTCATTATACACAATTTTCACTAGGCACAGAAAGAAAAAAAAAACACTAGAAACACGTAGACACAACAAAACAAAACACTTATCACAACAAATTCGCTAAACACCGATTAATTTGTTGATGCGCTCATCGCTTACGAATCGAGACACTCGCGTGTTCACTGGGTACTCGCACTAGTCTGTCATGGAGTTATCGAACATTGATCCAAAACTAGGAAATTATTGGAAAAATTATGGAAATTATTGCTCGCGCATTTTCTGTATACTTATAAAACTGTGCAAGTATTTTTTCAGTTGGATTTTTATTTTTTTTTTATTTTTATTTATTTTTTTTAAACAACAACAAACCAGAATTTGTGCGGTGAACTTTCAAGATAGTTAAAATAAAACTATTATTAATGAAAAAATTAAAATTTCGTTATTTGTTCTAAAAATCGCGAGGAATCGTCCCAGTGTACGCTTGCGATCGGCAAATCGCCTTGATCTCACTGTTATCACACATTCGCGTTTTATTCCGTTCTGGCACGGGTTCAAAACTCCGCGGATCATAAAATCATGCGATCGTCGCAAGATCGCGGTTATTGTCACGGCGGGGGTGAAACGAGGCTCAATGTTGACATCTAGACTCTACTCGACTATGATCGCGTTGCAAAAAAAATGGAGTAATTGGATAGCGGGGATTCGGAGAGAAACAATTATTAAGCTCGCGACGGTCGACGGGAGGGAAAACTGTTTCGTGGCGAGTCCGACTAGACTGCTGCCGATGTGCTATGTAGTGCTTGAAGCGTGTGCGAACGGGGCTGACAATAGGAAATGGATGGTGGTGGAGGGTGCAGCTATACGCTCACAGTGTTGTCAGATTATTCGAAAGAGCTCCAAACTATATACAAATACTATAGCCGTTTCAATCACCCTGCGGCTGGCAACTGTGTGGTGTAAGATCGAAAAAAAGTGGTCATAAATCGATGAAAAAAACCATTGTTTTCGACATTTCAGATTAATTAAAAGGGTTTCTAGTCAAGGTACTTATATTTAACAGGTATGCTCGACTCGCTTCCCGCGTCATCTTCAGTTGCGCGCAGTTCAAAAATCATTCCAAGATGGCCGACAAAAGAAGAAAACATTGTATACTCTTTCCAGAAAACATTGGGCTTCCCTCTCCAGAAAAGCAGAAAATACCCAATGAGAGCTATAACTTTAGAGTGGCAGCGGGCTGGTCCACCTTGTGCCACACAGGGTAGAAGGAATCCCGGGAAAAAGCGGAATTTGGACGGCAGATTTCAAGGTTTGAGGTTAAATTTTGTAGGTCGTTCGGAATTTGGCGGGAATTTGGACGGCAGATTCCAAGGTTTGAGGTTAAATTTTGAAGGCCGTTTCCGGCGATGCCCGAGTTAGTTTACGAAACGACCGGAAACAACCTACAAAACTTAACCTCAAAATCGATTTTTACGGCAAGATGGCGGCGCCCTAAGTGACAACAATGACCCAGCGGAACGTTCCTTGATGTGCCACTCTAAAGTTATAGCTCATTGAAAATACCCCGATGTTTTCTGGGAGGAGTATACAATGTTTTCTTCTTTTGTCGGCCATCTTGGAATGATTTTTGAACTGCGCGCCACTGAAGATGACGCGGGAAGCGGGTCGAGCATACCTGTTAAATATAAGTACCTTGGTTTCTAGTTATATTTTTAGGTTTAACTTATACCTGTTAAAAGTGTTCAGTGTGTTTAAAAATGATCTTTAAGGTCTATAAATGAAAAATTGTTAATAAATGTACCCAGTAGCAAGCGAGGCGTGAAATTTGACAACGATGTACTTTCTCCATTTAAACTCACTCAAAGAATCGAATGCTTCGGTCATCGGCGATGACCAGATGTTTCGACCTTCCTAATGTGTTTAAATGGGAAAAAAACGTTGCCACATTGCACGCCTCGCCATTGAATTTACCTTCTGATTTTTTGCCACTTTTTGACTATCGCAGAACATAGTGCGGGGGTGGTTCCTTTTAGAATGCATGAATAGATAGTTAAAACTAATGAGCTATACAATTGGGCAGTTGCAAGGGTCTGGAATGTTGTGTTTTTGACAAAGGAAATGATAGTACTTGATGAGCTGAGAACAATGGTGCCTTTGGTTTTTTCCCGAGTGTCCCAGTTTTGGAGATACTTACGTGTAAAATTGTAAAAAAATTGTGTGCGTAGTGACGTTACTACGCGAGATTCCCATTTAAAACAATGTATTTTGGGCCAAAATCTCATCTCCCAAACAATGGGACTTAATTGTAAATCAAAGGCATCCTTGTTCTCAGCTCATCAAGTACTTTAATTTTCTTATAAAAAACACATTATTTCAGACCGTTTCAACTGCCCCATTATTGAAAGTGGCAGTCTAATGGGTTACCTGCGTAACCGCCATGAAGGATTTTTAGATTAGGTTTAAGGTGTAGTTTTGTCCATTTATTCCCATGTGCATCAAGCGCCCATGTCAACGTCGCATGTTCCAGTCCCTGTTTGTTGCAGTACAAGTGAATAAAGGGACAACATTACACCTTAAACCTAACCTAAAAATCCTCTGTGATAGTTACGTTAGTTACTCATTAGATTACCACTCTAGATAAGTAAATGTATACTTACCTCGTTTATTAAGACAAGTGAAACCATGGGCTCCAGCATTGGATGCGTTTTTGCAAATTTGTTTACATTCTGAGTGCCAATGTTGTGTTTTGGTCCAATGCAAAGATTACAGTGCCCGTAGAGTATCTAATGTAAAGGACAAATGTGTAATCTTCCACTGCCTTTGCTATTCGACATCCATTTACATTTTTAAAAAAATATTTTGGACGTTATAGAAATTTGTTCTTTGTCTTTCGCATAGCTTTGCATTGGAATAGTTTTGAACTTTTCAACATGACGGATCAGTAAACAATGCTTCAAAATGAACCGACGATTTCATTCTGATCATAGTATTTTGCTTTTGAGCCTTTGCATTTCCATGCATTTTGGTTTTTCCTACACGTGCTTATGGAGGAAATCGCACAAACTGGCAACACTTTGAGCCGCAAGATATTGATACGCGTTATTCGTGGCGGCTGAAAGAGGCTGTGGGAGGGGAAGAGTTTTTCACGTGTGCACTGACCTTGACGACTGATAAGATTCGAGTGTTTGAGGATTTGTATGCAGTATGTGTATAAATGTTGTCGCGCTGTGTTTACACTTTCTAAAGTTAAATGTTATCTCAGTTCGTGTGTTTGAACAGTTTGAACAGAGTCGAGGCTTTCAATTCGGCAACGTTGCATTCTGTTCATTTTTTACGCTGACGGAAAAGCTCTGATTCGAGGTTGTTCGCCGAAGACCGAATAGTTCGATCTTTCTCGAGGATTTAAGTGAGTAAAATTAAACATTGCCACATTGCAAGCTTCTCTCCGTAATGTCGTGGCGTAGCGTGCAATTTGGCAATGTCGCAGTTCGTCCATTTGAACCCACGAAAAAGATCAAACTGTTGGGTGTGCGGTGGACACCTTTGCATTCGACCTTTTACATAGATTTAAATGGATACAGTGCAAAGGTGCCAAATTGGGCGCTACGCTACTGGGCGCGATGCGCAGCCTTTCTCTCCAAAATCCCATACATGGAGGAGGTACTGGTACTGTTATCATGGATCATTATGAAATTAACAACAAAAACAAAATTACATGCATAATCAATTGTAAGTGTTTATCCGACCTCCAGCAAATTTTGCTAGAAGCAAATGAATAGTTGCATCTGATGTAAAAATCAGGGAAAATCAGGAAAATTACACTAAAAAAGTCTAAAATTCAGTAAGTAATAAACTCAGGAAACAGCTGTAACCTCAAGATCGCAATGCGGAGCTATATACGCAGGTATCATGGGAGATTCCTGTCTAATTTGTCACTTTCTCTACGGAAACACAGAGGTCTGTCTCAAATTATATAGGAATTTCCCATGATAACTGCGTAGCTCCTCCATTAAGCCCGATTCTGAGAGTATGAATTTTGTGATTTTTTTGGTGTACTCGAATTGTCATATTTACAGGTTTTTATGCAAGAATCATATCTTCAATCAGGTGTAGCAGAAGTTTGTAAGAGCCCCATTCAGCTCTGAAAGGGTTAAGTTTTAAGTCGCCAGCCGCGGCTCGTGAAATGTGATCCATCGAAGTCCACTCCAAGTCAAACTATAGAAAATTATCGAATCTCAGCAGGTGGTTCAGTGGAACTCCCAATGAATCGATAATTTTGCACAATTTCAAATGGGAGAAAGCCATAGTCAATTTTTGACGAGTGCGTACGGCACTCAATGGATCTCGAGTTGGCGTCTCCTGGAGGAAGTCTCGGTCGGAAGTCGCCGAGCTTTCACAATGGTCGATCTCGAATTGGGGTTTCTTTGTCTAATTTGTGGGATATTTTATAGCTCTTTAGTGTTCATAGCAGAACTGTTAGTATCCTTATTGAAATGATTAAATAGAATGCGTTACCCTGATCAAAAGTCATACGGTTTCCCGGTAAAATTATTTTGATATCAAAGTTATTGTATTGTAAAAAACTAAAATTATAAGAAGTTTTTAGTTTTGAAGGAAAGTTGCCACAGACAGTTTCAATTTCTGATCAACCGTGGCAAAGAGTAAAATAGTAAGCAAAAAATATTTATGGTGTAATTTTAGGAAAACCACGTAAAGATGTTGCACTTTAACAATTAGAAAAAGTTTTTTGCAGCCCCCAGGTAAAAAATAACCACAACAACGGCTAGGTATGCAACCATAATAAACAGAAGCAAGAGCGTTTTACAAGCACATACATTTATTAGCGTTTTCTAAGTGATCATGAAAGACAAACTTAAATAGTCTATGTAGACAGGACAAAGGTCGGTATAATCCTGTCGAAACGAGGGCCACCGATTTGTAAGTTCTTCTTGAGTTTCCATACAAAATTTGGACTCATCTTTACCTGTTTTAACCAACATTTGATTATGAAAATAAAATTAAATTCCAACTCGCACCATTACCGACAATAACGCCAATAAGACGGGTTATAGTGTGTTGGAAGTTGATCATGTTTGCTAAGGTGGCGCGGTGCGGCTTCGAGTGCCATCAAGCAACTTTGGATTTTGTCAGTTCAAACTCATGAAATATACCAAGATAATAGGTTTATAATAGGTTATAATCGATGAAATCAGACAAAAATTATTTTTTGTGATGCTCGAAACAAATTTTACGAATTATCCTACATAGAGACAGGTTAAGGGTTTTTTGAAAAAAGGTGGTCTTTGATCAAAATTAGCGATCAATATAGACCTTGTACGAATTTCGTCGCACCAAATTACTATCGCATTCTCTCCTCTTTTGGATGAAGCATCGCAAACTGAAGTTCCAAAGTTCCATACCCTACTACACGAAATCTTATGATAAAAGTGAAGACATGGACCGATAAGAAAAGTGCGGAAAATTAGGGGACAGCCAAAATGTATCCAAATTGGAAAAGATGAAGGAGAAAAGAAGGAGATAGTACACGACTTGACCCAGGCTCCCTATATGTCGCGTCACGTCGTTGCCATAATATCATGTATTTATCAACAATTATTACTACGAGAGACAATATTGCCTCAAATACACTAATTGCATTTGTAGTACACCAATTTAATAAAGTAAATACAAACGTATCTCATATTTAGTTGTACATGAATGAGTATACATATTCGGTGAATGATTAACCTCATATGATTGAAATCAGCAAATTCTTGGTCATTACACAGTCTCCAAGGTCATGAAAGACTTCTTCCGAATGAAATATTCTACAGATTATCCACAGCTCTCCAGAGGCCACCCGTTTTATCGACCAATTATTGTTAATCAGATATTGGTGATATAGGAAAGACATCATTTTGACTCTCAACTCGAACCCGTCACAATTAGTAGCATTACGAATATCAACATTGAGATTGAGTGAATTGCAATCGCTAACGTTATCACCATTTGCAACGCATGCAGCAGCCACACCAACCAGGACCTTGGAAATCGCACTTGCTACAACAGTTGCAGGGCTGGAAATTTTCGAAAAGTGTTAAAAAATATGACTAATTCTTTATAATGCAGTATTTTGGTGTATTATGATTTATTATTGATTTATTGTGATTTGTATTATGATTTTCACGAGCGAGGTTCAAACACGTATCGAAAACGTATATCGTAAGGTGCCTTGAAAAGATCATGGGGAAGTTTCTGTGTCTGAAGAAAATCTTCAATTATTAGGCACCCTATCCGTTTATTCACATTTGAATCATTTGTACATTGCATACTTTAACAAACGAACTACTTTCATTGCGAGTTCACACAATGCCAGAAGCGATGTTCCTGATTGTGTGCTAGTGGTTTATTGGCCTCATTGGTGAATACAAAAAGTCCTATTTTCTTTTCCGTCCGATTTAGACGTAAGCGTAAAAATTAGGGAGATAGGGTCATTAGTCTCAGAGAGTCATCTTGAACGGAAAAGAAAATGAAATGCCACGTTTCAAACACGAAAGCTGAACAAAAATATTTATTATTCCTTCCTTTTGAGAAACCTACTCTAATTTAAGAATGTGTTAGCTTTATCATCGCAGATCGTTTCCCAAAAGATAAAGCTGCAATTTACGATTTTCGGTCTAGTTAAAACTGCTTTTGAACACCAATACTTTCATCTGATGACAATTTAAAGTGAATGGACTGAATTTCATGGTTTGAAACAAAAACAGTGTAAATGACCGTCGTGACAGTTTGACACAGTAAAACTTTCTGATCGGAAAACTTTCAGTCTATGGTGAGAGGAAACCATAAACCACAATAAATTAATGGTGAATCATGTGAAAATATGAAAGTAAAAGTGAAAACAAATGAGAGGGGGCTGCGCTTTCAGTCACAGATCTAGCTGATGCATTTCTCTTAATCACTCTCCTCCCTTCCTCATTTTCCTTTTTTACTTTACGTGAATTTATAAGCTTTTTAAATTATTTTATTTTGGCTTGTTCTCACCTCAGCTTTATGGTTCGCTCAACTTTAAAGTGTTCTGTCCAGAATTTAAGGTTACAAGAATGAAAGCCAGCAAAATGCCACAAATATCCTCTATCCTGGCGTTACAGGAGTGCAGAAATTGTGACCCTGTTGCGGATGAATTCTCATCGATTTGAATTTTTTATGTTTGATGGTCGGTGATTAATGAAGAAATAACATTAAAATAGTACCTAATTAGATTTTGCTTAATTGGTTGATAAGTAGAATGAATTGAAGGAAGACGCGCGATAAAAAAGACCATGTATGGTGATGAGTTTGTAATTCAGAGACGCTTTGAAAACGTTTAGTAGCGCACTTAAGAAAAATCTTAATGAGACAGTTTCAAGAGAGCTCATTAGCTAGCTACCGTAAAATACACATAGACATAATATTTCTCAAGAGTTGCTGGTTTAGCGGAAATCGTCTAGCTCTGATTTGCAATTTTCTCATTGACTCGACTGCCCTTGAGTATTTCTTAAGCAAACCCAAATCAAGAGGATATCCAGGGATGGATTAACCATATAGCTCACTAGGCTAATGCCTAGGACGCAAGCTTTTTTGGGGCGAAAAATTTTGAGGGACCCTCATTATTGAAGCGAAATAACACCATAATTTCATGGAAAAGGCTTCAAAAAGGGTGGTGTTGCAAAAACAAAACAGAAAATTCTGAATTATGTAGACTAATGGTGCAATTCAGACTTTACATGAGAAACACTTGACTGTAAGGACTCAAACTGGGAAAGTCCTCCAGATCTGATTTGCAATTCAGAAGCGTTAGTCAGAACGTTAGTTTCACATTTTGTTACTTCCTTTCCGGCAAATGAGTATGGTCATTTCACAGTCTATAAGGTTATGAACGACTTCTTCCGTATGAGATTTTTCTACAGAATTTCCACAGTTTTTCAGAGGTCACCAGTTTTGTCGACCAGTAATTTTTAATCAGATTTTGGTGCTAGGAAGGACATGCTTTTTCACTCTCAACGTGAACCCGTCACAATGAAAAGCATTATAACTGTTGACATTAAGATTGGGTGAATTTGTAATCGCTAGAGCTATGGCTGTTTGCAATGTATGCAGCAACCGCACCAAACCTTTGCTCCCCAAAAGCAATGTTGACAACAGCCGCACCACAAGAAATGTTTGAAAAGTGTTGAAAAATATGATTAATTCTTTATATTATTTTGATTTTCATAGACGCGGTTCAAACACGTATTGAAAACGTATATCGCAAGGCATCTTGACAAGTTCATGGACAAGCTTTTGTTTTTGAAAAAATCTTCAATTTTTAGGCACGCAATTTGTTTGTTCATATTTGGCTTCAACTTTAACGAACGGACGACTCTAATCGTGAGGTCCAACAATGTCAAAAACTATGTTCCTGATTATGTGCTTGTGGTTTTACAAAAATATTCTCACTCGACTCGACTCGCCTTGAGCACTTTCTAAGCCAAGTTAATTCAAGGATATTTCTAGTAAACTTGATAAATATTTGACTATGGGCTCGAACTTGAAAAGTCCTCCAGATCCGATTTGCAATTTAGAAAAACATTTTGAACCAAAACGTCTTTAGAATTTCTTGAGGAAGCTCTAAAGGATTTTAAAGCAAGAAAATGACACTTTTAAGCGAGATTCAGAGACACGCATTTTAAAAACGTATGGTTTTCCACTCAAGATAAGTCTGAAGGAGATTGTTTCAAGGCATGGCTAGTAAGGTAATTTGAAGTAAACCTTCGATTTCTCAAGAATAGCCGATTAATGATGAGCGTCTCTAAACCCAAAATTTTACCACTTATTTTGACTCAACTTGAGCATTTATCAAGCCAACCTTCTCGAAAAAGTTCCATATACATGGGTGTAGCTAGACAATTTTTCTCAGGGGGAGAAGGGGGCCAAGTTTGGAAACCCTCTTGGGAGGTCGGAAGAAAACGCCTTCCAGCTTGGAAGGGGGAGTTTCGGGAGCCCTCCCCCGGGGAATTTTGCCAATTTAGCCGCTCAAAGACGTGATTTCAGGCTATCTTCACCTCGCAAGTTGTATGAAAATTAACACGCCTATGTTCCATCTATGTTCCCATGTCATAAAAAACCACTTTATTTAAAAAAAGACTAATCTTATAACAATTGAATTTTGTGCTAATGTGCTATACCCGTAAGTAAATTCAAATAATACAAATAAAATTGTAAAATACAAAATAATGGAAAAGGAAAAGAAGGACCTTCTGAACGGATTCCCCACTCGATGTCTTCCATTTAGTCACCGAAAGTAAACATACTTCATGCCTATTAACAGTGTGTTTTATATGTATGTATTTCGGTTTTCGTTTCACATTTTTTCCCTTTTCAATTATATTACTGCATTTTTTCTCAACTTCAGATTTTAGTAGCTACGCTCATGCATGAACTCTGTTTTAATTTTCCTAGTGAACGTAGAAATCGCAGTAATTTTTGTGCAAAGTTTCATGGAAAATTAAAACAGAGGTTATGGAACTTTTTTAAAAGGGAAGCCAAGTGAAGTACCTAAATCTGAAGTAGATTTAAGTTTCAAAGTTATACCCTAAGGATTATAATTTATTATAGATTTTTTACTTTTGGATTCGGCTCCGGATCAGGTGAACGACGACCAAGCATACGATAAATCTGAAAATTAAAAATACGAAGTAAGATAATGATTTTCTAAACATCTGCGTTTTAGAAAGGATGGTTCCAAGGGAGTATTTTTCGAGCCCAGCACTTTTAAACCCTACACAATTCCCGCTCGTTTATCGAAAAGAAAGAATGAATTTTGCTCCATAGTTTCTACCAAGGGGAGGTCACAATGTGTCTGGCTCCGATTGTAATGAAATTTGTATGAAAATGTGGCTTAGGTAAATTCTGCGAAATTTGAGAGGTGCGTCACAGGACGCTCAGGTATGGGAATTTCGGAGTCACTTGCTATTATCACGTGTTTCTCTTTAAAGCATTAATGGGGCAGTTACATGTGTCTAAAATGTTGTGTTTCTTATAAAGAAAGTGAAAGTACGTGATGAGCTGAGAACGAAGATGCCGTTGGTTTCTAATTAATTCATATTATTCCGGAGATGAGATTTTGGCCCAAGATATATTGTTTTAAATGGGAACTCCGCGTAGTGACGTCATTACACACACGAATTTTTACAACTTTACACGTGTCTATATCCAAAACCGGGACACTTGGGAAAAAACCAAAGGCATCATTGTTTTCAGCTCAGCAAGTACTTACTATCATTTTCTTTAACAAAATAACAAAATGTCAGACCCTTGCAACTGCCCCATTGTGGATCAATGTCATTTTTTTATTTCCATTATAATTATTTGATCTTTCTCTCTAATTAATATTAAAGACTGATGTCATCATGATGCTGATTACTAAAAAAAGAGCGCACCTGCACACTGCATATTTTACTGACCCGTCAGCCGGCGACTGTCGCCATCATCACCGAGATCCCTTGTTTATCATCATACGCGAGAGTACATTCGCAAAATGTTTTAATAAGAATAAGCTCTTACAATGAAACGAAACAATTTCGGACCTTGTTAGTACGTAAGTACATTGCAGGCCACTCACCGCGTTGCAGAAATATTCAATACAGCATTCATACTTTTTGCTGAATTATTGACAGAGAGATAAAATTAAAATGCAATTAAGAAAATGGCAATGATTCACAATTATTGCTTTAAGGAGCAGAGTAGTTATGTAAGGGAGTGCAAAAATAAATTAACTACAGCGGGGATGATGTGTGTGTGTGTGTGTGGTATGTATTTATAAAAAAAAGCATTGAAATTCCATCAGGCATATAAATGTTGGAAAAAATCTTTATATTATTTTACGTAATTTCCGGACCGTGAATTAAAACATACCCTTTTTATTTGACGCATGTTATATATTCCTGGTTTCCATCACCCCAAAAACTTGAAGGGGTGGTTTTGGAGGTTTGAAAATTTTTATAGGATTTCCTGGGATCAATTTAGGCTACACTTATTATTTACCAAACTTTCAAAATTGCAGCTGTTTCTCTGTCTGGTCTGAGACACCCTGCATAGTGCATATTGCTAGCGAACATTGGCTAGCTTGATCTCATAAAAATTAAACTACGCGTGCTAGTACTAGGTACTTACCTCATTTACGTCGACAAAGTCCTTTGAAATATGAAAATCTCTTCTGTCTAAAGTTTCTCTATTAGGTGACAAAATACCTTCTTCCGGCAGAGTAGCTTCAACAAATAAATGTGACCCAAGGAAAAGAGCCTAAAAGTATGAGAAATGAATAAAAATAAGATCAAGTACGTAAGATTTGAAGAACTTGGAATGGAAAAGGATTTATGAGAAATGGCTCCATTTTTCTCTATCCGATTTAAGTGCATCTGCAGTGATTGGTCTTATGACGTTGCTGGTGGCATATCACGATAATTTTTTTACCGAGCCACTTGCTGAACGCCAAGGATTTCCACCGAAATGTATTTTTCGTAGTAGCATTTATCAGCAAATTTGAAAGGTTAACGGAAAATCGGACTAAAAATTAAATTGACCGTGGCATGCTTCGTCATCAGACCAATCACTGCGGGTTTCCCCCATTTCCGACCTCATTACCTGGATCTTTATTTTTGTTGTTCTTACTAATGTTGAGGTTTACGAAGCGCTACTATGATTGTGAGTCTAACGTTAAACGTCTGTTAAAAAACACAAAGAAAATTAGTGACCTCAAAAATACTCGAATGCCAGTTTTCATCTAAATTGAAGTGGTGCATATATTTTTCATTGAATCAAGAAGTTTTCATTGCTGTGCGGTGAAGTCAATTTAAAATCAAAATTTAAATATAAAAAAAAAATTCAGTGGCTCCCAAAAACCCGAAGGAGCCAAATTTCACTCAAATTAAATCAGTTTAAATCTTGTCCACCATCAGTTCGTTTTCACTACTGTGGGTTGTTGATAAGACAAGATTGAATTTTGAGGGTGAAAATGAAATACGAGACCCCAATTTAAGCGAATAATTGCCAAAGTTTCATCCGAATCAAAGAAGTTCAAATCGCTTCCACAAAATTATAGGTTGTTTTTACGATTGTGAGGTGAGATTAAGTCAAAATCAAATTTAGAGGGTAAAAATTAAATCAGCGACCCACAAAACACCCTAGACCCAAATAATACGGCAATCTATCAGTATAGTGTCGAAATAGTTTATTAATAGGCTTTATGTATAGGCATTGAGTCTCATCGAGCAACAGGTGTTGCACCACAACGACACCGGTGCACTATGGTCTGGAGACCCGTATTTCTGGCCTAAAATGGGAAAAATGACTTTCGGAAAACATGTTTCCGGTTGTTTGTATCGTAATCTACATCATCTGATGTATCTAGAATGGCCATAGTATAATTTTTTCAGTGGCGCTCGTCGGCAATTCTGTCGCCGCAAAGGTGCACACCTCGCAGGTATGTAACTGAACGCGTCAACGTCGGTTATATGTGTCATTTATTTTTAAAGTGTCACAGCAGCTGATTGAAGCATGTTAGAATAATTATTGGACATGTATCTTGAAGCTAAGAGCAAGGGCTTTCCATTTTAATTAGTCCCATTTATAAATTTTGATTTTTTACTCCTGATTTTAAGCTCCGAATGGACTACCTTCAGTAATTAATGAAACGATTACTTCTAAAAGTTCAAGTAAAGTTTTAAAAAAAGCTACACTACACTCCACGCTCTACATGACGTCAAAATGTTCCTTGGATCTTCCTCTTTCCAGGCCTTATATTGCTTTTTGCCACATCTTGCCACATTTCAATATTTTTTCACTTTTTAAGAGGTATGTCGTGTTGATTTTGAGCTCCGAATGGACTACCTTCAGTAGTAAATAAAACAATTACTTCTAAAAGTCCGAGTAAAGCCCCGGTAGAGCAGAGGGAACGATGTGATGATAGTCAACGATTAAAAGCCCACCAAAAAGACATGTCTGCTCGTAAATCTGTTTTCCCATTTACAATAACATTGGTGGTGCCCCGGAAGAGCGGAGGGGACGTTTTGATGAGCCCTGCGGCTTGTCGACCGTTAAAAGCCCACCAAAACGACCGGTCTGCTCGTAAGACTGTTTTCACATTTAAAAAAACATTGGCGGTGCCCGGGAAGAGCAGAGGGGACGTTTTGATGAGCCCTGCGCCTAGTCAACGATTCCAAGCCCACCAAAATAACAGGTCTGCTCGTAAGTCTGCTTTACCATTTAAAATAACAATCACAGTGCCCGGGAAGAGCAGAGGGGACGTTTTGATCGGCCCTGCGCCTAGTCAACGATTAAAAGCCCACCAAAAACACAGGTCTGCTCGTAAGTCTGTTTTCCCATTTGAAAAAACATTGGCGGTGCCCTGGTAGAGCAGAGGGGACGTTTTGATGAGCCCTGCGCGTAGTCGACGATTAAAAGCCCACCAAAAAGACAGGTGTGCTCGTAAGTCTGTTTCCCCATTTAAAATAACATTGGCGGTGCCCCGGAAGAGTAGAGGGGACGTTTTGATGAGCCCTGCGCCTAGTCGACGATTAAAAGCCCACCAAAAAGACAGGTGTGCTCGTAAGTCTGTTTCCCCATTTAAAATAACATTGGTGGTGCCCCGGAAGAGCAGAGGGGACGTTTTGATGAGCCCTGCGCCTAGTCGACGATTTAAAACCCACCAAAAAGACAGGTCTGCTCGTAAGTCTGTTTTCCCATTTAAAATAACATTGGCATTGCCCGGGAATAGCAGAGGGGACGTTTTGATGAGCCCTGCGCCTTGTCAACGGTTAAAAGCCCACCAAAACGACAGGTCTGCTCGTAAGTCTGTTTTCCCATTTGAAATAACATTGGCGGTACCCTGGTAGAGCAGAGGGGACGTTTTGATGAGCCCTGCGCCTAGTCGACGATTAAAAGCCCACCAAAACGACAGGTCTGCTCGTAAGTCTGTTTTCCCATTTGAAATAACATTGGCGGCGCACAGTGGAGTATGCACCCCGAAAAGCTGCGATTAACCCGAAAATGTAAACATGCTCAAAAAAGAAAAATGTTTAGTGATTTGAGTACGTTAATGACCTGCCGATTACGTAAGGTAAGTGTCGGATTTTTAATCTTGACTATGAGTCGTCGGCAAGAGGACGAAAGTGACCGTTGCAGCATCTGCTATTGTTTACCTACCGAGTCACTCTCGCACACGCCCCAGATCATCGTACTCCTAGTAAAGACGAATAATGAGAAATTAATTATTGGACCATGGATTCGACTTCTGAAGGTATGCTTTACGTTCCAATTCCATTAAATATTCATTTTCTTTAAAATAAAGCTTTATTTTGCATACTTAAAGTTAGCTGCTAAAATGCTCGATTTTTTTACAAGTTTCATTTAGAAAAAGGCAAGTTCGGTCGTGAATCCAGCCGACTCTAGCAAAACGAGAACAACCATCGGAAAGTAGACACGATTTGGAGTCTTTCTGTGAAATAAAACCTTGCGCCTTTTTGCGCCATTTGAATTTATGAATTTTTGAAGTTGCGTGTTTTGTACGAAATATCGCACTCGCACTACGCACCTACTCGCTCGGTAATCATCAAAGATTCTAACTGTATGTATGAAGTAACGCGTCTCACTCTATCAGTGTGACTTCGTGGAGTAGTGGATAAGGGTCTCGCCTTACATTCTCATGTGCAGGGTTCGATCCCCATAACTGATCTTATTTTTTTAATCCTTCTCCATGGTACGCCACGTAACAAAGCTCATTGTCAGTATACAGGGTGTGAGGAAAGTCCCCCCCCCCGTCTAACTTTTGAACGGTTGAAGATAAAAAAATGAAACTCGGAGGATGTTTATAACTTAACAAGAACTACTTTTTGGCGTATCCAAAATTTCCGAGGGGCGCCCCTTAGGGGGGGTTTCGCCCCCGAACTCAAAATTTTCAAATAGCAACCCCTATCTTGTGATACCTCGTTTTAAAGAACATAAAATTCTAAGACTTTTGGCGCAAACCGGAGGTCAATATCGTTTTTGGTTTTCGATATATCGAATGACAAAGTTGGATTTTTACCCATTGGCAAATTTCGATATATCGAAAACCAAAAACGATATCGACCTGCGGTTGGCGCCAAAATGCTCAGTTTTGTGTGCCCTTTCAAGCGATGTATCACTCGATAGGGGTCGTGGCTCGGAATTTTTGAGATAGCCCCCCTGAGGGGTCATTTTTTTAAATAATTTTGGGGGGCTCTAAGACTAGACTAATATCAAAACCGTATTTTTTTCTGAAAAGTACTTGCTTTTTAAAGTATTTTCGACTCCTAGTTTTTTAAATTCCGACTTTTAAAATGAGAGTTCTGATTTTTTGAAAGTGAGTCGAAATCGAACTTTGACTATCGATATATCGAAGACGAAAAACGATATCGACCTCCGGTTTACGCCAAAAGTCTTAGAATTTTATGCCCTTTAAAACGAGGAATCACAAGATAGGGGTTTCCATTTGAGGGGGCGGTGGAAGGGGGAGGGGTGGGGGAAGGGGGTGGGGGAAGGGGGGTGGGGCTCTCTCATGGACGTGACGCATAAAATTACCTTTTCACATCATAATTGAACAAATTCTTCTGTTAATGTAACATTGAAGGCGCTAAAACAGTTAATCGCATCTTTTCGGGGTGCGTACTCCACTGTGCGGCGCCCCGGTAGAGCAGAGGGGACGTTTTGATGAACCCTGCGCCCTGTCAACGGTTAAAAGCCCACCAAAACGACAGGTCTGCTCGTAAGTCTGTTTTCCCATTTGAAATAACATTGGTGGTGCCCCGGTAGAGCAGATGGGGCGTTTTGGTGAGCCCTGCGCCTTGGCAACTATTAAAAGCCCACCAAAATGACAGGTCTGCTCGAAAGTCTGTTCTCCCATTTAAAATAACATTGGCGGTGCCCCAAGAAGAGCAGAGGGGACGTGTTGATGAGCCCTGCAAATTGTCAACGATTTAAAGAACAACAAAAAGACAATCACAGCGCGCTGATGGGTGATGGATTCTGTTGTAGTTGAATGAAAAGGTTACAGAATTTGAAACATCGTTCCAGAAATAATCTTTTTGAGACGATTCAAGGTCAACGAGTGCCGATAGATGATTCGGGGACAGTGTCGCTTCTATTACGAAGTAATCTTTATTATCAAAGTACAATCATTCTGTATGCGCTGTCTAGCGGATTCAACGACCACTGTCCGAGCATCTTGATTTTGTATTTTTTATCAACTTACTATCCGAACTATTATTTATTCCTTAAACTTGTTGTTGCGACGTTGCCATTTTCTTTCATTTACTCGACACCGGGAGGGAATCGGAAATCGGAGCTCGTCACGAGAGGGAATCGGAATCGGGAGGGAATCTTGGGTGGGAATCGGGCAACTCCTCTGGAAAATGCTTCTTAAATTCTCCCTTTTCCAGGCCTTTCATTGCTTTTCGCCACATCTTGCCACATTTCAATATTTGTTCACATTTCCAGAGGTATGTCGTGTTTCTCACGTAGTGTTATTTCAATAGGGCCCATCCAGCTACCATCCAGTGCCTCCCCCCCCCCCTCAGAAATGAATGAAACTTTTAGGGATGATAGAGCTAAGCATCAGCTTTCAGAATATCTGCAGTTTTTTTTTTAAATTTGGTCAACTGGAAGCGGGGGGGGGGAGTAGGGGGTCAAAGTCAAAATCTTCAATGCTCCATAACTTTTGAACGAAAAGAGATATTTACGTGAACTTTGCGCCAAAAGATGCGTATTTTAAAGATCTTTCGATTGATTTGCTATAATGTTTACTTATTTGAATCTTTTTTTGCCATTTTTTTGATTTTTGAAGTTTTCAAAAATTCGTTTTTTGAGTTTGAAAAATATGCGCAATGTAGTAATCTGAACAAAAAACTTTTGTGAAAAAAGCTGATGTTATAAGCTTTCAGATGGCGTAAACCGCGATGCCGAGAAACGTTTCGTTCAAGAGTTATGACCGCACAAAGTTTCAAATCTAGGTCAAAAATAGGGCTTTGCCGATTTTCGATTCTACAAACAAATTTCTTGCTCCACCAATAATTGATGAAATTCATTGAAACTTAAAGGAAGGATTTCTTTTGGGTCGCTGGATTCATTTTTAATATTAGTTTTACAAAATTCCCAAATCCAAGATGGCCGCCAATAAGTATGACTTCAGAGAGTCACATGTAGTGAAATTTGGCAACAACGCATTTTTTCATTCAGACCAATGTAAAATAATCGATTTATGGTGAAGAAATCCTTTGTTGCTTCACCAAGAAGCGAATTTTAAATCAAATAAATGGCAAAAAACATAGTCATCAGATTTCACGAGCCACCTCTGGCTGCCGCCATCTTGGATTTGCAATTTTTGCAAAAAATTCCTTCAAACTCGTGTTCAGCGACCCAAAAAACAAAGGTCCCCTAAGTTTTAAGAAGATCTGGTCATTCCCTGATTTAAGGCCACAAATTTGGGTTCCCAGACCATAGTGCGGTGGTCAGTCATCGGGTCACCGAAGTGAAGTAATATACAATTTGCAGTTAGAACTTAGATGGGAGACAGACCAGTAGCAAGGAAATATGAAGATGAGCGCCAACATGGAAATTTTTCCTTGGCAAGCAAGGAAAATGGTCATGGGAAGTTTTCCTTGGGAGGCAAGGGAATCTTTCCTTCTCATTTTTTCTTCGCCCAAAACTCAAAAGTCATGGAAAAATGCCTCCCGGCAGGCCGGTAAGACGAAGTAGATTCCATGCTTGGTTAAATCATTTTTTCACAAATTTAAATATAGGTTATAATTTTCGTTGATTTTTTATTTTTTATTATATCAGCTGCTCAAAATCCAAATATGATTGTGAAAAATATTATATTAGCAATAGAGAAATGCGTAATCTTTTCAATGCAAGTGAGAAATAAAAGCTAGGTTATATAAGTTTTTCACAAATTTTAATAAATGAGGCATTCTCTAAATAGGAGGAAAAAAGTTGGAAAAATAAAGTTCACGTAAAATAAGAAACAATTATTCAGGCGAATAGCATAACTTCTTAATTTTACGAATCCGTTTTCATTTTGTGAAAATGTTGGTAATTTCTAAGGTATTTTCGCTCTACTTCCTGAGCATGTTCGTCAGCGTGATTTTGTACAAAAGTCGGCACCACTGTATTCTGCTGATATCTAAACATTTGATTTACGAGACTTGGACATCCTGCGATCAGTTGCAATTGGAATAGATTCCCGAAAGCGGAAAATTTTTGGAAAGTAAAAAAATGATTATTTACAACTTGTAATCTAGATGCGTCAAAATGTCACGTACGAGACCGAAAAGTACGAAAAATTGATTTGTGGCGAATCTGTTCGAATAAATTGAAACGATAATTCGTAAAAGTAAGGATATGATTGAGCTTTATTAGAGCATCCCGTCAGATTTGCTTTAAAATAAGTTTAAATGCATTTTCCGACTATTTTATTTTCTGTCACGTACGAGACCGATTCTGGAGAACCCCACTGCAGGCAATATCATCCCCACACAACACGGCGTAATTTTTCCCTTCCGTGTATAAAATATCTTTACCAAACCACAGCCATCATGTATGAGGGAATACTGTGAGATTGTCGAGTTAATGATTCGTTTCATTTTAAGAAAAGTCATGAAAACCCTATCTACTTCCGGCGAAATTAGCTTACTACTTCCGGCGGACTTAGTTTGCACCTTCCGCCGGGAGTCGAAGGCCACGAATAAGTTATTACAAAATAGATTGGAGAACTCCGCAAAAGTAGCATTGAATTGATCTCATTCCAGTGAACTATTTCGTCTCGCAGCTAGATTTTTCTGTAGCTCCCTGTTCCTGACGTTTAAGACACATTTCAGCGTAGGTTAATCTTTTCAAAATGGCGGACTGGCAGATTGTTTCAAACGCCAAGTTCCCCACCGCATGTATTGTGATATCTTCAGATAAATATTATGCGAAAGCCAGAAGTGCTAATAAGCCATTAATGCTGGACAGAATTACATGCAATTTGGTACTCCGGGGTATTTTGACCCGAGAAAAACGAATCCGGTGTCAGTTTCTGCGAGTTCTTAAATCCAAGATGGCGGCGTTGCGCACGCTCACAAATACAAACTAGACTGGAGTTAGGCTAGTTTTGGGCCGATTTTGATGAAATTTGGTACCCCGGGGTATTTTGACCCGAGAAAAACGAATCAGGTGTCAGTTTTTGCGAATTCTCAAATCCAAGATGGCGGCGTTGCGCACGCTCACAAATACAAACTGGACAGGAGTTAGGCTAATTTTGGGCCGATGTTGATGAAATTTGGTAGCCCGAGGTATTTTGATCTGAGAAAAACGAATCTGGTGTCAGTTTCTGCGAATTCTCAAATCCAATATGGCGGCGTTGCGCACGCTCACAAATACAAATTAGAGGGAGGTTTACCTACTTTTGAGGCGATTTTCATGAAAGTTGGTACCCGATAGCAATTTGACCCAAGAATAACGAATCGAATGACTTTTTTTTAAAATCCCACATACATGATGGCTCCCTTGCGCGTAACCACAAATACTCAACGGTGAATGGTTCAGCTTTTTTGGGGCAAATTTTGAAGAAAGTTTTTACCCGAGAGTAATTTGACAAGAGAAAACGAATAGAATGTTGGTTTTTGACAGTTTCTAAATCCAAAATAGATGCCTTACGCAAGTCGACAAATACAAAACAGATATAGTTTAGCTATTAAGGAGCAGACTTTGGTCAAATATTGCGCCCAAGAGTAACTAGACCGGAGAAGAACGAGTCCGATGCAGGTTTTCCAAATGCAAACTCGGCCCATCGAATAATATCTGTGAAATCTGGTCAATGAGGGACTCAATGGCTACTACTGGTGCGAAATTAACGGGATCCTTATCTGAAGACACCGATGATTCAACCGGTTTGCCGAAATAACACACAAATCAGTTATGTGCAATAGGATGCCAATGCAAAAAAATACTCTGAAATGTATTATAATCCCAAATGGTAGGTACAAACACTGTAAAATTATCCAAATCTGAGCGATCTTATTTCCGATTTCAACGATAGTTCCATCGGTTGATTAGATATTGACGTACAAGGAGTTTCCGCACCAAACTGAAATGTGTTTTCTTTTGGTGAATCATCGGTGAATTAAAGATTGCTGCTGATTCAATAACAAATTAAATGAAAAGAAATAAAAATAAAAAAATAAATAAAATTACTTCGGGATACCAAATTTCATGCAAATCGCCCCAAAAGTAGGTAAACTCCACACTAACTTGTACTTGTTAGTTAGCACAAGGCAGCCATCTTGGATTCGGGAATTTGCAAAAACTAGTACCGGATTCGTTTTTCTCAGGTCAAATTATCCCGGGGTACCAAGTTTTATAACAATCGGCCCAAAATTAGCCAAACTCGCCCCTAACTTGTATTTGTGAGCGTGCGCTACGCCGCCATCTTGGATTTGAGAGTTCGCAGAAACTGACACCGGATTCGTTTTTCTCAGATCAAATTACCCCGGGGTACCAAATTTCATCAAAATCGGCCCAAAATTAGCCTAACTCCTGTCTAGTTTGTATTTGTGAGCGTGCGCAACGCCGCCATCTTGGATTTGAGAATTCGCAGAAACTGACACCGGATTCGTTTTTCTCGGGTCAAAATACCCCGGGGTACCAAATTTCATCAAAATCGGCCCAAAATTAGCCTAACTCCTGTCTAGTTTGTATTTGTGAGCGTGCGCAACGCCGCCATATTGGATTTGAGAATTCGCAGAAACTGACACCGGATTCGTTTTTCTCAGATCAAAATACCCCGGGCTACCAAATTTCATCAACATCGGCCCAAAATTAGCCTAACTCCTGTCTAGTTTGTATTTGTGAGCGTGCGCAACGCCGCCATCTTGGATTTGAGAATTCGCAGAAACTGACACCGGATTCGTTTTTCTCGGGTCAAAATACCCCGGGGTACCAAATTTCATCAAAATCGGCCCAAAATTAGCCTAACTCCTGTCTAGTTTGTATTTGTGAGCGTGCGCAACGCCGCCATATTGGATTTGAGAATTCGCAGAAACTGACACCGGATTCGTTTTTCTCAGATCAAAATACCCCGGGCTACCAAATTTCATCAACATCGGCCCAAAATTAGCCTAACTCCTGTCTAGTTTGTATTTGTGAGCGTGCGCAACGCCGCCATCTTGGATTTGAGAATTCGCAGAAACTGACACCGGATTCGTTTTTCTCGGGTCAAAATACCCCGGGGTACCAAATTTCATCAAAATCGGCCTAAAATTAGCCTAACTCCTGTCTAGTTTGTATTTGTGAGCGTGCGCTACGCCGCCATCTTGGATTTGAGAATTCGCTAAAACTGACACCGGATTCGTCTTTCTTGGGTCAAAATTCCCCAGGATACCAATTTTCAGAAAAATTCGTTCATAAAATCACGAGATATGCCCTGTTTTAGAAAATTTGTCACGTACGTGACCCCATGGGAAAAAATGTCACGTACGAGACCGTCACGTACGAGACCTCCACTATTTGCGTAAGTAAGAAATTTAGGTGATAAAATCAATCTTTAACGAGCGATTTTTGGTGGGATGGAAATTATAGGGTATGAGGTCTCTGAGAAGGCCAACAGATTTTTTTTTTTCTTTTCCAGGCGACCTGAAATTTCA
The DNA here is from genome assembly GCA_011764245.1 of Trialeurodes vaporariorum. Lineage (NCBI taxonomy): Eukaryota > Metazoa > Arthropoda > Insecta > Hemiptera > Aleyrodidae > Trialeurodes > Trialeurodes vaporariorum. The sequence goes on from VMOF01000001.1 coordinate 4,614,940, forward strand.
TGTAACAGCGGACAGTGCCGGATACGCGTTCCTAATTTGGTCACGTACGAGACCGACTTTTTTTCGCTATAACTTTTGAACGACTTAATATTTTAATCTGAAAATTGGGGAGCATGTCTAAAAAGTCCGGCCATAGAGTCTCCAGATATCAGTATCACGGAAGCGGATTTCTGATAACACTTTTTTTCAACTTTTATGCGTAGCTCGGTCACGTACGCATTTAGAGAATGCCTCAAATAGGTTATGTTTTGATTTTCTTTGGATTATTAAATTTTTTTTATCAGCTGTTCAACGCATTTAAATAAAAATGCCAATAAGAAAAAGATTATAGTACCAAGATAGAAAAATGTGTAATCTTTGTAACGGTAATGAGAAATAAATCTGAATAAGAGCAGCTGATAAAACAAGAAAATAAAAAAATAACGTACCTAAGCAACAGTGTACGTGTAAAACAAAGAAAGAGCAATTATACCAGTACACCATCCTTGTCTTTCACTTGTAAAATCCCATAAGAAACTAAATAGCTCGTAAAACAAGTAAAACACAAGGAAAATTCAAGGAAAAGAGCATATGAACTAAAAACATCCTCCACGATATATACTAAAATTTACGATACAAAAAAACAATTTCTTCATATAAAAACACTGCCAAAAAACCCGAAAAACACATCACTATAACTCGCTTACAACGCAAAACACGAAAAAATGACTCGAGTAAAAAAGTTGCGTAACAAAACGGCCAACATAAATTTCCCCCAAAAAAACACTCAAAACAAACACTCCTAAAAATAAACCTCAAAAACACATTTTACGACTGAAACACGGCCCATAACGCGAAAACTAACTGTCGGATTTACACCATCTTCGAACTCATCCAAGAAATAAACCCAACAAATAGTTGAGAAAAATTTCAAGAACAAAAACCAAAAATTACGAACAGGATCGTGGGACATAAAAACGGTAAAACTGGCTGAAACATACATATAAAGATATGTATATATATATATATATATATATATATATATATATATATATATATATATATATATATTATATATATATATATTATATATATATATATATATATATATATATATATATATATATATATATATATATATATACAGGGTGTAAAAAAAAAAAGGAGCAGCTCCGAATAACTCGAGTTTGGGTTCGAATTTAATAAAACGCTGAAAGACGGGTTCCATTATTTTGAGGGGGACATCTTTTAGGGGGGTTGCCAAATTCCAGGCCCCCCCAGGGGGGCGGGTATGGGGGTCACCGCCCCCCTAAATCACATTTCTCAAATGGCGACCCCTAATTTTTATTACATAACTTTGAAGAACATCAAATTCTAAGCATTTTGGCGCAAACCGCAGGTCGATATCGTTTTTCGTGTTCGAGATATCGAAAGTCAAAGTTCGATTTTGACCCATTTTCAAAAATTCATAACTCCCACTAAAAAAGTCGGAATTTAAAAAACTATTAGCTTAAAATGTTCTACAAAACAAGTCCTTTTCAGAAAAAAATACAACTGTCCAGGAAATTTGAATTTTACGCTCCGAAAAAAATATTCAAAATTGTCGAAAATTTTGAATCGGCGATATTCTTGTAAAACGGCCAGAATCGATAATTTTGGCTTAAAACCTGTTGGCTGAGTCCAAATGAGCGATGCAAAGCTCTCTAAAGTCCCCAAAACCCCATTAAAGGCCGAGAGAGAGGTGTTTCCTGACTCTAAATTTAGCAGTGTTCTCAATACTGAGTTTGATCATTTTAAAGGTGATTTTGAGACTTTCTTGAGCTTTTAAGCGCTTTGCATCGCTCATTTGGACTCAGCCAACAGGTTTTAAGCCAAAATTGTCGATTCTGGCCGTTTTACAAGAATATCGCCGATTCAAAATTTTCGAAAATTTTGAATATTTTTTCGGAGCGTAAAATTCAAATTTCCTGGACAGTTGTATTTTTTTCTGAAAAGGACTTGTTTTGTAGAACATTTTAAGCTAATAGTTTTTTAAATTCCGACTTTTTTAGTGGGAGTTATGAATTTTTGAAAATGGGTCAAAATCGAACTTTGACTTTCGATATCTCGAACACGAAAAACGATATCGACCTGCGGTTTGCGCCAAAATGCTTAGAATTTGATGTTCTTCAAAGTTATGTAATAAAAATTAGGGGTCGCCATTTGAGAAATGTGATTTAGGGGGGCGGTGACCCCCGTACCCGCCCCCCTGGGGGGGGCCTAGAATTTGGCAACCCCCCTAAAAGATGTCCCCCTCAAAATAATGGAACCCGTGTTTCAGCGTTTTATTAAATTCGAACCCAAACTCGAGTTATTCGGAGCTGCTCCTTTTTTTTTTTACACCCTGTATATAATTTTCAACGAGTGGTATTTTCTCACTCAGGGGACCATGAAACGTGCTCATTTGATAAAATTTCCCGAAAAATCCAACATCGCACCCTCCGCAATAAGTAGATTCATGGAATCTACTTAAAAAAAAGTCGTGGAAAAAGTCATGGAGCATTTCTATCAGGGAAAGGGTGTCTCATGTTTTAAAGTATTTTTCTAAGATCCAAGCTGTTTTGAGTTGTGTTTCACTTGTTGTAGTAAACTTATTTAAAGTTGTATCTTCTTCTTGTATATGTTTTACTCCATTGTTTAGTTTTCATTTTCCAAGAAAATAATATTTTACTTATTTGTTGGATTGTCTTCCTTGTTTCTGCAAATTTATTTAAATGGGTTCATTTAAATACGTACCAACGTAAAACCTAACGCACTAAGAAGAGGTCGCATGATCGTATATTTTTGACTCACGAATTTTAAAACTGAAATCACCGCAGTTAAACACCACTGACTCGAGCATATTCTGAATAGTTTGATGAATCGTTATGGTTTTTATATTTCACGCTAGAGATAAAATCCTGATGTGTATTCAGTTGGGTTAATGGTTTTGAATACACAAACTGTATTGCTTTTTGTCAGCGTGCGTTTCACCGAAAAAAAGGGGAAAAATTGTAGAATATCCGTGTGCAGCGGTAAATATTGGCAGAAATCCTGGCTTGGGAAACAGTGGCGGCTCGTGCAATGTGGCAACAATGGACTCCCTCCATTTAAACCTAGGTAAAATAATCGATTCTTTGGTGAGGCGCTGTGCCTCACCTAGAATCGATCTTTTAGCACAGATTTAAATGACAAAATAGCACTGTTGCCAGATTGCACGAGCCGCTAATGTTGGGAAACAAATTATGGCAGTAAATAAACCGCTCCTGACGAGCAGTCGCTCTATATTTTCTGTGTGACACGGAAAAATTCACTTATGTTTCATCTATCAAATGATTCGTGACTGCTTCCAGTGATATTATGTTTTGAGGGAAAACAGTAAAATTAAGTCAAACTCATTTTTGTTTTAATATGAGGGAAAACCAGACAGAGAAAATTAAAGTGTTATCATTTCAAAAATATTCATTTGTCTGAGAGTACAAGTTCGTGTAAATGAAAACGACAATTAACTTCTTTACCTTTGTACAAACGCACATGCATTCAATGGGGCAGTTGCAAGGGTCTGAAATGTTGCGTTTTTTATATAGAAAATGATATCGTACTTGATAAGCTGAGAACAATGGTGCCTTTGGTTTTTTTCCCAAGTGTCTTGGTTTTGGAGATACGCACGTGTAAAGTTGCAAAAATTCGTGTGTTTAGTGACGTCACTACGCGGAATCCCCATTTAAAACAATGTATTTTGGGCCAAAATCTCATCTCCGAAACAATGGAACTTAATTAGAAACCAAAGGCATCTTTGTTCTCAACTCATCTAGTACTTCCATTTTCTTCATAAAAAACATAACATTTCAGACCCTTGCAACTGCCCCATTATTACAAACCAATTTTATTTTTAAAATGAAGCAATTATTTTTTAAAGTCTGGGCCAAATGATAAATTGGACATTTTATCAAAACAAGGGGAGTAAAAAAATAAATGAAATGTAAAAAATTATTTTTCCTCTCCATCGTTATAGCTGCAGTTTTGACTTGCTGAGTTTAAACTAATTTGATCAAGATGCCTTTTCACGAAATCCACTCCCAAACTCATAAAATGCTTTCAAACGCGAGACCGTTATGGCGGGCGGCCGTTGCCGCCGATTACATTGGGTTTCCCTATCTCAATCAGCTCCATCCTCACTAGGTGTTCTCACGACACCACACGAGAGGAAGAAGAAGCATACTATTGCCATAAGATTCAGGCAGCAACTGCCGCTATTACGGTCTCGCGTTTCAAAGCTTTTTATGAGTTTGGGAGTGGATTTCGTGACCTTTTAGTGCGCTTATCGTTATTTTTACAGGATTTTACCCCATTTTTAACTATCTATAAGTCTGTAGCAAAATTTTGCAACAGCTCCATTCTCTCTGGTTTGCAATTTAATTGGATTTCGCGAAAATCTGATCGTTCAAAAATTCCGAAAAACAAAATAAGTAGGCAAATAATGGACATAATTATAAATGAATAAATAATATTTTTATTTATTTACAGATAGTAGTACTAATAAATCGAGTATTTTAAAATCTAAATAGATCTTCCTCCATTTCTTTTAAGACTTGATGACTTCAATTAATGCATCGCATCTCTTCTTAGAGACTATTTTTTCTGTTTCTTGACTCAAATCTCTGTTCCTGTTACCTGAGAAAAGGGACCTCATTTTCCCCATGTTAAATTACATTTAAAGTTAAGGTCCCTTTTCTGAATGTTGACATGCTCTCAAACAAAACACCCATTGCGCGCTCTGCGGTGACCGGAACAAAATTCTCAAGGCTACAGTTGTTTTTATTACACGTTAAATAGCGTATTTTGTTAATACGCGAATTAGTAAGTATGGCTGTGTTTCACTTAAAATTGCTTTCCTGGAAATTTTTGTCCGGTATAAGATATAAGGTCCCTTTTTCCAAAACGGGTCACAAATATGAAGATCCGGTATTATGTTTCATCAACTGTCTATCAAATTTTGAAATCAACATATCGAAGACACTAGATTTCATCTGAAGATAGCAATGGCGGCAATCAGTATAAGAAAGGGTAGTGATGATTGCGATAAAACAGCTCCGCTGCTAGAATTTTCGTCGGGTGATGTCAGCACGATTCCAGCTTTCGGCCGCAGAATGGAGCAGCGAGATCCTCCCGAGGTGGATATTGTAAATTTATCTCTGAAAAACGGAAATGGTTAAAAAATAGTTACAAGACTAATTGATACATGCAGGGGAGACCAGCGTTATTTGGATAATTTTTTTGAAAATCACCTTTATAATTCTTGGTTTTACTTATATTTTTCATACTTTGACGATGAAAATGATATGGGGAAAAAAAACACGTTTGGCTGCTGTGCTGTCAATTGAAAGCAGGCATCTCCTCTAACCAGCAATTTCTGCAGGCAGTGCATTCCACCGACTTTGATGTAACAGCATCACCAATACTTAAGAAAATACTCTGATTATAGCGTCCAGAGACAATTAGAGACTCAGCCTTATAGCGCTATATTTCCCGAGTTATGAAAGTAATAAGGCAAGTAAAATGGATTCATTTTTGTCCGGGGCTCACAACAAAACATCAGCAAACAGTCGTCCACTATGGGGCAGTTGCAAGGGTCTGAAATTTTGTGTTTTTCATGAAGAAAATGATAGTACTTGATGAGCTGATAACAATGGTGTCTTTGATTTTTTCCGAAGTGTTCCGGTTTTGGAGATACACACGTGTAAAGTTGTAACAAATCGTGGGCGTAGTGACGTCACTACGCGGAATTCCCATTTAGAAAAATGTATTTCGGGTCAAAATTTCATCTTTGGAACAATTGGACTTAATGAGAAACCAAAGGCATCTTTGTTCTCAGCTCATCAAGTACTTTCATTTTCTGCATAAAAAACAAAACATTTCAGACCCTTGCAACTGCCCCATTGAGTGGTGAACATTCCTGCTCTAATCAAAATCTACCTGCAATTTTGAGGCATGAGATTTTGAGATAATTTGTCAGAATCCGTCATTCTGTAAAACAAAGAAAAAAACGCCAATTTAAACCACAAAGAAAACCTAATCTACATATATCCACCACTCAAAAGTAAGCGATAGTCGCGGTTGTTCTTTCGATGATGAGTTCCGACCAAAATTGAGCTAGAAAAATTGCACACCTGTCGTAAGATTTGTGCTAGGTCTCTATATTTTTCTCTGGAATTCTCACATTTTTAATGTTATAGCCACTATGACTTAACTCACGATTGAGGTTAGCATGAATACTAGAATTGAAGAGTACCAACCCTGGTTTGTAGCCGGCGTTAGCAGTGCCAGTGTGAACTTGTAAAACATTAGAGCATTTGGCATTAGAGCAACTCGTAACACACACACTCTCAGATTCAGATCCCACGTTTATGATCACCAAGAATGACGGATGGCCTTCTAATCTTCTGTAAGAAAAAATAAATAAGAAAAGATTGAAAAATTTATTCTACCAAAATTTTAATAAGACGGAGGGAGGAGGTAGGGGCCAGTGGCGGCTCGTGCAATTGGGCAACGATGATTTTCCTCCATTTGATCCTATGTTAAACAATCGATTCGACAGTGAAGCAGCGCTTCACCAGCATTCGATTGTTTTACATTGAGTCAAATGGAGGAAAAGCACTGTTGCCAAATTGCACGAGCCGCCACTGGAAGGGGCACGAAATCATTGAAATTCTGTTATTTTTCAATGGACAGTTTTAATGATGACATCATCCGGTGGAAAAAAGGCCAAAAATCAGTGCGTAAAAGGCATACAGATACAAAATCATCGTTTTCGACCGTTTAAGGCTCATTTGAAATTTTCTAGTGACATTCCAAGGATTGATTACTGGTTAAAAGTGTTCTCTGAGGTTAAATTTGTGATGCACGGAAAAAAAAAGATTAGTGAAAATAACCATACGGATTCCTGATTTTGGCACCTGCTAGATGTTATGGTGAACTTGACTAGAAGTATGGTACATTTACCGATACTTTGAGTAAATTTGACATGCAATCAGGTAACATCACCTAGTACCTAGTCAAAACATAGTATACTTCTGGTTAACATTACCATAGCATCTAGCAGGTGCCAAAATCAGGTATCCGTATGGTTATATTCACCGTAGTTTTTTTTCCGTGTGAGCGTTCCAAACAATATGACTGTCTCTCTTGCTCTCACATAGCCTCAATGTAGGTACTGCTAGCTATCTCACTCTCATTTCAAAAAATCGTATACAGAGACACCTTTTGTGAATTTTTTTGGCACTCCACGGAGCAGGACTATTTCACAACGCTGCACTCAATTTAAACGACCGAGCGTTATTATTTTTCAGTTACCTGACTATGGAAGGGTAAAAGGGTTAGATTGTAATAAAATGATGTACCTCTCGAACATGTAAACCCATGAGGAAAGGACGGTTGTTATCAGCTGGCCCTTCCTGAAGACTGGCGTTTTCCTGAGCGCTACCAATCGCTTGAAAAAGTTTAATTGACTGTGAGGCTCTTGAAGCATCTGCTTTACATTATTACACCAATACTCAGGATTGACCGGCAGCCAAGGCTTGTCCTTCGTCGTGAATCCTGTAAATAGCCGCAACAGTGAATAAGTTAAAGCATGTTGGTTTTTTACGGCTTTTATTTTGTTAGATAAGTTGAATATATTTTTCAAAAAATCTGGGATATTTCGGTAATTTATTGGTTATTCCATCCGATCGAGAAAATAATATTCAGTTGCTTGCTGTCAAAAACTGAACTGAACTGTTGACTTTTTTGGTCCTTTGGAGGAATCATCAGTTGGTTAAAACATGCAATTTTAATACACAAAGCGACAGCTCTCTGCTGCACCATTCCCTGGAAATCAGTATAGCGACTCTTGCTGTTTGGCAACCATGTTTCTTGCCATATTTAAGCGCATACAAATGTATCGATTTCTTAGGGATTTCGTGAGTCCCGCGAACATCGATTATTTTACGTAGGTTTAAATATAAAGAATCCATTGTTGCCACATTGCACGAACCGCCATGGCAGGAAATCCAGTGGTGCAATCGGAAAATTTTGATAAAATGGGAAAAGAGAGTGATGATCAGTGACGGTCGTGAAATGTGGCAACAACTAACGGGTTCTCTCCATTTAAACCTTCGTAAAATAATCGATGTTCAGGAGATTCACTGAATCCCTGAGAAATCGATACTTTGGCAAGTGGCAAAAAACATAGTTGCCAAATAGTGCCAGCTGTCACTGGAGGTGAGTTTCCCCAAAAATTTCCCCATGGCCATATAATGATTTTGTGAGGTGAATGGGGCAGTTGCAAGGGTCTGAAATGTTGCGTGTTTTTCTTGAAGAAAATGAAACTACCTACTTGATGAGCTGAGAACAAAGATGTTTTCGGTTTCTCATTGAGTCCCATTGTTCCTGGAGATGGGATTTTGGCCCAAAATACATTGTTTTAAATGGGAATTCTGCGTTGTGACGTAATTGCGCAAACGATTTTTTACCACTTTATGCATGCGTATCTCCGAAACCGGGACATTTCGAAAAAAAAACAAGTTGGAACTTGCAACACTGGAACAGTGTTAGCAAAGAGAGCATGAGTGTCGGCCGTAAATCATTGTAAGTGTGGAGTTCCATATTGATAGTACAAAACTGCGACAAATTCAATCGCAACGCTGCATTTGTGTTTGTATAACAGTGATCGCTGTAAAAATAACTTGATAGGTCAAAGTGGGAATGAAAATTTACTTATAGCGTGTTGAAACAGTTGTTCACGAGGCGAGGTGAATACTGTGGTTTTGAAAATCGATTTCGATAATGATAGTTCTGTTAGATTATTGAGTTGTAATCTTTGACTTATCTGTAATCTTTGTTTTCTAACCTGTCAAACTCTCGTGGTCGTTCCCTGTCTCTTATGTCGCTATGAACTGTTAAGCCTAATCTGTCGCCATCATCATCTCTCGTATAAGTCCAATCCGTATAATTGATCTCAATCTTATTTTTATATCATATTTAATAAATCATATCCTTTTGAATCCTTCGTTCGGTTTTTAATTCAAGTATAATTCCACCCTCTCAATTTTACATGGTAGCAAATTCGTGGTTCTATCTCGCCGGTATTGTAACCTATTTGTTCGCGACGTTCCTATGTCATGGCCGAAAACGACACCAGCCTCGCGGATCGAATTTTCGTATTCGACGGATCCAATTATCACAAATGGAAACTAAGGCTCAAAGCGCTCTTGGGATCGAAGCAATGTCTCGAAGTCATCACTCAAGATCAACGACCCGCCGAAATAGATGCAGCCACTTGGTTAAAGATGCAGGCCAAAGCATACAACATGATTGTGAGTTCATTATCAAATTCCCAACTCGATTTAATCGCCCCCAATGATACCTCGCTCCAAATCATCGAAAAGCTAGACAAAATTACCTTACCCAAAGTAGTGCAGTGAAATTGATGGCTAAACGCAAGCTGCTGAATTTGAAGTTGTCGGAATCCACAAATCCCACTGAGTTTTTTACAAAGTTCGAACAAGCCGTCAATGAACTCCAGCAAACGGGTGAAGCAGTTAAAGAAGAGGATAAAATCAATTACTTGTTGCTGAGTTTGCCTGACTCCATGTCCCATTTAGCCGATGTAGTAGATGCAGTTTCCCCAGAAGACAAAACTGTCACTTATCTTAAGTCCAAGATTATGATTGCGCATCAGAAGAAAGCGAGCAATGAAGAAGCCATTGAAGATTTAAATCAAAACCTACAAGCCTTCCGCATCAATGCACCATCCACTCAAGCAGCCAACAATGTGAGGTCATTCAAAAATGGTAGAAGTCGTTCTTATCGTGGAAATTACCCGCAGTCTAGAGGTCACAACAACTATAATACATCTTACCAATGTTGCCCTCAAGATCAACAGTACTCTGGCCAATCTTTACATAGGAATCATTCTAGAGGCTACTTCAGAAGTCATTCAAGAAACGGAACACATTCAAGGCGGAATTGGCGTGGAAACTTCAAAACCCGTGGACACCATTCCAAGTCAGTGTATAATTGTCATTCTGATTGTCATTCTAATTGTCAATCCAATTCTCAATCAAATTCTTCAAGGTCAGTAAATTTTTGTCATACAAATTGCCAATCTATTGATGAAAATGAGCATTCTTTTCATGTAAATTTGTATAATTCCCCTCCTGAAATAGTGAACAATTCTAGTCTAAACGCTTCAAACAATAATAATGAGCGTAAAAATGTATCCTGGTTATTAGATTCTGGCACGAGTGCCCACATCATTAATGATGAAAATTTCTTTACGGATTATGTGTACTTAAAGGAACCAATTAATATTAAAGTAGGAGATGGTTTCTCATTAAAGTCAGAAATTATTGGCAATATTCAAGCTTTTTCAAAGGTAGATGGTCACCTAGTCAAAATTAACTTAACCAATGTTTATTATTCGCCAAAAAAGTCTAGAAATTTATTAAGTGTGTCTTGCTTAACGCAGTTAGGTAATAGAGTTACTTTCAATGATAATTTTGCAAGGATTTTCAGTCCAAATAACGTTTTAAACACTATCGCAAAGAGAGAAAATAATTTGTATGAAGTTGAAACATTACTGGAAGTAAGGCCCCCACCTGTTAGAGATGTCTATGCAAACAATGTTGAGATGACGAATTTGGAAAAATGGCACAGAACTCTTGGTCATGTGAATTTCAAGGACTTAGAAAATCTTAGAAATCTTAACTTACTAGATGGTCTACCAAAAACCTTCGAAAAGGAATTTCTAAAATGTGAAATTTGCCTAGAGAACAAAATGACAAATTTGAAGTTCAAAAACAAAAGGTCCAAAGCTTCTGAAATTTTAGAAATACTTCACACAGATGTGAATGGTCCGATAACGCAAACTGGTCATAATGGCGAAAACTACTTTGTTACTTGCATAGATGATTTTAGTAAATTTTCAGGCGTTTACTGTGTGAGAAGTAAAGCAGAAGTACCTGAAGTCATTATGGATTTCATTAATTTTGCTGAAAATGTACAAAATAAAAAAGTTAAGCAACTTAGATGCGACAACGGAAGAGAATATATTAATCAAAGGTTAATTAATTTTACCAAGCAAAAAGGCATTTATTTAGCACCCTGTCCTCCCTATACTCATGAGCTCAATGGCACAGCAGAGCGTTTCAATAGAACAATAATGAATAAAGCCAGATGTCTTCTTCGAGAAGCACAACTGCCTGTTCAATTTTGGCCTGAATGCGTTAAAACGGCGAATTATCTGAATAATAGGTCGGTAACAAACACTATCCTTATGAAAACGCCATATGAAATTTTTTTCCAGAGAAAGGCTAATGTAGAAAACTTAAGGCTCTACGGCAGCGTGGCATTTGTCAGAATACCAGAACAACTCAGGCGTTCTAAATTTGCGCCCAAAGCTCAAAAAGGAATTCTCGTAGGATATACAGATCAAGGCTATCGTATTCTTGTAAATAATAAGATAGTTGTTAGCCGTCATGTCCAATTTATTGAAAGAAATTGCAATTCCATCAAAGCTCAGTGCAAAATTGATCAAGATTCCATTGATAAAACTTCCGTAGAAAAATTCATTGCGTTTCCTGGTGAAAATGTTTTTCGTGATGCTAATGTAAATCCAAATCAAAGTGTAGTATCTCAAAATCAAAATAATTCTCTTTATAACACCCCAAGCTCAAGTAACTTCAGTCCAAAAATCCTCATTCTTCCAAACCTAGTTTTATACAAAATTCTCAAAGCGAATCACCACCAGTCCGAAAGATTCGAGATAGGAGTACTTTGAAACCTCCAAGGAAACTAATTGATAGTTTCGTTTTTGTAAATTTTTTGTGATGCAACTGCACCGATTTCTTACCAGGAAGCAATCACAGCTGAAAATTCCAACCAATGGAAAATAGCTATGAATGAAGAGATTAACAGTTTAGAGGCAAATGAAGCGTGGAATATTGTCAATCGCCCTAATGATAAAAAAGTTATTGATCTTAAATGGATTTACAAAGTTAAGCCGAATAACCAATTTAAAGCTAGATTAGTTGCTAAGGGATTTCAGCAGGAATATTCGGAAAACGAAGAAATATATTCTCCTGTTATTAGGATGTATACCCTGAGAATTTTGTTAGTTTTAGCATGCGTCTTTAAATGGACAATCTTCCAAATGGATGTCAAGACAGCGTTCCTGCATGGTGAATTGAATTCAGATGTTTATGTTAACCCACCAGAAGGTTTTACAGTAGGAGCAAATAAGGTCCTAAAATTGAAAAAGGCACTTTATGGTCTAAGAGAAAGTAGCAGGAAATGGTATGAATGTTTTAATGATTATTTATGTCAAATAGGCTTCATGAGATCAAATTATGATTATTGTTTGTTTTTCTTGAAAACTGGCGATGACGTCGTTTATGTGTTATTGTATGTAGATGATTTATTAATTTTAAGTAAAAATCGAGATTTAATTCATCAAGTCAGAACCAAATTATCGAATAAGTTTAGGATGACTGATGTAGGTTTAATTAAAAATTATTTAGGTTTAGAGATTGATTATGATCAAGCAAATGGAAAAATGAGTATTAGTCAAGAGCGATATATTGAAAGTTTAGCTCAAAAGTTTCAAATTCTTGATGCCAAACCCTTCAACACTCCTATGGAGACCAATTTAAAATTACTCCCTGCAGATTTTAATGAATTAGGAGACAATTTGCCTTTCCGTAATTTAATCGGCTCTCTGCTATATATTGCTAACGGTTCAAGACCAGATATCGCTTTTGCAGTCAATTATGTCAGCAGGTTTCAAAATGCTTACTCCGTAACTCATTACAAATATGCACTTAGGATTTTGCAATACTTATTCTCAACTAAATCGCTGAAACTTAATTACAGCATTGATTCTAGCGAAATACTAAAAGCATATGTCGATTCAGATTTTGCTTCAGATTTAACGGACCGAAAATCGACAACCGGTATAGTTGTAAAATTATTTAATAATCCAGTGTTGTGGAAAGTTCAAAAGCAGAAAATTGTGTCACGCGCATCCACACATGCTGAATATTATGCTCTTGCAGAATGTGTAACAGAAGTCCTCCCGCTTCAAGGACTCCTGTCTGAATTGAATATTAATGCTACTCCAACAACGATTTGTGAAGATAATTCTGGCGCTTTAAGCTTAGCCATGAACGGAAAGTTCACCAAAAATTCCAAACATATAGACGTGAGTTTTCACTTTGTTCACGACTACATTCTTAAAAACCAAATTGTTGTCGAGAAGATTAATACCGTTGATCAGCCAGCGGACATTCTTACAAAAAGTTTATCTTTTCCTCGATTTGTCAAATTAAGAGAAATGTTAAATTTATCGTAAGGCATAGTTTAAGGAAGCATATAACTTTTTTTGTTTTTCTACGCTAAATTTAAGGAAGCATGTTAGATTATTGAGTTGTAATCTTTGACTTATCTGTAATCTTTGTTTTCTAACCTGTCAAACTCTCGTGGTCGTTCCCTGTCTCTTATGTCGCTATGAACTGTTAAGCCTAATCTGTCGCCATCATCATCTCTCGTATAAGTCCAATCCGTATAATTGATCTCAATCTTATTTTTATATCATATTTAATAAATCATATCCTTTTGAATCCTTCGTTCGGTTTTTAATTCAAGTATAATTCCACCCTCTCAATTTTACAAGTTCCTTTAAAATCGGATGACGCAATACCAATCCTAGCAAGCCGCAAAGTCTAGTTTAGTTATTTGGGACTTTTTTAGATTTCTCTCGCCTGAACCAAAGTCATCAGGAAGGAAATTCTTAATACCAATCCTAGCAAGCCGGAAAGTCTAGTCTAGTTATTTGGGACTTCTATAGAATTTTCCTCGCTTGAACCAAAGTCATCACGATGGAAATTCTTCGTCTTTATGGTTTCAGCTCTTTTTGTCTCAGATTAAAAAATGAATGTTAATATTGATCAAATGTCATCCGACACTCATCAAGGCCCTTAAGGAACGTAATATGAACTTGAAAAAAGCTCATTCGATTTTTAAGGGAGCTTAAACGGTCCATGAGAGACGAAATTCGCGGATACAGAGTATCCACAGCTTATTTCAATGTTCGATCTGACAAGACCGTGCGCCTTTGAAAAATCGATATCTCGATAGTGAATCGATGTATTGCAATTCGGTTTGCACCGATCGAAAGCGCTTGCTTGTGACTGACAACCTCGAAAATTTCAGATCCATCCGAGTTTATTTAATGACCTTACAGGACCTCTCGCGGCCGCAGTTAGACATTTCTTGTCAGAGTTACGCTGAAACGGGGAAGAGTTCCCCCCCTAAGATGATATTTTTGGCTCGAAACTGCTTTGGGGCCCCTCTCGGGACATCATTGGGACCCGAAAAAAAGCGGAACCGATATAATACGGCACACGACTGGTTCGTGAGAGACGAAATTCGTCTTTTTCCAGCCTCCAGCGCCCCTCTAAGGTCGATCTGACAAGACCGCGCGCCTTTGAAAAATCGATATCTCGAGAACGAATCGATGGATTACGCACTGCGGTTTGGATTGGGCGGTAGCTTCAGCTTTTAGATAATTCTTGAAAAAAATTCAGATCCATCCAAGTTTTAAACGGATCTTATGGGACCTCCCGCGGCCGCAGTGAGACATTGTACGTGAGACTTACGCTGGAGTTGGGGCCACGCCCCCCCCCCCCCCCCGATATAGACTTTATCGGTCCGACATTTGTCAGGGCCCTTAATGAACTTCATGTGAACTCAAAAAACTCACATATGACTTCTCACGGCGCATGCTAGGTCCATGAGAGTCGAAATTCGCGGATTTTAGAGAATCTTAGATTTCTGACCCTATACCGCGCGCCTTTGAAAAATCGATATCTCTAGAGTAAATCGATGTATCGCAATCCGGTTTGGACCGATCAAAAGAGTAAGCTTACCGGTACTCGCCGTTAAAATTTTGGATCCATCTGATTTCATTTTGAGACCTTACTTGAGTTACTTGGACCCCAGTTGGAATTATTTTTTCGGAGTTACGCTGGCAAAGGGGTCGCTCCCTCTCTTGGAAAACTGTAGAGGGGGCCCTTTGCTGGGGCATACATTCTATTTTTCACTTTTTTTTTTTTTTTTTTTTTTTTTTTTTTTTTTTTTTTTTAATTTTATATTTGTGTCTAATCTAAGTTGGGGGAGGAGGAGGAGAGTACCTGCAAGTCAACCGGCAATTTACTTTTGATAGTGGCTGCGGGTCGAGGGTGCGGATTGCGGACTTTTAACTTGTTCTGGGGTTTACAGGGTGGCCGTGTCTAAACTTATGAGAAAAGAAGGCAACCACAGACCGGAAGAACGTTCAATTTCTGGTTCAGAGACCATGGACAAAGACATGGGCACCCGCAAAACAATTGCCCGGAGGGGCAATTTTTTGAATGTCAATGGAAGGTCTAGGGGACTTCACTTAGAGACGGGCAAGTCTAGAGAACCCCCCCCCCCACTTCCGCCCAAAATAGAAAATAAATCAATTATCCTTCCAAATGGTAGAAATTGTAAGTGATTGTAGCATGTAGTTGTATCAAAAGTAATTCTATTTTTGAAGTGTTTGATATTATGAATAAAGTGACAGCATCAGATGATAAAAATAGTAAAAAGCTAAGTACAACTATTCCTTCTTTATTTTCATTGTCCTGATGAATTCTAAGAGTTAACCTATTTAAATTAACAAAACCAAACTCTTGCCTATACATTCTCTAATCATGTAATTATCGACCAGAGGATTCTAAATTTTTCAAGGAAGTTCGCAAAATTCTCGTTGCCAACGGTAGTTGCCAATGTAGACACGTTCATACTAGTAGATTTTAAAACTTCTTTCGGCGAGGGAGATGACGGGTGGGAAGGATGATGTCGTCTGAATCAGGAGGGGGTGGGGTAAAAATCAGGGGGAGGTCTAGATCTGGGGGGGGAGAGGAATCCTGAAACTGGGGGGCGAGCTGTATAGTGGCAAGGGGTGGTTGGGCACCACTGCTTGGGGGGGGCTACTTCTCGCCCTGCCCCCCCTAAATTACGCCCCCTATTAAAATTGTAAAGTAAACTAAGAATAAAGTTTGTTAACTCTTACTCCTTTCGTTATTATTTGATCTTCGAATGTTCCGATTTTTTTATTGTAAAGTTTTGATTTTTCTGAATTAGGGGGGGGCGCCGCGCCGCCCCTCGGGGAGCGCCCATTGACAGATAAGGGAGAAAGGTAAGTGTGGGAAAGCGCACGGGAATCCGGCGTAGTGTGCCGCAAAAATTACTACCAATGGCGGTTCCAGAAAATTCTTTTAGGGGGGGGGGAGCTTCACGCCTATGAATTTTCAAATTTGCAGAGAGGAATTTATGGGATTTTTTCTGTTGAAAAAAGGCAAAGGCTACCGTGAGTTGGGGGGGGGGGGGGTGTGCCTTTCCCGAATCCGCCGCTGATTACCATGTAACACTGGGCCACGATGACCGATGTCGCATAAAACCAGGTAGAAGACCCGTGGCGGGCGTGGCATCCGTGATGGCTGTGAAATTGGGATGAAGTAGATGGACACACATCATTCATGCAATCTGCACAAGGCGGCAAGCAACTGTTGTAGGCATAGGTGCAGTAGTTCGTGGGGAGGGCAAAGGGGACGGGAGGTCGTCGCAAAACCATGGACGAAGATATAACTAAGGACTGGCGACTGTTGTTAGTCCTGTTTTGCTCTCGACCCCAGCGCTCCAAGCAGCGGTCAGCTGAACTACTCTTTCAAGTGAGCGATCCTGGCGATGTGTCCATGCTCACATGCTGTGCTACTGCTAAAACCGTTGTTGGAGTTGGTCTGTTATGGCATGGCTGTCAACTGTTGTCGGCGACCCAAGAGGATCAGATAACTCAGTATCTCAATGGAAGATCGAAAGCAAGGGAAATTCAGAATCAACTTTGGACAAGGTAACAGAAATCATCAGCAAATTAAAAGAGTCGCCTGATCTCTACTAATAAAACAAATGTCTATGTACTCTTTCTTGTTTGATTCCGTTTTGAGGTTAACTGTGATGTATAGTATTTCAGTCCTTGATTAATCATTTTCGACAATTCAGGAATCTTTCAAGAAATACTCCAGGCGTTTGCTTTTTAGCGGATTTTGCTTCCTTTTCATTCGCTGATCATTTGTTCCCTTCGTTCAATCGTGATTCAAATTACCTACACGGTATACATTTGCGGGAAAGCATGGGAGAAAGGGAGCCGGAGCGGCCACCGCTGCAGCGGTTCGCTTTTAGTTGACCCTTATTGCTGCTTGGAGCGCTGCGGTCGCGCTCGAAAACCCGCTAACAGGTTTTAACACGGGCGGAGATAGGGAGTCGGCAGTCCTTAGTTATATCTTCGTCCATGGCTCGGAATGGTCTTAAAATTTTCCTTAGGATTTGATCTAGAACGCAACGTTCTTACATTTTCGAAAAGTTAACTCTAGCTCTCGCAATTAACGATTAAAGGCGGAAAAAAACATGGTTTCTGGACCGCGGAACAGTGACGTTATCTAGCGGATGAGAATCTTACTACAGGTCGCTGAGGATTCACCTTAAAACGCAACGCCGATCGCGTTCCCCAAACGAACTCTTTTAGCGGACCGAAACATCAACAATAACAGGATTGGAAATTTGAAATCATCTAAATGCATTTTAAATCGCAGAATACACGAAACATGGACACAATCCTCTGATATAAAACCCCAATATCTCATACAGAAGATTTCGTTGAAGTCTGATCCAAATTAGTAACGTAATTACATTCCCAAAAATGCTTAACCTCAATCTTGGCCAAAAACTCCCGCCACAAAGAAAAAGCGACAAATTGGGAGGACACCGGATTGGCGGAATCACATGGGTCAATCGGTCCTCGAGGACCCGTTCTCGATACTGAAACCAAGCGATCCCCCGAGCGGACCCCCGAACCATGCCGTTCCTATAAGAAAAGCATTATTGACCTTGTAGAAACGATTTCAATAGAGCATGACACTCATGCTCTAAAAAAAACCAAAGACACCATTGTTCTCAGCTCATCAAAGTACTATCATTTTCTTTATAAAAAACACAACATTTCAGACCCTTGCGACTGCCCCATTGGGCAGGAATGAAGTCCCCCCCTCCGACGAATTCGAGATTACGGGGGGGGGGGGGGTAGAGGCTCCTCCCCTTTGCCGTTCCCCATCCTCCTCCACCAATGCGCACGCTTCTTATGGACAGTCAATATAGCAAATATGGTAGCTGTTAAGCTTTCATTGGCGGATACAGGGGGGTGGCGAAGGGGGCGATCGCCCCCCCGTTAGGCACGAAAAATGGGAAAAGGGGGAGGAGGAAGGGGGAAAGTAGGGGCGAAAAAAGAAAAAGAGGGTCACTAAGTGGCGAAAATACCAAGTTCGCCCCTCCCGTTCGCGAGGGCTGGATCCGCCACTGTAAGCTTTCTGGGGTAAAGCCAACCAATGGGTCTGTTGCACACTTCGGCTGCAGCGTTTTAAAGTATCAATTCTTATGTAAAAAGTCGAGAAAATAACAGTGGCAGCATCAGAAAACACTAAAATTCAGTATTAAACTCACAAATTGCGAAAAACACTAGACACTATTCACCCCTGTATCTTTCCACCACGTGCACGATATTTCGCGAAATTAGCGCGGCACATTCAAATAATCACGGCTGACTGTCATCACAGCTGACTTCATAAACAAATAAACAGTAAACACTGATGGCGCCTGCTCGAATTCTTACGTTTCAATATCCTCAAATCCTCACAAAAGGTTGTGAAAGGTACGGAAACCGATATTTGTGTCGAAAACTTATCAAAGTGAAACAATAACACACAGGAGTTCTCCGAATTCGATCATCATGCTTGAAACTCCTGTGTGTTATTGTTTCACTTTGATAAGTTTTCGACACAAATATCGGTTTCCGTACCTTTCACAACCTTTTGTGAGGATTTGAGGATATTGAAACGTAAGAATTCGAGCAGACGCCATCAGTGTTTACCTACTGTTTATTTGTTTATGAAGTTAGCTGTGATGACAGTCAGCCGTGATTATTTGAATTTGCCGCGCTAATTTCGCGAAATATCGTGCTCGTGGTGGAAAGATATAGGGGTGAACAGTGTCAAGTGTTTTTCGCAATTTGTGAGTTTAATACTGAATTTTAGTGTTTTCTAATGCTGCCATTGTTATTTTCTCGGCTTTTTACTTAGGAATTGATACTTTAAAACGCTGTAGCCGAAGTGTGCAACAGACCCATTTTCGTTATCATTTTGGATTCTAACCTGCATTAGTGGAATCGTCCCATTGCATCGGTGTCCTGCAAACGTCTCTTGACGGTAAGCCAGCACGACTATCGTACGATTGGTCTGGTCGGAGCTGTGCATTTTTCATCTGTATTTCATCACCGTAGTATACGCTTACCATTCCCGGTAACAATAGCTCCAACATGATCATTGCCTCGGAGAATACCGGGTCAACTCTGGATGCAATTCGACGCGCGTCATGGTTACTTACCTAGAATTTCACAAATGAACATATAACCACACATCAGATAAACAATCAAACTTCATTATTGTTTTATTTGGATTGGGTCTGTTCCAAACTTTTGCTACAACGATTAAGAGTATATAATAATCTAATGTAAAATGGCCTGAAAAGTCCATTGGTGGCATCAGAAAGTCATCAAATGCAATAATAAACTCACAAGAGGCGTTCAATGAAATCCAAGATGCAGATAAATATCGAGCAATCTGTATGCATGCACCGTGAACATCCAAGGATGGCCAACTTTGACAACCTCTTTGGAGGTAGAGGTTAGGTGTTTGTTTACGTTGTGATTGGTTGTGATCGATATTGTGAGGTTGGCTATCCTTGGATGTTCGTGGTGCATATGCATACAAATTGCTCGATATTTCTCCGCCATCTTGGATTTCATTACCCGCCTATTGTGCGTTTATTATTGCAGTTTATGACTTTATCATAACACCAATGGACTTTTCAGGCGATTTTACATTATAGATTAAACACTCATAATCGTTGTAGCAAAAGTTTGCAACATACCCATAGTCTGAAAACTATATTACTTATTGTCAATCTGACTTAAAATCGATGTGTTTCTTTCAGTTTTTATTTTATATATTTAATATATACTTATATATATTTTTTTAAAAAAAGACCGATTTGATGAATGGAAAAAGCGACGTTCTTGTGAAACATCGATAACAGGTGAATAAATGCCGCTGATTTGAGGGGTGAGAGACAAGTTATATGCTGCCCCTCCATTACCAGAGCTGTCGTTTTGCGTATAATTATGTAATGGCATTTTTCAATTCACCAATAATTCCACCAGTTGAGAAAAGATCACTCAGTTCAGTTCATTGTATGGCAGTAATGAACGAAAATCCTCGTATCTGTAACCTTTTCTCAACCGGTGGAGTCGTCGATGACTTAGAAAAAACTTGCTGCTGATAAATTAACAAATTATTGGCGTTTCAACCGATTGAGAAAAGATCAAAGATCAGCGTATTTTCATGCAGTACAGTCATCAATTTGAACTGAACTTTGTAATCTTTTCTCAACCGGTGGAATCGTCGGTGAATTGAAAAATGCCAATAATGGGGCTATTGCACACTTTTGCTATAAGCGATTTAATAGTCGATGATGGCGTAAAAACCTCAAAAAATAACGATGGCACCACTAAAAACTTCCAAAATCCACTCCTAAACTCAATAAACGCAGTTATTTGCACGAGCGTAATGGTGGCCGAAGGCACTGACAATGGGAGATTCCCATCTAACAATTCTGAAACTCCATCAAGATGTGACCAATTAGAGACTACTTTCATTTGACACCGGTGTCACTTGGTGTTGCGGCACCATTCATCGGATGTGGATCATCACTCTGATGACTAATTACTCTGTGAATCATCCTTGTCAGCATAGAAAGAGTGACGAAATTAAGATAGGAATCTCCCATTGTTAGTGCCTTCGGCCACCATTACCCTCGTGCAAATAACTGCGTTTATTGAGTTTAGGAGTGGATTTTGGAAGTTTTTAGTGCCACCATCGTTATTTTTTGAGGTTTTTACGCCATAATCGACTATTAAATCGCTTATAGCAAAAGTGTGCAATAGCCCCATTATACACAAAACGGCAGTTGTGCCTTGCAAACTGCAGTTGACCCCGAGTACTCAGTAATTTTTAACCCTTGTGAGCTGAAGGTATTAGATGAATGCATACATATATGGTACCGTGGGGGGGGTGTAAATATATTAAACAGGGGACAGTGCGTAGACGTATAGGTTTTTAAAGAACCTAATATAAGCCCAAAAAGCTTGATAACATCTACAGTCATCTTTGTCCAAAAAACGTGAAAACATGCATAAATGTCATCAAGTCTCAAAATTTAATAAAAAAAAATATAAATAAAAAATGTGAATTCAAAAAAGAAAAAAAACTAGCATGAGGGTAGTTTCAGATATTTTTGGGGAATGGGGCCTGGGGCTTACAAGATTAAATGAAGAATGTATTCGTACCGCCCAATTTGGAACTCCGTTTGGAGGGAGTCTGTCAAAAAGACGATGAACTATACCATCTAAAGTTGAGGCGTTGGAGAAAGGTGAAACATACATCAAGGCAAAATAGTTTGGAAAGTTCGTGGTTCTCTGTGATGGGGGGCTGAAATATCCTATCAAACGGTCGATAGGCTCGTAGGTCTCCAAGATCATCATCCTATAAATAAAAAAAAAAAAAAAAAAATTAATGAAAAATTAGAATTTAAGCATTGATCTTATAAATCCGTTCTTAAAGGAATTTGGTTTCTATGCGGTATTTGAACTCATGTCATTCGGATGACATCACCAAAAAATTTGGATGGAATGACTTACAAGATAGGTATTTTCATTGCTAATCAGATTTAATACCCGTTATCAGAGGTTTTGACGGAACTTCAGATTTGAAAATAAGTATCACGCCCGAAACGCTGAAGACAGCAGTTCTTGAGATGATTATGTTTTTTAGATAGAGAGGCGGTCTTGTATCAACTGACTTTTTGAAACACGCTTCTTATCATACGCAATACGCTACTATTCAAAGTAATAAAACGAGCATTGAAGTTACATATTTCTATTTAAAAAACAAAACTTCATCATCAGAATAAGGATGGATGCTACACAGCGTTTAATTGGCTTCTGTCAATGCTTATGTATATTCGTATAGTTCCTTTGGTGTGAGCTCTTGCTACATTGACAAGAATGAAAGGTAACTGTGCTGGTAAGAAGCACAAACGGTTTAAAGGGACCTTTAAAATTTTAATTTCATGCTATCACTTTTCATAGATTTTGGTGAACTAAAAATGGCGATGTCATTGCACTGAAAAAAGTATGTTACCCCTTTTTATATGGTTCCTATAGCATCAATTTGGATGGTTATAACACTATTACGTCGATGGTTAAATAAAACAAGACTTTTCGGTACTCTTTATAACCACCCGGTTAATATTCACAGTCAAACGGTTAAGATTCACGATTAAGAGGTTAAGTATTATTTAACCATCCAAATCGCTGCACAGTATTGGAACCATGTAAAAGGGTAAAACGCTTCAACTTCTTTCATTTGTGAAAAGTTCTACACTACGAGGTAACAGAGAAACCTGCGTCTGAAATATTATATGACCCTAAATGATGTCACCAATTTCGAATGCTACTTATAACAATTTCTGAGGCAGTGGCGTTTGGCGTTGCCGGGGGGGGGGGGGTTTGAAAAACCCCTCTCCCATCTCTCCCCCTTGACACCGAAATTTGCCATACAAATGAAGTTTTTGTTTCGTTTTTAGTTGGGAATTTTACACAATTTTGACCCTCCTCGTACCCCCTGACGATTTGCAGACCCCGGAGCCCGCTCCCACCTCGAAAAATGTGTGCCTCTTTTATTTTATAAATGCTTGATCTATTGTTTAAACAGTCTATTGTTGTATATTGTTGTGGTTAAACCAGTCAACCTGCTTGTTTATAACCAGTTGATAAAATAAAAATTATCAAATGGGTCTATTGCAAACTTTTGCTAGGACGATTAAGAGTGTTTAATCTTATATAAAATTGCTCGAAAAGTCCATTGGTGGCATCAGAATGTCACGAAATGCGATAATAAACTCAAAAGAGACATTTAATGAAATCCAAGATGGCGGTAAAATATCGATTAATCTATATGCATGCACCTTTAACATTCAAGGATTGCCAACATTGACAACCTCACAGCTTCAGAGTTTATGTGTTTATGAATGAGCTCGGGCTCTTAGGGTGAAAGAAGACCTAGTTCCGAATCCCTTGGGATCGGCAACCACTGTAAGTGGGATGGGACCTAGATCCAGACCGCGCGGGATCGGCTACCACTGTGCGTGGGATTTGACCTAAATCCGGATCGCGCGGAACCGGCTACCACTGTGCGTGGGGTTTGACCTAAATCCGGATCGCGCGGAACCGGCTACCACTAAAAGTGGGATTTCGCGAGGATAACGAACGATCGAAATTAATTAATAGAAAACACGCCGCGAATAGCCTAGGTCCTAGAGTTAATGAAAAAGTAATTCGAAAAGAGCAAAAGAATCGAAGCAAGAGTGCTTCGATGAGCTTAAGGCTTTACTTGCTTTTTTAATGCATTTAAATCATAGGAAATAATCGATTAAAGAACTTAATTCGATGTGCAGAAGGCTTACTTGTTTTTATAATGAATTAAAGTAATAGAAAATAATCGATTTAAGAGGTTAGATCGATACGCAGAAGGCTTACTGGGTTTTTATTGTGAATTTAATTTATGGGTAATAATCGATTTAAAAGGTTAAATCGATATGCGGAAGGCTTACCGGAATAAATGAAAATTATAAAGAGAGAAAAAAGTCCAGAGTTTTGAAAAACTCTGGCAACCGCAAGGGCGGGTGAGAAGGTCCAAAAGCTCCTAAGATACTTTTGGCAACCGCCTTAGGCGGGTTCGATTATATCTTTCGATATATCGATTGGTGCTTACCAGAGAGATATTGCTAGTTGCAAGTGAGCTCGTTTTCAATGGTAGCAAGTAGATGAACCAATGAATGAGCTCGGGCTCTCAGGGTGAAAGAAGACCTAATTCCGAATCCCTTGGGATCGGCAACCACTGTGAGTGGGATGGGACCTAGATCCAGACCGCGCGGGATCGGCTACCACTGTGCGTGGGATTTCGCGAGGATAACAAACGATCGAACTTAATTAATAGAAAACACGCCGCGAATAGAGTTAGGTCCTAGAGTTAATGAAAAAGTAATTTAAAAAGAGCAAAAGAATCGAAGCAAGAGTGCTTCGATGAGCTTAAGGCTTTTACTTGTTTTTTAATGCATTTAGAATAAAACGAAAGAGTCGAATGAAGACGTTAATTCGATTAGCTGAAGGCTTTACTTTTTAAAATGAATTTAAAATAATAGAAAAGAATCGAATACGGACGATAATTCGATATGCAGAAGGCTTACTCGGTTTTATAATGAATTTAAAATAATAGGAAACAATCGATTTAAGAGGTTAAATCGATATGCTGAATTGCTGAAGGCTTACTTGAGAATAATGATTTTTAAAGGAGAAAAAAGATCCAGAGCTTCAAAAGAGCTCTGGCAACCGCAAGGGCGGGTGTGAAATCGAAAAGAAAGGAAAAATATCCAGAGCTTCAAAGAGCTCTGGCGACTGCTAGGGCAGGTATGAGGATCCAAAAGATCTGAAGATACTTTTGGCTACCGCTTTTAGCGGGTTCGATTATATCTTTCGATATATCGATTCGACTCACCACAGCGTTGTTGCAAGGTGCAAGCGAACACGTTGTAAGTAGTAATTGCTTGTTGCAATGAACTATAAATAGTAGTTGATTGGGATTAAAGACCGCGAGGAGGGTAATAAAACATAAAGGCACCTCTGCACCGTGCATTACGAAAGTAAATTGAAAGGCTACTTTTCTAAATAATATTAAAAGGCAAATGGAGAATATAACTTAAAAGGAAGCTTTTCGGACAGTAAATAATAAAGGCGAAAAGAAAATAACTTTGTTCTTAATTATAGAAAAGTATAGAAAAAGGTGAATTTCTCAGTGTAGCTGCGGTCAACGCCATCTGTGGAGCTTTTGCGAAAGCTCCACGCTGATCCGCAGCTATCACCGTGACGCGCGACTTGAGGCGACGCGTCTGGCGAGGCCTGGCCGCCGCGATTTGTTTTTTAATGCATTTAGAATAAAACGAAAGAGTCGAATGAAGACGTTAATTCGATTAGCTGAAGGCTTTACTTTTTAAAATGAATTTAAAATAATAGAAAAGAATCGAATACGGACGATAATTCGATATGCAGAAGGCTTACTCGGTTTTATAATGAATTTAAAATAATAGGAAACAATCGATTTAAGAGGTTAAATCGATATGCTGAATTGCTGAAGGCTTACTTGAGAATAATGATTTTTAAAGGAGAAAAAAGATCCAGAGCTTCAAAAGAGCTCTGGCAACCGCAAGGGCGGGTGTGAAATCGAAAAGAAAGGAAAACTATCCAGAGCTTCAAAGAGCTCTGGCGACTGCTAGGGCAGGTATGAGGATCCAAAAGATCTGAAGATACTTTTGGCTACCGCTTTTAGCGGGTTCGATTATATCTTTCGATATATCGATTCGACTCACCACAGCGTTGTTGCAAGGTGCAAGCGAACACGTTGTAAGTAGTAATTGCTTGTTGCAATGAACTATAAATAGTAGTTGATTGAGAATAAA
Source organism: Trialeurodes vaporariorum (assembly GCA_011764245.1). NCBI lineage: Eukaryota > Metazoa > Arthropoda > Insecta > Hemiptera > Aleyrodidae > Trialeurodes > Trialeurodes vaporariorum. Next base: position 4,640,734 of record VMOF01000001.1, read on the forward strand.
GACCGCGAGGAGGGTAATAAAAAATAAAGGCACCTCTGCACCGTGCATTACGAAAGTAAATTGAAAGGCGGCTTTTCTAAATAATATTAAAAGACAAATGGAGAATATAACGTAAAAGGAAGCTTTTCGGACAGTAAATAATAAAGGCGAAAAGAAAATAACTTTGTTCTTAATTATAGAAAAGTATAGAAAAGGTGAATTTTTGGTGTAGCGGTGGTCAACGCCATCTGTGGAGCTTTTGCGAAAGCTCCACGCTGATCCGCAGCTATCACCGTGACGCGCGACTTGAGGCGACGCGCCTGGCGAGGCCTGGCCGCCGCGATGCGTCGCGACGCGGCCGAACATACCGCCCGCCTTGAACTGTCCCGGACGGTTCAATGTTAAAATAAACGATACCATCAAGTGAACTAATTGAAAAGAAAGTGTGACACTGTAGGTAAATTAGAGAGAATTCGGTTCAATAGAAAAAAGACGAAAAGAAAATAGTACTTTCAGTAACAGTTTTTTTTATTATTATTATATTCGGGACAATCGTCGTTGGTTGGCTCTCCTCCTATTTCGGAGAGCCTTGGCGTTGTGAAGCTCGTGGCTTAATCTTGTACCTTTGATGATGGATTTAGTCCTAAAATCTTGGTACCGGCAGTGCCGTTTAGAAGGGATGACATCAAGAGACTGATATGGATTTGAAGCTGGATTTGGATGATCCGAATTGCGTTTGTACTTTTTGACGCTAGCATGGTGTAGCGAGAGTTGAGCTGTTTTAGCGGCACCAACGATCGATAACAGTGCTTTGTCTTGCCGATTAGTAATGTCATTGATGAAACATTTCCCGGTTATGATCCAACCGAATATGCTGCTTAAGGCCATTGGTACGATATACCTCCCCAAGGGATCCCGTGAGTGTTCTTTGAGAAATAAATCTTCAACGAAGTCATCATTTGGATCGGTAGTGTCTTTGGTCGGGGGTTATTCTATCTCCCAAAATTTGCGTAAAATTTGATCTGTATTCTGGGACGAAATAGTTAGTAGCACTTTGTCTTCCCGGTTAGAAATGTCATTAATGGGACATTTCCCGGTTATAATCCAACCAAATACACTACTTAAGGCCATAGGTAGGTGTTCACCAAGCATGATTTTATCTCCGTCGTAGACAAACGGGTATAGATCGACCCCAATTAAAAGATCAATTGGATTGGGAATTTGGTAGTGAGGATCAGCTAAGTTCAGGGTTCTTGTTTTCATCACTAAATCGGTAGGTAAAGGAACACAAGGAACATTAGCGGTGAGTTGTTCCATTACGGTTACCCTTGTTCTAAATACTGTCTTTGGATTGACGCGTGACCTTATAGTTAGGTTTGCGGTACCTCTGACATTGGGAGCTATCAAATTGCCTAACCCCGATACTGAAGGGGCGTCATTTCTGACTTCGAGCATTAATTCTTTTGCGCAACGCTGGGTTATAAATGAAGAGGTAGCAGCGCTGTCAATCAACGCTCTTACTGCATGAAGCTGATTAGTCTTTGATTGGACGAGTACGATGGCAGTGCCAAGAACTCCAATTGAAGATCGTGAAACGCTTTGTCCTTGAGACGTAAAGCTTTGTGTGGAGTGTTACATCGGTTGAATCTTTTGCGATTGATCAACCTGAACCGCTACAATTTCATTGCCAGAGGGTTCCGGTTTTTGAGTTGGGCGATAATTTTCTTGATGCAAAAAGGAATGGTGTTTCCTTTTGCATTTAAAACAAGTAAATTTTGAGGGGCAATTTTTCGTTGCGTGTTCGCTTCGCAAACAGTTAAGACATAGCTTTTGCGATTGCGCATGGTTTTGTCTTTCGTGCGGTTTTAAGGCCTGAAATTTAAAGCATCTATACAACGGGTGTGTTTGGTTGCATAAGCTACAGGATTTGGTTGCATATTTTGTCTGAGATGCGACAAAGGCCGTGTGCTTCCATGTTCCTCTTTCTCGATACGAAGATGAACCAGGAATCGATTTGGTTGAATTTCCTTCGTTAGGTTTAGGTTCTATCGGGTTCATCATACTCAAAATTTGCGTTTGTTGACGAACAAATGTCATAAGCTGTTTGAACGTCGGATTTTTATCCTGCACGTGTGAGCGCTCAAAAGCTTTATGAAGTCCTACAGGGACGTTTTTTAACGCAATTTGTAAAACTATAAAATCAGCCAGGTCGGCGATCTCCATGTTCTGAAGCGCGTTGTAACTTTCGCTGAAAGTTGTTACAAAGTTTGACAACTCCGCTTCAGATTCGCGCTTTACAGGCTGAAAATTTAAGATTTTTCTGACGAGTTCGGCCCCAACCATACGTTTGTTTTCATATTTTTGTACTAGGGAGTTCCAGGCTATGCCATAGTTTTCCTCCGTGAGAGGTAACTCTTTTACAATAGTTAGCGCTGGTCCGCTTAGTACTGAACGCAAATAGTGGAATTTGGCCGTAGATCCGATTGCCTTGTTGTCATGAATAAGATTTTTGAAATTGGATTGAAATTCGGCCCATTTTGTCAGCGTGCCATCAAATCGTTTCAGTTCAATTTCAGGTAATCGGACACTTTGCTGCAATGGAGCGATAGGTTGAAAAGTTCCGTCGACCACAGGTGCGGGGGTGGGAGGAACGAGTCTTTGATAGACAGTTTTACATTTGAAATAGATTGTTTCGAAAGCGGCTAGCTTTTTACCAAAGTCTTCTGGGTTAATATCAGGTTTGATGACCAGGCATGCTTTGTGTAAATCATCTAACGTATGTTCAAATTCGGTTAGAGAGTCGTCTAGTCGAGCGCATCTAACTTTAAATTGGTCAATGTCCGTCTGAATTGGTTCAGGATCAGAACAATCGACTTTTATCGATAGATCGTAACATGTTTGTACGCGTTGAAATACTCTTTGCAGACGTCCTGTCAACGTGTTGACCAAGATTTCAGCTTGAGTTAATTTTGCTGGAAGCATTTGAGCAGCTTGAGCTGATTTTCCGGCAAGTGTTTGCGGATCAGTCGGAGGGTCCGACATCGTGATTAGTGGACTGTATTAAAATAGGGTGATGAGTATCCGGACCGTTAGGACCAATGAATGAGCTCGGGCTCTCAGGGTGAAAGAAGACCTAATTCCGAATCCCTTGGGATCGGCAACCACTGTGAGTGGGATGGGACCTAGATCCAGACCGCGCGGGATCGGCTACCACTGTGCGTGGGATTTCGCGAGGATAACAAACGATCGAACTTAATTAATAGAAAACACGCCGCGAATAGAGTTAGGTCCTAGAGTTAATGAAAAAGTAATTTAAAAAGAGCAAAAGAATCGAAGCAAGAGTGCTTCGATGAGCTTAAGGCTTTTACTTGTTTTTTAATGCATTTAGAATAAAACGAAAGAGTCGAATGAAGACGTTAATTCGATTAGCTGAAGGCTTTACTTTTTAAAATGAATTTAAAATAATAGGAAACAATCGATTTAAGAGGTTAAATCGATATGTTGAATGCTGAAGGCTTACTTGAGAATAATGATTTTTTAAAGGAGAAAAAAGATCCAGAGCTTCAAAAGAGCTCTGGCAACCGCAAGGGCGGGTGTGAAATCGAAAAGAAAGGAAAACTATCCAGAGCTTCAAAGAGCTCTGGCGACTGCTAGGGCAGGTATGAGGATCCAAAAGATCTGAAGATACTTTTGGCTACCGCTTTTAGCGGGTTCGATTATATCTTTCGATATATCGATTCGACTCACCACAGCGTTGTTGCAAGGTGCAAGCGAACACGTTGTAAGTAGTAATTGCTTGTTGCAATGAACTATAAATAGTAGTTGATTGAGAATAAAGACCGCGAGGAGGGTAATAAAAAATAAAGGCACCTCTGCACCGTGCATTACGAAAGTAAATTGAAAGGCGGCTTTTCTAAATAATATTAAAAGACAAATGGAGAATATAACGTAAAAGGAAGCTTTTCGGACAGTAAATAATAAAGGCGAAAAGAAAATAACTTTGTTCTTAATTATAGAAAAGTATAGAAAAGGTGAATTTTTGGTGTAGCGGTGGTCAACGCCATCTGTGGAGCTTTTGCGAAAGCTCCACGCTGATCCGCAGCTATCACCGTGACGCGCGACTTGAGGCGACGCGCCTGGCGAGGCCTGGCCGCCGCGATGCGTCGCGACGCGGCCGAACAATGTAAAAGGGTAAAACGCTTCAACTTCTTTCATTTGTGAAAAGTTCTACACTACGAGGTAACAGAGAAACCTGCGTCTGAAATATTATATGACCCTAAATGATGTCACCAATTTCGAATGCTACTTATAACAATTTCTGAGGCAGTGGCGTTTGGCGTTGCCGGGGGGGGGGGGGGGTTTGAAAAACCCCTCTCCCATCTCTCCCCCTTGACACCGAAATTTGCCATACAAATGAAGTTTTTGTTTCGTTTTTAGTTGGGAATTTTACACAATTTTGACCCTCCTCGTACCCCCTGACGATTTGCAGACCCCGGAGCCCGCTCCCACCTCGAAAAATGTGTGCCTCTTTTATTTTATAAATGCTTGATCTATTGTTTAAACAGTCTATTGTTGTATATTGTTGTGGTTAAACCAGTCAACCTGCTTGTTTATAACCAGTTGATAAAATAAAAATTATCAAATGGGTCTATTGCAAACTTTTGCTAGGACGATTAAGAGTGTTTAATCTTATATAAAATCGCTCGAAAAGTCCATTGGTGGCATCAGAATGTCACGAAATGCGATAATAAACTCAAAAGAGACATTTAATGAAATCCAAGATGGCGGTAAAATATCGATTAATCTATATGCATGCACCTTTAACATTCAAGGATTGCCAACATTGACAACCTCACAGCTTCAGAGTTTATGTGTTTATATACGTTGTGATTGGGGGTGATCGATATTGTGAGGTTGGTTATCCTTGGATGTTCGTGATGCATGCATACAGGCTGCTCGATACTTTACCGCCATCTTGGATTTCATTAAACGTCTCTTGTGAGTTTATTACTGCATTTTATGACTTTCTGATGCCACCAATGAACTTTTCAGGCGATTTTACATGAGATTAAACACTCTTAATTGTCCTAGCAAAAGTTTGCAACAGACCCATTGTAGAACTTTTCCTCGAGCGCTAACTATAGCAACGTGACATTCTGTCCATTAAAATCCATTAAAAAGGTCATATCCGATGGTCATCACTGATTCCTGGATATTTGATATTTTTGGTTGCTTTAAATACGCCAAATCCAACGTTTCTAGATTCCACGCCTCGCTTCTGCTCACCTCGTTTTACCGTCTTTCTTTATGTATTCGTCGAGCACTGCACGAAAATCCGCAAGTAGCTGATAAGTGTCGTTTTGACTTGCTGAGTTCAAACGTATTTGATCCATCCAATTGGTGGAGCCAGCCTTTTCAGGTGATACCCATGGATTGTCTCTGAGTTGCTCATCTTCCATCAACTCAGAGACAGCATCCACTCGAACTCCGTCGACCCCCAAATTCAACCAAAACCGTAGCACATCCTGCAATATGAAAAGTGGCTTGAAAGACAGAGTTTGATGAATTTCAGAAGGTCCTAATTAATTGCACCATTATTTATTTTTATGTATGTACTTACTAGTTAATATTCAGTGGAACTTTTAAGATATTTTTAACCCTTTACTGCATGATTTTTTTTTTCAATAAAATACTTTTTTTTCAGTTCAGATCCTTGAGACAGGGAAAAATAGTGAAAAAATTCTTTCCATTATATTTCAATGGTAAAGAGCCTGAATATTAATTGTTCCAAATATGGTCTTACCCGCATTTAGTTATCCATGCAACTGAAAATAAAGTTTTCAGGCTAAAAAAAAAAAAATTAAAGTAGTAAAAAATAAGTTAGTAAGTTTCAATAGTTGTTTTTTTGTATATGGTACCCCTGCGTTACTCCCAAACATAACAATGAAAATCGGAAAATCTCTATCAGATTTTCAGTGAGCTATTTTCAACCACTCTGCACGTTCTCCATCCTGTACTGCGCTCTCTAGGACAAAATCGACAATTCATTCTCGTTTAGTACCTGTTCCACTTGTGACCCACCATGCAGCAACAATACAACTCAAGTCCCTTACTTTTAGATAAGGCTTCAAAGTAATTGTTCCAGATCTGGGGTCATCTGCAGTTAAGGGTTAAGGTGTAACCTATGTAGATGCCCCCCCTCCTCATGTGAAGGTCGTTGTACTGCAGTTTTCCACTTTCAAGAGGACTTAATATAATATAGTTTCACTCTTTTAAAAGGACGTTGATGCGGATATCTTTCTTACATTTTTGTTTCAAGTAAAGGACTTTAATAATACAATCATGGCTCAAATTCTGATATCCTTCATCGAAATAGCTCAAAAGTGAGGCTCTCCAACTATCATAAAGCCTTATTAATACAATTTTACTCTGATAAAGTATCAAAATAACTTATTTGCAAGGCCAAGAACCTTTCGTTATTTTCAGTGAGTCATATTGTAAGTTTGAATTTTGTAACGTTCTCTAACCATCCTCGAGATGTACATGAAGCTAATTTTCATGAAACTTTGCTGGAATTTTTGTCGATGCCTTCGTATTCAGTATGGCTTGGTTTTTCATTTTGATGCATAATTTTATTACTAATAATATACGATGTCCACACAGAAACAAGTATTAAGCGAAAATAGGAAAAAAATATGCTAAAAACGGGGAGTACATACACTTTACACAGCAAAAATTACAATTTGAAAAATGTCAATTTAGAAAAGAAAAAATTGCTTAGATTGCAAAAAATATTGCTAGTTTATCGAAAAACTTGGTAGCAAAACAAAAGATATTGCAAAATCAACAATATTTGTTGGTGCAGTGACATATCATAAACTGCAATTTTTGCAATGTAAAATGTATTCCACATTTTTAGCAATGTTTTGCTATTTTAAAATTCATATTTTTTTTTCTGTGCAACGATAGACAAAATGCCTTAAGAGCTATACTTTGAGGATCCAGTTTGATCTTCTGACGAGACGAGACCTTATTAGCATGCAGTCAATTTAAAATTGGAATTCGAGGTTTGAGATTACGAAATGGAAATCTTGTCTGCAAATAGCGTCGCACGCGTTAAGTCTGCATTTGCACATTCTTTACTCATGTAATAAATATTGACTGTAGGTAGATACATACATGCTTCTCAAGTCCCTATAGTGTAACAGCACCGCCTACTTTGTAGCTCTTCTTTTTTTTCTTTGATGTTTATAAAATTTTGTTGCATGGTTTTTGAGTGTTACCATTTCCATTTCTATTCCTTTAACCATCAAGAGTAGGAAAACATTTCTTGAGTTATTATCTCATTACTTACTTTTATCGCTTCTCGAACTGCTGGGTTGCGGAAATCAAGATCAGGTTGATGCGCTGAAAATTGTCTGAAGTAAAACTGTCTTCTTTTTTCGTTCCATGACCACGATGAACCTCCAAATAGACTTAACTGTTTGAATTAAAAACATGTTTTTATTATTTGTTTTTGTTTTTTCGTTTTTTTAAAAAATGGTGTCACTTTCAATAGATAGTCAGTTGTAAAATTAGTTCCCTTTGAACAATACAAATAAAGCATTTATCTATTAATTTAGATGTATGACATTTTTATCAAATGAAGACTCATGGAAAGACTTTGATTCGTCACTTGCCACGTTCCACCAACTTTGCAACTTTTACACAGTTCAAAAGGAATGATAGGAAAGAACATAACTTAATTTTTTGGATTGTCAAAACCCCCTGTACTGCCAACAGTTTTTTCAGTAAAACTTTCCGATCTTTTTAACTTTTCTGTAAAAAAAAAAAGAAAATATGAATAAGTAAGAAGCTGTAAAATAGGATTGCTGCAAACTGTTGCTACAGAGGAATAATACGGTGGGTCTAATTCTATGTAATATCGCGTGGAAATCATATAAAAGTATATCAAAAAGTCTTAAAATCCACCCGTAATTCCTCGAAAGGCGTTTCAAGATAAATCTAAGCTGGCGATTAAATGAGCCGGTCACAATGGAGGAGTCCTACAGTGGCGGCTCGTGCAATCTGGCAACCGTGCACTTTTGCCATTTAAACGTATGCAAAAAGATCGATACTAGGTGAGGCGCTGCGCCTCACCAAGTAATCGATTATTCTACACAGTTTTAAATGGAGGGAATCCATTGTTGCCGCATCGCACGAGCCGCCGCTGGAGTCCTATCTAATTGCAGCTTCCTCTTTGTGATCTTTATCCATGATGAATCACTTTTCTCAAAAGCATATACAGGGTGTTGAAAAACTGTTCCCGAATATTTCAGGGGCGAATTCTACAGGTCAAAATTAGACTTTTTTTCCCTATAAACATGGGTCCGAAATTGCAGTCTTTTCGAGTTACATTATTACAAAGTTTCCGAAAAACAAATTGAAAAATTGTCATAACTCCCTTCGGGCCAATAGGTCGGCCAATAATCGTCTTTTCTCTGATTCTGTCAATTCTTGGCCGACTTCTCCAACTTCAGGGACGATTTTCTCGGAAATGGTTTACGAATTGGAAAAACTTGTAATGACTAAAAATGCATAGTTTTTTACGAACTTTTGAGTAATGCTAATCGTTTTTGGGTTCAATGAATCCGAAAGCATGTTTTCACATAATTTGGCCAAAAAAAGTGAGAAAAATCAAGAAAAACCCCCATAGCCCCCCTCAAATTTTTGCATACAGCATTTTCACTGCCAAAATCGGCAAGAACGCCTAAAAGTACACCCAAATACCTATTTACGAGCATTAAGAAGAATTCACAAGGGAGTTATGATAATTTTTCAATTTGTTTTTCGGAAACTTTGCAACAATGTAATTCGAAAAGACTGCAATTTCGGACCCATATTTATGGAAAAAAGTCTTATTTTGACCTGTAGAATCCGCCCCTGAAATATTTGGGAACAGTTTTTTAACACCCTGTATAAAGTTGCGTTTAGATGGGACTCCCGCATTGTGACCGGCACTCGGTGGAACCGCCGCACAGGAATTTGTTTAAACGCATTTATTGAGTTTGAGAGTCAATTTTAGAACTTTTCAATGCTGTGTACGTTATTTTCAAGTGATGTTACACAAGAGTATCCCCATCTCCATACCCATTTGGCGGGATCCAGCTAGCAATCTAGCAACAGTGTATTCTTCACATTTGATTGTATGAGAAATAATCGCTTAGTCACGAGGCTACAGCCCCTTCAAGAATCGATTGTTTATAATAAATTCATATGGGAAGAAGACGCAGTTGCCAGATTGCTGGATCCGCCTTCGTGACCATAGCTGCAGCAACAGTTTGCAACAGACCCATTACCAAAGCGGCAAGTGACCTCTTCTCACATTCTTTTGTTACATTGGCGGATCGTGCGATGTGGCAACACTGTTTTTTTTTCATTTAAAACTATGTAAAATAATCGATTCTTTGGTGAGGCGTCGTTTCTCACCTAGTATCGATCTTTTTGCACAGATTTAAATGGCAAAAGTGCGAGGTTGCCAGAGAGTGCACGAGCCGCCACTGCTAGTTTTAAATTCATTATTTTTGTTCGTGTATTTGGTCGTTTGAAAATTATCCCCGTAAAAAACTCTTGCACTTGTGCGGAAGCCGGGATCACATTGTAATATTTCAGTTTTGGGTAATTACGAGGGGCGTTCAACTTATAAGTTTCCCTATTTTTTATTTCTGGCCCTGTTGGTGCTAGAAAAATTTCATTTATACGGTTAAAGCCGCCAAATCTTCATCTTTTCAACGGTATTTTTGTTTTTGAAATTCGAGCAATTTTTGTAGGAGAAAAAGCTATATTTCTACACCCTTTTCGAAAAAGTCCCCGCCAACTTCTGAGTTGGGAAGTAAAAACTAACTTTGACACTTGGAATGAAGAACGCAAAACTTTAAAATAAAAAATACATTTTATTTTTGAAGTATTCCAAGTAAAATTGATTGATTTTACGACTTTTCCACATAATTTCCTTCCAGATTGATACATTTTTCGCAGCGATGAACCAGCTTTTCAATACCTTGGACGAAAAACTCTCGGTCTAAGGACTTGAAAAAATTCATCACCGTATCCTTCAGGTGGTCATCTGACTCGAACTTTACGTGCGATACTTTTGCCGACAATATGTGATTATAATGCATCTCATGATCATCTTAGATAAGATTTCACGACAAAAATTGAGCGCAGCAACAGGTATGGAGCGATAACGGCTCATTTTCGTCGCTAATCAGACGCGAATGCTGTTGTTCAAAACAGGCGAATACTTTTTGCTGAAAAAGTTGGCGGGGGACTTTTTCGACACGGGTGTAGAAATGTAGCTTTTTCTCCTACAAAAATTGCTCGAATTTCAAAAACAAAAATACCGCTGGAAAGCTGAGAATTTGGCAAATTTAACCGTGTAAATGAAATTTTTCTAGCACCAACAGGGCCAGAGATAAAAAATAGGGAAACTTATAAGTTGAACGCCCCTCGTATGTATTTAATCAAAATGTTTAAAAAATCAAAAGAATAGTTGTAAAACTTTTGAGCCGTAGGTAGGTACATGTAAGCTCTATAGCTCACCCAGTTGTTGGGAGGAATCGGTCGATTTTCTGCATCGAAATCTTTCGCTGGCTTCCAGACATAATAGTCAGTGTAGGGGTCTACTTTATCCACCGACTTTTTGAACCATTCCATCTCGTCACTTGTGTGGTTTGGAACAAAGTCCACGACAAGTTTCATTCCTGAAAACATATTTTGACATTACAGCTAATAAATAATTTAAGTAAGTATATAATTTTTTATTTAAGATGGTCGCAACCTTCAGAATTTCTCTCTCCTCTGAGAAAAATGAGTGACTCATTAGGTTGGAGCTATACAACCCCGTATTCTGCAACCAAATTATTAGTGTTTTTCTGATAGACAAAATGCGCAACTGTTCGCGCATAAAGCTTGCAACAGGGATATCCAATTTTCCAGCTTAATGGTCGGGACTCATTGAAACAACAGCCAACAGTCACCTACTGTTGAGTGATGGACGAAAGGTTAGGTTTTCGTCAAGATTTAATTAAATTGGCGTTTGCCAGGCAGAAAACCGGTTTTTAATGTGAATCATTTCAAAATCAATTGCCTTAATTTATAAAAATGTTGACTCCAAAAGTAGATTGATTTCGATTGGAGCAACGACAGCAATGTTCACCACTCAACACGAGTAGACGACTGTTTTGCTGTTGTTTCGTTGAGCTCGCTCCCGAACAAAAATGAGCCAATGGGTCTGTTGCAAACTTTTGCTTCAACGATAAAGAGTGTTTCATTATATGTAAAATCGCCCGAAAAGTCCATTGGTGGCATCAGAAAGTCATGAAATGCGATAATAAACTCACAAGAGACGTTCAATGAAATCCAAGATGGCGGTAAAATATCGAGCAATCTGTATGCATGCACCTTTAACATCAAAGGATTGCCAACGTTGACAACCTCACAGCCTCAGAGGTTATGTGTTTGTTTACGTTGTGATTGGGTGTGATAGATATTGTGAGGTTGGCTATCCTTGGATGTTCGTGGTGCATGCATACAGGTTGCTTGATATTTTACCGCCATCTTGGATTTCATTAAACGTCTCTCGTGAGTTTCATACTGCAGTTTATGACTTTCTGATGCCACCAATGGACTTTTCATGCGATTTTACATGATATTGAACACTCTATAGCGCTGTAGCAAAAGTTTGCAACAGACCCATTATACCTGCCTCTTTTTCACAAAGGCCTTCACACACGCTCAGATGGGTTCGATCAAATTGCAGGATTGTCAACTTGACACTTCTAAAATACAAATATAAACTGGACCAAAACACCTAAAACGGGTTCTTTAGGTTTTATTGACTAAAATCAGTGAACAGATATGACACTCCGCCCATCATCAAAATAACTCTGCAGTTTGACAGTTCGTCAAACTGCATAGTTGTTTGACGAAATGGAACATCAACTGAGAATTTAACGGTTGGTTCACCTGTCGTTCGTAGTGGATTTCAGCTCATCGATTGCTTGTTCGATCAAACCTGTTTAATCGTGTACAAAAGGCCTTAATGCGGGAAAGATAGCATGTGCTTGGTCTCTTTTTGTGTCCAGTGCACGTATTTTCTTTTTCGTTTACATTTATGTGTTTCTATCCCATATAGTTTAATACTAATTGTAAGTTGTCATGAAAAATCGATCTCGTGATGAGCTGTTCGATGCAGAGGTGTGGACTCACGCATTAACACTTTCGCATGGAACGCCTCAGTTGTGAATTTTGTGCTAAGTAACGAATCGTGTACGTCTAGCGCCTTCAATTATAGATGTAGGCAAAGACAAGTACCGCAAAGTAGGAATATTTAACTATCCAATTTTTTCGAATGATCACGGAAGTAAAGGATATTTGGGGAGTAGCCGACACCTTGCATCGTTGCCAAGTCTACTGGAAAAAAATATTATTTAATTGTTTTGCATGTAAGTTGGAGTGCGGTTTAGCGTTTTTTGCCATGCGAGGTAGTCAAATATCGCTAAAAAAAAGATTTTGGTTAACATTCCTATGATGCCAAATTTAATGTGCCTCCAAGGTTGTCTAATAGAACCAAAAAAATTTGTTTTCTTTACATTCTAAGCGAGATTGTCAAATATCGCTAAGAGACGGTCTGTGAGGAGTCGGAAATACGCGCAAAACGTTCTCTCTTCCTTTGGCTCTCGGTCGTTCCCTTCACTGATTCCTGTGTGGATGTCTACGGAGTCTTAGAGGTCTTTGACCCACGAGCTCTTCCGGAGTTTCCATGCCGCCAAAGGCGGCATTAGACAACCTTGGACGCATATTAAATTTGGCATCATAGGAATGGTGACCAAAATCTTTTTTTTAGCGATATTTGACTACCTCGCATGGCAAAAAACGCTAAACCGCACTCCAACTTACATGCAAAACAATTAAATAATATTTTTTTTCCAGTAGACTTGGCAACGATGCAAGGTGTCGGCTACTCCCCAAATATCCTTTACTGACTTATTCTTTCCACGTCTAATGATGAGTGATGATGGTTCTAAAAGTCTAAAGTGTATATTCTCTTTTCAATCTAAAGATTTTTATCGAGCGCTCAAGTTCACTTCTAGAAATTACTTCGGAAAATAATGTGGAAGATACGAAAAACACTTCCAAGAAATCGAATACACGTGATGTCTCTTCAAAATAATCGAAGAAAATGCATATGGTGGTGGTTTTTTTTTTTTTTTTTTTTTTTTTTTTTTTTTTTTTTTTTTTTTTTTTTTACCAAATAATTCAGACTAAAAACGAAACAAACCAGAAATTCTTTTAAACATGTTATTGAACTTTAAGGGATAAATGACACGTAAGAATCCCCGATTAGTGCGGTGAATATTCATCTTAATAGTTGTTCCGTTATGTCTCAAAAGTGAGCGGTAACCTTGATAACCCGAAAAATAAATGAGTGGTATTGAAACGCGATATTTTCTAAACGTAGTTTTCACGACTGTATGAGATCACCTCTCATCAAACAACGAATTATTAGCCCCATGAAGTCACAATGATAACGCCCAATGGAATTAATTAATTTTATTCCTAGACTTATTTCGGAACGGTCGCGGCACGAGACTTTTCCTCACTTTTGTGTAAATTTGTTAGAGAAGAGTCTCATGACATCACAAAGTCTACTCAAAACTATAGCTTGACTTTCTATACATTTTATGTTCGCAAAAAAGAATTCTCCAACAATTTAATACAGCTATTTAAAAAACGACTGAGCAGTATACTTTATCCATGTATAAGGCTAGAACAGGAACTTAATTTCAATTCTGACCTAGTCTGCTCCGACAGTAAAAAAAAAAAAAGGTTACCAGTGAAATGACAATTAGTGTAATACGGGGTAGAGGAGCCTCTCCTTCTTTTTGTCAAAAGTATCTATATTATTTTATAATCGCAGGACTACTCGATACATAAATTTGACTGTTGACCAAAATCCTTGCGGGAGGTCCCCCCCCCAAATGACGCCCATGGTGATTCCGTGGACTGTAGGATAGATTTTTAGGCATGATCTTCATTTTTAAGGTAATCCCCCCCCCCTTGATCATTGGTTGACATACGTTTGTTGACTCTCTGAGCTATGCTGATTGCGACTTTGTGCGGTAGGTCGGTCTGTGATATGTACGTCGATGATGAGTATTAAATTCAGAGTTTTCCATTTTTTTTTTTAAATTTTATTCTACGTCAGAGAGAGACCCAGCACATCGTATGCTTCCCGTGTTAGAAAAGTGAAGCAAGTTTAGCGGTCACAGTTTTGTTCTGGAGTCACCGGCTGCAACGATAAACAGTGGTGAGCTCAACAAGCTGTGATTTGTCCGCGGTCCCGGAAACGGAAACAGCTTTTGCTTGGCGAATGCATACCACGCGCTCATCAATCAACAGTAGGCGACTGTTGGCTGTTGTTTCAATGAGTTCCGACGAAAATTGAGTCAGAAAATTGGACACCTGTCGCAAGCTTTGTGCTGGGTCTCTATTTTCTACGTACGGGGAACTTATAGGTTAAAATTTTCAATTCTGATCAAATTTTAAACCAAGGTTATAGATTAAAGAGGTATGCTCATCTGACTTCGCGCCACGAAGTCAGTAGCGCGCAGTTCAAAATCCAGATCCAAGATGGCCGACAAAAGCAGAAAACATTGTATACTCTTTCCAGAAAACATTGGGCTTCCCTCTCTAGAAAAGCAGAAAATAGCCCGATGTTTTCTGGAAAGAGTATACAATGTTTTCTGCTTTTGTCGACCATCTTGGATCTGGATTTTGAACTGCGCGCTACTGACTTCGTGGCGCGAAGTCAGATGAGCATACCTCTTCAATCTATAACCTTGATTTTAAACGGTGTTTTTACTATCGATTTCCCTAACTCATGACAATTCAAAAGGCCATGAAGCGGCCACATGCCCCTATTTACATCTAAACAGCAGGATTATCTTCAAAGTTTTCCATTTTTTTTTTTTTTATTTTCTCATTTTCTTCTATGTACAAGTGGGGAACTGATAGGTTAAATCTCTCAATCCAGTTCAACTTCTACCTAAACGTCCTTTTTCCGATTCCACTTACGATTCCAGTTTCGATTCCATTCTTTTACAGATCGGTCTGCTTGCATGATCTTTGATTTTTAAGGTTATATTTTTTCTTTGGTCGATGGTTGACGTGCGCGTTTCTTGATACTCCCAGCTGATGCGTGTGATTTTGTGCGGTAGTCCAGTCTGTACCATTTTTATGTCGATGATGAGTCTTTCATTTTCGTTCAAGTTTTTTTTCTTCGGACATTATCATTCAATCAGCTGGGTCGTCAAATTTCAATTTTCAGTTTTCTTTTCTTCATTTTTTTTTACATTTTTATGTGCAAGTGAAAAACTAATAGCTTAAAGCTGATGCGTGTGAACTAAGAGAAGAACGGTTCTTCGCTCCAAAAATGGTCAAAATTTAAAATGGTCTATAAATTCATGCGTTACATACTCTTAATACTTACATTCCTAGGTTTGAGTGGTGTTAACGAGTTATTCCTTTATAAAGTTAACCGAAATGAAAAACCATCAGAGTTTAACATCGTAATCGCTTTTATTTCAAAAAATTTTCCAAACAGAACGAAAGAAAGAAACAAATGTAATACGAAAACATCTAAAAAAAACAAACGAAAAGGACCAGGAGCGGCCGCGAAGCGGCCCTAGGCCCCTAGTTATTTTATAATCGCAGGACTACTCGATACATAAATTTGACTGTTGACCAAAATCCTTGCGGGAGGTCCCCCCCCCCCCAAATGACGCCCATGGACTAAACCTTAAATTATTTTTCATTGATAGTTTAATTGATCATTGATCATTAGATGTTGTTCTTTTTTTAAATATAGATGTATTTGATCATGGGCGCACCCAGGGGGGGCCAAGGGGGCCAAGGCCCCCCCCCCATAGGAAGAAAAAAAGGAAGAAAGGAAAGGAAAAAGGAGGAAAGGAAAGGAAAAAAGGAGAAAAGGGAAGGAAAAAAGAGGAAAAGAGAAAGAGAGAAGAGGAAAAGAGAAGGAGAGAAAAAGAAAAGATGAGAAAGGAAATGAGTTCAAAAAAAGTATCAATGTCATGAAACATATTTTTCCTTGGAGGAACACATCTTTCCCGACAGCAATGTCCTTAATTGTTAATTTCGCTCGATCTTCTTCTGAAATCTAGATTTCCTGAAGACTCCGTCTTTCTATCAGCATGCGATGAAGATATTTCCGTAACATCAGCATAGTCTCGGAAAATCTCATTTTTCTCGAGAGTTAATTCAATATATGTAGTTTCCGAATAGAAGTAGCCTTATTTTGCGTCTAAGAAGAGCTAAGTATTCAAAATTTTCCGGGGGAGGACCCCCAGACCCCTCCTATAAAATGACTACTTGCCCCCCTTCCATACAGAAATCCTGAGTGCGCCCATGTATTTGATTGATTTCTGCGAAAAAGTTCTTTACCTTTATCATGGATCTCTTTAATCAGACATTTGAAATCGTCCATTGTCCCGAAAATTGGATCGATTGCTCTGTAGTCTGACACATCGTACCCGAAGTCTACCATTGGGGATTTGTAAAATGGTTGAATCCATACGGTCTCGATTCCAATATCATGTAGATAGTCCAACTTCTCGCGGATACCTGAAAAAAAAAATTGACGGTTGGCAAATGATTGGGCCGAGATTACTTTTTACTTTTACTTTTATTTACTTTTAAGTAGATTCCATGAATCTACTTATTGCGGAGGGTGCGATGTTGGATTTTTCGGGAAATTTTATCAAATGAGCACGTTTCATGGTCCCCTGAGTGAGAAAATACCACTCGTTGAAAATTGTATATATATATATATATATATATATATATATATATATATATATATATATATATATATATATATATATATATATTATATATATATATATATATATATATATATATACACACAATTTTCAACGAGTGGTATTTTCTCACTCAGGGGACCATGAAACGTGCTCATTTGATAAAATTTCCCGAAAAATCCAACATCGCACCCTCCGCAATAAGTAGATTCATGGAATCTACTTAAAAAAAAATTGAATAATTCAAATAAAATCATAACATAACCTATTTATTGAAATTTGTGAAAAACTTATATAACCTAGCTTTTATTTCTCACTTGCATTGTGAAGATTACACATTTCTCTATTGGTAATATAATCTTTTTCGCAATAATATTTGGATTTTGAGCAGCTGATTAAATAAAAAAGAAAAATTCAGAGATAAATAAAACGAAAATTATAACCTATATTTAAATTGGTGAAAAAATGATTTAACCAAGCATGGAATCTACTTCGTCTTTCCGGCCTGCCGGGAGGCATTTTTTTTTTGGCTCCGGTGATGGAGACTGAGCATTGGTGAGCATTTTTTTTTATGCCAGAACCAGGGCCAAAATGATTTTTCACCAGGACGTAAACATTCCAAATCTTTGAATCAAATTGATCGACAGTGCAGATTTTTTCGGGTGCAATTTAGAGACTCGGCGAAAAACCTTCTTAACATGGCCTGCACTGAGGAAAGTATTCCTGTTAATTCAACCAGGCGTCTGTTTCATACTTTCTTAACGGAATTCCCATTATTTCAACAGGAATTCATGTTATTTCAACAGGTATTTCTTGTTAAAATAACAGGAATTACGGTTAAGTTAGTATTAAAAAGACGCACGTAGGAGTATTTACTAGAGTGGGCCGAAATCCGTTTTTTTCTGAATTTCGAAACGTAATAGCGCGGAAAAGACGGTACTAGTGATCAGAAACAAGAAAATAACAAGTTTTTTGAATTTGGTCAATGCCTGACCATCGCGCAATGAGCTTGAAATTTCGATATTTCGGCCAAAATTGACGATTTTTGACGAAAATCGCTAGTTTTCAGATCCTTTAAATATGGATTCAAACCGTTCAAATATGACAAATAATGGCTCAACATAGCTCCAAATCGATCTTAGATGTGTTTTGAATGCCTGAGAGCCCCCAAATGTGATGGGGGGAGGTCCCAATTGGAGGGGACAAAACGTCTATTTTGATGCGTTTCGAGGATCGGTTAGCTAAAGGTCCGTGCCTCAAGGAAAGCGACTAAAATGAATGTTTTTTTATGACGAATGTTTGATTTTGCAGCTCTTGGCTCGTTTGACCGTAGAAAAATATGCTAGATGGATAAAACGACTCACAGCAAAAAGGTGGCTGCAAATACCAGCTCCACCGGCCACTCAACCCAACCAACCATGCGACTACTTTTTGAGTAGCTTCGGTGGCTAGCTTAACGCAGTGCTCAACTGATTGGGTGACGTGACACGGGAAACTTAAGACATCTCACTCCAGAATAGCCTCTGAGTCCTTAAGTTTTCAAGTGAATTCAGTACGAACCTTTCTTAAGGTGACTCCATGTCACGTGACCAAGGTGATCGATTTGTCAATCGATTAGTTATCAATCGCCGGATTTTATGGAGTTTTATTTTGTAAAGCGAGGATCGTCGGCACCTGTCATCGGTAGATCTGACAAGGATATTTGCAATTTTTGGATGCTCGAATTCTCAAAATAAGGAAGAAATTATGAAAATTCGCACAATCGCTGTGCTCGATCTCTCGTCGCACTACGATAATGAGAAGTCCCATAATTAATCTACCTACAGGTGCTGACGATTCTCTTTTTACACAAGAACTCCATAAAACCTGGTAAATGACCATCAATTGATCGACTAATCGACCATCTTGGTCATGTGACACGAAATCACCTTAAAATTGGTGGGGAAAAGATCTTTTTTGTTCCCAATAAATAATCTGCGTGTCGTCAGTAGCGTTAAAATTCAATTTAGGGACATTAAATTACCGAATATTGTTTTTTTTTTCTGAATAAAAATGCTCCCTCGCATGTAAAATTCTTTCGAGTGCAATGGACCTTATTTCTGCTCGCTAATCAAAGGGCACTGCATGACAGTAGCAAATTTTCCGAGTGGGCAAAAAATGAAATCTTTTGTAAACCAGGGGTAACGACGACAAGTAATCACTTCGTAAATACTTTATTGTACTTCGTTTTGCGTTGAACAGATGTCTCGGTCCGTCGATGTTCAAGCAGTTTTGTTTCTGCAAACCACTGTGGAATAAAAGATTTTATGTGCAACAGGAGCATTCTCATTCTAGAGAATAACAATGTTCGGAAATTCACCGTCCCTAAATTAAATTTTAACGCTACTGACTACACACAGCTGATCAATAGGGAACGTAAAATATATTTTCTCTTCCAATTTCAAGGAAAGATGGTACTGAATTTATCTGCCAACTTAATAACTATCAGGCTATCCCATCAGAGTTGGATGTCTTGAGTTTCCCGTGGCCCACCCCTATCAGTTGAGCGCTGCGTAAAGCTAGTTACACCAACGCCGCCCAAAAAGAAGTCCCGGCTTTAAAAACAGAGACGGTTTAGTTCGGGATACCTTGAAATCTAGAGATGAGATGCCTGTTTTTAATAATAAACCTCTATATTCTTTTAAAAAAAAAGTGTTAGTTATTTGGCTGTCCTATTGGTTTTTATGAAATTTAACATCATTTAATAAAAGCTGGGTTTGTCTCTGGCACCACAGCCGTAGCCAGGGTATTGCCTTTCTCCCTCCTAGCCCATTTGAATGCATCTCTTAGAAAGGGATGGTTATATAGCTGGTGGAGACCGTATTTTCAGCCACCTTCTCGCGGTGAGCTCTGAGTCGTTTTATCCATCTAGCATATTTTTCTACGGTCAAACGAGCCAAGAGCTGCAAAATCAAACATTCGTCATAAAAAAACATTCATTTAGTCGCTTTCCTTGAGGCACGGACCTTTAGCTAACCGATCTTCGAAACGCATCAAAATAGACGTTTTGTCCCCTCCAATTGGGACCTCCTCCCATCACATTTGGGGGCTCTCAAGCATTCAAACTACATCTAAGGTCGATTTGGAGCTATGTTGAGCCATTATTTGTCATATTTGAACGGTTTGAATCCATACTTAAAGGATCTGAAAACTAGCGATTTTCGTAGAAAATCGTCAATTTTGGCCAAAATATCGAAATTTCAAGCTCATTGCGCGATGGTCAGGCATTGACCAAATTCAAAAAACTTGTTATTTTCTTGTTTCTGATCACTAGTACCGTCTTTTCCGCGCTATTACGTTTCCAGATTCAGAAAAAATCGGATTTCGGCCCACTCTAGTATTTACCCCAAAAACCTGGCCAAAAATATTTGCGTGTTCTTGAATATTTGAAAATCGATTTTGGTTAATTTTCCAATTTAAACTCAAAACTCCTATTGCACGGTTTATGGTTGGAAAAGGGGTAAAAAATTAAGAATTTTGGCTCAAACGAAAGGTCAATAGCTCCTTCTTTTGCCGAGTTATTGACGCTTATTTCATAAAAAGGGCTTGACTTCAACATGTTTTTTTAAAAAAAGGGGCAATTTCTTGCAATTTTTGACTGTTGGAGCAATTGCCTAAAAGAGTCTACTCTAACCTCCTTGTTTTGGTTGTGCCCGGTTTTGCCCGGAACGTATTCAAAATTGCCTTTTTTTAAAAAGATAGAGCCTAAAATTAGAGATTTTTTTCATGTCCATTTTAAATTAGATGTAAAAGGATCAAAAATGCACGGAAAAAGAAATTGTTGCCATCAAAATGAAGCACATACCATCTAAAACAACGTCCAAAATCGCTGAAATGTTTGGATGCCCCAACGCTTGTCCTCGATGGAAAATGTTAGCTGATTATTAACAGCGCTTTGAGCGGTGAACAACCGGAGGTGCGTCGAGCGCTCAGTTCCATGTTCTCTCCTAAACAGTAGATAGACGTAGATGTTCCGACACATCTATTACGCAATAGAGCGGTTACTTACCTCTCAAAAACCATCAATAGTTTGTTTTTTGGACGACTTTTCAATTTTCCGTTTTTGGCCAGGTTTTCGGGTCAAATACTCCTACGTGAGACGTCCGGTTACGCGGTGACAAAGAAATTTGTCTCAGTTTGCTGGATAATGAGAAGGCCTTGGGATTTTCCCATTTACCCTGTGTATAAGGAATGGGATACGATGAGCGAACCTTTATAATGGAGGAGCGTTTTAGAGGCTTTATCCCGAAGGGGTTACTGACCTACCTTCGAAAAGTGCCTCAAAAACGCACATTCACATTCCTTAAGGATCCGCTCGTTGTTCTTCATTCCTTATACTTACGGTAAATGGGGACATCTCATGAGAAATGCTCATTATTGTTTAAATGGTAAAAAGCAAGTTTGCCAAGTTACTCTAGGATCCGGCAGCGGTGGCTCGTGCAATGTGGCAACAATGGATTTCCTCCATTTAAAACTGTGTAAAATAATCGATTACTTGGTGAGGCGCAGCGCCTCACCTAGTATCGATCTTTTTGCATACATTTAAATGGCAAAAGAGCACGGTTGCCAGATTGCACGAGCCGCCACTGGGATCCGGCAACTTAATCGGCTCATTTTCCAAAAATGAAATCAAAATGGCGAAATAAAACGACCACAGTCAATATCTCAAGGAAAACTTCAAACGAGGTGATTTGTAAAAAAAAAAAAAAAAAAAAAAAAAAAAAAAAAAAAAAAAAATATTTAATGTTAACGTACTTAAACCTTACACAATTAAATTTCTTCAAAGTATCATAGCCTAACTGGAAATAGTTCCTGTTTGAATATACGGTTTTTGAACCGAGCGACGGGTGAAAAACTGTATGACCTCATAAACTTGTTAATCGTACACATTTTTAAGAACTTCAAAAATCGCAATTACCTTTTAGGTCACCAACGCCGTCCCCGTCTGAATCTTTGAACGATCTTGGGTAGATCTGGTACATGGTTGTTGTCTCGTACCATTCCTTCTCTCTCGCTTGCACTGGAGACAGGAAACAAACAGCCGACGCAACCAATAGACATATCTGTGGGTGAAATTCAAGAGTGTCAAAATATTGACAAAAATGAGCTACCAATAAGAAGTTACAAAGTAACGTTAAATTGGTGTTTCTGTCGTATGAATATTTTAAACTTTTCCCACCACAAATAAGTGAAGTCGTGAGCTTCTTGAAATGAAAATCTCGAAATCAAAAGCGTTTGCAGGGGGAGGCACGAAATGGCTTAAACAGTAAACATTACGGCTCTTTCAGAAGATGAGAAGTTTTTGTTTTATGTTTTAGATTCGTTTATTAACTGTCGCGATATTTTCTTGCTATCCCGCTGTGTAATTTTACTCATTTCAAACTACAAAATTAACATTAATGCTCTTATTATGGGTGTTTTTGCGCATCGTTTTGTTCATAATCATAGTTTTCATTAATGGAATAATGGCCGGTGAATAGAATTCCGGTGAATTCCATTCACCGGAAGGCTGATTGAACTATCACCAGAAAAAGATGACCTCACTCAGAAGGAAGTAGAGTCCTTTCTATCCCCCATTAAAAATGACCAGTTGACATCAGTTGACATCAGCCTGACATCTGACTGATGTCAACTGATGTCAACTGGTCATTTTTTAGTAGGGTCTGTGCTCAGTTGGCCAAGTTTTTACTTTCGTTGGTTAAGAGTTCGCGAAATACACACTCTGAAATCCGTAAAGAGGTTGATCCAGCTCCCATAAGGAATGGGCTATCGGCAAAAAAATTTCATATTTTTAGAGTCGATAGAACTCGTCAAGACGCGTTCAACGATGGCCAGTTTTTTAATTTTGGTCAACTGGTAAGGGGGGGAGGGGGGTCCAAAGTCAAAACCTTCGAAGTCCCATAACTTTCGCCCAAATCAATATTTTGACTTGTACTTTGCGCCAAAAGATTTGTCTTAAAAAGGGCTTTCGATTGATGTGTATGAAAATTAAATTATACAAATTTTAAACCAATTTTTTTCAATTTTTACAATTTTTCCAACTTGAAATTTTTGGTTTTTTGAGCCTGAAAAATACGCGCAACGGGTTGAGGAGAATAAAAAACTATGGGAATAAAAGTCAAAGCTATGCTCTTTTGAATGGCACAAACCGCGATCCGGGGAAATGCTCCGTTCAAAAGTTATAAGCGCCTAAAGTTGCGCACCTCCAAAATCACGGTGCGTTCAGTTCATGGGTAAAGCTCAATAACTTTTAGATTCTGGACTAGACATTTTCAAAAAATGAATTTTTGATTTAAGGATCAGTGAAGTCATTGTCTCTTCAAGTATATACTCTACTTTAATGTTTTGCCAGTGGTCAAGCTTAATGAAACGTGAAATCCTTACTTTTCAAGAATGAAGTGGAAATTACTCGAATTTTTCCAGACCGTCCCTTTCTCCATTTTATGCATACAAAAAAGTTACTTAAGACTGAAACTGATGGGAAAATGGCCTGACTTTTATCTAAGCCCTAATAACATTGGCACAAACCATAATTTTTGTAAATTTTGAAGTAGAGGAACAAAATAAGTGAAATAATTGTGAAGAAACTAATTTTTTTTAGTTTTCACTCAGAAACTTTCATTTCACTCTTGTTTACATCACTAAGACCGGTCATCTACTATTTTATTCTCTTTATAGGCATTATATTTTTATGATTTCCCCCTCTTTTCTCGTCGTTTTCTTCTTCGGTGTGTCTTAGATGTGAGATTGAACGTGTCGAGACAGTCTGGACTTTCCGGGACCGTCTGGAAGCATAGGTACTCGGGACGGATGGATCAAAGCCATGAGCCCACTTGTTTGTTCTCACATCTAAAACACCGTAATATGAAAACTTTTGGATTTTTTCATCACCTAAATTTTGATCGTTTATGATTTGGTGGGTCATCTAAGTGAAATGTACATGAACAACTGGTTGAAAAAAGAGAACAAAATTAATTTATTTCAACGTATTTAAACATTAAATTTTCACAAACTAAATGGAACTTTTGGTTTAAAAAAATATAATAGTTTTTGACAGTAAAACTGTGTCAAGTTTGAAGTATGGAGCGTTCGATGGAGAGGTTCGAGTCAAATAAAAAAAAATGGTATATTTTGATTTTTATCAAATTGAAAAATATTATTTCTCTTTGAATTCTGCGTGAAATGAGCCCAAGCAGAAATTGGAGCAATTTTTTGTTTCGGAACCATGCGCATTTTCGTAAGCAAAATACGAGCGTTCTACGGAGAGGCTCAAAGTCGTTGGTAGCCTCAAAAACTTGACTTTTGCTTACTCAAACGCAGGGGCGTCGAGAGGATTTTGGGGGCCCGGGGCAAACTGTGCATTTGGGGCCCTATTTTTTGTATCATCCTCCCTCGGGGGTCTGGGGGACACCCCCCAGGTTAAGGGGGGTCTGGGGGGACACCCCTCAGGTTAAGGGGGGTCCGGGGGTCCTCCCCCGGAAAATTTTCAAAATCAAGCTTCTAATTGACGCAATTTTAAGCTATCTCTACTGAAAAATTTCAAACAATCACAGCAGTAGAATGTTTGATTTTTACGTTTATTTTGCCACATAATGTGACAGACTTGAAGATTTTCGACACAAAAAATTTTTTGTTTCGACTTTAATTTCTAAAAAAAAAAAAAAAAAAAAAAAAAAAAAAAAAAAAAAAAAAAAACACTCATTTTTCAACTTTTCATCTCTCAGCCCTCTTTGGCTAATCAAATTTTCACCAGTGTTGGCTGGGACGTCGAGAAAGTTCTGGAGGTTTTGCTACGAACCAGTGGTGCACCGAGAAATTTGCCTTGGCTGGACAGGGGGGAGGGGGGGTTGGTACGACTCAAACTCCGGGGGGTTTGGGGGGTACGGAATACCCCTCAGGACAAGCGGGGAGTTCGGGGGCCCTCCCCCGGAATTTTTTTTTCAATTTTCCTTACCTTCATATTGAATTTTACGGTACTTTCATGTGCGCAGTAAAATTGAAATGCTGAAATATATTTTCGATTTTGCTGCATGAAATCTTTGCTCTTGACTCATAATCGGAGGGAGAAGAGTCAAGTGGAACGTGGTTGAAGGAGCCATGGAATATTCACCGAGGGGTACACCGAGAGGGGGGGGGTCCGGGGGCCCTCCCCCGGAAAATTTTTACAATTTTCCTTACCTTCAAATTGAATTTTACGGTACTTTCATGAACGCAGTAAAATTGAAATGCTGAAATATATTTTCGATTTTGCTGCATGAAATCTTTGCTCTTGACTCATAATTGGAGGGAGAAGAGTCAAGTGGAATGTGGATAAAGGAGCCATGGAATATTCACGGAGGGGGTTCAGCAAGGGGGGCCCCCAATTTATTCGGCTCGACGCACAGGCCGTGAAATTACGTGGTCTCTTCCTTTTCGACCCCACTTTCAAGCACCATGTCATCAGTCACTACTTCTTCCCTCTCTTTTCCCCTTTTCTTTACTTTTCATATTCCCCCTCTTCGCTTTTTTCCCTGTTTTCCTTTTCTCTTTTTCTCTTTTTTTCTTTTTTTCTTGTTTTCTTTTTTTTTTCTTTTTTTCTTTTTCCTTTTCCTTTTCCTTTTTTTCCCCCTTCTCATGATTTGGGGGCCCCCAAAGAGCGGGGGCCCGGGGCATTTTGCCCCCCCTCTCGACGCCCCTGCTCAAACGTGCATCACTCTGCAACAAAACATTGCCCCACATTCTGTTTGGGTCCATTTTACGCAGAATTTAAAAAGGAATCACGTACTTCAACTTGATCAAAATCAAACTAATACAATTTTTTTTTATTTGACTTGAACCTCTCCATCGAACGCTCGTGGGTACCCTCAAAAACTAGTTTTTCGCTCGCCTAAAAAATGAATGACTCAGCAACAAAAAATATCACTTCATTCTGCCTGGACTCGTTTTACTCACAATTTAAAGAGGAATAACGTATTTCAATCCGGTCAAAATAAAAAAATACTATTTTTTTTTTTTTTTATTTTTATTTCACTCAAAATAAATTTTGAGTGGCCTAATAATCACAAAAATGACGATAACTAAGTCAAAAATTATTGAAATTGAATTTGGTTTAGATGAGTCGAAAGTGCTTTACAATTCGCATATTTGGCGAAAACTGCGTTTCAATCGTATGATTTACGCGAAAGTTGTGAATTTTTGAAAGGTAGGACTTTGTCCCCCTCTAACTTCCCCCCTAATTATTTTTAGTAAACATATATTTGAAAAAAGACTAATTATATCAAGTACTATCAAAATACAAAGTTTCAGGAAAATCTGCGGGGGGGGGGGCAAAAAACCCTCATTTAGAATCAAACTCTTTAAAAACGATTCCAGACGGTCCCAAACAAAGATCTGAAGTTTTGGGACCGTCGGGAAAAATACAGGGACCGTCTGGAACGGGACCGTCTGGAATTTCGTTCGAATTTCCCGCTTTTTTAGCAAGACAACATAACCTAGAAACGTTAACATTGGGATTTTGGACGAGCGTGGTACGCTGATGAATGAGCAAGCCTCGTTTTCTTCCTGAAAACATTACAGTGGAAATGAACAGCAGGGACAGTCTGGAGAGGTATGCTTGACCAAAAGTTACACTTATCGATTTTAAAGTCTGTAAATCCACTCAGTTGAAACTTTTGACAGATAATTTTCACGCCTAAAACGAACGTAGCCTCACTATACACACCTTAACATCAGGCTGACAATCTACCGCAGCGCTGCGGTGCGGCCGCCCGCGAAAACGTGAAAAAAACGCCGGGACCGTCTGGATCACAAACCTTGGGGACAAAATAAAAACGCTCACTGCTCAGCAACATAATTTTATTTTTCCCCTACAACCTTTGTACCTAAAACTTGAAGGTATACAACAACTTACACTGGGTACAGATTGGTGGAAAAAAATCGTTTTAAGTGCATTTTATTATGTGGAACTTCAAAATTCGTGCTGGGGACACGGGACCGTCTGGAAAATTCCTCCCTTTGAAAATTCACCAAGAGAAAAATTTCACTCAGAAATCAAATTTAATGCATGACCCAGGTCCGCAAAGGTCACCTATTGATAATAAAAAAAAGAGTTGGGGTACTCAATGAAAAATTAATCTTGAAAATTGCCGGGGACATGAAATCCAAAAGTTATTGAGCCTTACCCGCATGTTTTCAATGGCGCGTACCGATCTCGGGTGAGCGAGGGTGACGCGCGCCATTGAAAACATGCACTGAACGCACCGTGATTTCGGAGGTGCGCAACTTTAGGCGCTTATAACTTTTGAACGGAGCATTTCCCCGGATCGCGGTTTGTGCCATTCAAAAGAGCATAGCTTTGACTTTTATTCCCATAGTTTTTTATTCTCCTCAACCCGTTGCGCGTATTTTTCAGGCTCAAAAAACCAAAAATTTCAAGTTGGAAAAATTGTAAAAATTGAAAAAAATTGGTTTAAAATTTGTATAATTTAATTTTCATACACATCAATCGAAAGCCCTTTTTAAGACAAATCTTTTGGCGCAAAGTACAAGTCAAAATATTGATTTGGGCGAAAGTTATGGGACTTTGAAGGTTTTGACTTTGGACCCCCCTCCTCCCCTTACCAGTTGACCAAAATTAAAAAACTGGCCATCGTTGAACGCGCCTTGACAAGTTCTATCGACTCTGAAAATATGAAATTTTTTTGCCGATAGCCCATTCCTTATGGGAGCTGGATCAACCTCTTTTCACATCGGCTTCTTCCTCTATTTCCGCATAATAGCACGAAATCTCAGTTCATTTTTTAAACCAGAGCAAATTTCCATCAAGACAATACATTTAGTAAGTTTTTACTCACATGATACAAAGTTCGCGACGGGAAATCGAAAGCAGGGAAATTTGAATAAGAATCACTTACTTTCGTAATCAACAATGCTTGAGAACGGGCCATAGTGATCAAATTTCGGGTTTACTTTTTAACGAAAATAATGTGTTTTTTTTTCACTTGTGAAAAAACTACGAAAAATAAAATACCATAGCCTCAAAAATATATTTAATAAAATTCTTTGAAGATTAAAACAAAAAAAAAAATCTTATTTTAAAAACGGTGATTCTAATGCAAGAAACTCTTAGACAATACGCTCGCGCACTCGCTAAAATTATTCCATATTGGAGCGTTTCCTAAATTTATACCCATTATAAGTTGGTAGATTATTTACTTTTCCTGTATTTCTTAAAAGTTCACTTCATTGCGAATTACACGATAGAGAGTGACATAATTACAATTCGATGTACACCGACGCACCACTTAATAAATGAGCGAATTTCTATATCCATCCTATAAATGTTTGTTTACAACCATTGAGTCATCTGCATAAGTATATCAAGTTGAAGCGTTATGATGTCATTAAACTCAAATAGTCGTAGACCAGAACAATCACTCTTCCATGAGACAAGTTTGATCCGTATCGATTTTTGTATGCAATTTATAAGATAAAGCTTTTCAAGGTTACTGAAGGATTTCAATGTAATCATAATACAAAGACATTAAAATATCGATGTACTTGATTGTTACTCTGACAGTGGGGGCTTAGATAACTTATATGCAATTATAATTGAACAATTGATTTTTGAAAAAAATCAAGCAAAAATTGCGATGAGCACATTAAATAATTATGGAAATTCACTCACAAAATCACAAAATTACTTTAAAGTTCAAGGCTCTAATGGCAGAGATACGCAGGTATCATGGAAGATTCCTATCAACGAGTAATCTAAGGCTTTCCTCATTTTTAAGGAGGCATTTAAGGAAATATAGTTCTAAGATTTCTTTTAGTTTTTAATTTTTTGCGGACCAATTTAAGTTTCGGCTAGATAGTACGATAGTAGTTTTTTAGTACAATATTTTTCACCATTTGGCTTTTAACTTCTAGGGTCATCCAAAACAGTAGCGTAACTAGAAATCATGCTATATCTCTTTTTACTCATCCGAATGTACAGGTAGAAAAAGGATAGGAAGAGGGGATTGATCCCCCTTTCCTATCCTTTTCTAACTTACACATTTTAATGGACAAAATGAGAGAAAGGTAATGTCTAGTTACGCCACTGATCCAAAAAGTAAGTGTTGCTATCTCATAACTTCGGCGGGCCGATCATTTACTTTATTGTTAAACCGATCGTTAAGACTGTGTATGAGTGATTCTATATTGGTCGAAAATTGTAAAACTTGGCTGTTGCTATGGTAACCATCGTTAAGAGTCTCATTTTATAAAGGCTATTCATGAGTAACCTTTTAAAAACGGACACTATAGGGTAAGTTCAAATAACTTTTAACTTATTTATGTAATTTGTCATTACCGTAGATCATTGAGCAAGGCAAAAATATCAGGAAAATAAAGGTTTTGACCAGAATTCTTTCCTGATAAACAATAATTTATATCAAATTGATGATGGATCGATGATAAATCTAAAGAACTACCGGAAAAATTATGTATTTTTACAAGTTTTAATGAGTTTTACTGGGTCTACGGTAATGACAAAAACTTGTTTTTTTTTTTTTTTTTTTTTTTTTTGTCATTACCGTAGACCCTTTGAAAAGCATTAAAACTTGTAAAAAAACATAATTTTTCCGGTAGTTCTTTAGATTTATCATCGATCCATCATCAATTTGATATAAATTATTGTTTATCAGGAAAGAATTCTGGTCAAAACCTTTATTTTCCTGATATTTTTGCCTTGCTCAATGATCTACGGTAATGACACATTACATAAAAAAGTTAAAAGTTATTTGAACTTACCCTATAACGATGGTTACCATAGTAACGGCTAAGTTTTACAATAGTCGACCAATAGTTTCACTCATATACTGTATTATCTATCGGTTTAACGATGAAGTAAATGATCGGCCCGCGGAACTAAAAGCGATAGCAATCCGAAGCCACAATTTTGTTTGTTATACCCTCAGATTTTCAAAAACCTCGAGTTTTATTGATATCTGTTAACTAACCAGCGAGGGAACCACTCTACTGAAGGCCTCACGATGCGATGTGTCGATTGAGGACTCAGCGCACCATCGATCCGCGATCGATTATCGTTCAAAACGAAATCGCCTTATACATTTTGTTATTTTCTCTCTCTCTCTCTTACCCTCTTTTTCTACGCACACATTTTAATTTTAACTAAAGCCTTCACCTTACTTTTCAACGTAGTCACCATTTTTATCCATAGACACTTCTGGTACCGCGCAACTAATTTTCTTGATTCCATTTTTGTGTAGAACGGTTTGTCTTGAGCTTTGAACCCTTTCATCCACGGTATTCTTGACTCATGAGCAGTAGCGTGCGTCTAGGAATTTGTCTTTCTCTCTCTTTCCCCATTTGAACACGTGCGTAAGAAAAGGACAGAGACAGGGGCTCGAACGTGTTTTCAGCCCCTATCTCTCTCCTTTTCTAAAACATACACTTGATCGGGAAAAGAGCGAGAGAGACTAATTCCTACGTACGCCATTGCTCATGTGCATTGTTGGTAAAATGTTGGCTTGCAATACTTCTCTTTGCTTGTTGAAAAAAGGTGAAAATCACTGGTGGGCAAATCTGAAGAGAGGAGAGGGGGGATTTCCATCTCAAGTCTCAAGACAAAAAGTTCTACGAAAATAAAATCAAGAAATTAGAGGCGCGGTACCAGAAGAATCCAGATAAAAATGGTGACTACGTTGAAAGTCAATGTGTATATAAGGCTTCTTAAAATTAAATAATTTGCGTAGAAAGAGAAAAAAAAAACAAAATATGAGACGATTTTGATTTGAACGATGATCGATGGTGCGCTGAGTGCCCGATCGACACAGGGCAAAGCGTTCAAAGGTGGGCACGCGGCGTCAAGAGGCTCCCTCACAAAAAGTCGATTTTCTCGCGAATTAGTAGACCGATTTGAAAAAAAATTGAGAATTTTGGAAAGCTGAGGATATAACCAATAAAATCGTTGTTTTGGATTTCTTTTTCGATCTTAGTTTTGGAATTACGAGATAGCAACATTTATTTTTTGGGTGACCCTCGTTTATTCCGAGAAAGTGTCCCCCCCCGTGTTTTCAGTGTCATCAGGTGATATACTTTCTCTAAGACTTTTTTTTTTTTTTTTTTTAACCGCATCTCGAAGCATTCTGGATCATTCAAACATCTATTTTTCTCAGAAACTTTCATTTTAAATGTTCAATCTCAAGTCAACAAAAATTTTCTAGATATATTTTAATAGAAACAACTTACCGTGATAAGTGGAAGGATTCATGTTTGTTCTCATAATCACATACTATCAGTCAATTAAAGAATGGGACTAAAATATATGTCATCGGCCGCTTGGCGCATACGGAACCACATATTTTAGTACCATTCTTTAATTGACTGATAGTACCTACCGGTATACCACCCTTTATTCTCACGATCCGACTTGTTATTCAGACATAGACCGCATCCAAATGTGGTAAGTTTGATGCGCGTTCGTCAACTGCGTTGCTCCTGGTCGTTATCTTATCAACACACGTTTTGCGTTTACACGTGTCCTCATTCGTTGATTTTTTAGACGAGAAAAATGAACGGAAAATTAATCTCGCATACAGTGTTGCCAGATTGGGGTGAAAAAGCCCTACGCTTTATTTACATTGATTTAAATGGGGACGATACGGCTTTTTACCCTCGATCTGGCAACACAGCTCGCACAACACTCCAAATAGCAGTAGTGGCTTGTAAACGTCAGAATTGGCGAGGCAACAAAACCGAAGACCTATAAAGGGGTCTCTCCACTTGCGAATTTAAAAAAGCGCGAATAAACTGATTGAGCCAATTTTTGTCCCTGGCTATGAAAGGAATAAATGGGCGGAAAGAAAGTGAGGAAGAGAAACTATAGGAGAGAAATGAGAAATAGAGAGGTCAATGGTCGAAATCATAGAACAAACCAGCTGTATATTAGAGACCGGGCAGTAACTGAAAGGGAAAAGAGGTGGAAAGAGGTCATACGTTGATGTAATGTCGATGCACAGCTCCAGATGTCCGATTCAAATGCTCTCGCCGGAAGATCCCACAATTCGATCGGGAAATCGTGTCGTACTTTTTATAGATGCGCCTTCATTTTTTAGGGTAGACGAAAACGGCACTAGATGGTGTGTACGAACAGTTAGCTATTTTATACAACTTACATAAACAAACTATCTGATTCACATGTTCCACTTGAAACTTCCCGCAATGGGGCTCTTGCAAACTTTTGCTGTGGGCGTATGAATAGTCCATTCTGATGTAAAAAACCAGCAAAAATCACGAAAATCACACTTAGAAAGTTTAAAATTTAGTAATAAAGCTACAAAACTACGTAAATGACAAGATCGTAATGACAGTTCGACGCAGGTATCATGGGAGATTCCTATCAAATACCCCACTTTCTCTTTGGAAACACAGAGGTATGTCTCATAATTTAGATAGGAATCTCCCATGATACCTGCGTCGAACCGCCACTAAGCTCGATTCTGAGAGTGCGAATTTCGTGATTTTTTAGAGTACTCGTCGTCATTTTTACAGGTTTTTGTGAAAGAATCGACTCTACAATCCCGTTTAGCAAAAGTTCGCAAGAGCCCCATTCGACCGATTAGTCTTACTTTTATGGTGCGCCTTCATTTTTAAAGTTAGACTAAAACGGTACAGGTGAGTACGAATAGTTAACTACTTTCCGCGTGACTTTAAGAATGGTTTACGTTTCTTTCCATGCCCTTTCCTGAATCAGGTGAGGCAGGGCCTCAGTTGCCTCATTACAAATCTTCTATAAAAGGACTATAAATATTTTAATTATGTCTAAGAGTCACTGCTGTCTTCAGAGTGTATGACAATCAACAATATTTACCACAGAGGGAACCACAGTTTTATTTTTATTTTCTGGGACGTACTTTTGAAGACACGACGGCTCGATGGCGCCTTGATAGAGATTGTATGGATAGTTTACACAGACTCTGTTCGTTTGCCTTTTATTGTTCCGCCCGAAGTAAAAAATGCGAGACAAATCCATTTGAAATTGGTTTGAAATAAAGGTGAATTAGAGTGGCTACGTGCTGGACTCAGAAATCGTTATTAACATTTCTTTCGGAAGGATATACATACGTGATAAAGAAAGTGACTCATAACAGATACAAGCAAAATTATCGCTTATTTTATTTTACCATGGTGGACATTTTTATTCCAACATCAGATATCCCCCCACCCATTAAAACCCATAATCTTCACGCAAATCCGTTGGTGAAATATGAATATAAATTACTGAATTTTGGCCGCCCGCTAATCAATATTTTCAGAACTAGAATCGTTTATCTGGGGTTGAGAATGAGAAAGCTCCGAATAGTAGATTTCCAGAAAATCCGTTGGTAACAAATCCTAAAGCACAGAATAACACAATCAAAATGAAAACTGCGAGATTTAAGCCTGGTTTCCAATGAGACGGAAGGCCTTGCGTTCCGTTCCTAGCATTTAGCTAGCTTTGCGACGGAGGACGAAATGTCGTTCCCAATGAACGCAAGCATCGATCCCATCAGCATCAATAAGGATTTCGAAGGGCACGCGTTGAACTCTCCAAATGAAGTCGGTCCGTTTACATTAATATTCAACTGCGTGGACTAGTAAGGGTAGGTTACTTTCGACCTACGACTGCGCGTTTTCTCGCGCACTTCGCATACTTTTTTTTATTTTTGAGTTGTCTCATATAAGTTATTATTCGGTAACGCCAGAAAGATTCACAAATCACAAAGGCGGCCATACCGCCGTATTCAATATTTCTTCTTCTTTAACTGTTGCATCTGTTGGATCCGGTCGGGAGTCATCAACATGCAGCTCACCCAACAAGCAACAGCTAGCAAAGTCGGTCTACGATACTGCTCCGCACGCAGCAACGCAAGAGCTGAGATATGTTCAACTAGGCCGCGTCGCGTCGTTGCGTTCGATCCCATCTGTTCGTGTGTACTTCAACTTCGTTGCGTTGCGTTGCGTCGTTGCGTTGCGTCGTTGCGTTGCGTCGTTGCGTCGCACTATGGTCTGGGAACCCAAATTTGTGGCCTCTAATCAGGGAATGACCATTTCTTCTTAAAACTTGGGGGACTTACGTTTTTGGGTCGCTGAACACGAATTTGAAGGAATTTTTTTGCAAAAATTGCAAATCCAAGATGGCGGCAGCCAGAGGTGGCTCGTGAAATCTGATGACTATGTTTTTTGCCATTTATTCGATTTAAAATTCGATTCTTAGTGAAGCAACAGAAGATTTCTTCACCATAAATCGATTATTTTACATTGGTCTGAATGAAAAAATGCGTTGTTGCCAAATTTCACTAGATGTGACTCTCCGAAGTCATACTTATTGGCGGCCATCTTGGATTTGGGAATTTTGTAAAACTAATATAAAAAATGAATCCAGCGACCCAAAAGAAATCCTTCCTTTAAGTTTCAATGAATTTCATCAATTATAGGTGGAGCAACAAATTTGTTTGTAGAATCGAAAGTCGGCAAAGCCCTATTTTTGACCTAGATTTGAAACTTTGTGCGGTCATAACTCTTGAACGAAACGTTTCTCGGCATCGCGGTTTACGCCATCTGAAAGCTTATAAAATCAGCTTTTTTCACAAAAGTTTTTTGTTCAGATTTCTACATTGCGCATATTTTTCAAACTCAAAAAACGAATTTTTGAAAACTTCAAAAATCAAAAAAATGGCAAAGGAAGATTCAAAAAAGTAAACATTATAGCATATCAATCGAACGATCTTTAAAATACGCATCTTTTGGCGCAAAGTTCACGTCAATATCTCTTTTCGTTCAAAAGTTGGAGCCTTGAAGGTTTTGACTTTGACCCCCCGCTTCCAGTTGACCAAATTTAAAAAAAAAACTGCAGATATTCTGAAAGCTGACGCTTAGCTCTATCATCCCTAAAAGTTTCATTCATTTCTGAGAGGGGGAGGCATTGGATGGTAGCTGAATGGACCCCTTTGAAATAACACTTCGTGAGAAACACGACATACCTCTGGAAATGTGAACAAATATTGAAATGTGGCAAGATGTGGCGAAAAGCAATAAAAGGCCTGGAAAAGGGAGAGATTAAGGAGCATTTTCCAGGGGAGTTGCCCGATTCCCTCCCAAGATTCCCTCCCGTGACGAGCTCCAATTTCCGATTCCCTCCCGGTGTCGAGTAAATGAAAGTAAATGGCAACGTCGCAACAACAAGTTTAACAAATAAATAATAGTTCGGATAGTAAGTTGATAAGAAATACAAAATCATGATGCTCGGACAGCGATCGTTGACTCCACTGGACAGCGCGTACAGAATGATTGCACTTTGATAATAAAGATTATTTCGGAATAGAAGCGACACTGTCCCCGGAACTTCTATCGGCACTCGTTGACCTTGAATCGTCTCAAAAAGATTATTTTTGGAACGATGTTACAAAATCTGTAACCTTTTCATTCAACTACAACAGAATCCATCACCCATTAGCGCGCTGCGATTGTCTTTTTGTTGTTCTTTAAATCGTTGAGAATTTGCAGGGCTCATCAATACGTCCCCTCTGCTCTTCCCGGGGCACCGCCAATGTTATTTTAAATAGGAAGACAGACTTACGAGCAGACCTGACATTTTGGTGGGCTTTGAATCGTTGACTAGGCGCAGGGCTCATCAAAACGTCCCTTCTGCTGTTCCCGGGCACCGCCAATGTTATTTTAAATGGGAAAAAAACAGACTAACGCGCAGACCTGTCTTTTATGTGGGCTTTTAATCGTTGAGAGGCCGCAAGGCTCATCAAAACGACCCCTCTGCTCTTCCGGGGCACCGCCAATGTTATTTTAAATGGGAAAACAGACTTACGAGCAGACCTGTCATTTTGGTGGGCTTTTAACCGTTGACTAGGCGCAGGACTCATCAAAGAGTCCCCTCTGCTCTTCCGGGGCACCGCCAATGTTATTTTAAATGGTAAAACAGACTTACGAGCAGACCTGTCATTTTGGTGGGCTTCTAATCGTTGACAGGGCGCAGGGCTCATCAAAACGTCCCCTCTGCTCTTCCGAGGCACCTTCAATGTTAGTTTAAATGGGAAAACAGACTTACGAGCAGACTTGACATTTTGGTGGGCTTTTAATCGTTGACTAGGCGTAGGGCTCATCAAAACGTCCCCTCTGCTCTTCCCGGGCACCGCCAATGTTATTTTAAGTGGGAAAACAGACTTACGAACAGACCTGTCGTTTTGGTGGGCTTTTAATCGTTGACTAGGCTCAGGGCTCATCAAAACGTCACCTCTGCTCTTCCCGGGCACCGTTAATGTTATTTTAAATGGTAAAACAGACTAACGAGCAGACCTGTCGTTTTGGTGGGCTTTCAACCGTTGACAATGCGCAGGGCTCATCAAAACGTCCCCTCTGCTCTTCCCGGGCACCGCCAATGTTTTTTTAAATGGGAAAACAAACTTACGAGCAGACCTGTCATTTTGGTGGGCTTTTAACCGTTGACTAGGCGCAGGGCTCATCAAAGAGTCCCCTCTGCTCTTCCCGGGCACCGCCAATGTTTTTTTCAATGGGAAAACAGACTTACGAGCAGACCTGTCATTTTGGTGGGCTTTGAACCGTTGACTAGGCGCAGGGCTCATCAAAGAGTCCCCTCTGCTCTTCCGGGGCACCGCCAATGTTATTTTAAATGGTAAAACAGACTTACGAGCAGACCTGTCATTTTGGTGGGCTTCTATTCGTTGACAGGGCGCAGGGCTCATCAAAACGTCCCCTCTGCTCTTCCGAGGCACCGCCAATGTTATTTTAAATGGTAAAACATACTTACGAGCTGACCTGTCATTTTGGTGGGCTTTTAATTGTTGACTAGGCGCAGGGCTCATCAAAACGTCCCCTCTGCTCTTCCCGGGCACCGCCAATGTTATTTTAAATGGGAAAACAGACTTACGAGCAGACCTGTCGTTTTGGTGGGCTTTTTATTGTTGACAGGGCGCAGGGCTCATCGAAACGTCCCCTCTGCTCTTCCGAGGCACCGTCAATGTTATTTTAAATGGGAAAACAGACTTACGAGCAGACCTGACGTTTTGGTGGGCTTTTCATCGTTGACAAGGCGCAGGGCTCATCAAAACGTCCTCTCTGCTCTTCCCGGGCACCGCCAATGTTATTTTAAGTCGGAAAACAGACTTACGAGCAGACCTGTCGGTTTGGTGGGCTTTTAATCGTTGACTAGGCGCAGGGCTCATCAGAACGTTCTCTCTGCTCTTCCGGGGCACCGCCAATGTTATTTTATAGTGGGAAAACAGACTTACGAGCAGACAGTAGTATAGCTAGCTGAGCGTGTGCTCCCACCCTCGCTAATTCGAATGCTGCGCCCCTCTTTTTGAAGGAAAAATCGACCGCTTCCGTGGAGCTCCCCCTCCCCCCTCAAATCCGCACAAGCTGGAGCCTCTGTCGGAAAAATACCTTTCTTGAAAAATTATTGTAAATTAATGTAGAAAATTTGGTTTATTTATTCACAAGATAAAACCTAAAAAATATATCACTATAATTGGAGTAAAGAAAGATCAAGCGCGAAATGCCTTGAAATTGCACCCAAAAAATCGCGTTTGAGGCACCGTAACTGAGGTCCGACTGTCATGATATATCGACTCGTAAGAAGGCTTGGAGCAATACTGAAGAAATGTTCGATTCTTCAAGGAGTATAGCTTCTATTTTTCTCAATCTCTTCTCTTTTCATTCCTGTTCTCCTTTTCATTTCCTTTTTTTTCCATTTTCCTTTCTTTTTCTCCTTTTCGCTCTTCCTCTTCCTCTACGCAAAATTTTTGCGCCCCCCACGAAACGTTGGGCCCTCCCGCCCGGTGGGGTCAGTGGGGCCTATATCTACGCCACTGGCATTTTGACGCCATTTAGAGCGTGTAGTGTACTGTAGTTTTTTTTTTTTTTTAAACTTAACTTGAACTTTTAGAAGGATTGTTTTATTCACCACTGAAGGTAGGCTATTGGGATCTCAAAATCAACATGGCATACCTCTGAAAAAGTGAAATTTTTTTGAAATGTGACAAGATTAGGGCAAAAAACAATAACAGGCCTGGAAAGAGGAGGATCTGAGAAACAATTTGATGCCATTTTGAGCGTGTAGTGTATTTTTTTAAAACTTTACTCGGACTTTTAGAAGTAATTGTTTTATTTACTACTGAAGAGGTAGTCCATTCGGAGCTCAAATTCAACACGACATACCTCTTAAAAAGTGAAAAAATATTGAAATGTGGCAAGATGTGGCAAAAAGCAATATAAGGCCTGGAAAGAGGAAGATCTAAGGAACATTTTGACGTCATGTAGAGCGTGTAGTGTTGTGTAGCTTTTTTTAAAACTTTACTTGAACTTTTGGAAGTAATCGTTTCATTAATTACTGAATGTAGTCCATTCGGAGCTTAAAATCAAGAAAAAAAAAAATCAAAATTGATAAATGGGACTAAGTAAAATGGAAAGCCCTTGCTTTTAGCTTCAAGATACATGTCCAATGGTTATTCTAACATGCTTCAATCAGCTGCTGTGACACTTTCAAAATAAATGACACATAACCGACGTTGACGCGTTCAGTTACTTACCTGCGAGGTGCGCACCTTTGCGGCGACGGAATCGCCGACGAGCGCCACTGAAAAAATTATACTATGGCCATTCTAGATACATCAGATGATGTAGATTACGATACAAACAACCGGAAACATGTTTTCCGAAAGTCAGTTTTCCCATTTTAGGCCAGAAATACGGGTTTACAGACCATATAGTGCGTCTATAGTGCGTCGTTGCGTCGCGTCGTTGCGTAGCTTTGTGTCTTATATTGGAAACCAGGCTTTATTTCAAACAGTATTTTCTAGTCCGCCATTTTGAAAAAAAAAAAAAAAAACTTTACATGACCTGATCCAAAACAATATTGTGGAAGACAGAGACAGAAATAACATGTTCATTGACCATCCGAATGAGAAACTTCAAACAGAGACCGGAAAAATACTTTCATTGACTCTTGTGGCAGTTTCCAGTCTGATTGTGTTATTCTGTGACTGCAGTCTTTCAACTTCCAGCAGATATGTACATACAATATACCATCCTTAAATAGAGAATTCTTGTCGTTAAGTTTTATAGTTCATCGTTGCTCAAAGGTAGGATCGGTAGGTACGTCAGTGTACGCGTTGAACTAAAGGCGCGCAGTTATATAGGTTGCAGGCAAAGATTACTTATACTCCAGATATGGCACTAGCTATCTCGCCTTCGTTAAATTTTGTTGAGCGCCTTCATTTCTAAAACCGAGCTAAAACACATACACTGGCCCACGGTTTGTTTACGTTTCGGTGAGCGAGGAACGTGCGGGCGGGGTGGGGGTCGTGGGCCAGTTGACTGGCCCCACCTAGAGTCCCTTGATGGAAATATTGTATAGGGAGTACCGACACGACACTTTATGCATTTTGACAGGAGTCGATTTTGTCGACCGCGTGAACGCATTCGAAGGTTAAGTTCGACAGTGGACCAGTGGTGGACTGGCGGATTTGCCGGCATTCCGGTCCGTTCTCATACGTTCCTCTACGAATCAACTCCTTTCGTATGGAGCCTTCGATGTCGTCGACGCCTGCTCGACTCCGTGAGAGCCTAAAACCAACGACCAATCACAACTCGTTGAGCTCGTGTCGGTACTCCCTATACAATATTTCCATCAAGGGACTCTAGCCCCTCCCCGCCCGCGCGTCTCTCTCTCGCCGAAACGTAAACAAACCGTGGGCCAGTGTATGTGTTTTAGCAATGAAGGCGCTCAACAAGATTTTAGCTAGTGCCATATCTGGAGTATAAGTAATCTTTGGTTGCAGGATTGATCCCCACAACTCTTAAAAAAAATTGTAACTCATAACTGCTAATCATTCATTATAATACATTTCAATTTCCAAAGTATTTCTTTGATTCTTCTGATCAATATTGCAGTACATTATGGTTAAATGATAATATTTTTACGTCATCTATGGAGGAAGCTCGCAATAACAATAAAATCGTCTGGTCCCATAGGCCACTCATGGATTTGGGCAGAAAACCATGGGTACCCAAGGCAAATGACTGGCATTAACCTTTAAAGTCATTAGGATTCCATGGGCTCTAATGGTCAGGGGACATTTTTACTAGGGGAAGGTTAGTAACTAGTTTAATCATATATTGTGTCCGTTCCATGAGACACCCGTAATATGTTAGGAAACAGTATCAAAACATCGTGCAGGCCCATTGATTTGTCTTCAAGTTTGATTTCAGAGCTCATTCAAAAGTTCTATGAAAGAGACACGAGAAAGAGAGAGTGAGACAGAGAGTAACACAGATACGCAATATGCAACAGTCGATATAGCACTACTGGATGTCGAAGGGATCCCGATCGTCAGGACAGCTGCCGCTTTGGGCCGCAGCATCGAACATGGTCCATCAGTGTTCGAATTGCTCAAGTGAAATTTATCCCTGAAAAATAATGGATACAAGAATATACAAATATGAGGCTATCTAAGCAGGGAAGTTATTGTTATAGCTTCAATCATCAACTAATCGAAGCGGAAATCGTCTCTGAATCGAAAAAGGTCATTTTTGGCCAAATGGGGCTCTAGCCAGAGATTACTAAGCCTAAGAGATATGGCACTTCCTATCTCCGCCGTGTTAAAAAAACCGTTGGCCGGGCTCCGTAAAAAACGCCTGCAGAATGGCCGTGATACAACGTGCAGTACGCTGGTGACCGTAAACATTGTTGTTATTCATGTTGTTGGAAATGAGGTTAGATTCTCTGCAGCATCTAAATGTTTGTCATTTAATGGCCGATGGGATGATTAAAGTGACTTAGATTTTCAGATTCACGTACAAAATATACTCAGAGCTCATTAAACTTCCCAAACACTTTATTAATCTTATTAACTTAGTTAGTGGCGTTGCTGTCAAATCTCATTCAAACAACAACAGTAGTAACAATGTTTACGGTCACCAGCGTACGCCACATTGCATACTTCGTAGGAGTCGAATAACACTTTTGAATCGTTATGCCATATCTCTTAGGCTTAGTAATCTCTGGCTCTAGCAAACTTTTGATGTTTAAGCAAATGAATAATTTAACGAAAAAACCTGCAAAAATCACGTTAGTATATCACTATAAATGTCCAAAATAATTCAGTAATAAACTCAGAAGACAGCATTAATGTCAAGATCGAATAATGGCGGAGCTACGCAGGTATCAATGGAGATTCTTGTCTAATTTGTCACGTTCTCTAAGGAAACACAGCAGATGTGTTTAAAATTAGGAATCTACCATGCAATGGCGTACGCAGGAATTAGTCTCTCTCGCTCTTTTCCCGTTTGAGTGTATGCACTAGAAAAGGAAAGAGACCTGGGCTGAATACACGTTCGAGCCCCTGTTTCTGTCATTTTCCGACACACGTGTTCAAATGGGGAAAGAGAGAGATAGACAAATTTCTGTGTACGCTACTGCTACCATGATACATTCGTAGCTCCGCCTATAAGCCTGATTCTGAGAGTGAATTTGGCTGATTTTTCATTGTATTCTTCGTCATTTTGACAGGTTTTTATGCAAGAATCAACTCTTCAATCACCTGTAGCAAAAGTTTGCAAGAGTCCAATTGTACCATCGCTTTTTTTTATAGTCATGGAACGATTTGTGTTCAGCGTTGAAAGTACGTTACTATGAAAGATTGTATCGAAATCGGATAGTAGTTTACAGGAAAAACGCAAGCTGATAATGGTGGTATCGCTCTTCTAAGAGCAGAGAAACATTTTGTTCAGAGCTTAATTTGCCATGAAAAAAATAAACATTAAGTTGGACCCGGGTCACCATCAACTCATAAAGAACGAAGTGAACTTACCCCGTTTTAAAACCTGAATTGGCACTGCCCGTGTGAACAGGCATGACTGAGGGTAAGTATTGGAAACATGTCTGAGCGCAAACAGACTCTAGTTCTGAACCAAAATTTATGATGACCATGGCTAGTTCTGTATTCGATAACTTTCTGTAAAAGAATTCAAAAGAAAGGAACATATCATTACAATGCAGTAGCGCACCGAGAGTTTCTTCATCTCTCTCTTTTCTCCATTAAGAAACGTATGTTAGACAAGGATGGACAAGGGGATAAAACCCCCTCCTTCTGTCCTTTTCCTATACTCATACATTCAAATGGGAAATGAGAGAGATGGAAGATATCCTGGTTGCGCCAGTGTTACAAAGTATTGTCGATTCCAATATCATACCATCTCTATTTATTTTAATAAGTACCCCAATTGCTCGACTCCATCAGTGGGACATTGCAATGGCAAAGTAAGATGAACAAACATTTCAAAAGCTTGAAAGTGCAATTTCTCAAAATATGCTAACTGCACAGAACTTGAATTGATAGCTGATAATAGTGGTTTCTTAGAGCAGAAAAATATTTTGAATCCAGAAAGAACCTAAAACACTTAGCTTCAGAATAATGACGAGTGTGCCATCACCTTTCCGGAATCGATAGGCAATCCGCAAAAAGAGGTTTCTGTGATATCTTTTTACTATTTATTCAAAACATTTCAAAAGAAGATGGAATTTCCAAATTATCATACAGCTAGAACCGGAATTTATTTCGCCTTTTCACGTGTATCTGTTGCCCGTCATTTAAAATACATGCCTTCAATTTTGAGTGTATGCACTATGCAGTCCGTAATGCATTAGTAATATATTTTTACACTGACAAAAATATTCCTGGTTATTTAACCAAAACCCCTGTTACATTTACTTAAATTTTAGTTACACATAAACCAGAACTATGGTTTACCGCAACGAGAATTCTGCTTAATATTTTTCTAAACGGAAATTTTCTTCGTGTTTAGTAAGCAGAACGTAGAAAAATGATAGAAGAATGTATAGCAAAGCTATAGTTTTGCACGT
This sequence comes from Trialeurodes vaporariorum, assembly GCA_011764245.1. Taxonomy (NCBI): domain Eukaryota; kingdom Metazoa; phylum Arthropoda; class Insecta; order Hemiptera; family Aleyrodidae; genus Trialeurodes; species Trialeurodes vaporariorum. The sequence continues at coordinate 4,683,550 of VMOF01000001.1, forward strand.
TTATGTTAAACAATTAATCTTGAAAGGCATATTATTTGTTGATGATTCAATTAGAACAGGCGCAGTTTTTGAGTGAGAGCTATAGTGTGCGCGAGCATACATAAAAGCTTTCATACGATGATATTGCAGACGTCAAGAAATGAAGGCGTTTTATACGGTGGCGTTTAAAAAATCTTGAAAAAATAAAAGTTTCAGGTCTCTGCTTTGAAACAGACTATTCTTCGCCCTGATGTTTATTAATTTTTTTAATTGTGATTTTAGTGTGAAACCTTCATCCCCTTCCCTCCATGTCGTTGTAGGAGCGCAGGCTCCCGATTCGCCTTATTGGTTCTCGTGATTTTTTTATCTAATCTGACTAAGTTAGTTATCTCTTGAGCTTGTCTTCTTACTATAACAGCAATGAAAAGCTATTTCCTTTCAAAATGTTAACTGTTTATACGCTATGCTTAAAGTAAATATTATCAAAGGCGGATCTGGCAATGGGTCTGTTGCATACTTTTGCTACATCAATATAACTCATTGTTTCTAACGGGAAATTCGGCGAAAATAACGATGCGCACATTAAAAACTTTCAAAATTCACTCATTAACTCAGAAAATACCTTCCATTTCAAACAACCCGCGCTACACTAGACACTATATCACCGACTTATAACTACATAGATGGAACCATCTTGTTTATGTAAACATGAACAGAACTTGCAAACATTGGAATGTTTTGTTTAGATGCGTACATTTCTTATATTCTTTTGCAATCTTTGATAAACCAAAAAGACCAGACAGCAAATGCAGCCAATAGATCATGTATTTAGAAGGGAATTTCATCATTTTGTAGTTACAATGTTGTTAACTTATGCACGGTGGTTCCGTCTATGTAGTAGTATACCGGTGCGATAGTGTCTAGTGTAGCGCGGGCTGTTTGAAATTGAAGTGATTTCCTGAGTTAATGAGTGGATTTTGAACGTTTTTAATGTGCGCATCGTTATTTCCGTCGAATTTAACATAAGATTCAAGGTTCTGTATTGTTGTAGCAAAAGTATGCAACAGACCCATTTGGAAACTGTGTATCATTCCCATTGAGCGCATGAGAAACAATCGATTAGTAGAAGGGCCATGCCGCCTCAAGAATCGATCGTTTCTCATACGTTCAAATGGGATGAATTCATGGTGGTTGCTATAAATTGCAGGATCTGCTCATGAATACATATTATAAAATAATACTCGGAAGATAAATCAAAGAAAAAATCTCACCTGACAAATGTGTATACCCAATCATTGAGAGAGCATGTCTCTAATTTCCCCTCTTGTATCACAGGTGACTTTTTTAGTTTCATCAAACGCTTGAATTTATTTAGATGACTGTTGGGATCTAGAGATTGTTGCGCTACGTTTTTGTACCAATAATCAGGATTTAACGGCAGCCATGCTAATTTGTTATCCGTGAATCCTGCATAAATACATTTGTATGATAGTAATTTTAGTACTTCCAACAGTGCATTTTTATATGTATATTGACTTACCCCCAATGAGCTATAACTTTAGAGTGGCAGCGGGCTGGTCCACCTTGTGCCACACAGGGTAGAAGGAATCCCCTGGAAAAAGCGGAATTTGGACGGCAGATTCCAAGGTTTGAGGTTAAATTTTGTAGGTCGTTCGGAATTTGGCGGGAATTTGGATGGCAGATTCCAAGGTTTGAGGTTAAATTTTGTAGGTCGTTTCCGGCGATGCCCGAGTCTGTTTACAAACGACCGGAAACAACCTACAAAATTTAACCTCAAAATCGATTTTTACGGCAAGATGGCGGCGCCCTAGGTGACAACAATGAACCAGCGGAACGTTCCTTGATGTGCCACTCTAAAGTTATAGCTCATTGCTTACCCCCTAAAGGCAGATTTGTCGTGCTTTGAGACAAGATTTTGGAAAGTTCCAAGTTCTCTTGCCTTAATGTGCGTAAATCATTGCAGCGGACGTGAAACCATGTATTGTTGTTGATCCTGTACGCAACATCCAACAACAATACATGGTTTCTTTCACGTCCGCTGCAATGAGGCTTAAGCCTTGGGAGTCCAAGGAATTTGAATGAGAATTTATTTATGAAATAAAAAACTGTCCTGGGGTCGATTTGAACTCCCCCTTCCCTTTACACGGGTTAATTAACAGAGAACAGCACACGGAAAAGAAAGACTGGTAAATTTTACCATCTGCATAGCTGATTATTTAGGAGTCTGCTATCAAGTATGGTGAATTTTACCAGCTTAAGGTAAATGCAAGGCTTCAATTGCAGAATTGGCGCGATTCCTTGGCTTGAACCAATTAGGCCCCAAAATTTTAATTCGGCGAAAAACATTTTATTTTTCCTTTTTAAGATAACAAGTGGCACATCAATCGAAAGGTCCTGATCAGATCTTTTAGAATCTGTAATAAGTTTTGAAAAATTCTCAACAAGGTGGCCACAAGGGCCGATTCAAAAAAATTCTAAAAATCCCCCATAACTCAAAATATGTGTTTTTTTGTTTTTTTGTTTTTTCTTTTGGAAAATATCGATAAGGGCAAAAATGTTGGCAATGTCTCTACGTTAAGATTATAAACCGATTTTTATACCTTTCTTGGAGGTTTTTTCGAGAAAACTTGAAAAATGTGTTTGAACCCTCCCCCCAAATATGCCCCCAAAGGGCTGTCGGGGGCTTTTGAAAATATCAAAGATGAAAAATTTGGAGTCAATTCCCTATCTGACATTTTTGTTTTACATCATTTGGTTCAGTAGTTTTCGAGAAAAATGCCTTGTACGGGTGCTCTGGCTCACCCTGTATAATATTGTGCTTTAAATGGAGATTTCTGGTTTATTTCAGCATTACGAAGAGGTAGATATAGTGTATAGTTCAGGGCTGCCGTTTTGCGTATAATCAATGCTATTTTTCAATTCACCGATGATTCCACCGGTTGAGAAAAGATTACACAGCTCAGTTCAGTGTATGACTGTAATGAACTAAAATACTCGCATCTGCAATCTTTTCTCAACCGGTGGAGTCGTCGATGACTTTAAAAAACTTGCGGATATTTTAATTGATCAACGGAGTTTCCACCGGTTGAGAAAAGATTACAGATCAGATTATTTTCGTGCATTACAGTCATACACTGAACTGAACTGTGTAATCTTTTCTCAACCGGTGGAATCATCGGTGAATTGAAAAATAGCATTGATTATACGCAAAACGGCAGCCCTGGTATAGTTACCGGCGTTATTCGTGTCATCCCATTGCATTGGTCCTCTCGATCCATCTCTTGATCCGGCATGACCTATGCTGGCCCCACCCACTGCATGTGGATCTCTTATTTGATCCTGGCGATACGGCGTGTTCAGCATTCCAATTTCATCTCCGTAGTATACGACTGGAACACCCGGCAGTAGGAGTACTATCATGTTACCTGCGTCGATCAGTTCTGAGTTCAATCGGGTACCAAATCGCGGAAGGTCATGGTTACTCACCTGCGAGAGAACGCAATGGCTTAGCTAATACGTTTATTGTGCACCGTAAGCGTAATGATATCATACAAGTTTGAAAAAAAGGGGGAGGGGAAACCTGCAGAAGCCATCCCCCCCCCCCGATGAAATCGAAGTTCTCAATTCCAGAAAGTCAATAAGAATTGTAAAAAATATTGAAACTTTCATGCCCCCCCCTCCCTATTTTTGACTGTTCGATACACGCAAATGCAATGCAAAACCAGTTGACTCCACGAAGGACTGAATACGGGAACTAGGCATAATTTAACGCTAGCGATAGAGAGAAATCCTATATAATTTTCTCGATTTAATTATTTGAGTTCACTCTAATAACGCTTCTTTATTCAAATTGGTCTAGTTTCCGTATAGTCAGTCCTTTGTGGGAGTGAACTTTCTTTAGAATGTGCCGTCAGGGATGGCGTAACCACTTTCTCCTGGGCGGAAAGGGGAGGGGGTTGTTCGTCGATCAAAACATTTTTTGAAAATCAGATCATCATTGTCGACATATTAGCCTTCTTTTTGCAGCAAGTTCCTTTGCGTTTATCAAATGATATGAAAGGAATTTTGTCTGCAAATTATACATATATTATATAATACAATAAATGGAGAAGGCTAACATTTTTCATAAAACAAGCAAAGCAGAGCTATGATATTAACATTATACATTGACGCGGCTCTCTTAAAATGTGGTTAATCCTTGTTCCCTCTCCATTGAAACCTGAGATAAAAGATTGATCAGGGGTTGCAGTTGAAGCTCCAAGAAATAGATTCTTTTCCATAGGTTTCAATATAGGAGGAAAACGGCCGTCGATTAGTAACTGCAGCTACCTTACAACTCAAATTCACATTTGAATAGATTCAAGGACAGAATGTTGAAGTCAGTGACGGTAAGATGCGACCCACACAAAATGGTAATTTTTTGTTTTTTTTTTTCCATTTATATTTTGGAAATGGATTTTGGCAATATTAAGTCAGCCAGTCTCAGCATTAGTTTCATTCGTGTCATCTTACACTACAACATAGTGGCGGTAGAAATGTGGCATTGATGGATTTGCTTCATTTAAACCTATGTAAAATAACCGATTCTTTGGTGAGGCATCGGCCTAGTATCGATATATTTGCAGAGGTTTAAATGACAAAAAAGCACGGTTGCTAGATTGTACGAGCCGCTATACTGCACTGCAATAGCTTTTCAACAAAAACGTTGACGCAAATTTTTTGCAAGTGACCCATTAATTGTTTTAATTAAACATACTCACGTGCCAATTAGCAACGCTCCAGGATGGTATCACAGAGTGGAATGAGCGCACTAGCCGGTCAAAATCACGAGCATTATACTGAAGATTGAACTCATTCGCAAGTGCAAAGTAGAATGGAAAGTGAGATACCGGATAGGTCTCATTTCCAAAGTATATCACGAGATCTTCAGGCGGAGAATACGATTCGGTGAACAGAACCCTGGCAAAATCAGGAACAACAAATGCAGCATATTAAGTAAATCAGGATGGCTCGAGTCATAAGTCAGGAAGTGGTTAGCTGGTAGCAGTTGTGCACAATGTTCGGTTACAGAATCCACAGCGAAATACAACCATAGGTGCCTTCTTGTGGAGTTTTGGAAATTAATTTTGAAAACACTATATGGAGGAGGCAGCCATCAGAGCTGCCGTTTTGCGTAGGATGAGTGGCTTTTTTCATATCACCGATGATTCCACCGGTTGAGAAAAGATTGCACAGTTCAGTTTAGCGCATGATTGGAATGCACGAAAGTACTAAGATCTGTAATATATGATCAATTGGTGGAAACGCCGCGCCGTTAATTTATTAAAATATCCGAAAGTTTTTTGAAGTCATCGATGACTCCACCGGTTGAGTAAAGATCACAGATTCGAGTTTTCTCGTGTGTTACAGTCATACACTGAACTAAACTGTGTAATCTTTTCTCAACCAGTGGAATCATCGGTGAATTGAAAAAATGTCATTAATTCTACGCAAAACGGCAGCTCTGGCAGCCATACGATGGAAGTCTCTATAATAATGGACATTTTACCAGGGTGCAGTTTGTTTGCCTAAGGTAGGTGACCCAAAGGTGGTCATACCTAAGCTTGAGGTCATTATGCACGTATGAGGCGTAGAGTAAAAATAACAAAATATGCGTCAATTTACTCTTCAGATAAACGGCTCTCATATGCCATAGAGTCCCTATATACTATGAGAGTTGCGACAAGAATCTCAAAATGAAGAAGAAGAAGCGGATCAATGGAGCCCCCAAGAGGCAAATTGCAAATGGCGGATGGCCATTTGCCTCTGCGCTGTTGCCACTATTTCGCTATCTCTTATAGGTTAGGTTCAGATTCTCGACAGTAACGGTCGTTATTGAAAGAAATAATGTTCTCCATGATAACAATCAAGCTGAGGAAAAATTCACAAAAATTACTGCGGTCACTGTTACTTCAAATGTGTAATGATAGCGAGTTCCCGAAAAGTAAACAAGCCCTCCGCCATTTGCATTTGCCTCTTGGAGCTTTCTTGACAGCCTAAATCTGAGAGCCAATCAGAAATGGATTCAGCAATGGCGCAACTCTCATAGTATATAGGGGCTCTAATATGCCAATTTGATCTTTTTAACATGTTCTTGTTTTTGAGGGTTTGATATGCGTTTGAAAAAAGTAGAGTGTTTTGACATCGCGCATAACGTGCTTCTAAGGTGGCCATCCCTCATATTTTTGATGCTTCAAAAGGTGTCCACGCCCTTCCAAATTCCTTTTAACTTATTCAAATGCTTAGCTTTTAATTTTGCTTTTTTTAAAGCTTGTTTAGTACTCATACCCTTTACGAATGTTTGCTTGCGTGAAAATTAGAAACATTTATTGTGCAAATCCTTCAAAAAACAAAAAAAACAAAAAAAAACAAAAAAAAACAGTAATATCAATTTCTGTGCTAGGTGTAACCAATCCAAAACTATTTTATCTTCATTATAAACCAAATTCAGATGGGGATGTTGCAGACCTTTGCTACCGGCGATTTAAGGGTCGATTCAGAGATGTCAACCCCTCCACAAATGACGATGGTAGCCCTAAAAACTTACAAAACCCACTTCGAAGGTCATAGATTATGCTTTGAAATACGCGATCATAATGGCGTCAGACACTAATAATGAAAGATTCCTATGATCTCATAAAAATACTGTCATTCCATCAAGAAATGAGCATGACTATATAATATACTTTTTGTCACAGTGGCGCGGCGGTGTCACCAGGTGTCACTGTAATTACTTGCCATCAATCGAGAAATTGGTTTACTAACCTCACTTTTTTGTCCTTTTTTGAATAATCATCCAAAAGCATCCGCCATTCATGTATGAGTTGACACGATTCTTGTTGTTGAATTACGTGGATATGCCTCAGATGGTTGAAATTATTCGAGCCGACAAGATCAGGTGATTTGTAAGGTTCGTCCATCAAATGATTTGCCTCTAAAAGGTATTTTACACTATCGACGCGGAAACCGTCTATGCCTAGGTCAAGCCAGAAGCGCATCTCATCCTGCCGAAAATTTAATGGGACTATTGCACACTTTTGCTATAAGCGATTTAATAGTCGATTATGGCGTAAAAACCTCCAAAAATAACGATGGCGGCACTGTAAACTTCCAAAATCCACTCCTAAACTCAATAAATGCAGTTATTTGCGCGAGCGTAATGGTGGCCGAAGGCACTAACAATGGGAGATTCCCATCTAACAATTCTGAAACTCCATCAAGAAGTGACCAATAAGAGACTACTTTCATTTGACACCGGTGTCACTAGGTGTTGCGGCATCATTCATCGGATGTAGATCATCACTCTGATGACTAATTACTCTGTGAATCATCCTTGTCAGCATAGAAAGAGTGACGAAATTAAGATAGGAATCTCCCATTGTTAGTGCCTTCGGCCACCATTACGCTCCCGCAAATAACTGCGTTTATTGAGTTTAGGAGTGGATTTTGGAAGTTTTTAGTGCCGCTATCGTTGTTTTTTGAGGTTTTTACGCCATAATCGACTATTAAGTCGCTTATAGCAAAAGTGTGCAATAGCTCCATTGCGAGACTCTTAGAGATACAAAAAAAATTAGCCCAACACTTTGGCTAAAACATAAATTAACAGTTTAAAAGTAGGGGGGGGCGCACAGGGGAACGAGCCAATGAGATGGCTCGGACAGTGAATTTATGGCTAAAAATTGAAAATTGAAATGTTTTTACGGTCAAAAAGCAAACTATACAGGGTGATTTTTGAAGGAAATTTTATGGTAAAAACAATGAAGTCACTTTTAAACATCTAAGGTGCGTATTGACCAGTGGCGGCTCGTGCGATTTGGCAACAGTGTTTTTATCCCATTTAAATACATGGAAAACAATCGAAACTCGAGGAGGCTGCCAGCCTCCACTTGAATTGATGTTTTACCCAAGTTTAAGTGGGAAAGATGCATGGTTGCCAAATCTCACCGACCGCTACTGGTATTGACAAAGATATACGCGTATTTAAAGACGCCACACAATGTCTGGCCTCTCCCATTGACTCAATCCACTGTGGGGCGGCTGAAATGTTGCAATGAATCTACTGTAGTTTTACGAACGAAAATAAGCATTATCTTTAAACAGCGGTTTTGAGATAACTGATTGTATGCAAAGATGATATGTGTATAGAAAAAAAAACCTTTTTTCTCAATTTTTTATTGAATTTTCCTTTAATATCGGGTCGAGCTCGATCATTTTTCGAACAAAATCTTTCTCTTTGTCATTTTTCTTTGAAAATAAAGTTATACCAGTGACGTTTCTAAACTTCTCTGAAACATTTAAAATATAGTCAGATATGATCTTTATGTTGAATGTAATCGAATCGAAATAGTTGAGCTTTTGGAATCACTTTAGGAAAGTGTTGTGGCACTACTGAGTTGTTAGGTGGGGGACTTTAGCCCTCACCAGGCGTCAACCCCGAATGGGACTCTGTTATCACTTATTCAATATACGAGGCTGCTGCCATATGATTACGGATTCCTTGTCTCCTTCTTTATTCCCAATAATGTCCATAATAGAAAGCGATCGTCTCTGAAAGGTTTTTCGATTCACTCACCTGTACTGCTTGTCGAAGCTTTGGACTTCTGTAGTTTAGATCAGGCATGCGTTTTGAGCCGACATGGTAATAGAACTGGCTTCTTTGATCGTTCCACTCCCACGCTGAACCGCCAAAGAAACTCAACTGTCCAAACAGACACGGAAGTAAATTATAATCAAAATAAACCAGTTTTTTTTTTTTTTTTTTTTTTTTTTTTTTTTTGAGCATGATCAACATTGGAAACAGTAAACACTGGGCTATAATTGCAAGCCCAGTTCCATGGACCGTTTTTGTGTCTTCCTGGTTTACGAGATGTTGTTTTAAAAGTATATGCACATTGGGTTGGGCTCCTGAAATGACATCCCTGGTGCTGCATCAACTCAGATTGAAGGCGACTGAAACCTTGTTTGAATTAGAGTCCCTTGCTGGAAGCATAGGGCTTGGGAGCCGGAACCGTGATTTAGAGGCAGGAAACTGTGGGAATACTAAAATGAGTTGCAATTTATCATTCAATTATACTGAATCCAAAGGCTCTTGCACCAACAGAACTTATAATTTCAAAGATTCAGTTTCAAGTTATTGCGTTGGGAGCTCTTTGAGAGCACGGATCCCAAAAAGTGCTTCCTAAAGAGCTCCCAACACAATAACTTGAAACCGAATCTTTGAAGCCTAGTTTTTTTTGGCGCAAGAGTCTTCGGATTCAGTATTTAAATGATAAATTGCAACTCATTTTAGATTTCCCACTGTTATCTGCCGAGCAGAACATAACAATAAGATGTAACTAAGGCTCCGGCTCGCTCCCAAGCCCCGGATGGAAGTTTTGCTAAAGAGTACCGACTCGACGCTCATGAACGACAAAAAGAGTCGAGAAATTACCATTGCCACAGGCCCGGAAGTGGGGAGGAACTGAGACCAGCGTTTGCCCCCCCCCCCCCCCATCTGGCAAGTTGGCAGGCTTTCTAGTACTTATGTTTAACTTTTAGACGTTCAACCTGAAGTATTTGTTTGGTTTTTTGACCTATAGTAGGATTTTATCAATCGCCAATTTCCCCTTTCCCCACAGCAATATTACCGATCAATTAGAAAATGAATATTTTAGATTTCTGTCCTTTGAAGTGCTTAAAATTGTGTTCTAGAGTGGTTAAATTTTCCAGATTTGCTGAGAGAGGACTCCCAGACACTCCCCCCCCCCCCCAAGCAATAGGTATATGTCACCCAAACCCCTCAGTTGGGAGATTCCACGCAGCTTCCCTTGATTTTAAGTCACTGTTCGTTACTGAAATAGAGGACTTATTTTACAGATGGCTTCAAATTACGTTTCGTTCAAAAATGCAACATTTTCAAAACTTTCTAAAATCCGACGGAAATTCTCTAGAGCCCTCATCTCTGCACTGGCGCGGCAATCCGTGGGGTTGACTTTTTTTGGAAAAGGGTTTAAAAGGGAGAAAATAATGGTCGTACTCCTTGAGCCCACATTTTCTAAAAGCTCAAGGAAAGTGAGAAGCAAAAAAAAAAAAAAAAGGTCATCACATTCATTCTCCAAGCTGCTCATCTTGTATCGTTGCCCCCTCTTAAAGTTCACTTGCCCCCCTGATGTAGTCTCGAGCTAGCTACGGGCCTGCATTGGCAAAGTAGCCAATGGGTCTGTTGCAAACTTTTGCTACAACAATTTAGAGTGTTTAATCTAATGTAGAATCGCCTAAAAAGTCCATAGGTGGCATCAGAAAGGCATAAAATGCAGTAATAAACTCACAAGAGGCGTTTAATTAAATCCAAGATGGCGGAGAAATATTGAGCAATTTGTATGCATGCACCACGAACATCCAAGGATAGCCAACCTCACAATATCGATCACAACCAATCACAAAGTAAACAAACACATAACCTCTACCTCCAATGAGGTTGTCAAAGTTGGCCATCCTTGGATGTTCGTGGTGCATGCATACATATTGCTTGATATTTCTCCGCCATCTTGGATTTAATCAAACGCCTCTTGTGAGTTTATTATTGCACTTTATGACTTTCTGATGCCACCAATGGACTTCTCAGGTCATTTTACATTATATTATACACTCTTAATCGTTGTAGCAAAAGTTTGCAACAGACCCATTGACTCTTTCGGTCTCCCCGATCGAGTCACTGCAATATGGCAGCTGCTCGTGTTAAATCAGCAGCCAATCCGAGCACATCGTTGAGTTCTCATCGGTATACTCCCGAGCAAAACTTTCATCAAGAGAGAATCTATGTAATTTGAATAAATGATCTAACACAGAAATTGCATAGTGTTGAAGTGTATAACATTTTGTTTGTAATGGCTTATGAAAAAGAGGTATTTTAGTTTTCTTCGCTCATTCATATATTTCAAGCGCAGAGCAGAAAAATGCTTACCCAGTTGTTGGGAACGATTGGTTTTCTTGTTATTTCATCGATACCTTTTGAATTGGCCCAAACAAAGAAATCCGTGTACTGCTCTTCTCTGTTCACAGACTTTTTAAACCAGTCGTGTTGATTGCTCACGTGATTTGGAACAAAATCCATGAGTAGTTTCATACCTAGAAGCAAACAAAACGCGATTATGAAGTTAACACGGTGTTAGCTAAATAGCCCCCCCCCCACAACTGTGCTCCAGCGTTGATAGCTACGCTGTAAGTACGGGCAAGTACGCGTATGTCGCGTATTCTTTTAAAACCATTATTGTGCAAATGCATCCAGCCCTCACGAATGGAGAGGGGCGTACTTGGTATTCACCCCCCCCCTCCCCCGCTGGTGACCTTATATTTCTTTTTTCTCTGTTTTCCCATATTTTTCTCTTTGGCCGAACGAAGGGGGGGGGGCTCCCCTTCCACCTTCCCCTTTACGGACAGATATTGGTTAAGGGTGGGTGGGCGTTCATTCTCGCCCAACTTTACCCGATCGAATTTAAAGAGAGGGGGGGGGGGCAAATTGCATTGAAATCGTGCAATATAATGTAGGTGAAAACGGAAAAAATAAACGGGTGGTACTGAAAATAAAAGAGGAAAGTAAAAATAGGGAAAAAATCTGGTCTATATATGTACAATGGGGCTATTGCACACTTTTGCTATAAGCGATTTAACAGTCGATTATGGCGTAAAAACCTCAAAAAATAACGATGGCGGCACTAAAAACTTCCAAAATCCACGCCTAAACTCAATAAACGCAGTTATTTGCGCGAGCGTAATGGTGACCGAAGGCACTAACAATGGGAGATTCCCATCTAACAATTCTGAAACTCCATCAAGAAGTGACCAATAAGAGACTACTTTCATTTGACACCGGTGTCACTTGGTGTTGCGGTACCATTCATCGGATGTGGATCATCACTCTGATGACTAATTACTCTGTGAATCAGCATAGAAAGAGTGACGAAATTAAGATAGGAATCTCCCATTGTTAGTGCCTTCGGCCACCATTACGCTCGCGCAAATAACTGCGTTTATTGAGTTTAGGAGTATATTTTGGAAGTTCTTAGTGCCGCCATCGTTATTTTTTGAGGTTTCTACGCCATAATCGACTATTAAATCGCTTATAGCGAAAGTGTGCAATAGCTCCATTTGGCCCCTATATCGGTATGTAGGGGCTCCCGGGCTCCCCGATCATTGCGGAGAGTCCCCTTTTTTTCAAAAGACATGCCTTGGACCCTCTCTTGGTGGTTCTGGGGGCCCCGTAGTGAGCTTACCCACCAAGGAAAGTCAGAGTCAGTCAGCCCCTGGCCTCTCTCCGTATCCTCTAATGTTTGAGACTTCCTAGTCTGATTCTATCTGTAAACATACCAGTTCGCTTTTTTGAGGTTATAGTGTAGTCTTGGTGATGTACTTTAGACGAATTAAAAACTGTCGCGAGATTCTCACACATTTTTAGTTATGGATGTGAGTGAGGGACTCAGTGGCGTCGCGTGCCATCTGGCAACAATGTGCCTCCTCCCTTTAAAAGCATTCAATATATCGAATTTACCATGTGCACTGTGCACCCCCTGAATTCGACCTTTTACATGAGTTTAAATGGGTAGAATACAGTGTTGCCAAACTGCACGCGACGCCACTGGAGGGACTGATCTGCAGCGGCTTTCTCGCCCCACCCGCACTGGTCTCTCACCAGCAAGGTGTGAGGAGTATGAAGAGGGGCCGAACCAGAACCTTGAAAGCGAAACTTGGCTCGTGAAAATCTCGAGACAATCTTTCTCAATCTAAAGTCCAAAGTCAATCTAAAAGGGCGTAAAATTCTAAGCAGTTTCTTAAACCGGAAGTCGATATATTTTTTCGTGTTCGAGATATCGAAGGTTGAAGTTCGGTACAGGACCAATTTTCGAAAATTCTAAACTCCTACAAGAAGAGTCGTAAAACAAAAAAACTGCACATGCAAAATGCTCTACTTGCTGAGAACTTTCAAGAAAAAAAAAAATACGAATATAGAATCAAATAAGCCGGAAGTCGACTTTTAAGCACCTTATCATTTTTGGCGGGAAAACTCCCATTCATCAAAATTTTCAAATTATAACCCTTATCTTGTAGCACATCATTCAAAAAGGCGTAAAAAGTTTCGTATTTCGGTGCAATCAAAATTTCGATGTCGTTCTTCTTATTCGATAAATCGAAATGTAAGTTCGATTTGGACCATATTTCGAACCTGTAAAAATGGATCCTATTGTGTGGTACATCATTCAAAAGAACTTAAAAACAAGCATTTTAGCGCAAACCGGAAGTCAACACATTTTTTTGCGGTCGAGATATCGGAAGTCAAAATTTAAAGTAGGCTCTAACCGGAAACTTTACGGTTCTAAATTTGTCACCCCGTTACTAATTTTGATCCTTTGAAGAATCACGGCACCACGAAATGTCAGAGATAAGTATTTGCTACATACTCATCAAAGCCTCCTTCAACAATTACGGCGGAAAAAATAATCATAAGGAAAGGAAACGTTACACTCAGGAAAACACGGGACTGAAGTGGAAAAATAATATTATAATGATGAAACAGAAATTTCCAAAGCCAGAAATGATTTCAAACGCTGAAAACCCATAGTTTCTATTAGTCACGTACAATTCTCTTTACATGTACTCAGTACCAACATTATGTGGGAAGACAACGAATTCGTAGTAAGCCTCATTTTCTTGTTCTTTTTGATTGCTCCAAGTGTTCCACATATTCAAAACAACTCCAGCGTCTCGATCACAGATTCTGAGTTCATATTGGAGTTATGTTTTTTGACCCTGAAAATGAGCTCTGCAGCTCCCTTATTCTATGTTGCAAACTTGAATCGACAATTTCCAATCACTCCAACAATTCAACTCCTGCACGAAAATTCGATCCCAACAATACTAATTGAGAGTCAAAATAACTTGGAAACCTGTGTGACTCAGACTCGAGAGAAAAATATTTTATTCATTTTGAACGATTGCCACGAAGTACTGAGTTTCATTCTCGAATATTCTAAGTTTAAAAAAAGTGGGAATAAAAAAAAGTCTCCTTTGAATTTTCACAAAAACATTCAGAGTCCCTCGTCACCTGCTTTTCCGAGACACTGTGTTCGATTTGAGTCAGACACGAGTTTGCCAAAGTATAATTTAAAAAAACAAATTATCGATTGCGATGTCAACATATCCATAATGAACCGTGAGCTACGATATCATTCGACCCTCTCCGATGAACTGTGGAATCTCACTCGACCTCTTTACACCGATCCTATATTTAATGGCGAAAGTAACTTGCTATTTTTCATACCAGAGAACGTAGGAGAAGTCTCGGGTTTGGATTTGACAGTCGCTGATAACAGACCACCCTTAAAAAAAAGTGAAAGTCCGGCGTGCGACTTGGTCTCATTGTTCAGATTTGTATGGCGAATTTTCCGAGGATTTAGGACCGTCATCTGTACCGGAAAGAAAGTTTGCTACCGCTATGACCCATTCGATGAAACCATCATCAATTATATGGAAAATGCAGATTTTGAATTTTCATGGCCTAAGAAAAGAAAAATAAAACCTCTCGTATTAAAGCTCGGACGTCTTTGGCGAGCATCATCATTTCCTTTAGATTTTCTCAGTCGAACGACTTTCATAGGTGGTATCAATAGAGTTTTCTTCGAACTTCAAACCCCTCTCAACTATGATATCGATTTATTTTCGGATGGTGAAATGATATCACGTCAAGATTTGTCGTACGGGCTGAAGGTGGATGCAGATTTGGTTGTCTTCGATGGAGTCGCTGAGGACGTCGAACCTTCCACCTTTGATGCTTCCTTTTCGGTGGAGACGGTTTCCTTGTGCGCCATTACACCGCGCAGAGGATTCATGCCCCAATATTTGGTACCTTTCTCGAGTTTTACACCCGGAACGTGGCTCGGGACTCTATTTACGTACGTGTTCTGCCTCTTGATGCACTATTCATTCAAAGTTTTGGTGCTGGCTTGGTTCCGGACTTTACTGACGAAACGCGAGTTCACAGAAATTGAGTCAGAATCAAGTTTTTGGAGCATCTTCTGCTATTACGTGTGCACTGCTCAACCAGGTTTGGTCCTGGTTCGCTTTTATGGCGGTAAAATATTCTTTTTAGCTCTGGTTTTTTCAACACTGACACTGACAGCCATTTTTCAAGGTCAAATGGTAACATTGTTAAGCACAGGAGTGAGGCTGAAAGATATCACGACGATGGAAGATTTGGAATTATCCGAACTACAGATTCAGTCAGCAGATTTGGTCAGAGATCGGGAATATATTGGCAGTTATCTTGGACTCCAGAAAATAAGGGATAAGTTGACGGATAGTTTACAGTTCCAAAAAACACTCCTAGGACAGGCGAAAGATTGGTCTTACGTTTTTGAGTTTCAACTAACTGAAGTCGGCCTTGGAAAGTATAAAGACGGAGACACATACTCAGAACGCACGGAACAGATACTGGAAGCCATCACTGAAACAATGCGACATGGTGCTTATTTAATCTATTTCCCCAAACATATAAAAGAGGGAATGGAAAAGGGATTTCGGTCTTTAAGCCTCTTCAATGAAAATAGTTACTCCATGCAATGCGCCATGGATTATCCTGTTTTGCTTACTTTTTCAAAGTATTCTCTATTCACAAAAACGTTCACCGATTCTTTACTACGATTCAGCGAAAGTGGGCACTTTGAAAATTTGAAAGAAGTAATGAAGACCGAACTGCAATATTTTGCGTCGTATTTTAATGCAAACCATGAGGAGTATTTAAATTTAAGAGCTTTCACGACAACCGATTTGAGCATAGGTTTTATTTGTTTGGTTTTTGGTCTGAGTTTAAGTTCTTTCGTTTTTGTAATTGAGTTATTCATGCAGACCCGACCGTAGGATTGAATGGAACTATACGATACTTTTTTATTCGCAACTGTGGCTGGTCAAAAACGGAAATTAGCTCGTAAAAGCCCATCATAACGAATGGATGTTATATACATATTTTTTGCAAGGGGTTAAGAGTAGGAGCAGCTCCAAATAACGAGAGTTCAGATTCGAATTTCAAAATATGTCAATACCAGGGCTCCATTATTTTAAGGGGTACATTTTTCACACGTTTTTTAATTATGTGGCATTGCTAATCTGACCCCGGACTTTTTAAAGTAAGTTTACCTATTTTTTTTCTCAGAAACTATCAATGCTAAAAAAAAACGAACCCAGCGTTGAAACGTACGTACTTTCAGCTTTTTAACGAGCTTTAGCTTTGCAAATTTGGCTAACGCGTTGAGGAGGTATCAAGGATTTTCCACACCCGTCTCTCTTTCAAACGTGCCCACCTTTTCACGCGCTTCGGAGCTTCACAGAAAACATGAGTTTAAGGCTTAAACTTTAAAGGGGTTAAAAAACATGAATGTAGTAATTATTATTAAGCTATTTTGAAATACGTTGCATATATACCTTGCGAATGGACTTCTGTGAGTAAATTTTCCACATCAGTTATGTTGCCAAACATGGGTTCAATTTGCCGAAAATCGGAAACGTCGTAACCTAAATCATCCATAGGAGATTTGTAAATTGGTTGAACCCATATCGTTTCAACGCCAATTTCCTTCAAATAACCCAACTTTTGTCGGATACCTATGAAAAACAAGACAATTAAACTCTTGAAAAAAAATAACAATGTTTAATATTTGAAAGGAATGAAAGAAAAGGAAAGTTGTTTGGTTTTTGGCAAGTTTTGTAAGTTTTCCGATTTGGCGTGCACTTTCTTGGAGATCAAATTGACTCCAAAACCGCGCCCCCTGAAAATTCAACAGCTTTCATTAATTAATGATTAATTAATGATTAATGATTCTATTTAATTTTGGGAAAACTGGTCGAATGAGCCTCTAAGCTATTAATACTTTCAATTGAAATTTTCATCTGAAAAGAGACTTTGGAATTCACCCCTATAACAGTCTAAACTTCAATTTGCCAATGAAAATTTTGCTCTTATTGAAATGAAACCCGACTTGCCTGCAACGCAAATATTTATTACGTAGGTACAAGCAGTGGCAATAAACAAGAAAATTAAAAGTTTTGCATTTATAATTACCGTTCAAGTCACCAATTCCGTCTCCATTTGTGTCCTTGAAGGATCTTGGATATATTTGATATATCACTGTTCTTTCCCACCATTCTCCTTGATGTGTATGAGTGCCCTTAAAATCGATCAAGATTATCAAAAGTGCTAAACTGAGAGAGGGCTTTAAGGACCACATGATTTGAACAAAAATCCTAAGGAAAGTCAAGGACAGTACGGCAGAAAAATGATACGCACATATGACCTGGAAAAAATCAATTAGTTGATCATCAAATGGAAGTGTTTTGTGTTCAAAATCGTCAAAATCCGTCCCCCCTCCCGACTCGATGTTCACTTTCAAAACGTGATATATTAAAGCAAGAAGTACCTATTTCTGAATTTTCAAGCCCCAAAACCATTGGGGGTTACACCGAAAGAAGATATTGGTTAAATATGATAAAAATATGTGTATTTTTTATATGGACAAACCCCAAAATTAATATGGGCCAACCAGTAAAGCCAGTTCAGGCGTTTTGGAAAATAACTGCGGGCCTTCCTCGATAAATATACGCTGGGTCTTTTTGCGACGCGCGAAAAGGCTCTTGGACAGAATGGGAAATCAGTGGAAAACTCGTGCCTTGCCCGGGCAATCCGCGGCGTGATCGAGCAGAGTGTGAATTTTTAATAAATGTTCAGTTTTGCCAAACAGCTTTTTATGGCGGATCGCATAAATACCGGTCGTTTCGCGAAACGCCTGAATTTAGCGGTTTGCCCGTAATATTTAACGGATTAATGATTTTGGCAACAGCGGCTCGTGCAATGTGGCAACAATGGATTTCCTCCATTTAAAACTGTGTAAAATAATCGATTACTTAGCGAGGCGCAGCGCCTCACCTAGTATCGATCTTTTTGCATACGTCCAAATGGCAAAAATGCTCGGTTGCCGGATTGCACGAGCCGCCACTGGATATTGGCACCTAAAAGTAAGAAGCGAATAATATGGTAAACTTAAATAGACATCTAGTTAAACAGAACACAGTGGCGGCCGCTGGGTGTAATCAATTTATTGGTAAAACACCGTGCCGTCCGTGCCTCACCTAAAATCGGTATTTTTTCATGAGTTTAAAAAAAAAAAAAATAAAATAAATAAAAAAAACACGTGTTTGCCTAGTTAAATTTCTGAGAATTAACCGCAATATTAGGTAAGAATTAAGTCTTAATCATGTGTCTATAGTCAAGTTGACCATATTCGCTTGCAGGATTTGCAAGTATCAGAATAAATCATCAAGATGGTCTTATCAAGCACTGTTCTCCGTGCACGGTAAAAAAGAATGGACAGTAGAGAGTTATAAACAACAACTATGAAGAAACATGGTCGGTCACAGTAAAGAGAAAAAATGAAAATATTTTTAGTAGTTGAAACGATAAAAAACGATTGAATCGATATAAATACAGAAATGAAGATTTGGAATAGAGTTAAATATTGATATTTTTTTCTCGGATTCTAAGTTTAAGGATGTCACACGAGGAAATCGAGCTCAGACTGTTGGATTGTTTCTCACTCCCAAAAACTTGCTTACTAGCCGGTTTCTCCATAGGGTTAACATTTTGAGTACACCGTGATTTCACTATCTTTAATTTGTTTGAACCCTCGAATTTCTTCTATCTCAAGTACCTGCATGAAACCTTTTATTGGATTATGTAAGGTCACTTATTTGAAGGCGCTATACAGGGTGACCTTAAAGTAACTGAAAAATGGCGATAACTTTTAAACGTATGAAGATAAAAAGTACTGATTTTCCCGAGTTTTTATACGAGGGTGGATTTTAAAGTAAGTTTACCTATTTTTTTTCTCAGAAACTATCAATACTAGATAAAAAACAAACCCAGTGTTGGAACGTACGTGCTCTCAGCTTTTTAAAGAGCTTTAGTTTTTCTAATTTGGCCAACGCGTTGCGGAGATATCGTGAATTTTCCACACCCGTCTCTCCTTCAAACGTGCCCACCTTTTCACGCGCTATAGAAAACTGCGAGTTTCGATAGGCGATGTGCTTATCTCCGGATCAGACATCTCAATAACACCTGAATGCATGTTTTTTACTAAATAGACTACTCTTCTACTGATAAAATGATCCAATTTGTATCGATCTTCAAAATTCCGGTCTGTACTGAAAGTGCAATTATCATGAATTGAAACTGGATTAACAGCTTGCGTCAATACCTGGTTGAGGAGTATGAGGAGAGAATTTTACAACGGATGTATACAGCAATTGTTGCACCGATATAAAACTTTCAAGAATCTAGCGGGTGACTATGTTAAAAAATGAGGTGAGATGCCTCACAACAATGTTATAATTTGTTTCAATAAAATAATAGCTCTATTTTACTTTTTCAAAGTCTTAAACTCATGTTTTATGTGGGGCTAAAAAGGTGGGCACGTTTGAAGGAGAGACGGGTGTGGAAAATCCACGATATCTCCGCAACACATAATCCAAATTTGAAAAACTGTAGCTCGTTAAAAAGCTGAGAGTACGGACGTTTCAATTCTGGGTTTGTTTTTTCTAACATTAATAGTTTCCGAGAAAAAAAGTAGGTAAACTTACTTTAAAATCCACCCTCGTATTAAGATATGAGGGGCTGATTTTTGTCAAAGACATTTTTATGCCTCCCCTCACCCCTCCCAAGGAACTTTCTTGAGACTCAAATGAAGCTTTGCTCCAACATTTTAAATGGGAACCTATTTCAAATAATCTATCACCTTTCATAAACAGCGGTCAGTCAAATTTTGTGTTGTCTTTGGCCGGCCCTCATGTTAATAATGCAGTTAGAATTAAAGATTTTCATTCAGCGATCAAATTAGTCTTTCATTAGGAGCTTTCAAACGAAATATTGGTCAATACATTTTACTTTCAAAATAAAAACCCCCTTTTCCCACCTGCATACATGCAGAGATGTCAGAAGATGTGAGTAGATGATTTTAACTTTAAAAAGAAACGTATCAATCTACAGCTCATTTGAAAGCTCCAAAGAAATCAAAATTTCATCATAAATCGGTATGTAGTAGGTATTTTACTCCAACTGCATCCCATTTTCGGTTTGACCAAAATCAGTCCTCTTTTAAAGTTTTTTTTATCGCAATTTATTATTTGATAGGGGTTTTTGACTGTTTAAATTTTGAAGTGACCTTAGTGGAGATAAAAGGGGACGACCGACCCTAAAAAGTCCCCCGACGAAACAGCTTGTCAAAACAATGAAGAATAGAGAACATCACGGAACTTTTTATCTTCATAATTTCAAAAGTTATAGCCATTATTTTCATTCACTTTTGGGCCACCTTGTATGCAAAGCAGAGCGTCTAGTTGGAACATTTATTCGGCAATGTAATGGTACTTATTATTTGTAGGCGAAATATGTTAAGCAAGTTGAGTTGATCGGGTTTAATTGAAGTTTATTAGAGCGTGCATTCACTATCAATTTACACACGCGCACACGTATATCAGTTATCAGGCAATTATTGCTGAGTGAGATACACGCGCTCGCATCTTTTACTGTGTGCTTTGCCTTGTTATTTGATTACGACGCCAAGATTTGATGCTTTCTCATCGAAGAGTCGGCAGTGGCGTCGCGTGCCATCTGGCAACAATGCAACCGCTCCATTTAAACTCATTAAATATATCGAATTTTCCTTGTGCACTGTGCACCCCCTGAATTCGACCTTTTATATGAGTTTAAATGGATAGCATGCTGAGTTGCCAAACTGCACGCGACGCCATGCGCCACTGAGAGTCGGCCAAATTGCTAACTTCAAATGCATACGGTATAGATCTTCGTTCTCAAATACACGGTTGAGCATCCTGTATGATTGATGGGCCCTCTTCCCTTTTTTTGCAAATAATGGTACTCCTTGCTAATATTGCTACAATCGATTGGATAGTTAATTTTTTAGCCAATTCCATCGAAAATTATGATGAGCACATTAAAACTCACTAAATTCTCTCATAGACTCACCATGACTTAAAGTTAAAGGTATATTATTGCAAAGAGGTATAATTGCTTACTTTCTCTGCTATATGGTGGGACTAGAGTCCCTTGATGGAAATATTGTATAGGGAGTACCGACACGACGCTTTATGCATTTTGACAGGAGTCGATTTAGTCGACTGCCTGAACGAATTCGAAGGTTAAGTTCAACAGTGGACCAGTGGTGGACTGGCGGATTTGCCGGCATTCCGGTCCGTTCCCATACGTTCCTCTACGAATCGACTCCTTTCGTGTGGAGCCTTCGATGTCGTCGACTCCTGCTCGACTCCGTGAGAGCCTAAAACCAACGACCAATTACAACTCGTTGAGCTCGTGTCGGTACTCCCTATACAATATTTCCATCAAGGGACTCTAAGTGGGACTTGACTTCAACCAAATGAATGTTTTTGTTTTACACCTCACATACTGACATACGTATCAAGAAGTATCATAACCTAAAAAGCTGGATGTTACACCAAAAGCATTTTTGTTGTACCCGAATGCCTTCTCTATCCTCTATCTGTTTATCCGAAGACTATACAGGGTGTTTCTAAAACTTATGTCATCCTTTCTACCACGTATTTTTGAGAGCAAAATAAGACTTTTTTTTCTTATAAACATGTGTCCGAAAATGCCCCCCTTTTGAGCTACAGCCCCCCAAAGTTTTAAAAAATTGATGGATTTTTTGGAATTGCGACCACCATTATAAACCAAATGCTCTAAAAATTGCGGTGTCTCATGGTAATTTTACGTGTAAAATCCATTAATGACTTCGAGAAATTCAGAAATGAGGTCTGACTGTACTTTTCAGGCAATCTTATACCTTCAACGACACACATTTTATGTTACGGAATGGAAATTTGAAAAATAAATAATGACATCAGATGGGAAAAACTCTTAGAAAGATATTTGGTCCTCTTTGTTTTGGTCGATACGACGCGTATTAAGCGAGATAATCGCTCATGCACAAGGTGGAAAAGTCAGCGCTTTTATCACGAGGAGCGGCAGGAAGTATGCAACCCGCCACTCCGCTGCTTCTTCGGGCCGCCCGCTACAGTAAAAGCGCTGATTTTTCCACCTTGTGCAGCGGTTATCTCGCTTAATTCGCGTCGTATCGACCAAAACAAAGAGGACCAAATATCTTTCTAAGAGTTTTTCCCATCTGATGTCATTATTTATTTTTCAAATTTCCATTCCGTAACGTAAAATGTGTGTCGTTGAAGGTATAAGATTGCCTGAAATGTACAGTCAGACCTCATTTCTGAATTTCTCGAAGTCATTAATGGATTCTACATGTTAAAATATCTCGGGTCTCCAATTTTCATGACATTCGGTTCATAAATCTGGTCGATATTCCAAAAAAACCAACAATTTTTTAAAACTTTGGAGGGCTGTAGCTCAAAAGGGAGGCATTCTCGGACACATGTTTATAGGGGAAAAAAGTCTTATTTTGACCTCAAAAATACGTGTTAGAAAGGATGACATAAGTTTTAGAAACACCCTGTATATTTATTGAAGTTAAAGAGGAGAAAGGTGAGGGGTGGTACAAATCTTTATAAGGATAGTACTTTATATTTGCCAATTCAGTGAAGAAAACCTGTGATTTTTTGTGAGATATTCGTGGAAAGTAAATATAAGTAGAACATCACACTTTTCTCTAAAATTCGCGAGTTTTAATGCTTTCCATCGTAGTTTTCGGAATAGAAATGAAGACAAATTTTATTTCAAACTGTTTTTTTTTTTTATTTTTGAAGCGCTAGTTTGAAAAATATGGTGACCAAAAGAAGTTTTGCGAGTGGTAACAAGCTTCCTTGTTTTCCAAAACCATTGTAATAAGGGGGGGGGGGGAGTTTTTTGATATTTGGTGGCCCAGATTCTATCCAAAAACGATATTTAGGGTTTTTGCTAAACAAGTCTATTATAAAAAGGACATCAATTTTACTTGGACATGTTTCATACCAAATAAAGCGCCATGCACAAACGACGAAAATCCATCCATGTTGACTCCTTGTCAACAAGCGACCATTCGAGTTCCAAAAATTGACGCTCTTTCTGGAGATTCTGAATCGATTCTGCATCATCATCGGAGATCCCACACATGCGCAAATTTGCTTAGTTAACAAAGCTTTGTGAGCATTAATACACTCCCTTCCCTCCGCCATAAACTCATGGATACGCATTTCTTCATATTTTTAACTTTACGGGTGCGCAAAGCAATTGTACATAAAACTCAGTCATATCAATGTCCCGCTTATAAAACCTGCGTTAATACATTCCATTTTTCTGGATCGAGTTTTTTACTTCTTCCTCTATTTCGATACAAGGAAAGTATAACGGAATCCGCCGAATTTCTTTTTTGTAGACATTCACTCTGTTTTTTCACTTCTCAAAATTCTCACTCGACAAAGAGTGAACGAACAAAAATTTAATCATATTCACGTAAAATTGCAAGGTTTGACGCAAATGAAAACAGTGTCGGAAAGCATGCAGTTGATTCTCGTCTTGTTCACAATCGGGTGTTTAGTTCGATATACCACCGCGTTCGACTGGAAAGCAACATTCTATCAACACAAAAATTACAAGGGCGATTCGGATTCCGTGGAAGGTACCGAGAACGATACTGGATGTTACAAGGTTCCCTCCAAGATTTGGATGAAAGTTTCCTCGATATCCCTCAAAACCGCAGCAGGAAAATCGCAAGGCTCTCTCTTGGTTTATACTGATGAATGCTGCACCGAAGAATGGAAGGTTGGTTCCCACGCTCTCAGCGTCGATAACTTGAAGACTTCTTCTAAGTACAACGACAAGATAAAAAGTGTTTCGTGGGTACCAAATATAGGACGATAACTCCGGTTATAAACAGAGAGGGGCCAACAAAAGAGCCTATATTCTTTTATCTAGAAACTCAATATTTTATGTATCAAGCGTAACTGATAGCAATAGTTTTTCGGTTACGGTTAGAGTGAATGTCTTCTACATTGCTCATTTTATTTTAATCCTGTGATCACGACTGTAGACGTTACACCAATAAATGTTTGAATGCCTGAGTTCAACAATTTTCTGACTACAATAGCATATATATCACGACCCCACCCCAAAATTTCACCCAGAGAGTAAATATTATCTTAAAGTGATTCCATATACTGTGGTATAGTTCCAACTTTCCATTCGGCCTCCGAAATGAATGATGAAAGTATACATATAGAAACGTAATAACTTTCTCTAAAAACTGGGATGAGCGAGCCCTTGCAATCACCAACATATCCTCTTCTTTAAACATGCACCTATGTAAAACAATCCATCTTTTGGATGTCCATTTGCACCCCGAGAAAAGCGATTTCCATGGGTTTAAATGGAAACAAAGCATGGTTGCCAAATTGCACGAGCGGATACAGGTCCTTTTCCAAAGATACCCAGTCACAATTTACTTGTGCTTCAGACAATATTTATGATATTCGTGAGATCTGTGCGGATCCATTTAACACGTATCTGAATTTATATATTTTTTAATTTATTTATTTATTTATTTTATTTCTTGTCCAGAAACGTGTCCCCTTGAATTTTTAAGTTCTCATAGCTTTGTGTCCCACCTTTAATTGTTCCGATTTATTTCTTATATCGGGCTGTTTAGATTTTCTGTGTATATTTACACATGGACTGTGGTAAGCATTTTTTTTTCGTTATACCAAACACATACACATTTTACAATTGATTGATCCTCTAAAATTTGTTACAATTGCACCATTTTTGGAGGAAAAATTAAAAAACAATTCTTTTAAATGTAAATGGGGGGAGAGGTCCTACAGACCTGTATATCAGCGGGTGGTGTCCCCTAGACCTCCCATTGAGGTTCAACAATACGGACTAACCACCAAATAGAAATTTTGAAAAGTTAAGTGTACTCTTAATGAACTAGTTCGTTGAATTCATTCAGAGAGAAGCTGCCACCAATCAATCCGCCAAAATGACTCATCGAAAATTCCAGATCAATTTTTTCGAATAATTACTCGAGTAAAATTATGGTATTTAGACCTTGTGATGGAAAAAAAGAAGAAAAAATCAAAAATTCAAAATAAATTAAACATCTTTAATAATTGCCATTTACATCCAAATTTCAACTTTGAAAAATCTAACGTAAAAAATCAAAGACGTTACTTGCAAGGCACAGAGATTGCTGGCTCCAACTAATCGAAACTCTTAAAAATTAAATGGGAATCACTAAGTTCATGGTGCCCTCTCGTTAGAGAATTTTGACTATTTGGTACGATCTACCCTAAATTGAGTAAAACTTGACTGATATTAAATTATGTCCGTACCTTATTTTTCTGATCAGACTTTACTTTCACTGCACCTTTATTCAATCGACCAAGCGATCGAGGGTTTTTAGGTGGTATTACATAAATTGTACAGCAATTAAGACCTATTGATGGATCATTGGAGTCAGGAACATTTTATCAGCCAACCTACAGATAGAGCCACCGTTGAAAAAATCAAATCAAATTAATAATAAAAACGAAACTAAATCACTGTGAGTATAAATAACACCGGGTCCGTAATATTTTAAGTTCACATATCATAATACCATACGTTTTCGACTGATTGATACTGTACATAAAATTTCATGAGATATAAATCAATGTAATTTTTTCGCATATTTTTGTTTTAAAAATTTTTGTGAACGAAAGGGTTTTTGCAGACACTTTCAATGAAAATTAGAGTTCAATTTTGTGGCAGTAGTGGTAGCTCCACCCAGGCAATATTGCCAGTTATAGACTTCATAATTTATATCCGACTTATATAAGAATCAATGTAAAATATGCGGATTTAAACCTCAAATCTGGCAATATTGCCCCCAGGTGAAGTCTGGAATCGTTGTATACTTGAGTATTCTGTTTAAATAATAAAAAGGAATGTTAAAATGAGGTCAAATTTTCCCGTTCAAATGATTTGCTGTAAACTGAAGTAAACTTGTAAAAACTGTAACATCACCACATCAGGTTGAAAGCAGACCCTTACTTTTAACTGAACGAATATTACTCAGTAAAATTGACAAGTGCTTATGTTTTTTGACGAAAGTGAGCGTCACTTTCACTAGATAATAAAATGCATGAAGTGAAAAAATACAAATAAGATATGCCTTAACAAAATAACAGATATGTATCACAAATGGATCGAGAGACCACAACAGCTAGGGTATTAATTTTAAAGCCTTTACATACACTCAATCAATCCAACGCTAACAATAAATTGATCAAAAACTGGATCAATCAGCCAACAAACTCATCTCTTCTATCCCTTCATGGGGCCTCATAAAAGACTGCAACACCAGTTTTTTTTACAAAAACCATTCAGATGAAACCGAACTTCTCTCCCGGATCCTTTTTGAATCGACAAAACTCCTGAGAACGACTCGAAACCACCGAGTCTCAAATGAACGATCACGTCATGCCGAAAAAGCGACGGCCTTGGAATTTCAAGCGTTTGTTCAAAATAAACCAGATTTTATTTGTTATTTTCTTTTTTTTTTATTCAACGTTATTTGAAAAACTCTTCAATTTCTCGGAATGTCTTTCCGCGCGTTTCCGGTATAAAGTAGTGAACGTAGAAACTCGCCATCATGGAAACACTCCCAAAGAAGACAAAGACACCGCTTAGACCAATCAGATCGACAGCATAAGGATAGGTTTTGACTGCAAGGAACATGAGAACGTATGCATACGCAGTCATGAGACCTCCACCCCTGGCACGATAGCTAAGTGGAATGAGTTCTCCGACCTGTGTCCAAGGAATGACTAGCATACCGTAGGAATTAAGTGTGAGGAAAGCCAGGATGAAAATGAGGGGTAAGCCATCTTTGACAGGTCCCAAGGTACCGGAGAATACTAAGGCAAAAGCGAAAGCAAAGACCGAGGCTCCTGCAGCAGATGATATCAGGATGATCCGACTGTTGACGCGTTTCGATAAAACTACAGCTAAGGCGGCCATGGCTACACGAATGATCCCAACCCCTATGAGACAGAGAGTGTCTAGATCTCCGACTTTGAACCTGTGAGCATTGTTGCGACTTATGATAGCCTCTGACAGAATAAAAGGAGGTTCGATAGCTGCAGTTAGATTCACCAGAGCTGGTAACAAAGTTGCTAGTTCTCCTGTCGAATTCGTGGTTTCCGATGTGTTCGTTAAAAGAGATGTTAGATTGGATGGTTGGAAGAGTGCAGCTGGCGGTATGGCGGGATGCGTTGCTGGGTGACCTGAGTTGACGACGTTCTGAAACATCTGCAAAGCGTAAACGACGACTATGTATCCTCCTCCCAGCTGTTGAAATGTGAAGACGAGAGCGAGGCGGAGCATCGGCCTTCGGACCTCGCGAGAGAAAAGTGTTGCTTTTTTGAAATCCCCACTCTCTCGTTCGGTCCTTTTCCTCTCCAGATTTTCCCACTCCTCATTGAAGTCCTGGAAATAAAATAGTGAAATTCATTAACGGAAATGAGAAAGTGAAGGTAATGACTAGAGACAGAATAAAATGTATCACTGAAAAAATACGAAATACGTCGTACAAAGGACAAAAACAACTATAATAGTTTGGTGGTTAAAATAACCCAAACTCATGGTTTTAATACTACTAGACGTTCCAATGATAGCTAAAATTACGAAGAGCAAGTAATTGAAGAACGTCAAATTTGACCTGAAAGTTTAAATCTCTAAATTGATGCACCTTCAAAGTTGATGCATTTTTGCCATTGAATCAGTTATTTTGTCCCATTGTGCGCGTCAAATCGACGAAATTTACTGAAAAATTATATGTATATACACTTAGTAAAAAGTTGGAAATGAAAGGTGATTTTCCGTACAGTCGATATAAGTAATAGATGGTTTGAATATTTGATCAAAATTGAAAGTTGACGATAGGTTCCTATTGCATAAGTTTACAGTCTGTAATTTAAAGGGTTGGGTGGAAGTCGAGCGATTATGTGGTAATTTGATTATAACTGATCATTACAGTCATGGTCATTTTATTTTGATGAATCAATTTAAATGCATACGTCTTTAAGGAAGAGAATGGATGCTGTATGTGGCTTAGAGAGACTAGCGCATATTATAGAAATCAGAAGGAAAATACAGGGTGTGGCAGACCACCCGTCCAATATCTTTATCTCAAAAACGGCCGAAAATTGAGCTTCGGAGGCAAAACTTTGGTATATCGACCCCAAGGAATCCAATGAAAATATTTTCAGCCCCCCAAAACCACCCCTTGGGGGTTATTTAGGGGGGTGGGTACCCGTATCTCGAAAAAATCAAATAGAAAGGGTATGTTTTGACATTCGAATCTAATACGGCATAAAAAAATAAAACGTTTTTAACCCGAAGTTTTTTTTCTAAAGACCACCCTTCTTTGAGTTAGGGGTAGTTTTCAAAAAATGTAGGGGTAATCTTTGATTAACCGCTGTGACCCTCCAAATCATTGGATTTCAAGAAACTAAGAAGTTTCTGAAAGGGCAGACCAAGGGCTTTCTTTTGATGTATCACATGTCTATTTTTTGTGAAAAAGGGTACACGGCCCCCTCACCCCAAAATGTTGGGGCTTCGGGGGCCCTACGTAAAAATTTTCAAATGTTAAGGTATGGCTTGTGGTACATCATTTGAAAGGTCTTTCAGAGACAAAAAAAGTGATACCCCCCAAAAGTCGTCAAAACAACCCCCTTCCAAAATGGCGGCCGTTTTAAGGTTAGAGGGCTCAAGGGGGGACCTTCAGAAAAATGATCCAAAATTGAACGATACATGGCTAAAAGGGTCTTAAAAAGAGAAAAATAATGGTTCAAACCGCGAGACAAACCGACTTTTCAATCCAAAGTTACGGCCGATTGAAATTTAGGGGTAGTTGGGTTTCCTAAAAAGGCACCCCTAAATTTCAATCGGCCGTAACTTTGGATTGAAAAGTCGGGTTGACTCACGGTTTGAACCATTACATAGGCCTGCGAAATTAAACTTTTTGAAAAAGGCAAGAAAGGTAATGGCTGATTCTTATGTATTTTGGCACGCTGATTTCAGATCTGAACTCCGTTTTTCTCCATCACGTCAGGATTTTTGGTATTTTTGATTTTTTGATTTTCGATTTGTCAAAAATTCACTTAAAAGGAAAATTTCAACGACCCAGTCAGTTCCCTTCAAATACAATTGAAAGTATTCAAAATTTTTCATATTATCTCTTGTAAAGATGATGGAGAACATGCGTGATTTAGAATAAATTATGTGAGGAAGAAGAAACCTGAAGTTGTTCCTGAAATTATGCCCAAAAACTAAGAAATTAGTGAAAATTCCCCATCCAACATCAACAAAATGTCAACCTCTAGCCAAAACTGCAAACTTATAGGCAGCCATTTTTTCCGGAAATTTACTTCTTACCACTCAGTTACACCCCCCCTCCCCCCACCTTCATCCAGAATGACACGCAATCCTTAAACATTTTATTTATTTTTTTTTTAATTTTGAATTTTGAATTTTTCTTTGATTTTGGAAGTTTACTTGATGACGGCTCGTGCAATCTGGAAATCGTGCTCTTTTGCTCTTTCAACCCATGCAGAAAAATCGAATCTACGGTGCATACATAAAGGATTCATTGTTTTATGCAGTTTTCAATGGAGGGAACCCATTGTTGCCACATTGCACGAACCACCATGGTTTGGGTGTAGGTGAAGAAACGTTGAGCTTAATATTTCTTCAGCTTCAGCTGCGTGCAATTTTTAAATAAAGTAACTCAAAATGTTAATCAGCGAGCATATTTTTGTCCCATCTACCCTGGTATTTACGTTCCATATCTCTTACATCCTGGTGGGCGAGCTTTAACTGCAACATATTCGCCACATATGTAACAAAACTCATCCGGCAAATTGGTGCAACGTGAGCGTCTCGAACATGTCTTTCGCAGAATGGGGCAGTTGCAAGGGTCTGAAATTGTGTGTTTTTTATGAAAAAAATAATAGTATTTGATGAGCTAAGAACAATGGTGCCTTTGGTTTTTTCTTAAGTGTCCTGGTTTTGGAGATATACACGAGTGAAGTTTAAAAAAATCGTGGGCGTAGTGACGTCACTACGCGGAATTCCCATTTAAAACAATGTTTTTTGGGCCAAAATTGCATCTTCGGAAAAATGGGACGTAATTAGAAACCAAAGGCATCTTTGTACTCAGCTCATCAAGTACTTTCATTTTCTCTATAAAAAACGCAACGTTTTAGACCCTTGCAACTGCCCCATTGTCACGAGTGTGCGTTACTAGGTCAGATTGCTGATTGGTGGCGGGTGCTAATCACAAAAATCACCTCAGAAACAGACCAATGAAACGTAAAAGCAAAGGATTTCGAACCACTGAAAATAAAACAGCACACTGTACTCTGCAATAAAAAAAAAAAACTCGGAAAATACTTTAAAATTTGCTCCTCTTATCAAAATCTTCAACGCGATACACACTTTTTTAAGTGACAAAGAGTTAAACTGAGATCTGCCGGCGACATTAGCACTTTTATATTTTTGTTAGAAAGCGCAGAAAAATCAAGAAGGTTCCAGACATGGAAAGTCAGGATAGAGGAAAAGGAGATCGCAAAGAATCCAGATAAAAATCGAAGTAAAAGAATCATATTGCAGATAAGCGAACACGAACATTCTGGCATCGAAAGAACTCGGAGCTCATGGCGAGTTAAGAAAAAAAAAGGATCCTCTCGGCGCGCGGAAGATAAGGATCAACTCTACTCATTAAAGATAAGGAGCTGACCTGTCTCACTGTGCACCCCCCCCCCTTGTCTCTCTAGATACCCAACGTAAGCATCAGCGTAACTAAAAAAAATGCTAGGGGGGGGTAGCGGGGCGCACTTATTAATTAGAAATCAGAAATGCCGCAGAAAGCATTAGTTTCGACCATTTTTTTTATTTTAATTATATTATTTTAGACTTATGGAAGGGGCAAGCCCCCCCCCCCCCGTGGATCCACTTCTAACTTAAGGTTAGCAATTACTAATGCCATTTTTTTACAGTGAAAGGTGGCGGGGGGCATCAAGACCCTTCAATGCCGAGATTACCGACAGCATTTGGGGAATGACCGGTTTTTTGAGCGATTTTTGACATTTGCGGACCCTCAAACATATAATGGGCAACTGATAC
This sequence comes from Trialeurodes vaporariorum, assembly GCA_011764245.1. Lineage (NCBI taxonomy): Eukaryota > Metazoa > Arthropoda > Insecta > Hemiptera > Aleyrodidae > Trialeurodes > Trialeurodes vaporariorum. Next base: position 4,714,814 of record VMOF01000001.1, read on the forward strand.
CCCACTTTATGCCATAGGATCTTCTTTCATGACATTTAGGAGCTCTATAGGATCTCCTGAGACGACTTGACGGTCAGTTATAGCAGGAGAAGAAGAAGTTGAACACTATAAGTCGCTCTTTTGACTAATTTTATGCAAAATTTGATAAAAAATTGACTTTTCTGGAAAAATTTGAAGTGATGGAATTTTTTCGTTATTTTTTTCGAACTCAGCGCCCAAAAATACATAAGAATCACTCATTACTTGTCTTGCATTTTTTTCATCGCAGGCCTGTGATTATTTTTCTCTTTTTAAAACCCTTTTAGCCATGTATCGTTCAATTTTGGATCATTTTTCTGAAGGTCCCCCCTTGAGCCCTCTAACCTTAAAACGGCCGCCATTTTGGAAGGGGGTTGTTTTGACGACTTTTGGGGGGTATCACTTTTTTTGTCTCTGAAAGACCTTTCAAATGATGTATCACAAGCCATACCTTAACATTTGAAAATTTTTACGTATATAAAGTAACTCAAAATGTTAATCAGCGAGCATATTTTTGTCCCATCTACCCTGGTATTTACGTTCCATATCTCTTACATCCTGGTGGGCGAGCTTTAACTGCAACATATTCGCCACATATGTAACAAAACTCATCCGGCAAATTGGTGCAACGTGAGCGTCTCGAACATGTCTTTCGCAGAATGGGGCAGTTGCAAGGGTCTGAAATTGTGTGTTTTTTATGAAAAAAATAATAGTATTTGATGAGCTAAGAACAATGGTGCCTTTGGTTTTTTCTTAAGTGTCCTGGTTTTGGAGATATACACGAGTGAAGTTTAAAAAAATCGTGGGCGTAGTGACGTCACTACGCGGAATTCCCATTTAAAACAATGTTTTTTGGGCCAAAATTGCATCTTCGGAAAAATGGGACGTAATTAGAAACCAAAGGCATCTTTGTACTCAGCTCATCAAGTACTTTCATTTTCTCTATAAAAAACGCAACGTTTTAGACCCTTGCAACTGCCCCATTGTCACGAGTGTGCGTTACTAGGTCAGATTGCTGATTGGTGGCGGGTGCTAATCACAAAAATCACCTCAGAAACAGACCAATGAAACGTAAAAGCAAAGGATTTCGAACCACTGAAAATAAAACAGCACACTGTACTCTGCAATAAAAAAAAAAAACTCGGAAAATACTTTAAAATTTGCTCCTCTTATCAAAATCTTCAACGCGATACACACTTTTTTAAGTGACAAAGAGTTAAACTGAGATCTGCCGGCGACATTAGCACTTTTATATTTTTGTTAGAAAGCGCAGAAAAATCAAGAAGGTTCCAGACATGGAAAGTCAGGATAGAGGAAAAGGAGATCGCAAAGAATCCAGATAAAAATCGAAGTAAAAGAATCATATTGCAGATAAGCGAACACGAACATTCTGGCATCGAAAGAACTCGGAGCTCATGGCGAGTTAAGAAAAAAAAAAGGATCCTCTCGGCGCGCGGAAGATAAGGATCAACTCTACTCATTAAAGATAAGGAGCTGACCTGTCTCACTGTGCACCCCCCCCCTTGTCTCTCTAGATACCCAACGTAAGCATCAGCGTAACTAAAAAAAATGCTAGGGGGGGGGGGTAGCGGGGCGCACTTATTAATTAGAAATCAGAAATGCCGCAGAAAGCATCAGTTTCGACCATTTTTTTTATTTTAATTATATTATTTTAGACTTATGGAAGGGGCAAGCCCCCCCCCCCCCCGGTGGACCCACTTCTAACTTAAGGTTAGCAATTACTAATGCCATTTTTTTACAGTGAAAGGTGGCGGGGGGCATCAAGACCCTTCAATGCCGAGATTACCGACAGCATTTGGGGAATGACCGGTTTTTTGAGCGATTTTTGACATTTGCGGACCCTCAAACATATAATGGGCAACTGATACCCCACTTTATGCCATAGGATCTTCTTTCATGACATTTAGGAGCTCTATAGGATCTCCTGAGACGACTTGACGGTCAGTTATAGCAGGAGAAGAAGAAGTTGAACACTATAAGTCGCTCTTTTGACTAATTTTATGCAAAATTTGATAAAAAATTGAAATTTCTGGAAAAATTTGACGTGATGGAATTTTTTCGTTATTTTTTTCGAACTCAGCGCCCAAAAATACATAAGAATCACTCATTACTTGTCTTGCATTTTTTTCATCGCAGGCCTGTGTTATTTTTCTCTTTTTAAAACCCTTTTAGCCATGTATCGTTCAATTTTGGATCATTTTTCTGAAGGTCCCCCCTTGAGCCCTCTAACCTTAAAACGGCCGCCATTTTGGAAGGGGGTTGTTTTGACGACTTTTGGGGGGTATCACTTTTTTTGTCTCTGAAAGACCTTTCAAATGATGTATCACAAGCCATACCTTAACATTTGAAAATTTTTACGTAGGGCCCCCCGAAGCCCCAAAATTTTGGGGTGAGGGGGCCGTGTACCCTTTTTCACAAAAAATAGACATGTGATACATCAAAAGAAAGCGTTTGGTCTGACCTTTCAGAAACTTCTTATTTTTTTGAAATCCAATGATTTTTAGGGTCACAGCGGTCAATCAAAGATTACCCCTACATTTTTTTGAAAACTACCCCTAACTCAAAAAAGGGTGGTTTTTGGAAAAAAAAAACTTCGGGATAAAAAAGTTTTATTTTTTTATGCCGTAATAGATTCGAATGTCAAAACATACCCTTTCTATTTGATTTTTTCGAGATACGGGTACCCACCCCCCTGAATAACCCCCAAGGGATGGTTTTGGGGGGCGGAAAATATTTTCATTGGATTCCTTGGGGTCGATATACCCCATGAAAGTTTTGCCCCCGAAGCTCAATTTTCGGCCGTTTTTGAGATAAAGATAGTGGACGGGTGGTCTGCCACACCCTGTACAATAAAATTACCAATTTATGTGACTTGTTACCGCTGGAAATGAGTAGTGACTCTTCTCCTTGGAACTTCAAGTTGTTCTCAAGAAGTAAGGAAAAGAGCCTCAAATATTGAATAATAAGGGGTAAGTAAGTATCAAATAAGTCAGCAACAGTCCTCACATTACAGTTGTGAATTGGAAGACAAATAATTTGATAATTTATATTAATATTAAATCAGAAAAAAAGAAAAACAAATTATGAGGACCAACACAATCCCCCCTCCCCCCCGGTGACTTTCCTGGATTCGCCCCTGTTACAAGCCCAATATAGTTCGATCTTTCTCGGATATTTCATCAATTGACAAAATGTAACGTCCCCATATTGGAATTCGAATTAGGAAGAAAGAATCCTTACATGCTTGTTTTTGTTAAGTTTCATCAATTCTCGCCTAGCTTTATCTGGTTGTGATCTAAACAGCCAATGAGGGCTCTCGGGCACGAAAAATAGGATGACGGTGTTGAATATGGCCAGAACAAAACTGAAGAGGACGAAGGATTGCCACGGCATCATGATGCCCACTGTGCAAGCGACGAGGACCCCGCTTGATAAGAAAACGCTGACCGTGGCTAAAAAGACTGGGCGCCAGTGCTTGTTGGTGATCTCCGAAATATACACGATGACTGATGTTGATAACCCTAAAACAAAAGAAAAGAACGATTTTCATTGAATGCAGCTCCTTGTTTTTGGTTTATTTTTTTGTTTTTGTTTTTGTTTTTTTTTTTACTGCGTTAGGAAAGGGGAAGTTGAAAGATTCAATTCAGAAAAGACGATTCGACAATGAAATTAGAAGATACTCCAATTTTACTTTGGATACTTTGTGGCAGTGAAAACCTTTTTCAACAACCTTGAGGCAAAACTACCGTTTAGCTTATATACGGTGCTCAGCCCCTTCTAGAAAGAATTCCTAGTTCCACCTATGTGCTTTATTGACATTGACTTGGCTGCTTCTCCGATACGATTGTTTTCTAATTAACTTATCAAAAAACAATAGCCCGTAAAAAACACGTAATACACTAAACCTATACTCTACAGGCGCCAGGTCACAAGCGCTAATCCTGAAGCGACGAGCCCAACCCTACACTTAAAACCGTGGGAGAAACGTGGGAGCGTAAATTTAGATGGTTCCTATTTTGCAGGGCTGCCGTTTTGCGTAGAATCAATGCTATTTTTCTAGTCACCGATGATTCCACCGGTTGAGAAAAGATTACACAGTTCAGTTCAGAGCATGACTGTAATAAACTAAAATACTCGCATCTATAATCTTTTCTCAACCGGTGGAGTCGTCGATGACTTTAAAAAACTTGCGGATATTTTTATTATTAATCAACGGAGTTTTCACCGATTAAGGAAAGATTACAGATCAGAGTATTTTCGCTCATTACAGTCATGAACAAAACTGAACTGTGTAATCTTTTCTCAACCGGTGGAATCATCGGTGAATTGAAAAATAGCATTGATTATACGCAAAACGGCAGCCCTGCCTATATCCATCCTTTTCTTAACACACAGGGGTGCCAGATCCCATCTTTGCATACGAGCTGCTCGTATACTTTCAAATTGGAGGGGTGAGATTTATTTATTTACTTTTATTTTTTTATTTTTTTTTTGCAAAAGGAAGGAAAATATATTTTTAGAGGAAAGAAAGGTCATAATCTATTCTTTCTCCTGTACTTTGTATGTTACTCCCCCCCCCCTAAATGAGCCTCACACCCAAACCGAGGGTCTTCCCCCCTAGCTGAAGGTCTCCTCCTCAAGAGAAGGCCTTCCCCCTAACTGAGGGTCTCTCCCCTTACTGAGCGTTTCCCTTCCCAACTGAGGGGAGGAGACCCTCACTTAAGGGGAGACCCTCAATTAGGGAGAAGACAGATATCCTCAACTTGTCACTAAGTTAAAAATTATCAGAGTCAAATTCGTGCTCGTATTTCAAAAAATTAGAGGGGGGATTATGAATAAAGTCGAAATCATCGCGGTTTTGATGCGAGATTACATAATGCGTTTGAAACCGTTAAATTTTCAGGGAAACAGCTTCAAATTGCACTTAAAGAGTTCGAAGTTCCAAAAATTTTCCGGGGGAGAACCCTCGGCCGGGGCCCCTCTCCCATTGGAGGGTATTCCATACCCTCCAGACCCCTCGGTGGAGAGGGTGAAAATGTTTGCTTCGGGAGGGAGAGGGGTAGGGGGTTGAAAATTTCTGAGTTGGGGGGGATAACTCGTATGTCGTCTAAAGGGGGGGGGTATGGTACCCCTGTTAACACATGCAGTTATACGGGCGTTCACCTATACATACATGCACGAATATCGAAAAAGATCTATATAAAAGTTTTGGTTTTAAGGTGACTCCTATCAAAGCTTGTGCATTTCTTTGGTTTCAATTTAAAATTCCTGAAACACGAATTTTCCCAAAAGCGACTATTGACACTATCCATCGGATTGAAAACCTGGAAAAGTTTCGCCTTGAATTACCTTAATCGATACGTTCATTTCTGCACATCATCATCACGAGGTTAATGATTGACTAGTATCAACAAGTGATGCCATTAAAATAGTTTTTTTTATAGCGCGGTCTTTTTCTATAAAGCGGCGCAGTGTGGTGGTGAGACTTTCTTTTGTTTTTTTCTGATGCGTTTTTTTATTCATCGGAGAAGCATCAGTGCGCAGTTCAAATGTGAAGCAAATGAAGGTAAGGTAAGAATTGAGAGGTAAAGTATATACACTGAAAAGACATTCCGGTCAGTAGAGGTTTACCGAGGCATTTGCCGGTCTTGAAGTCCGCTATACTTTCAGTGATGGAGAGTCCTAATTTTATTGCACCGCCAAGAATTATGGCGTTCTTAACCGGAGTGCATTGTTGTGGTTGTTGGCTAACCGTTGAATTCGCACTAAAACCGTCTATTGACATTATCCATCGGATTGAAAACCTGGAAAAGTTTCGCCTTGAATTACCTTAATCGATACGTTCATTTCTGCACATCATCATCACGAGGTTAATGATTGACTAGTATCAACAAGTGATGCCATTAAAATAGTTTTTTTATAGCGCGGTCTTTTTCTATAAAGCGGCGCAGTGTGGTGGTGAGACTTTCTTTTGTTTTTTCTGATGCGTTTTTTTATTCATCGGAGAAGCATTAGTGCGCAGTTCAAATGTGAAGCAAATGAAGGTAAGATAAGAAGTGACGGGTAAAGTATATACACTGAAAAAACACTACGGTCTGTAGAGGTTTACCGAGGCACTCCCGGTCTTGAAGTCCGCTATACTTTCAGTGATGGAGAGTCCTTATTATTTTACGGGTTGCACCGCCAAGAATTATGGGCGTCCTTAACCGGAGTGCCTTGGTAAACCTGTATAGTCCGTAATTTACAAAGCGTATCAAATTGTCCGAGTCCGTATCGTTTTTTCAGTGTAGCCTAAGTTGAGGCATTAGTTTGAATAGAAAAGCTCCGAATTCAGACTAGGTTATGGTTCGTGAAAGAAAATGTGTGGGCTCTTTATCTTTTCAGTAATAATCTAGAGGATCTAATTTCATGCTCAGATGTTTTCTAAATCATTTAAAATGAGAGAGATGGATGAAGAGGGCTATTTTGACCCTCGTCTTCAACTGTTATAACGTGGAAAATTACAAACATGTCCAATAATGAACAAGTAATGTACTGTAGACTTGATAACATCAATAAAAATTTGCGATGTCTCAGTAAAAATGGCAAAAATTGATAAAGTACCTATCATGTGTGAGACCTTTAATTTAGGGTATTTTAGGTGATGTCAGGGATTTATTACCCCAAGGAATAAAAAATAAAACCAGGACGTAAGTTTTCAACACTGGCGGAGCCTTCCAAGCTCGTCTCGGTAATCTAAGGGTTAACTGACTAAAATTAGACAATATGCTAGATTTACGTCTACAGCCTACACCACTGAGACTATATTTGTAGCCTCGCTTGCCGTCTAAATCGATTTCCTCAGTTCCATTTCCTATCCTTTCATAACCTTTTATTATTCATCCATGTTTTGACAAGTCATTACGTCACGAGCGAATCAATGAGAAAATTTCCACGTGCATTAAACCACTCTACAATGTTTTACTCGAGATTTTGCATACTCACTGCCGCTTTTCATGGTAAAAGCGCTGACTTTTCCGCACTGTGCAGCGATTATTCCGCTTAAAACGCTTCGTATGGAAAGAAACAAAGAGGACCAAAAATCTTTCTAAGGGTTTCTCGCATCTGATTACGGTAATTCTTCTTCAACTTTTTAATCCGTAACATAAAAGTGCCGTTAAAGGTTCAAGATTGCCTGAAAAGTACAGTCAGACTCAATTTCTGAATTTGTCGAGGTCATTAATGGATTCTACATGTAAAAATACCTCGGGACACCAATTTTCACGACATTCGGTTCATAAATCTGGTCGATATTCCAAAAAAACCAACAATTTTTTAAAACTTTGGGGGGCTGTAGCTCAAAAGGGGGGCATTTTCGGACACATTTTTATAGGAAAAAAAAGTCTTATTTTGACCTCAAAAATACGTGGTAGAAAGGATGACATAAGTTTTAGAAACACCCTGTATAGTCTCCGGATAAACAGATAGAGGATAGAGAAGGCATTCGGGTAAAACAAAAATGATTTTGGTGTAACATCCAGCTTTTTAGGTTATGATACTTCTTGATACGTATGTCAGTATGTGAGGTGTAAAACAAAAACATTCATTTGGTTGAAGTCAAGTCCCACCAAATAGCAGAGAAAGTAAGCAATTACACCTCTTTACAATAATACCTTTAACTTTAAGTCATGGTGAGTCTATGAGAGAATTTAGTGAATTTTACACGTAAAATTACCATGAGACACCGCAATTTTTAGAACATTTGGTTTTTAATGGTGGTCGCAATTCCAAAAAAAACCATCAATTTTTTAAAACTTTGGGGAGCTGAAGCTCAAAAGGGGGGCAATTTCGAACGCATGTTTATCGGATAAAAAAGTCTTATTTTGACCTCTGAAAACGTTGTTACAAGGACGACATAATATGTTTCTAATAAACCGTGTATACCTAATTCATCTGTTATTTGTAAATCTTCTCATTATATTTGCTACTAGTGGTGGCATGGAAAATTCATTTGACCTTCCTCAGAATCTTGAAAAAATACTCTTCATAGCAAGGTATATGGAGAACAGGTATGGACAACACTCGACTCAGGGGGCGTGGCCACTTGGGAAAAAGCGACTTCGCCGCCATCTTGTCTTCTAATAGTTCTAATTACACCGTGTATCTTGCATTGTTGTTTGTGGTTAGGTTTGAAGGGGAAGTTTATCTGAAGCAATACTTTATTTATTTGAACAATGAAATGTAATTTTTATCTTTAAATGTTAATGTTGTCAATATAGAATGGATTAACATCATCAATTACGTTGTTCACTTTCCTTCTCAAGATGTGAAATCTAAATTTGAATCGCGCGGTCAGAAAAATGGCGGCGGAGTCGCTTTTTTTCACAACCAATCAGAGCCAACCTCAGAGTGTTGTCCAATGTCCATACCTGTTCTCCATATACCTTGTCTTCATAGCAACAAAGAAAGTTTCTCCGTTTAGCTGCCGGATTTTCACAAGCATATAGTATACATACCAGAGTTGGGCAAATGGGGTTGGTAATCGATTACACGATTACCGAGTAATCGTAATCGTCGTTTTTTTCGGAGGGTGATTCTATGGTAATCAAAGGCTGCTTTTTTACAAGCCACCCATCATATTAGTTGCAGAAGTATTAGATCTAATCAAAAATACCCTTGATTTTACTATTTATCTGTGAAAAATGGATTCAATTACCATCCAAGGATGTGACGATTACGATTACTCGGTAATCGTGTAAACGATTACGATTCCCATTTGCCCAACTCTGATACATACACATATATCAGTCAATGTTTTGACTCCATTCTCACCTTTCAAATCATTCTCACGCGTGATCGATGAATGGGTCTGTTCCAAACTTTTGCTAAAACAATTAAAAGTGTTTAATCTGATGTAAAATCACCTGAATATTCCATTGGTTGCATCAGGAAGTCATAAACTGCAATAATAAACTCACAAGAGGCGTTTAATAAAATCCAATATGGCGGAGAAATATCGAGTAATTTGTATTCGTGCACCACGAACATCCAAGGATAGCCAACCTCACAATATCGAACACAATCAATCACAACGTAAACAAACACATAACCTCTACCTCCAGTGAGATTGTCAAAGTTGGCCATCCTTGAATGTTCACGGTGCATGCATTCAGATTGCTCGATATTTCTCCGCCATTTTGGGTTTCATTAAACGCCTCTTGTGAGTTTCTTAATGTATTTTATGATTTTCTGATGCCACAAATGGACTTTTCAGGTGATTTTACATACGATGAAACACTCTTTATCGTTGTAGCAAAAGTTTGCAACAGACCCATTCTGTAACAACATCTAAACGTCTGGAGCAGTTTATTTTCAATCGGACTTTTAAAAGTGGGTAATATGACAGTGGTGGCTCATGAAATATGGCAACGGTGTTTTTCCTCCATTTAAACGAATGTAAAACGATCGATTCTTAAGGAGGCTTTCAGCCTCCGTGAAGGTGAGTGCGTTGAAAACGAAGCGTCCGAAAGAACGAGAAAATAATAAAATAATAAATAATACAGCGGATAATAAAATAATAAAATAATAAAACAGGGAATCGAGAGGATAAGAAGGAGGACAAAAGAGAATGGGGGATGGGGAAAGGAAAATATCATGAAAATAAAGGAATCAAAAATGGGGATGAAAAAAAAGTCACTCCACTCTTAAAAGTCCTGCCTCTGGCATCAGGCATGTAAAATTAAAAGTGCATGGCTAGTTCTACTTTTTGACTGTTGGAGCTATGGGTGGACTTTTGGGGAGGGGGGGGGGTTCTACTGTGATACAAGCGCATTGATTTTCTTTTTAGTTTTGTGGTTCAGTAGACCGACGGGATTTGATATAGTGTTCACTTAGAACAATCGTATAAGTTTTTCCTCAAAGGTGCCAAGGTGACTGATTTTGCATATCTGTGTATTTGCAGGCGTTTTAAAGTCATAATATCAAGCGTCTGTTCTTCTAAAGCTTTTAGTTAGGGAAAAACGGTTAGCTTATTTCTTTTTCAGAGATTTTATTAAGAGGAGGTTAGCAACATTTTCGTTTTGTTTTTGTTTTTGTTTTTTTCATTTTTGGTTTTTAGTTTTTTTGTTCAGTAAATCATCTATTTATCTTGAGCATTCATACATCATTTTTATGTGGTTTTGCACATTACTTCGATTTTTAATTGGATTTTAAAAGTCACGGGAGATAATTTTACGCTCCGTTTTTTTAGTTACCAAACACACTTTATAGTTTTCAGTTGCAGTTTTTGGTATTTATTTTTTTAATCACTCGGGTACACAAATCGAAAACTGAGCAAATTTAGAAAGCTAATTTCTAATTTAAACTGAGTGTGTAAAGCAAATCTAGAATTCATGGACGCCAGCAGAAAAATTTCCGAGGGGTCGGGCAAAATTTTTGAACCACAACGACCCCCCTCCCCCCCCCCGCCTCACCGGTGGAAAAAGGGAAAACACATTTTCATCCAAATAGTGTACAATTATTAACCCATTTTAGTTGTATCAAATAATAATACAAATTTTGACGTGTTTGACATAATGGATAAAGGGACGAAAGATGATAAAGATAAAAAGAAAAATATATAATTTATTATTCCTTGTAAAAAATGAGTTAAAATTACAAAATAAACTACTAATGAAGTTTGCCAACTATTACTCCTTCGATTAACATTTCATTTTCTTTTTTCTTTTTTTATTTTTCATCGTGAAATTTTGCCTTTTTTGAATTCAAGGGGGGAAGGGGAGGCAAGTACCCCTCTTGCCCCCCGCTTCGGGCGCCCATGCCAGAATTAACAGTTTTCTTTTACTCTGATTATTGTGTAATTGTTTTGAATCAACCCTTGACAACAAAAAGTATTCATTTTCAGTCATATTTAAAAAAAAAAAAAAAAAAAAAAAAAAAAAAAAAAGTTGGCGACCATTTAAGAAACTTTAAAAAAAGTGATATACATTATTTTAAGAACCTAAAGAATCCTTCTACAAAATTTCATTTATTGAACATCAAAATTCTAAGAGAAAATGGTACCGAAATATGACCAGTTTTACACAGGCATCATACAGGTGCTAACCCCCCCCCCCCCCCCAATAACCACGCTATCTCCAAATGTGAGATCAAAATCCAATTTATAATCCTAAAGTGTACTTCTTTAGGTGGATATCTTTTCCACCTACCCTTATCAATTTTGTTCAGTTTCACCCACTCTTCCATCGCCGCGATAATTTTTTTCTTTAGCACTAAGTGGCAACACTGTTAGGTTTACTCTCATGATCGAAGTAAAGGTAGGAATGTAAGATTGGTGCATTTTTGCCTAAATAATTACATTTTTTATTTTACAATTCATTTTTGTCTTGTTCTCTTGAAATAATGTAAAATAAGATAAACATCGTTGTTTCTAGCAAGATGGGTTCATCAAAGCCCTATAATAACTCGAAAATTTTAATATGAATGTGACAGTTCAAAACTTGAAAATGTTGATTTTTTTTCTCCAAATAATATTAAAATTTGTGACGTTCAAGGGGCCTTTATGGCAGCACTTAAGAGCATCTGACAGGAATCCGGTTTTATCATTTCCTTACAAAATGTCACCATTTTGTTTACATTATTGATTAAGCACACCTTCAAGTATTCAATGATAAACATTCATGCACACTTTAATTATTGGTGGTTTGGTGAACGCTGAATATGAACTCAAACTTAATCATGGCTATAAATTCAGAGATACAGAACAAAACTCAACGCTCTGTTGTCAAGTCGACGCTCGAACTTACATGAGCAGAATTGAACGTAGGCAAAAAAGACAATTGAAAAAGAATGGTCAATTGGGCGGAAAAAATATGCGGCCAGTTAGTTTTAATTTGAGCCCTGATCAAAAAAATTCCAGCTTTTAAAAAACCACAGTTTTTCGCGTTTTTCGAGAAGTTTGAAAAAGTGGATGTAGCCTTTTTTAATCCTACGTGCTTCAAAAATGGCAATACAAGTACTTAGTAATGTAATTTTTGCCAAAATTACTAAACCTTATATTTTTGCATTGAAATGGAGGGAGTGAGAGAGAGATTGAGGGAGAGGGGGAGGAAGAATGAAAAGAAGGAAAAAAAAGATAGATATAGACAGATACAAAAAGGGAAAGAAAGAGAGTCAGAGGCAGTGAGAGGGGGAAAGGACTTAGATTAATATTATGGGTCAGTACACTTTGTCTATTTAAATGAGAAAAAGAAATAAAGATAAAAAGAAATTAAGTAACCATATGATGAAAAAAATTTAAATTTACCAGTTGCTATCCCATTAAAAAATCTTGCGATGTACAATAATCTAAGATCGAAACTTTCTGGCAGCAGCACAATCATTGCCCAAGTTGTGGAAGTCAGGATTGCCGAAAAAATGCATGTCTTTTTTCTACCGATCTTATCCATCAGTGGTCCCACCCCTAGGGATCCAATCGGCATTCCAATCGAAAGCAGACTTGCTGAAAATGAAAATAAGAAAGGATGAAACACTGTAAACACTTTCAATCAATTTGAAGGAATTAGAAAAACACCTTTACCTATAAGTACTTACCGTTTTCGTGTGACACTATTTTCTCCTGATAAAGTGCCACGGGTAGTTGCCAATCTACTCGTTTGGAATTTACAACAAATAAGTTCTCAGTTGTCGGCAGTCATTTTTCAGTCTCATCAAAGCGAAGTTCGCTTAGCGAACCTAAATGATTGCTCGCGTCGAATCACTCGGAATAATTTCTTGGAAAAATAGTTCAAGGTTGAAACCTTTGTTGCAATGGGTCATTCCATTTTAAATCAACCAAAATTAATGAAATGTGTTGCTGCCTAGTCATGGATTTTGAAAATATTTTGTGGGGTGATTGTAACTACTTATAGTAGCACAAAACGTATTTTTTCATATTTTTTTAGCTTATGGCCCCTGAGATATAGGCAACCGGAAATTCAAAAATTGCGATTTTAGGCTTATCTTTGAACGCGTGCCACAGCCTTAATTCTCAACGGAAAGATACGGTTGAGGTCTCATTTTGATGAATTTTGCGTCCTCTTTTCATTGCTGTAGGTCGTTTTTCATTGATTGAAGGTTTAGCAGGTTGCATACCTATTTGAACTTTGGTGACCCTATTGCAATTTTTCCGATCTTTGATAATTTTTTTTAATAGGATAGCGTTGGTAGAAAAAATTCATACTTTCCAAGCTTTAAGTACACTACTAAGAGTACCTGCTCAAAAAAAATTGGATCTCCTGAGCAATTTTTTCTAGATGAAAAAATTGCTTAAAGTCGGCTGAAATTAAGAAAGACCCAACTTTGAGGTTAAAAAAGTCAATGTGGGGATTCATGAAAAAATCTTAAAAAATAACAAAAATCACCGCTTTTATGTCTACTTTCAATATCTGAAGTCGAAAGTTTGTGTATTTGATCGCTACAGTCGATTTTTTTTTCTTCAAAATTGGTAAAAATACAATTTGCTCGAACACACGCGATCGAAGCGAATAGAAGAGCCAGCTCTTTGAGGTCTAAAAATCTCGCAAAATCTCTAAAATGATCACTTTTAAGTCCTTTTTCAATGCTTGAAGTCGAACATTTGATTACTGAAGCGCTTCAGTTGAAATACAAGTTCGTAAAATCGGTAAAAACACAATTAGCACGGCCACAATCTGAGCTCAGTTCAGGGCATAGGGGCGTCGCGTGAAATTTTACCGATTTTACAAACTTGTATTTCAACTGAAGCGCTTCAGTAATCAAATGTTCGGCTTTAGGCATTGAAAAAGGACTTAAAAGCGATCATTTTAGAGATTTTGCGAGATTTTTAAACCTCAAAGAGCTGGCTCTTCTATTCGCTTCGATCGCGTGTGTTCGAGCAAATTGTATTTTTACCAATTTTGAAGAAAAAAAAATCGACTGTAGCGATCAAATACACAAACTTTCGACTTCAGATATTGAAAGTAGACATAAAAGCGGTGATTTTTGTTATTTTTTAAGATTTTTTCATGAATCCCCACATCGACTTTTTTAACCTCAAAGTTGGGTCTTTCTTAATTTCAGCCGACTTTAAGCAATTTTTTCAACCAGAAAAAATTGCTCAGGAGATCCAATTTTTTTTGAGCAGGTACTCTTAGTAGTGTACTTAAAGCTTGGAAAGTATGAATTTTTTCTACCAACGCTATCCTATTAAAAAAAATTATCAAAGATCGGAAAAATTGCAATAGGGTCACCAAAGTTCAAATAGGTATGCAACCTGCTAAACCTTCAATCAATGAAAAACGACCTACAGCAATGAAAAGAGGACGCAAAATTCATCAAAATGAGACCTCAACCGTATCTTTCCGTTGAGAATTAAGGCTGTGGCACGCGTTCAAAGATAAGCCTAAAATCGCAATTTTTGAATTTCCGGTTGCCTATATCTCAGGGGCCATAAGCTAAAAAAATATGAAAAAATACGTTTTGTGCTACTAAAAGTAGTTATAATCACCCCACAAAATATTTTCAAAATCCATGACTAGGCAGCACAGGCTCTGGTTGATTTAAAATGGAATGACCCAATACTAAGTAAGCATACTTATCTAAACATTTTTCTTTTCAATTAAATACGCTATAAATTGTAATAATATTTTCTCAACAAAAATGCACGTACCCATAAACTACACACGTTTTTCTAGGGCGTAGCCAATGCTTAAAATAATTGTTTTTTATTTATAAAATAATATGTTATCGCACATTCAAAGAACATAACCCAAGGAGAAACTTTCAGTTTTCCATCTCTTCTTTTTTAGATTCTTCATGGGAAAGTATCAAACCAGGAATCAGTCTTTTGAGTCATGATTGACCTCCACCAACGCGCGAGTGAATTGGCCACAATGCGGTCAAAAGAATCTACATTAATGGCCAAGCAGAAGGAAAGTGTCTACGAGATATCTCTATAATGGGAAACGCATTTTCAGCAACGATTCACTCGTGGAACTTCAGGAGAGAGGCTTCGATTTGTTTAAGCCAAATGCCCTCACCGATTTTGTTTTGATATTTCTTGTGGAAAGTGAAAAATGAAGGAGAGAATAGGACAGTAACGTGTGCCAAGTTTTGCGGTAAGGATCCCCATCATAGTTTTCATTCGATGTTCAACCATGCGGTGGCTTTCCCTCTTCCTTTTGATTCCTATCTCGTGCTCCAGTCTTATTGATTATGACAATTTTCAGTCTAGAACTGACTCATTTGACTTAGAACACGATTTCATTCTAGACACTTGCTTAAAAGTAGTCAAGTCCTCAGGTCAACAGTCAATCATCATTATTAATTCAAATCCAAGTTTTTTAATCACTCCTCTAGTCCATAACTTACACGTGAATTTCATCGCTCAGACACTATGGAGCAATCAGCTCTATTTAAAGAATCACAGGCGAAACGACCGATCGGAAAAGAAAAACATTTTGTTCTTGTTACATGACTGTCACGATATTTTGAATTTGATCCTAAATTCTGTACCTGACCCTGCTCATCTTGACATAGATGATTTCATGATGCAACCAGAGACTCTGTCTTCACAGAATGTCCCTGATTTTCAGGAGTCCAACTCCACGCAAGAATTCCGAAACTTTTGTTTTGCCGACAAATCTAACAATGACGTTGCCATGACGAGGCAAAGACAAACGTGTGACGTTATGATGAGTCTTACCGAGGAAGAAATGATGATAGGCTCTACCCTATCAGAATCAACTTTCAAATATACTCACGGTTTGTACGTCAACGACGTTTGGAATGTTCAAAATCACCTAATTTTTATGGTGAACGATTATAAAAGTAGCAAATTAGACGTGAAAGGAAATTCAAGTAAGTTCAGTTTCATTCAAAGCTCACGTACTTTTAAATCAAGGAAACTTATCCTGGATTCCGATTGCAATTTGACGTTTTATTTCAAATTTTTCTGGCGCTTCTTTAGAGGCCGTCGTGCTATTATTTGCATAGAGCAAACTTGCTATAAATACGACTCATTCAAAATAATATTTTTAGATCCAGCGATATGCACGCTGAAGACTTTTTGGATTTTTCGTGGAGTCAGGTAAATCATCAACTTATAAAGGCGGAACTGAGTGAAATTAGTTATGAAACTTCTCACCTCACACATCAGGTTCTATGGGCCGATATGATAAACACTGTTCTTGATGAAATGTACAAAAAATTAGACGGAATAGATTGCCATTTCGGTTATATCAGCAGTCAGTATGGAAACTACTCTTCGAATTATGAACGCGGACAACAGAATGGCCTTGACCTCTTCATATTCACAAACGACGTTCATCAACAGCCTCGAGATTTCTCAAAATTTGACTCATCGGTTGCTGTGGAAACCTCTGCTTTTTGTTTCATTGTACCTCGAAGAGATTTCATGCCGCAATACTTAGCTGTCCTCAAGTGTTTTTCATGCGCGGTTTGGATTATTACTATGGTTACATTTGCGAATATCCTGATGGTTCAACTTTCTTATGGGTATTTGCAATTAAAATTGTTTAAAAATAAATATTCAGACGAGGCTTTAAGATCGTTTGAGGAATCATCATTGCTGCTAACGGTGGTATCTTACTTTTTATACTTGAGCCACCCTAACTTATTTTTTGCAAAACGTTTTTCCGGAAAGCTTTTATTTTTGACGTTTACTTTTTGTTCGATGGTTATTGTGACTGTGTTTCAAGGAAAAATGTTTACTCTGCTTAAAAATCGCGTGAGGTACGCTGATGTTAACTCAATCGACGACTTGAAGCTATCAGAAAACTTGATCCAATCGCCTGATGTAACCTGTGACAAGGAACGATTCGGAACCGAACCGCAATTCATCTGGATTCACGACCGATTAATTCAAAGCTTTCAATATTATTATGACTATGTATTCAATGTTTTTTCTGAGACAGGATTTCCACAGACCCCAGAGTTCGGCAAGGATAAAAATCTAACGAGGCTATCACAAGCTGTGAAAAACATGGAAAACATAATCACTAACCATGCATTTATAATCGACACACTTCAGAGCACTGGAAGAAGGAAAAAATTCCCTTTCTTCAATCCTCTTGGTGATGTTTACTTTGAATTTCACACCGTCGCAGAATGTGTCTTAACTTACCCTATAATTTTTTTGGTACAAAAATATTCTTTATTCTTCGATAAGTTAAATTTTTTACTGACCCAATTCGTAGAGAATGGACTTGTTGATGAGTTCGTCAAAAGATCTTTGCGAGAATCTAAGTTTCACTTACCGCCAGATTCTGATGAGTCTTTGCGCCCTTTTAGTATACTCGATGTAAGTATCGCGTTTATCGTAATGATCGCAGGATCAATAATTAGTTGTGTTGTTTTTATTTTTGAACATTTTTCCTATCATTTTTGGTCGGATGAAAAACCTTTAAAAAATTCTCTGTCCATTCTACGCATTGAAAAGATGGGACAAACCGCCAAGAAAAATGAGCTTATGAATTTTTTCTTCATTCAGAAATGCATTTCGTGCATGTTGAGAGTCTACAGATGTCTTTGCATTTTCTTCTATGGGTGTATCGGTAGAATAAAAGAATCTACTTTATATTTACTAAAATAATAGTATAAAGAGCCGTTTCAAAATTTTGAGGCACCGATTTGATTAACAGCTAACTGCCCATCATCAGACGTAAAGCACAGTTACAGGAATATCGCTATTGGTATCAATGTATCAATGCAAAAAAATTTTCAAAATATTGGACCGATAAATAAAGGTCATTTTGAAAGTTTCAACTTTAGGCATTATTTCACAAATATTAGAAATATTTTAAATTACTAAAAATAATAAATGTCAATATGATAATGACTGAAAAAAAGAAATTGATTTTTTATGACTAACAATTAAAAGCAGCGTCATGTTTGGAAAATATTGGTTCAAAATCTGGAATACGTTCAACTTTACGTCTATCAGACTATCTTTGGATTCACTCAATTGCTTGCTCGCGAACATACCACGGCAAAGACTCATTGTGCATTACTCTACTATGAAATGTATCAAAGATTTATTTAAATAGTAGGTATACGCTTCTTTACAAATGAATATTTATATCTCTCAAAATTACGGAAAGACGCAGCCAGGAAAAAATTTAGACACGAGATGGAGAATTCTTGAGTTTCAAATTTGTAACAAAAATCATCAAAATTATTTCGAACAATCAAAGGGACGTTCCGAAAGTAACTTTTTTTGTCTCATAACTTTCTGGGATAATCTGGCGCTCTTCTGGCACTTTTTGTTCCTAGAACGACTGTTTGTTTTACTATTCTATCATTTCACACGAGTGTTTTGCTTAATTAGTGATGACAACCGAGAGCAAAACCTGTCAGACCGAAACTAATTGGGTTTGACGTCACGAAGCGGATGGAGGAAAACCTATTTCCTTTTTGATACTGCATGTGTATGGTTGCACGTTGATTCTAAGTAAAAATCAGGTGAGAGAGGTGTGCTCCGTACAATTTGTTCCATAGGAACAATTATTTTTCTTGCTCTTAACATTGCCCCCGTTGAATTCGCATGACCTTCGCCTTTCGTTTCAAGAGTTCTTGCTGTAATTCCTCTGTTGTTTGTCTTGCAAATTGTTTGTATTTCATGCATACTCTCCCGACAAGGGCACCTCAAGTCACACTGCAATCATTCAAAAGCGATGGGCAACGATGCGGGGCTCAGTGAGCAGAACTATCTAATTTTGCAAGGAAAATCAGCAAAATTCATTACCTTATTTTAGGAGCCAATTAATAAAATCTTTGTCATATGTTGGGCCCTTACTGGTAGATAAATATTGTTTCACCACACAATGAAAAAAAGTACGGGCCTGAGACCCGGACGTTACGAGCAAATATGGAACACCGAAAAATTCGGGTGAGACTCAAGGAAGCTCTGGGTGTCGCACCCGGATTCCTCCGGTGTTTCATGTTTTGCCCATACTATTTCGTACTTTTATTTTTCAGTGCGATCGTTGCAGTTGCCTCAGTGATTAATTGAAGGCGTTTAGTGACATTTTCCTTCGCAAAATCTCCTCGCAGAAGGTTCTTTCAACGTCACTATAGTATACTGAAACTGTAAGGAACAGATCCTTAAGTAATCAGATAGATTCGGATCAGAGCTGCCGATTTGCGTAGATTCAATGACATTTTGAAATTCACCGGAGATTCCACCGGTCGAGAAAAGATTACAGAGTTTAGTTCAGTGTATGACTGTAATGCACGAAAATACTAGCGTCTTTTATCTTTTCTCAACCGGTATATTTTAATTAATTAACGGAGTTTCCACCGACTGAGAAAAGATTAAACAGATCAGAGTATTTTCGTGCATTACAGTCATACACTGAAGAACTATGTAATCTTTTCTCAACCGGTGGAATCATTGGTGACTTTAAAAATGTCATTAAATCTACGCAAATCGGCAGCCCTGATTCGGATGCTGAACCTGAATGGTTATGATTGCCGATGATGCGATCTCATAGATGATAAAATGACTTATTATATAGACCAGTTCCGGACTGGGCAATCTGGCAAAGCTGCATTTTGTCCATTAAACGCTTGAAGGAAGTCGATCTATTGGAGTTGTACTTACAGTGCACTTCCACGAGTCTATAGTTTGCATGGATTAAAATAGACAAAATGCAGCGTTTTCAGATTGCACGCGACGCCACTATTCAAGACCATCAATTTGTCTCTGGTAGTTGAAAATATTTGCTTAGTAGTAGTGGTCTAACCATCATTTAACCCTTGTGAGTCCAGGAATAGGAAGAGGAACGGTCTGAATCGACCGCGGGCCAGTTTAATTTTGTTTTTAGTTTTTGTTTTTATATACATAAAAAAACTTGGGGACTTTAAAACATTTGATGTACTGAAAGTAGCCTACATTGATGCCTATATTCACGTTTTTATGACAACAATTGATTGTGGTTGTATAATTAGGCTTTTTGTGCTTTAATTAGACTTTTTATGATTTTTAATGAAAACTTTTAGGTAACGATCATAAATATGTTCAGATAATGATTTTTAGGAAACATTAGTCCTTTTAGAACCTCCAGTGGTTAAATTTTTCATATTTGGACGGTAAATAATAGAAAAAAGAAAAACCTAGAGAATATTTTTCCGATTTATTGCATTCTTTTGAATTGTATTTCTTTTTAAATAATTTGTCGAAAATTTCGTGACTTACAATTACGAAAAATGATCTCAAAACATTCAGTAGCACGTCCTCAATAACTTAAAATAGTTAGAGTTAAGTTAAAAAAATAAATAAAGTAAGAAACCTCTAACAGTGAAAAACTGTTTCGAATATTTTAGATTCCCCTCCCCATTAGAATTTATGGAAATCAAATCCCTTTGAATCAAAAGGATTAGCCTGGCCCTAATTTTTTTTTTTTTTTTTTTTTTTTTTTTTTTTTTTTTTTTTTTTTTGATTTCGCATTATTTTGAATTTTGACTCACAAAAACTGTATTTCTCTGCGTACTGTGCGGTGGCAAGTCATATAGCATAAAGCCATGCAACATTCTTAAAATTTACCACGGTGTTCATGAATCGTATAATTGATTGAAAACGTGTCGGACGCCTGCGCGGCTATGAAAAAAGTTATTCGTAACAAATGAATCGGTTCTTGACAGACAATTCAAGTCCATTTTAACATACCTTAGCCCTGAAATACATTAGAAGGAATAGATTCTAGAGCTCGCACTCAAATGAACTTAGGTCTTTCTATTAGAAAATGATTCAAATGAGAAGGGGTAGGAATGAAGATTAAAGAATGAGGGTTCGCAGACAAAGTAATTATACGTATTCAAGAATCAAGGCCTCGTGAAAACAGTCAATTTTTCCACATCTTGTGCCAATGGTCATTCTTTTTCAAACTTTTTCTCCCGGAATATCGAGCATGACTTCCCGTTAATAAATGTTGCAAAATAAAGCAAGACAAAAACCGTCGAACGCTTCAAAAATCTTCAACATAAAAATTCGCCCATACGGAGGGCGCTTGGAGGCTGATTCTCCATGTCTATCTCGTAGGAGACGACACAAGACGACACGAGATGGACGAGATAAACGACTCTATCTCGTGCAAAGAGACAGGACGAGACGACTCGGAGTCATCTCGTCTCGCGTCTTGTGAAAAGAGCAGAATCAACCCTCTGAAACGGCTAGTATATGGAATAATATTCGCGTGTGGTTGATCGGCTTCCATTTTTCCAACTTACAATCAGTGCAAGTTGACGTCTAACAAGATAATGGGGCAGTTTGCAAGAGTCAGAAATGTTGTGGTTTTCATGAAGAAAATGAAAGTACTTGATGTGCTGAGGACAAAGATGGCTTTGGTTTCTAATTAAGTCCCATTGCTCCGAAGATGAGATTTTGGCCCAAAATACATTGTTTTAAATGAGGATTCCGCGTAGTGACGTCAATACACACACGATTTTTTACAACTTTACGCGTGTGTAGGTATCTCCAAAACCGGAACACTTAGGAAAAAACCAAAGGCACCATTGTTTTCAACTCATCAAAAACTACAATTTTCTTTATAAAAAACACAACATTTCAGACCCTTGCAACTGCCTCATTCGGATATAGACGGATTCGATTAAAAAGTCTGAAACGAATCAAATCGCTTCTCTCAGAAATGTCGACATTTCACGCGACCTGCATCTGGCATTATCACCTTTTGGTGAGGCGCCAAACGTCAGAAAAAAAAATATCTTGTCACCGCGCCGACCGTCGTAAAAATAAAACTTTATGATTATAAATTGAGTGGTTGAAGATTAGGGGTCAGGGAGGCTTTGCTTACCTATCCATGAGTTTTGATATTTTGTAATATTCAGTTGAGGATGAAGCAGCGTTGATAAAGTAACAGCAATTCCTGGATGGATTAGAAGACTGAGAACACCGAGACTAACAAAAGTCTGCAAAAATCAGATAATTAAGGTTAATTCAGGTAAATTCAAGCAAATATAATAGATAAATATAGGGATGCCATGAAACAACTTGCGTCGCGAAAAGCACTGTGATTGGTCAATTTACGAGGTCGATACGCGCGAGGACTCAATGGGGCTATTGCACACTTTTGCTATAAGCGATTTAATAGTCGATTGTGGCGTAAAAACCTCAAGAAATAACGATGGCGGCACTAAAAACTTCCAAAATCCACTCCTTAACTCAATAAATGCAGTTATTTGAGCGAGTGTAATGGTGGCTGAAGGCACTAACAATGGGAGATTCCTATCTTAATTTCGTCACTCTTTCTATGTTGACAACGATGATTCACAGAGTAATTAGTCATCAGAGTGATGATCCACATCCGATGAATGGTGCCGCAACACCCAGTGACATCGGTGTCAAATGAAAGTAGTCTCTTATTGGTCACTTCTTGATGGAGTTTCAGAATTGTTAGATGGGAATCTCCCA
This sequence comes from Trialeurodes vaporariorum, assembly GCA_011764245.1. Taxonomy (NCBI): domain Eukaryota; kingdom Metazoa; phylum Arthropoda; class Insecta; order Hemiptera; family Aleyrodidae; genus Trialeurodes; species Trialeurodes vaporariorum. The sequence goes on from VMOF01000001.1 coordinate 4,737,276, forward strand.
TTGTTAGTGCCTTCGGTCACCATTACGCTCGCGCTAATAACTGCGTTTATTGAGTTTAGGAGTGGATTTTGGAAGTTTTTAGTGCCTCCATCGTTATTTTGTGAGGTTTTTACGCCATAATCGACTATTAAATCGCTTAAAGCAAAAGTGTGCAATAGCCCCATTAAGTGGATGATGAATGATGTTTCCCTGTTCACTATCGCTGATGACTGCTGTGGTGAGCTAGTAAGTGAGCTCTCTGATGGTGAATCCGTTACTTTAACCTATAATATTTTGAGAGAAGTATATTTCGCTTGATCCCATCTTTCGCATCTTACCTATATTAATCTGCCTTGAGATAGAACATTCAATGTGAATGTCCGTGTATAAGTAGACGTGCCTCATGCAGCTTTATCGCACTTTATACCTACCATTCATAGTTAATATATTATGTTCCTGCATGCACCCACTTAGTTGTAAGTGGCACTGTAGGTAGTTTAGTGTAACCACTAAATCCGGTAAAATTGTATCATTCCTCTCCCCAAAAAATATTATTTACTATCGTAACAATATTTATTATTAATAAATAATATTTACTACCTCACAAGGGCCGTATTTTTTCCTGAAAAGGACTTGCTTTTTAAAGTATTTCAGATTCCTAGTTTCTCAAATTGGAGTAATGATGTTTTTGAAAATGAGTCCATATCGAACTTTAACATTCGATTTATCGACCTTCAGGTTGCGCCAAAAGTCTTAACATTTGAGACCCCTTTAAATGATGTATCGCAAGATAGGGTGTGCCATTTGACAATTTTGAGTTAAGGATTGGTTACCCCCTTTAAAGGGGGACCCCAACATTTTGATCCCTTCACAAGATAGCAAGTTATAAACATCCCCTAAGTTCGGATTTTTATCTGCAGCCGCTCAAAAGTTATAGAGAGGTGCCGGGACTTTTGGCCCATCCTGTACATACTAACCGTTTCAGTGAGACGCGGAGAATTCAAAATGAAAATTTATTAATTAGATGTCATTTTCACGTTTAAAAAAGGCATCTAAGCAAATCTAATGGGTCTGTTGCAAACTTTTGCTACAACGATAAAGAGTGTTTCGTCGTATGTAATATCGCCCGAAAAGTCCATTGGTGGCATCAGAAAGTCATGAAGTGCGATAATAAACTCACAAGAGACGTTTAATGAAATCCAAGATGGCGGTAAAATATCGAGCAACAGAATGCATATCACCTTTAACATCCAAGGATTGCCAACGTTGACAACCTCACAGCATCTGAGGTTATGTGTTTATTTACGTTGTGATTGGGTGTGATCGATATTGTGAGGTTGGCTATCCTTGGATGTTCGTGGTGCATGCATACAGGTTGCTCGATATTTTACCGCCATCTTGGATTTCATTAAACGTCTCTCGTGAGTTTCATACTACATTTTATGACTTTCTGATGCCACCAATGAACTTTTCACCCGATTTTACATGGGATTGAACACTCTATAGCGCTGTAGCAAAAGTTTGCAACAGACCCATTCCTCGATTTGAAATGTCCCACTCGTCTCTAAAAGGGTCTATTCCATGCTATGAAATTCGCAAATTTCGTGAATTGATTCAAATATTATTGATGATCATATGTTAGAATCGAGATTCGAATTATAGTGATGAAAGAGTCAACAGGAGTCCCTGTATATTAAAGATTCTCGCCATACGGGGAATCGATTTTGATTGGCTGGTGGATTTCAGGCTGTCACGGAGCTCAAGGAGGCGTTCTCTGTGCTATTTTCCATAAGATGACCGCTGGAACGCCTCCTCGGCTCAGAGCTGCCGATTTGCGTAGATATAATTACATTTTGAAATTCACCGAAGATTCCACCGGTTGAGAAAAGATTACAGAGTTTAGTTCAGTGTATGACTGTAATGCACGAAAAAAATAGCGTCGTTTATCTTTTCTCAACCGGTATATTTTAATTAATTAACAGCGTTTCTACCGATCGAAAAAAGATTTGCAGATCAGAGTATTTTCGTGCATTACAGTCATACATTGAATTGAAGTATGTAATCTTTTCTCAACCGGTGGAATCATCGGTGATTTTAAAAATGTCATTAAATTTACGCAAATCGGCAGCTCTGCCTCGGCTAACCCAACCAATCAGAGTGGACGCCTCCTTTGCCATTATTCTTCTTCGTTCTTCACGTCTTTCATATACAGGGACCATGGGCGCACCCAGGATTTCTGTATGGGGGGGGGTCTGGGGATCCTCCCCCGGAAAATTGTGAAAATTTAGCTCTTCTTAGACACAAAATTAGGCTGTTATTCAGAAACTATATTGAATTAACTCTCGAGAAAAATGAGATTTTCCGAGACTATGCTGATGTTACGGAAATTCTTCATCGCATGCTGATAGAAAGACGGAGTCTTCAGGAAATCTAGATCTCAGAAGAAGATCGAGCGAAATTTACAATTAAGGACATTGCTGTCGGGAAAGATGTGTTCCACCAAGGAAAAATATGTTTCATGACATTGATACTTTGTTTGAACTCATTTCCTTTCCCATATTTTCTTTTTCTCTCCTTCTCTTTTCCTCTTCTCTCTTTCTCTTTTCCTAATTTTTTCCTTTCCTTTCTCCCTTTCTTTCTTCCTATGGGGGGAGGAGGCCTTGCCCTCCCCCCCCCCCGGTGTGCCCATGACAGGGACTCTAGAGTCAACTGTTTGAGTCGTGATTCGCATTGTAGTAATGAAAGAGTGAGTCAACTGGGTGACTCGAATCATATCCCCGAACGAATCGTTTTTTATGATTTAAATCTTATCAATAAACGATATTTAATTGACTTCTATATTGAGAGTGAATTATGGCAGCCGAGCTGACGAACTATTACAGAGCTCAAATCACGAGACTCTTATTAGTCTAGTACTGCTCTGTCAAGGTCAGGAAATTATAGCTATCAGCGCTGGTCGGCCGATTTGGCGTTTTTTAACCGTATTATATAGAGTCAGATCTCGTTTTCAATGTAAATGATCTACCGGTCGTTCAACCACGACGTTTCCGAATGTTTGGAAAATAAAAATAAATACATGGCTGTATTTCGATTATTCTAATGTTAATGTTTCCAATAAATAGAGATCAGACATGTTATTTCTATAATGAGAAACAACACGGCGACCAATCGACCATAATGTGTGCCGGTGAGCTCGTGAGCTCCACTTTTGCTAAGTTTTGTGAGGATTAGATGAACTATAGATAGGCTCATAGAGAATTCATAGCCAGGGTGAAGCTCTCATAATTTCATCAGGTCTTAGACAAAATAATTTTTGCTTGATGAAACCAATCTTCCTTCGCCCCCAAAGTCCCAAACAATTTATCAGTGCTGCCACATTTGGTATAAAAGATACAGTTCCGTATACTTATATTTTAATGTAAAGTGTGTGTAACTTTTTCGCCAAATTTGGCAATACTGCAGTTTATACTTCCTCGCATGTTCTAACGGAAGAAACATGATGGATATGATCTCACCTGTTGACGATGCGCGCTGCAGGCTGTAAAATATATGCGCCCTGCAGTTTTTGAGAAATACTGTTTTTTAATTTTTTAATTTTTATTTTTTTATTTAATTTTATTTTATTTTTTTCTATTTTTTTTTAATTTTTTGTTTTGTTTTATTTTTTTATTTTGTTCTTTTATTGATTTTATATTTATTTCAACTTTTTCTTTTTCTTATAATTTTTATTTTTTTCTATTTGTTACAAGGGTCGTCTTAAAAGTAACTATCAATGTTTTTTTCTTTTTTTTTCAAAAAAAAAAAGGTACAAACGCGCTAGAAAAATTCTGTAAACAGCGTTCAACGCGTCATATTTTCAGCTTTAAGACCATTTTTTTGGATTTTCAATATCCTAAAAATTAAAAAAATGGCGGCGATTTTACCGAGACCACCTCCCGTGGGTGCAAAAATCGAAGCAATCGTTATTCAGACATGGGAAATGAATATTGCCTCAGAGAACAAACAAAGGTAAAAATAATATAAAAAACTGATAAAAAAAAATCCGAAAAAAACAAGCTTTATCCTGGTTTTGGATCCAAATTTTTACCGCGTTTTTGATTAGACAACCACCATCCAATCACTGCTGCAACAATTTAAATAGGAAATTCTCCCTACCCCTGCCCCCAACCTATAGGACCTTGCACCTAGTGACTTTTATATTTTCTTTCAGTTGAAATTGTACCTCGATGGCCAAAGTTTCGTGAGTAATTTAAGTCGAAAACGTGGTCAACATTTGGATCTGAAATCAGGATAAATATTATTTTTTTTTTCTGACGGAATAAGAAAACCAGAGCCAATGAGGTATCAAAACTCTCACAGAACACAAAAATATGTCGAAAAGTATAGTGAGACGTCTTTTAATCCGTTTTTACATTATTCTTACTTTTTTTTGTTCTCTAAAACAATATTCATTTCCCATGTCTGAATACCGATTGCGTAAATTTTTGGGCCCAATGTGACAGGAGGTGGTCGCGGTAAAATCACCGCCATTTTTTTAAATTTTAGGATACTGAAAATCCGAAAAAAAGAATCTTAAAGCTGAAAATATGACGCGTCGAACGCTGCTTATTGATTTTTTCTAGCGTTAATACTTTTTCTAAAAAAAAAAAAAAAAAACATTGATCCTTAATTTTGATACGATCCTCGTATTATTTTTTTTTGTTAAGACTTATATGTTTGTATAAATACATTTGACATCTGTGTAATGGCATGACAAAATACGGATAATTGTATGGTCAGGTGTGCCTACATAAATTAGCACAAGTTATGTTCGTCCGTATACATAAAGTGCCGATGCTGTAACCTGTAACAAGCAGAGTCATAATTTACCTACCATTTGAACAATCAAACTTTGAATGAACCACCGCGCGGCGACGAAAAATACTTTCAGAGACAAAACTGTCAATCACTCCAAGTCTTGGCAATTATTTTGGCGAGTGACCAAGGAGAGATGCTCCTTTCTGCTTACTCAATTTGAACGGAAAAAAAGGAAAAGAGAAAACAAGTTCCAAGTTCCATAAATTAATTGAGTGTGTCACGGTCCCTCCTCCCCCCTTCCTTCCGTGTGAATCAGACACATTTATTGATCTTAAGATCCCTCAAGTCAGGTCTCGTTTGCACTGGTCAACCTCCATGATTTCAGAGTGAAAGTCATTCAAATCTCTCAACACGCTCCTCTGGAGGAAAAAGAAAAGAAAAAAAATCTGATCCTAATCTGGGGGGTCGTTTCAAAAGTAACTTGTCTCCCTTTTATTTTTTCAGCAACAAATTTATTTAGAATAATGGGGCAGCTGCTAGGGCCTAGAATGTTGAGTTTTTTTATATAAAGAAACTGGAAGTATTTGATGAGCTGAGAACAACCATTCCTTTTGTTTTTTTGTTTAAAAATCTCCTCGCAATGAAATTAAACTCACCTGATAAAGACCATCTCGAAATTTATGAGCAGTCAGTGAGCAATTTGATCCCGATTCTAATAATCCACCACCACTGAAAAAAAAGAACATAAATTACTATTTGAGGTAAATCAGATAGAAGAGCTTTGAGCAAAGGCCGAACCACTCTACATATTCACATCATCTTCTGGCGCCAAAGAAAGATTTTCGGGTCCAGTGTTGCCAATAGTGGACAGATTCTCCACACGTGTACTATTTTGATGAGAATACAGCCACAAGGGAGTGTGGACCCGTGCAGCTCTGCAAACTGCAACCTGAAATTTTCCCATTTAAAAAGAGATGCAATAACGATGAACACCTAGGTAAAGGGCCCCCTCACCGTAACATTATTTTTCAAGTATTCAAACCGGACGACAATCCAGTTTCCCCATTTTTTACGACCCCCTTTTGGGACGTGTCCACGCTCTGACCTGACCTTTAATCCCCATCCCCGGGGGACGCTTTAAACCAAAAAGGGGCCACGCGTGGCTATTTCTGTCTCGTCCAAATAGAGAACAGCCTGCGGATCCCTTTTTTATAGCGTAAAGACTACAGTGTGGACAGTTTGCACGCACGAAAACTGGGGGCCCGCGGGGGAAAATAATCTTCCCAATCCAAACCTAGGAAAACACTGTTGGGGGGTTTCCCCCTTTTTATTTTTAAGGTTTAAAAGGCAAATAGAGGGTGAAATTGACTATTCCAGCACGAACGAGAGCTTGGCCCCTGCGATAATGAACATTTTTAATTCCCGATGATTGATTCCAGGTTAAAAAATTCAATTCAGTCAGTGTATATTTTGCACCACTAAGCAGTAATCTTTTCTCAACCTGGGAAAATTTGATGTAGTTGTGTCGGAGGACTACTCAAAAGGAGGGGGCTGTCTTTGGGGGTCCTCCCCAGGGAAAAAGTTGAAAATTTGACCTCCTCAAATTAATTCTTCTTAAAGGGGTTTAACTTCTCGAGAATCGATTATCTTCACCTTTTAATTTAAAAAAAAAAAAACAAAACCAAAAAATTTAAAAGAGCGACCATTTTTTTGAAAATTTGGGGGAAGAAAAAAAATTAAAAAGAAAAACTTTTGAAATCAGTGGGTGTAGTGCCACTAAAACTAACCCTAAACCTGACGAATTCCGTGCACTTTCCCCCCAAATTCGATATTTTACAAAGGTTAAAATGAATAAATCATTGGTTTCCAAATTGCACTAGCATAGTCTCTGAACGCAGAGCTGCCGTTTCGCGTATGATATATGACATTTTTCAATTCACCGATGATTGATTCCACCGGTTGAGAAAAGATTACACAGTTCAGTTCAGTGTATGATTGTAATGCACGAAAAACACTAATCTGTAATCTTTTCTCAACCGGTGGAATCATAGATGAATTGAAAAATGTCATTAATTATACTCAAAACGGCAGCTCTGTCTGAACGAAGGGTCTCATCCACCGGAAAATGTTAAAAATTTAAATGTAAAACAAATCGATTCTCTTAAAGGTCGTAAGCTTCCTCGAGAATCGATTATCTTACCTAAGTTTAAAAAAAAAAAAAAAAAAAAAAAAAAAAAAACATGCAGGCCATATTTTACGAGCCGAGCCACACTGCTCATCAGGGGTAGAGTCCCTATATACTATGAGAGTTGCGACAAGACTCTCAAAATGAAGAAGAAGAAGCGGATCAATGGAGCCCCCAAGAGGCAAATTGCAAATGGCGGATGGCCATTTGCCTCTGCGCTGTTGCCACTATTTCGCTATCTCTTACAGGTTAGATTCAGATTCTCGACAATAACGGTCGTTATTGAGAGAGATAATGTTCTCCGGAATAAAATTCAAGCAGAGTAAAAATTCACAAAAATTACCGCGATCACTGTTACTTCAAATGTGTAATGAAAGCGAGTTCGCGAATAGTAAACAAACCCTCCGCCATTTGCATTTTGCCTCTTGGAGCTTTCTTGACAGCCTAAATCTGAGAGCCAATCAGAAATGGATTCAGCAATGGCGCAACTCTCATAGTATATAGGGACTCTAATCAGGGGCAGCTCAAAAAAATTAAGAGGCGTGAAAAACTTTTTGTTACTGTCAATCAGTGGCGTCGCGTGCCATCTGGCAACAGTGCAACTGTTCCATTTAAACTCATTACATATATTGAATTTTCCTTGTGCACTGTGAACCCCCTGAATTCGATATTTTACATGAGTTTAAATGAATAGAATACATTGTTGCCGAATTGCACGCGACGCCACTGCTGTCAATGGCGGCCTCCAGTGGAGGATTCGTTCAAATCATTCAAAGGGAGGGGGCTAAAATGTACTTCTTCCACGAAAATCAAAAACTTTCCTTGAAAATCCCTTCTTAGGTAGTTTAAAATTTTGGCTCGGGGGGCCCTTAGGCCCCCCTCCCGGATCCACCACTGGTTTCCTGGTTGTTGATGAGCGTTTTCTGTTGACGAACAATCTTATCGACGTAGAGTAGTATAGAGAGCTTTATTTTTGCAGTTGAAAAGAGAGGAAAGAAATAGTCTAGGAATCGTCTAATTTCACGATTTTAACCAGTTCAATTAAGCAGACCAGTATATACGCTCAGATTTGCATGCCAAGAAACAAGCACGTAATCATTTGCACACCTCAAGCAGCAGTGAGATAAAACTCTTCCCTTGACACTCACACTTGCATGATCTAGTCGTTGATGAGTTGCCATGCTTTTCTCTGTCGTACTTTTGTAAAGGACTTGATGCAAATAAAGCCATATATTTCACGAGCTGCTGCCTTCTTTTAATAACGGGTTGAACAGCTAGGGCCTCAGCCACTTTGTTCCAGTGGCGGCTCGTGAAATTGGGCAACAATGATTTCTTTACATTTGATCAATACAAACAAATCGATTTGATATTGAATTAGCGCTTCACCTGCAATTTATTGTTTTACACAGATTGAAATGGAGGACAAACATTGTTGCCGAATGGGTCTGTTGCACACTTCGGCTACAGCGTTTTAAAGTATCAATTCCTATGTAAAAAGCCGAGAAAATAACAATGGCAGCATCATAAAACACTAAAATTCAGTTATAAACTCACAAATTGCGAAAAACACTAGACACTATTCACCCCTGTATCTTTCCACTACGTGCACGATATTTCGCGAAATTAGCGCGGCACATTCAAATAAACACGGCCGACTGTCATCACAGCTGACTTCATAAACAAATAAACAGTAAACACGGACGGCGTCTGTTTTAATTCTTACGTCTCAATATCCTCAAATCCTCACGAAAGATTAAGAAAGGTACGGAAACCGACATTTGTGTGGAAAAATTGTCAAAATGAAACAATATCACACAGGAGTTCCAAAGATGATGATTGAAGTGGAATCAAACTTGGAACTCCATTTGTGTTATTGTTTCATTTTGATAAGTTTTCGACACAAATGTCGGTTTCCGTACCTTTCTTGATCTTTCGTGAGGATTTGAGGATATTGAGACTTAAGAATTCAAACAGACGCCGTCCGTGTTTACTGTTTATTTGTTTATGAAGTCAGCTGTGATGACAGTCGGCCGTGATTATTTGAATGTGCCGCGCTAATTTCGCGAAATATCGTGCACGTGGTGGAAAGATACAGGGGTGAATTGTGTCTAGTGTTTTTCGCAATTTGTGAGTTTATTACTGAATTTTAGAGTTTTCTGATGCTCCCATTGTTATTTTCTCGGCTTCTTACATAGGAATTGATAGTTTAAAACGCTGTAGCCGAAGTGTGCAACAGACCCATTGCACCATCAGCCGGCAGCCGCCTCTGATGCTTTGTATTGTTCCTTTTCTTGAAACAGATTCCTATCCCCTAGATCACTGCGGTTGAATTCTTGCGAGCCCAAAATTTTTGACCAACGTACAATATGTGACCGGGGGAAGAGGGTCAACAAATACCCCAAACGGTGCTTCACTGTAGAGGCTTGTTTATCCATCCCAACGCAACGTATTAAAATGTGTTTAAATGTTTTGTTTAATGCGAAGGGAGTGGAGAGGGGGTTACCCGGTTGAAGTTTCCCGTTACTAATCGAAAGCGTTAAGAAGAATTATATCATAAAACGTATGAAAATGAAATTCACAAATTTCGGGATTTATTTGAAGGTTCTAATGCTGGAAGCTTTGTTTGTAAACTTTCAATGACACACTGAAGGAACAGTGCAGAAAATAACTATTTCCATCGTTTATAGTGTAGACACCTCTTAAAAATTGTTATTTTTACTATTTAAAATCGTTAACTAAAAAAATAGTTAATTAAAAAATGTGAGGGCTAGGTTAGTTCAAAAGAACGCCACTCCTCCGTTTAAATAGAGAAGGTAGTTAAATTTTCGCACTCAAGGGAGTTGGAATTGCCTATACGAAGAATTGAAGGCGCCCGAAGACATCTTATCTTTTAAGTTTTTTCGTCGATAGTCGCGTTTATCCGGAATGAAAACTGAAACAATGTGAAACAGACGACAGGAAAAAAACGAGTATATACTCGGGCTTGGTCCATAAGGGGTTAAATTACCTCTATGCTGTGTTGATTTTAACTATTCTAAAATGTAAACAGAAAACTAACAGCTTTTCAGTGTTGTCCATACTTTTAACTATCTATAAGTCAAATTCACCATTTTCTTTTCAGTGTAAATTCTTAAATGAATTAATTTTTTTCACTCATAAACCGGTAGCATAATATATACTTTTATGTACTCCTGCAGCAGACTGCTCTCATCCTTGACAGTTGGGATCATGATGGGCGTACTTATACGCCTAGTGACGTCACTCTAGGTTGCCTTCTGGCGTCTGTGCGCCCTGCATATAGACAGTCTAGCCATAAGTTCTGTCACTCGCTATTTTGCCAATAGCAGCCAAACGACTGAAAATAAGTATACAACACTATACATATTCTGAAACCAGACAAAAAATGCTACAAAACCATGCTACTATCATTTGACGGAAGCCCCTGTATCTCCCGCAATAAGCACTGATATATGTCAAGGTCGGGTTGCTGTTGGGCGCGTAGAAATTACTAGCTATGCCTGGTTGAAAATGAAGTTTTGGGCATCAAATTTTCGGGGAAAAAATAAAAAAACTTTTGAATTTGTAGCATTTTTTGTCTAGTTTCAGAATATATGTAGTGTTGTGTACTTATTTTTAGTCGTTTGGCTGCTATCGGCAAAATAGCGCATAACAGAACTTATGGCAGTCGAGTGTTATCAGTACGCGCCCAACGGTAGTCCGACGTTGACAGATATCGCTGCCTGTTGCGCAAAGCACATGTGCTTACGTCACATGATTGTAGCATGGTTTTGTAGCATTTTTTGTTTAGTTTCAGAATATATATATTGTTGTATACTTATTTTCAGTCGTTTGGCTGCTATCGGCAAAATAGGGAGTGACAGAACTTGGCTAGACTGTGTAGTCAAGAACCTGGTAAGAATGAGAACTACTAATTTTGGTAATGGGGCTAGTGCAAACTTTTGCTGCAGGGGACTAAAGAGTTGCGATTGCATAAAAACCTGTAGAAATGAGGATGAGTGCACTGAAAAATCACGAAATTTTCTCTCAGATTCGGGCTTAATGGCGAAGAGGCTCAGGACTCAGGTATCGGCTACATCCGAGTTCCGTCCCGCGGTCAATTCGCGCACCCTAGCATCCGAGTCCGAGTTTCGTCCCATTTCACGTCCCCTAGCATCCAAGTTCCGTCCCTTTTTGTTTAGCCAATTTCTCAATTAAATGTAGAATGTCCATTAAAATGTGCTGTAAATGGCAACTATGTCGGAGTTTTGTACCAACAGGCAACAGCACTGTAAGGCACGAGACGAATTATCTCCCGGTCAGCTATAAGATTTGTAACACTCGATTGGAAGATCCGTTTCTGATAAGCAATGAGCAAGAGCTAGGTTAATGAACTTTTTTTAAATTTTCATCCTAAAATTTTTCTCTTAAATGATGCTTTGATTGGTATACAGAGCGAAACACATCAAACTTCAAAGTCTCCATTTACAACGGCAAAAAAGCTCCAAAAGCATGAAGCAGGAGGAAGAAATGGAAATTTTAGCACGAGATTATTCTTTTAAAATTTAATTTAAAAAAAAAAAAAAAAAAAAAAAAAAAAAAAAAAAAAAAACGTTTCAAATTCCTACCCAATAAGCTATTGGATAGTTCCTGTTATGTGTAGTTTCATTAATTTGACGCTAGCGTTTTCGGCTTTAAAAGTAAAACTTTAATATTCATTATTGACGCGAGTGCCGAATCTACTCCAGAAATGTCATCGATCACAGATAATGTTGACGCGAGTGCCGAATCGGCTCCAGAAATGTCATAATTATTCACAGATCATATAGCATCCAGAAAAATTGTCTGTTTTTCACCATTCATTGAGATTTCTTGCTGTTAATTTTGATGCGATGTTGCCAAACTTTTTTTTATTGCAGACCTATGTATTTTCTTACCTGTTTCTGCGGGACGGAACTCGGTTCCTGGTTTGGGACCACGGGACGTAACTCGAATACTTTTTTGACCGCGGGACGGAACTCGGAAATTGCCTCAGGTATCATAGGAGATTATTCCTATCTAACTTGAAACATATCTCTATGTTTCCGTAGAGAAAGTGAGAAAATAGAGAAGAGTCTTCCATGATACCTGCGTTGAACCGCCATTGCGATCTTGCCGTTAAGGCGGTTTTGTGAGTTTATTAATGAATTTTAGACTTTTCTAGTGTGATTTTTGTGCGATTTTCGCTGCGGCATTTACACATAAAACAGGACAATTCATTTGCTTATAACAACAGTTTGTAAGAACCCCATTGCCGATAGAGTGCGCGTGGGTGTCAAATTGTACGGCAACGGCGCGCGGCGCGGCAGTGCAGAGAAAATTTATCTCGATTTGTCTATTTTTTCTTAGTCCAGCAGTGCTGGAACTTTTTCTTAGAAGTGAAAAAGTTAAGTTCGTCTTCTTTAAAGAACTTTTTTTTAATAGCAAGTCATGTCTAATAACAATGGCACCGCGCGCCTGTGACGGGTGTAATCAACGACGAGAAATAATAAATTGTCATCGTCTGCATGGCGATCGAAGATAAATTGCATACCCGATATAAGGAGTTCAAGGATCGCACCCCTTCCAATTTTATTAGGCCAGCTCAATGCAGGGCTGCCGTTTTGCGTATAATCAATGCTATTTTTCAATTCACCGATGATTCCACCGGATGAGAAAAGATTAAACAGTTCAGTTCAGTGCATGACTGCAATGAACTAAAATACTCGCATCTATAATCTTTTCTCAACCGGTGGAGTCGTCGATCACTTTAAAAAACTTGCGGATATTTTAATTAATCAACGGAGTTTCCACCGATTAAGGAAAGATTACAGATCAGAGTATTTTCGTGCATTACAGTCATACACTGAATTGAACTGTGTAATGTTTTCTCAATCGGTGGAATCATCGGTGAATAGAAAAATAGCATTGACTATACGCAAAACGGCAGCCCTGGCTCAATGTGATATAATCGCAATTTTTTTTTAGTGTTGCAATTTTTTGTTTCAACCATCCACCGCGTAGCGTCGCCGCCGTCGCTTAGAACAATGAGAAGAAATTTAGTAAAATCTGATCGGGTCGTATATAGCATCAATTTATGACTTCATACCGCACCGCTACATACACCCACTTTACGTTCAGTCATTCAGCCATAAAGCATTCAATTTCTTTCTCGGTCCAAATTGTCGCTCCTCAAACACTGTACCCACAACTTCTCCATCTTTACAAATTGCTTGCCAGATAAAATTCGCCCACTCATCAATTTCACATATATATTCATTGATTCCTATACGTGCAAAATATGAACACTATTAGAAATGTTCACTTCGACTCCTGTTATACAGGGTGTATCAGATACATGTGTCGTCCTTGTAACCGCGTATTTCAGAGGTCTAAATAAAATTTTTTGTCATCACCATTAAACATGTGTCCAAAAATGCCCCCTTTTGAGTTATAGCCCCCCAAAGTTTTAAAAAATGTATGGTATTTTTGGAATAGGTAGTAACCATACCATTATGAACTAAATTTCATGAAAACTGGTGTCCCGAGATAATTTTTGTGTAGAATGGGTCTGATGCAAACTTTTGCTACAGCTATATAGAGTGTTGAATCTTAAGTAAAATCACGTGAAAAGTCTATTGGTGGTATCAGAAAGACATAAAATGCGATGTTAAACTCACAAGAGACGTTTAATGAAGTCTAAGATGGCGGAGAAATATCGAGCAATCTGTATGCATGCACCACGAACATCCAAGGATTGCCAATGTTGACAACCTCACAGCTTCAGAGGTTATGTGTTTATTTACGTTGTGATTGGGTGCGAGCGATATTGTGAGGTTGGCTATCCTTAGATGTTCATGGTGCAAGCATACAGGTTGCTCAATATTTTACTGCCATCTTGGATTTCATTTAACGTCTCTCGTGAGTTTTATACTGCATTTCATGACTTTCTGATGCCGCCAATGGACTTTTCACGCAATTTTACATGAGATTGAACAGTCTATAGCGCTGTAGCAAATGTTTGCAACAGACCCATTCATGAATGACCTCGAGAAATTCAGAAATTAAGTCTGACCGTACTTCTCATAGGCAATCTTGAACCTTTAACGGCATAAATTTTATGTAATGGATTAAAAATTTGAAAATGAATTACTGAAATCCGATGGGGGAAAAATCTTAAAAAGATGTTTTATTATCTTGCATTTTTTGATACGATACGTTTTAAGCAAGATAATCGCTGCTCAATAATGTGGAAAAATCAGCGCTTTTACTGTGACGGGCGGCCCTAAGAAGTATGCATGATTACCCCTTTCTTATATTGATTTTTATAACAAATAAGTTCAAATAGACGTAGCGAGAGAGGAACACGTTCCTGAATCCACTCCTTAATTCAAGCTCAGAGGAATAGTGGGCCAAAGAACAGCCATCGGATTATTTAATATTTCTATTGAAGCTCCTTCAAAATCAGTTGACGCAACCTGAGTTCACGCGTGTAGGAATAGTATCTTATAACAAGTTTGTGCTTAATAAGCTTTTAAATGGGACCCTATCTCCGTGATGAGGTGATCCTTTTGTACTCACATGCAATGAGACTGTTGCACTATTTTGCTACATGTGATTTGAAGGTTGATTCAGATGTACAAACCTTCAAAAATAATGATGGTAACAATAAAAACTTACAAAAGTCATCCATGAACACTCATATAAAATGATTTTAATTGCGCGAAAGGAGGGGTGGTGCGGAGCGGCTCGGCGCGGCGTTGGTCACTAAAAAGGGAGAGATTCCCATCACTTACTGTCGCTTTAGGAAGAAGTGGCCAATAAGAGGCGACTTTTAGCAGCGGTGTCACCAGGTGTCACTGTACCATTAATCGGTTGTTAATTGCTTCTCTAGTGGCTAGTGCTAGTTACCCTGTGAATATTTCTTCCCAGCATAGAGAGAGTGGCGAAATTAACCCTTCACTGCATGGGGTTCCACCGGTGGAACAAATTCTTCAAACGCTCATATAAAATACAGGTTTTTAGATATGCCTTCGGCGCATGGTGTGTCAACGCGGGAGAAGGTATATTTTGAGCTCACAAAAAAAAAAAAAAAAAAAAAAAAAAATTGGCTGAAAGAAAACATCATGCAGTGAAGGGTTCGTGATCGAAATCATGTCAGGGGGAAAATTTGCCCCCGTATCCAAACTGACCACATTTTGATTATTTTTATAAAGTTTCCGGCATTGGCTTTTTGAAAAATCCAATTAAAGTAAAAAGTTTATTTTTTTTTGAAAATTTAAAAAAAAAATAAATAAAAAAAAATTCCCGCCATTTCTTATGGTGTTGTATCACTTTTGAAAAACGAGTGAAAAATAGAAAAAAGAGAATTTTGACCGAAAAACCGTCAAATTATTTTTTTCACTATTTTTCCCATGTATTTGACCACCTAATACATTGAAAAATCCACATTTGCTTGAGAAAAAAAAAATCATGCAGTGAAGGGTTAAGATGGGAATCTCCCATTATTAGTGCCTAACGTCACCATTGCGGTCGCTCGTTTAAAAGCAATATAAAAGTTTAGGGATGGATTTCGTGACTTTAGTGCTGCCATCGTTATTTCGGAAGGTTTTTACATCTGAATCGACCCCTATAAACCGCGTGTAGCAAAAGTTTGCAACAGCCTTATACTGTACATAAAATGCAACTATAAGAGGTTTCAAGGGGTTTTCAAGAAAGCATCGGTTCAAATTGGCTATATAGAGACGCTTAAAAAACTTCATATAGTTGTCCGCTCAAGATAAGTCTTACGGCGAGAAATTTCAAGATAGCTCGTTAGCTACCCGGCAAAAGAAAAATCGTGATTCAAACGTAAAATCCATAATTATCTTTTACCGATCACCTTGGTAATGTCAAAAGACAGCATTTCAGATCAATTTAGGATTTTTTTTTTCAAATTTTCCTTTGAGTGTCCTCTAGGCATACTGAGGACGTTTAACAATCATTTTTATTAGTAGGGTACACGGAAAAAAAGACTGGTAGACTTTACCAGCTGCACAGCTGATTTTGGAGTCTGCTATCAAAGATATGGTAGATATGGTAAATTTTACCATCATATGGTAAATGAACGTACCTTGTGGTATAAATTAAGATAACCTGTTGTTACATTTCACCACAAGGTACGCTGCATTTACCAAATGATGGTAAAATTTATCATACTTGATAGCAGTCTCCAAAATCAGCTATGCAGATAGTAACTTCTACCAGTCTTTTTTTTTCCGTGCACCTATACCTTGAACTAAACTCGAAATTTCTGATTGAAGGTGAGTGACTCTGAAATGGAGTTTTCCTCACTCGACTTGAGTGTTTCTCAAGCCAAGCCAAGTCTTGTAGATCTCAAGCTAAATCTTTGAATTTCACCCAGAAAATGCACGGAAAAAAACTACGGTGAAAATAACCATACGGATACCTGATTTTGGCACCTACTAGATGTTATGGTAATGTTAACCAGAAGTATATTATGTGTTGACTAGATACTAGGTGATGTTACCTGATTGCATGTCGAATTTACTCAAAGTATCGGTAAATGTACCATACTTCTGGTCAAGTTTACCATAACATCTAGCAGGTGCCAAAATCAGGTATCCGTATGGTTATTTTCACTAATCTTTTTTTTTTTCGTGTGTGCCGTTGCGTTGCCTACTAGCAAGGGGAGGCTCAGAAGTCGCCGCCTCCGATTTTGAAAATAATTGCACGAAAATGTAGCTAAAGTAAAACTATTAGACCCGTGTTTCTCACTTTTTGCCAATGGGCCTTCCTAAAGCGTCAGGAATTTTTTGAAAGTTGCCGAAATTCACGTAAAAACCCGAGCGGAGAGCGTTCCGAATATTTACATGAATTTTGGCAACTTTCAAAAAATTCCCGACGCTGTAGGAAAGCCCATTGGCAAAAAGTAAGAAACACGGGTCTAATAGTTTTACTTTAGCTACATTTTCGTGCAATTGTTTTCAAAATCGGAGGCGGCGACTTCTGAGCCTCCCCTTGTAGGTAAAAGTGTGGTAGATCATGGGTCTTCTGCGAGTGAGGTATTTTCAGAAAATATGGCAACCTTGCTCATTTTATCGCAACTCGTCTCCGATCATCGCCCTCATTGTTATATTCATAAGTAATTGAACTATAGCGGAGATAGTGATAATTGCAGCATCGCGGACTCTAGCAATTATCTTTAAGGATCCGAGTACTGCATTTGCATTCATTTTGACTAAGTTGTGTGTATTGCACGTGAATTGCATCTTCGACGTTTCAGAGCAAAGTAGTTGATTATTGAAAATTGTGAATTACGACTAAGTCACGTGAGTTAAGTAATGGTGACATTCTGAGTTCGGTGCACCGTTCACTCAAGAGCTGACAAGCTCCTTCAGCTTTGTAGTGGATGCTATCATCATTCAAGACCGCCGAATGAAGTAGATGTGAAGCACACGGAAATATAACACACATATACATAATAATACACGGAAAAAAATAGTTTTGTAAACTCAAGAAAATGAAGCAAAAGCTAATTTCACTAGCTATTCATTTTCAGACCTACTAGATTTAATGCTAATTTTACGATTTAGATCGTAAATTTTGTCTTAGTTTTGTTAATTTTCCAATTTGGATTATAAATTTTTCAATTTTAATTGTAAATTTTACAATCCAGAAACGTTGTGTCTTTTGCAATTAGTATAGCTGTCATGGCGTGACAGCAAAAAAAAAAAAAAATGTAAAAACTGTAAACATTCACAATCTAAATCGTAGATTAGCGAAGAGTTTAGCAGGGTTTACCAAGAATAAATAGTAAAATTAGCTTTTGATTCATCTTACTGAATTTACAAAACTAAATTGCATTTTTAGAATTTCATTTTTCCCGTGTAGGTACTCCCAAAAATATGCGCAGTGATCAATATGGCGAAGCATGCAATCTAGCAACATTTTATTTGGTTCATTCAAAACCACGAAAAATATCGAATTATCTATAGATCGGTAATGACCACCAAATTTGACCTTTTCTTTGGGTTCAAATGGACAAAATGCAACGTAGTCAGAAAGCAGTCTCCGCCTCTGAGAATGATGCTTCGAGGCAAGAGCATAAATAAACATCGGAAGGGAGCAATGATCTAAAAGTGTGGCTTAACAACTTGCGAGATCAGAGCTACCGATTTGCGTAGATTTAATGAAATTTTGAAATTCACCGAAGATTCCACCGGTTGAGAAAAGATTACAGAGTTTACTTCAGTGTATGACTGTAATGCACGAAAATACTCTGATCCGTAATATTTTCTCAATCGGTGGAAACGCCCTTAAATAATTAAAATATCCGCAAGTTTTCAAAGTTATCGACGATACTTACCGGTTGAAAAAAGACAAAAGACGCTGGTATTTTCGTGCATTACAGTCATACACTGAACGAAACTCTGTAATCTTTTCTCAACCGGTGGAATCTTCGGTGAATTTCAAAATTTCATCAAATCTACGCAAATCGGCAGCTCTGTGCGAGATTGTAATTTCCGCCGTTTCCATTTTCTGAAGAGTAAATTCCGCAGATTTACCATCCACCCGTATTGTAAATTCCGACGATTTGACTTTTGCACTCATAACGTAAATTCCGCCGATGAATGTTTTCAGGACGACACGGTTTTTAAATAAATGCATGATTGCTTACCTCTATGTCCATTAGTTAAGTATAAAACAGAGACGATCGCGATGATATGACGAAATAGGGTTGGTTTGATAGAAAGTTCCAAAGTTGAGCTCTAGATTCAAGAAGCAAAATTTTAGAACCCTCTCACCCCCCAACCCTTAAATTTGACATTAGAAAGGAGAATGTGTACAGAAAACAAAGAACCTCGCGTTACGAATTAAAGGAAGAATAAAAAATGAGTCCTAAAAATTAGTTTATCACAGCTTTTCATTTCGAAACTTTGCAAAAACGGTACGATTTTCTCTCTCTCTCTCTCTCTCTTTTTTTTTTTTTTTTTTTTTTTTTTTTTTTTTTTTTTTTTTTTTTACAAAAAAGCGGTCTTGGTCTTCTTTGAATTTTTGGATTGCTTTTTAACAAGTGCTTTTCGCTGCTTAGCTTCAGATCGAAGCTAATATAGGTGAACCCAACATTGTACACTCGGATTTTTGCTCCTTGTCTAAAAGGATAACACCCGCCTATATGTATTTAAGTGAGTACAAACTTTATAAAATACTAAGCTCAGAAATCGCAGAGAATTTTACTTACTTTTTATTATTTTTGATAATTTGGCCATTTGTATCGGAGCCCTTCACTCGAAGAGCGGCATACTCTTCAGAATGCTTTTGTTTGTCCTTCATTACTGTGATTGGCAAGTTGGAGTTTTGGGAAAACAGGAGAACTGGCAATTGAAGTTCCTCTGACGCTTTTCAATCGGATACGGTGCTATGATAATTGATATCCGTTCTTCTCCAGCAAAAGGAACGTAAAATAATCAATAATTTGGACGTTTATGTATAAATGTAGAATGTAATTTGTACTTCCAGTTGAATTATCGCCGACGCAATATTTGAAGAGGAGTATTTTTTATTTTATCACAGATTATATGAACTTTTATAACCAATCTTAGTTAACATTGGAACGAAAGGAAACCAAAAATAGAAAAAATAGGACGGAACAAGAATATGGAAAGAATTATTGAGGTGACGTTATTTATCAAAAAAAGTACATGGACATTTTTAAATAAAACGTTGCGACATTCCACTTAAATATAATTGTCACCACGACGGAAAGAACAAAATACACTTTAAAAAATCAAGAAAGAAAACAACTAATCACTGATCACTGTCTTTCAGGGAAAGACCTACCCGAATCACAGCCAATAAAAAATTGAAAAATAGTTCGAGTTGGAACCCTTATCGCTTCCGCAAAGGATTTTTTGTAGGAGTAGTTGAAACAACTGTAACAATCGCATTCAACAATAAATCGTCGGTATTCAAACTACAATTTGTTCAGTCAAAGCTCTGAAAATTAGAAAATCCACGGTCAAAATCCATTGAATCTGGAACGAATCCAATTTTTGGGGACGAGGAAACATCACAGTATTCTATCATATCATAGATCAAATATACATTGTTCTCAAGCTGTTTTATTGTCAATGGCCAATCTTTCAAAGACGCTCATATTTAGTTTTGTCGGATCTAAATGATAAGCGATTCTCATGGACAGTTACAGATTCAGTGCAGCTTTTCTTTTTAATAGACCTGTTTCACGATGGCAAACTTTGAACTAAACTTTCAGACTTTTGTCGAAATTACTGAAAAGCAAGCGTGACAAACCAATCAAAGGAATAATTCCGATCGATGATGGGCTCTAAGCTTGAATAAGGACACGTTGTTTTATACCAAAACACGCGTTCAATGATATCTAAAAAGTGGCTTTTTTGCTGTCTTCAATAATTTATTTTTCTTCAAACAAACATAAAGTAAACGTGACAGTATTATGTCAACGATATATTTTCACCGATTTTCTATACAAACTTGTAAAAATAACAGTTTCTTCTTGGCCAGTTTCGGAGTTATGATCGACTATCTTGTTCGCGCTACAACTAAATTTTTCTAGTAACCAGAATTTGTAAACGTAACAGACAATGAGACATCACTTCCAAAATTACAATGTGTATAGTAAGACACGTTATTCTCTGTTGTTGTGGTTGTTGCTGTTGTTGTTATTGTTGTTGATTCCGGGGAACTTTTTACTTTCCGTTTTCGCGTCGACTCTGTCCTTTTAATCGCACTGGTATGAAATCTCCGGTATTTTCTGCAAATCCGACTCCACGTGCACTTTTCAGCCGCAAGACACTCTACGGATACAGTTCAAATCTGGAGCGGGAAAATTCAAATCATAGAGATAAAACTGAGAAATTATTTCAGAGAATCTTCTTCTACGCACGTTAATTTAATTCGCGGATTATTTGCACGCAGGGCGAGCGGGGGGAAATCGTGATTGCCGCAGCGGTGTTCGGGGCGCCCTAGCGCGAGCGTGTTTACGGCGTGGACGGTGCTGACCAGTGATCTCTTGGCTCCCGGAAAGAGAACTGGATAGATGTTGAAGGTGTTCTGAGATCGATCGGTCTGTCGGGATCGCTGATCGTGCTGTGCCGTGCCGGTTCGGAGTGTCGTTCGCGAATAAAAAAAAAGAAGAAAAAAAAACAAGTAAAAAACTCTGGCCGAGCCGATCCCGAGCGACGGAGACTCTGTCGACCACGCTGACTATTTTGAGCTGAGCTTAGGGGGCGGGGGTCGAAGTCAGTCAGTCAGGGAGTGAGTTGGGAGTCCGAACGGAGCGCGGAGGCGGTAAAGCACCACTCCGCATCACCACCGCACCCACCTCATCACACATAATACAAACACACGAGCAAGGCTTGTGTCTTGACACTGAACTTGAAAGCGGTTCGGTTCAGTATTGACATCACAGCGTTGCCCGACGATATACATGACGTGACGTGCAGATGAGAATTAAAGCGAAAATAAAGCCAACAAAAGGCCAAAGGCGTCGTGTGCTTGCGATCATCCCATTTAAACTTACGGAAAACATCGATTCAACGGTGTGCCAATAGATGGACCTCCTATAGTTCGACCGTTTACCACGCGTTTCTAAGGACCAAATGCAACGTTGCCAGACTTAATGGGACACCACTGCGAAAAACGAATTTCTCGACTATAGTCCGTTTCATTTAAATAGAAGCTTGAGCACGACTCCTTCCCCTCCGAGTTTTACCCTCTCTCTCGTACCTGCGATGACTCGAGACCTGTCCCATCGGTCGGGGATTCCGTCCATCACAATAGACTGTCCTTTGGATAGCTGACTGCCTATTGTGACGGACGGAATCTCCTACCGATGGGGCAGGTCTCGAGTCATCACAGGTACGAGAGAGAGGGTAAAACTCGGAGGGGAAAGAGTCGAGCTCAAGCTTCTATTTAAATGAAACGGACTATAATCTAGCAAGCGTTCTTGACCCGAGAACAAACAATTTTGCGTCTTCAGGGTCCCTATCGTGCAGTGGCGTCGCGTGCAATCTGGCAACGCTGTTATTCGTCCATTTAAATCCATAAAAAATATCGATTCGAGAGAGTGTACATTTAAAAGCTCTACTATTTTGGAGTATTTAAAAGGACAAAATACGCCGTTGCCAGATTGCACTCGACGCTACTGCACGGGGAAAAGAAAGACCGGTAGAATTTACTATCTGTACAGCTGATTTTGACGTCTGCTGGCAAGTATGGAGAATTTTACCATAGTATGGTAAATGCAACGTACTTTGTGGTAAATTAAGGTATCATTTTGGTACATTTTACATTAATCTAGTAAAATTTACCATACTTGCTAGCAGACTCCAAAATCAGTTGGGCAGATGGTAAATTTTACCAGTCTTTTTTTCCCGTGTGCTATCGTAAATAAAAGAAAAAAGAAATAAAATGAAAAAAAAAAAAAAAAAAACATCTCAATCTGCCAATCTTGCATGAATGTAGCTGGTTCAAACTTTTGCAACAGGGATATGGAGGGTTGATTACTAGGTAAAATCACTTGAAAATAACGTTGAGAACATCAGAAAATTCCAAAATCCACTTGAAGACTCAATATATCAATGAGCTTTAACAAAATTCAAAGATAACAATAAAATGAGCGGGTGAAAAATGGAGAAATCCCATCTAATCATAGCTTTTCATGTTGAGAAAAATGATTCATCCTAAAGAATATTTATTTATTTTTGTTTTTTTATTCATTTATTTGTCTTACCTTTTTTACTTCTTATTATTTTATTTTATTATTTATTTATCTTTATTTTTGTTTGTTGTATTTACTGGATCAGACACAGTCTACCCCCAACGGGAGTAGAACTATATTTATTCCATGTTACTTGCTATTCCAGCAAAGCTATTCTGTTACTGGACTATAGCAGCAAAAGTTAAAAATTAAGTGTAAGTTATAAATAGCACATAGCTATACTCAAATGTATAATAGGTGTACGTTTAGTGCTAAGTAATGTAATAGTACTGTTGAATAAAAAAAAAAAAAAAAAAAAAAAAAAAAAAAAAAAAAAAAAAAAAAAAATCTTAAAGAAAGCTGCAATTATTAGATAGGACTCTCACATTGTCACTCGCTGGTTGTACCGTCATCTAGTAATTTTGTTAAACGCGCATTGATTGAGTTATATGGTGGTATTCTGGAACGTTCTTTCTGATGCTCTCCACGTTAACTGTCTGGTGATTTATTATAGGAATTAATCGTCTTTTTATAACGCCAGAGCAAAACTTTGCAACAGCCCTGTTAAAATTACTTAAAGAGCCACATATCTTTCAATTTGAATGATCATCTGCTTTAACCCCTTAAGGGCCAAGCCCGAGTAATCTATTTCACATTGATTCAGTATTCATTTTGGATAAACGCAAATATAGACGAAAACACTACAATAGATAAGGTCTTGTCGGGTGCCTTCACTTCGTCGTATAGGCAATTCCAACTCCCCGAGTACGAACAGTTAACTATACCTTCCCTATGTAAACGGAGGAGTGGTGTTCTCTTGAACTAACCTGGTCATTATTGGGTTGAACCCACAGAATTGTCACCGGAAAGTTGTATATTAAAGCTTGAAAGGTCATAAATTATGATTTTTGATGACTTTGTTGCACTGAATTATTATGGCCTCTTTATTTCGATCGCACAAGTACCATAGTGCGTAGCCATGAATTTGTCTTTCTCTCTCTTTTCCCATTTGATCGCACACATGTATAAGAAAATGACAGATATATGGGCTGAAGTCACTCAAAAGTCTCTCCATCCTTCATTTTCTAACACATGTGTTCAGAATGGGCATAAGAGAGTGAAAGACAAATTTTAGATTCCACTCCTGACCTCGATTCAAGCTCAAAAGGTTGTTGTCTGATTTGGCGTGCGTTCTTCAAGAGGTTGTCTACCTTCTTGTCTTATCTCTCTTCATCATAGGTGCAGGGATCCTAGTTGATAACTATAGTGCGAAACCAGTGGCGTAGCGTGCTATCTGGCAACGTTGCCGTTCGTCCATTTAAACCCATAAAAAAGATCGAACGATAGGATGTTCGGTGAACACCTTCGCATTCGACCTTTTACACAGGTTTAAATGGACACAATACAACGTTGCCAAATTGCACGCTACGCCACTGTGCGAAACTGGAGAGAGATCAACCAAGTCGTCGTCCATCTGACGCATAGGCGTAAGTCGATTTTTGCAACTTTTCAGGAGAGCGAAAACAAAATTAGCAAATGTTCATCAGCTTATGGATTCAGTTCTATCAAAGCTGGAAAAACTTTATTGGTACACAAATGTTCATCAAAGCCTCTAGATTGAGAATATTTTGTCAAAATTCCAAAATCTTGAAAAATAAAGATTATGCGGGTATTTATTTGAGCAAAAATGACTTACGTCATATTGTTTGATTGACAATATCCCGACCGCGTTGATATACGCAGCGGCGTATCTCCTTGATTTATACGCCTATAGTCTGAATGAATCTCTCTCGTGTTATTCCATTAAACGGTAAACCCGTTACTTATTATTTAACACATCACCACAGGTTTCTGGTATTACACCCACATATTTTGAGACGATTTTAGGGCAGTCAAGCAATGACATCAGAACAGTGATATTATCGCTATAGATACTGTCAAATCTTTTGTTATTCACGAGTTTGCTTTTTATTATTTCAATTTTTAGTTCCAAATCAGGAATGAGAAGAGTTTTGTAGAAAAGTAATCAACTTAATTGAATAATTTATATGATTGCTTCTTAAAGAATATAGGTAACTATTTATTTTTTTTAGAAATCAGTCTATCGACTCGTATGACGCCTTTCTCCACCAGTTCTTATCCTGAGCTAGTTTTTTTCATTTTTACATATTTTTCACAACCTACATTTTGAATTATTTATTGTTTTCTACACTCTATTCTCTATTACCCATTTAAAAAAAAAAAAAAAAAAAAAAAAAAAAAAAGTGTTCCCTTATAGAACGAGAAAGTGGGCGAAATCTATTTGGAAGAGTAATTAATAACAAAATTGATAAAACTATAACCAGTACCCGGTGTTACAATGGCTCGGTGAATTTGTCAGGTCAAGAAACAAATGATTGAGCGGCGAAATTTGGTCTTTCGGCCCTATAAACGCGCGACAAACAGTAACACAAAGAAAGGAGAAAAGATAAAGGTGGACGTGCGGGTGTAAGTCGGCGTCAACATGCAGATTTTCCATTAGAAGTATAGGCGAAACACCGCGCTCTCGGACTTACGCCTATACGTCTGACTGACTATCTGGCTTTGTTGACTTACGCCTATACGTTTTTCCGTTATAACTTGAAAACTATTGAGAATTTGACATTTCTGACTTCACAGATCGAAAGAGCGTCAAATTTTACATAGGAATCAATGAAAAAGTCAATTTGTCAAAAATCCGACTTACGCCTATGCTTCAGATGGACGACGAAGTGTCGGATCAACTATAGTCCGTTTCATTTAAATAGAAGCTTGAGCTCGACTCTTTCCCCTACGAGTTTTACCCTCACTCTCGTACCTGTGATGACTCGAGACCTGCCCCATCGGTCGGAGATCCCGTCCGTCACAATGGACTGTCAGCTATCCAAAGGACAGTCCATTGTGACTGACGGAATCCCCGACCGATGGGGCAGGTCTCGAGTCATCGCAGGTACGAGAGTGAGGGTAAAACTCGTAGGGGAAAGAGTCGAGCTCAAGCTTCTATTTAAATGAAACGGACTATAATTCCGTTTTTTTAAATTGAAAACAAACAAAAAAAACAAAACAAAATAAAAACAGATTTCTGGTCACGATTTTTAGAAATAGAATGGGGCTTTTGCAAATTTTTGCTGGGAGCAAATAAACGTCTAATCTGGTGTAAGAACCATCAAAAATCACGAAAATCACACGGAAAAAGTATAGAATTCAGTAATAAACTCACATAACTGTTATAACGGCAAGATTGTAATGGCGGCTCAACGCAGGTACCGTGGGAGACTCCTGTGTATTATATCACTTTCTATATGGAAACGCAGAGATATATGTCTAAATTTAGATAGAAAGCTCCCATGGTACCTGCATCCTGCCATTAGGCCCGATTCTGAGAGTAAAATAGTGTGATTTTTTAGTCTACTCATCATAATTTTACTGGGTTTTTATGCAAGAATCAACTCTTCAATCCCCTATAGCAAATGTTTGCAAGAGCCTCATTGTAAAATAAACTTTTTTCCCTATGGCTGGAATTATGGTGGTTTTACTAAAGCGGTTATGTACTATCAGGCAAAGGGTGTGTGTCGAACAATTTATTTGTATTACGAAGCACCAGCGAATATTCTTTTGATTTATCCGTTTTAGTATACATTTATATATTCTTAAAGTTTGGCATCACTGAATGAGCAAAAAAGATTGTGGGATCTTTAATTCAACTTGACTTTTGCTCTTGTTAATCACATTCTGTCACCATATCAAAAATTATTTGATGATATGATGTTTTAAAATCGATTGATTGGTGAAATTAAAAGTTGATTCTCGTACAAAATTGTACGATTGAATATTGATGCTATGATACAGAGACATTCTATTATTTATACATACTACATTAATATGCGGCATGAAATGATGTTTAATCATGTTATAAAATTACCTACAAAATATAATTGACAAATTTTATTTAAATAATCAAGCATATCATCATACCGAGCTCAGCCGTTACATAAAAATATGCTTTATTATAGCTTGATTTTATAGTTGCTTTGCTTAGTGGGACGTAGAAATTGCGAGCGTGCAGTTTGAATTTACAGAGAAATAGAGTCTACTGTAGTTTATTTACGTGCCTAATTTCTTACACATTTATGTATTTATATCATTCAAACAGTCTGCATATATAAAGAGGAAAATAGATGAATAACTATACTATACTCCATATACAATGTACTTGACCCAATTATAAAATTCACAAAACCGTTGAATTAGCAAATATAAAAAGGATTTTGCAACTTTACGGGTGAATTTTATAGGTTTAAAGGAGTGTGCATTGCCTCAATTTTGGGCTTAAATCCAAAAAATTTCATGATTCGTTTTGCTGCAGCAAATAATGTGCAAAACATCCATTTATATTGCTTTTTTGAAAGCAAACGTCTGAAACAAACTGGTTGCTAGTTAATCCATTTACAACCAGGTTCCGAAAACAAATCTCCGCTTGCTCGCATCGCTCAAATTAAACGGGTAGTTAAATATTCCTACTCCTCAGTGTTGATTTTGCCTATACCGCCAAGTGAAGGCGCTCTACGAAAAATATTTTGCAAAGATCAATAAAGTTTACTGTTTGATTTTGAATTCTTTTTCGTTCAAATATAAGTTATAAATGGCTTTTGCTATATTCAATGTATTTCATTGTCATGCGCGGACTCGCTCGCTGGTTATATTCAACAACTATGTTTAGAGTTGCAGTCACATGCTTCGCTGATTGTGAATGTTTTCAAACTGTCTCGGTCAGCGATCTCATTGCGTAACGCAAGCTCTTACTTATAATAGTTCTTGATATTTCGATTACAGCTCTGCGTCGCACCTTTTATTTTTGGCACTGTCTCATTATTTATCGTCTCGCTGGTTTTTTGTTTAGTGATGGAGTTAAAAAAGTGTCTTCATCTTAAATTTTCAAATCTAGAAACTATAACCAGTGCTGTCAGGTTTTGCAAATGTATACAAACTTACTATAAGTATAATTTATATAGTGCAGTTTTCACGTAATATAATATAATATAATTATTTTTCCCCATTTCTGTATTATTTACTTTATATTTTGCCAAATACAGCAAGCTGATTATATGAATGATCGTACATCGTATAATCAGTGGCGTCGCGTGCAATTTGGCAACAATGTATTCTATCCATTTAAACGCATGTAAAATATCGAATTCAGGGGGTGCACAGTGCACAAGGAAAATTCGATATATTTAATGAGTTTAAATAGAGCAGTTGCATTGTTGTCAGATGGCACGCGACGCTATACTGCGTATAATGCCATCAAATCGATGATCGAGAACGTGTTCTTTTCATGGGTAGTGCCATTTCGACAGGTTCCATTCCGATAGAAACCCTTTCATACTGGTGGAGATTAATCGATGCAAAGCTGCCGATTTGCGTAGATTTAATGACATTTTTAAATTCACCGATGATTCCACCGGTTGAGAAAAGATTGCATAGTTCAATTCAGTGTATGACTATAATGCAAGAAAATACTCTGATCTGTAATTTTTTCTCAATCGGTGGAAACGCCGTTAATTAATTCAAATATCCGCAAGTTTTCAAAGTTATCGACGACTCTACCGGTTGAGAAAAGATCAAAGACGCTAGTATTTTCGTGCATTACATTCATACACTGAACTAAACTCTGTAATCTTTTCTCAGCCGGTGGAATCTTCGGTGAATTTCAAAATGTCATTAAATCTACGCAAATCGGCAGCTCTGAGTCGATGACTCCTGAGCTATCGTGCGCACACATCGTAAAAAAAAGATTGAAGGGTTGCTATCAAAATGGAACTTATTGTTATGACACCACCCATAGGAATAACACGCTCTCACAAAACCACTCGACTCAATACACGTTTTCGATACGATCCTTCATAACTGACCCAATTACTTTCTATGATTATTTTAATCTTATCATACTTCGGCAAAATATTAAGTCAGTTTTGCATCTGAATTTTAGCAACTTATTCAGAGAGAATCGGTTCGAGGTGATGTAACCGCGGGGATATGGAATCGATAAATCCAACCATCTTAATATGTCCGTTTTTATTGCTTTATCATTTATGGTCGTTCAACAGCTCTTCACTTTTTTCCAATTTTTCCTGTAATTCATGACGACTTGGATCCTCGCATCTCCGACAGTGGCGTGGCAAGCAATTTGGCAACGTTTCAATTCGTCCGTTTAAAACCATGATAACTATCGGTCTATTGGGAGTGCGGTGAACACCTTCACATTCGACCTTTTACATGGGTTTAAATGGACATAGTACGACGTTGCCAAATTTCGCGCTACGCCACTCATCTCCGAATGATAAACTTCCCTGATAAAAGTGCCCCATGAATTTCCATGACCAAAATATCGATATTGACATGCGGTTTGCGCTGAAAGTCTTGAAATGTTGCGTTCTTCCCAAACTTGAAATAAAAAAATGGGGGCCCTCTTTTGGAATATAATATGCAATGGGGAAGGCCCTCCTCCGGGAAGGTTAGGTTAGATGCAGGTGGAAGATAAAAATCTCTCTAAATGCCCTCCTCCAAATAAACGAACAAGTTTTTGAGCGTAATTTAAAAGTCGAAGCCTTTCGCGAGATATTCAGTCCGGTTCATTTTTTTGTACACACCATGTCAATCCTGTGCGAATATTTAAATCTAATTTAGAGTTCAATAATGTTCCATAGTAAATGTAATTTCTTGAAATTATTGATTTTTTTTAATCATTGCTATTAAAGGTAAAATATTTTGAATAAATGAGGAGTTCTTCGGTAAAAGGGCGGATACGCGTATCCGCCCTTTTACCGGAGATCGCTTTACTGGAATCCTTAAACCCTCAGCTACCAGAATATATATAGGTTGTACATGTTCCTAACGTTTTCCGCAAAAATATCAAGTAATATTTGCTAAAAATCGTATTATTCGGAAGAATTTGTAACGCAGGCTCGGGTCTGATGATTTTTTTTTTTTCTCTAAGCGTTTGAAAACAGAAAAAAGCATACAAAATATCTGTTGGGAGTTTATAGAAAGCTATCTTTATTGTAAAAAATCGTCATAAGTCTGAAAAAATTGATCGAAAATTTGATCGCCGGTAAAAGGGCGGATAAACTGGTTTTTGAAAAACGCAATTGTGAGAAAACCGTAAGTGCTAGAGGTTTGCGGTTTTTTTCATTTTATTCCTAATGGTTTGATCTATTTAAGAAACTTTAGTTATTGAAAAAATTCTTTAAACTTTTAAAACTACAGGCTTTTTTAACATTAAAACGCGTTTTTCTCACAACTATGATTTTGCTTATCCGCCCTTTTACCGAAGAACTCCTCAAATATAAAATAATTTGTTTTTCTTTTTTTTCTGATTATCTTTCTTTCTTTTTCATTCGGGAAATAGCTTATTGTTGAAGAGAGGAAGGTTAAAAGGACAATAATTAGCTTTACAAGATCTTTAAAATTTGTTCCAACGACGATGGAAAAATTTGCAAATGAATGGTGATATAGTCCAACTGGTAAACAGGTATTCATATTAATGCAAATTTTGGTTTAAGGCCACGACCATCATGACCGCCTCGAGTCACATGAGAGTAGGTATTACTAAATGAGTTTAAGATGACTGCTGTGAAAATCGATTTTCATTTTTAAGACAACGTTGATTGAGTATATTTTATGAAGAATTTAACAAGTTGGAGGATTTGAACACGCTGTTAGCTGTGCCTCTCCAGTGGAGAGTCTCCACCCATAATTTCGAGTCAGACCGAATATTATGATGTTCGAACTATGAACGTCTGTATAGAGTCCATACTAGTGGCGGCTCGTGCATTTTGGCAACAATGTATTCTATCCATTTAAACTCATGTAAAATATCGAATGCAGGGGGTGCACAGTGTACTTGGAAAATTCGATATATTTAATGAGTTTAAATGGAGCAGTTGCACTGTTGCCAGATGGCACGCGACGCCACTGGTCCATTTATAGACTCTTTTAGTGACACGATATTTCGAATTGACGCCGTCAGTGGACCTCTGCGAGCCGATCCTCAAAATTCCAGACTTTTGGATGGACGAGATGAGAATAGAAAACGGCGATTGGCGGAGACGAGTCACGTGGTTGCCAAATTTAATCAAAATATACGGAGTTTATCTAATTGGTTATCAGATGATCAAGAAGGCCTGAAAACTAATTAATCAGATAAATTCCGTATTTTGTTTATAATCTTTGCAACTACGTGACTTATCTCCACCAATCACCGCTTTCCATTCTCATACAGTCCATCCAAAAGTCTGGAATTTCAAGGATCGATCCACTGGTCTTAAGCTTATATTCCACTCAATTTCTAATATTCTCATAAGAGCATTTTTTAACGGCTTTCGGCTGTTGAACCAATAATGCGACATTTTTTGCCATTGTGAATTTGACATACTAGAGATCGAATTATTAAACTTACTTATATGATCCATAATAGTTTTAATCATGGTATATTAATAAAGTGAATCTCAACCAAGCAGATGACAATGATCTATATCATTTCATTGTGATTCCTCTTTCAAAATTCTACTTAAACCATGATCGTACATATGTAAGTCCCAAAAGAAATAAAAACAAAATAATTAAACCCTTTGAGCCCAACGTTAATCAGTCAACACACCACGTCTGCCAATTAAATCAAGCGAGTAGATAAATATTCCTACTCCATGGTACTTGTTTTTGCCTGTATCATCAATTGAAGGCGCTCAAAGAAGCATATATTTATTTGAAAAGTCAACGCTCTATTGATACTTTTAGGGAACTAAGTTGAATCCATGTGAATCATATATAGTAAAGTAAACGCAACTAAGAACGGCTTTGGTACCTAAAGAGTTGAGGTCGTTTATTGCTGATCTCTGCCACCACAACATAGAGCGCCACCGTTCAATTAATGTCACATTACTGCGGCCAAAAGTAGTTTTTCTCTACAAAAAAATAAAATGAAATAAAGTAGGAAAAACTGAACGATCCTGAAGAATGTCTCTGCAAAATATATTGCCCTTAGCTCTCAAAATAAGGCTGAAAGTGCGAAAAAAAATGGAATTGTATGTTTCGATTCAGTGATTAATTTGCGATATCTCGTTTTTTGGTGCTTCTGAGTGCACTTTACTGAAAATACTGATGAGATGTTGACCCCTTATGGGCCAAGCCTGAGTGTACTCGTTTTTTTCTCTTCTTGTCTATTACCCATTGTCAGTCTTCATTCCGGATAAATGCAACTGTCTATGAAAACACTCACAAGATAAGGTCTCTTCGGGCGCCTTCAATTTATCGTATAGGCAATTCCAACTCCCGAGAGTACGAACAGTTAACTACCTTCCGTATATAAACGGATGAGTAGCGATCCGACGAACTAATCAGGTCTTTAAAGGGTTAATAAGGTGGAACATTCTTCAGATGATCATTTACCACCTATTTTTCTGTTCTTGTAAATATATAGTATATACTTTTGGCCAGTAATTTGACATTAATCGAATGATAGCGCTCTGGTGGTAGAAATCGGCACTAAATGCTGAAGATTCGCGTTAATCAAATTCAAACTAACACAATTTTATTGCGTTGCGCCGTAAAAGACCCCAGCAGCAAAACATAAAATAATCAACTGGAAAAGAGCTTTGGCAACGCGTCTATTCGGCTCGAATCAAATCTTTTCGGATTAACAATAAAGTCTAAAACGTTAGTTATCTTTTAAAATATGTTTCAGACTAAACCCATTTGGGCTGATTCTATGATCACGATTATTTTAAGTTATGGCTACTACCTCGGTCATTTCAACCCATCCTGTGACGTCTTCCATTAATTCCTAAGAGAGACTCGACTCTATAATTGAGGCGATATTAACGGGTGCAACAACCATGCTTTTTCAATTTATTTTATATGAGAGACGAGTCATTTTTGCACTGAACCAACGCCTCGATTTAAATTGCGCGGCGCCAAATGATGCTTTTACGCGTGCTAATGCTGATTCTGGTGACATCCAGTTTCTATAGTTGGACTTGGTACGAATCAAAACTGCAATAAATTAATCATCATTGATATTAAGTGCTCTCTTGTATCTCAAAACAGAAACGGCAGATGATTATTATGAACGAGTAATCTATTTTTGAATAGAGAGGAACGTTCGCAGAAAATGCAAGGCTGCCGTTTCGCATAAAAAATACGCATTGTAAGCGTGCAATACAACGAATTGCACGCCTACTCCGATCGATTTGCTAGAGAAACACTAATATACTACAGCCCATCTGATCACGTGATGAAATTGCTATTTATCGCTGCGACCTGATTTTTTTTTTTGCAGTTTTTAATTTGTAGTAAATTTTACGTTGAAACAATATCCGTCCCAAAAAATGGCAGAGGTCATACCTACCGAATGCTTATTTTTTCATATTTTTAGCGCTACATAAAACCATGTAAAATTATGGTTGAAAAATTAACAAAAATTGTTCAACAACTTTTTTCGATAATAATAGCTGGTTTTTTCGCGCCGAATTGTTCAATTCGATTTTTAGAACAGCCATATTGCGACATTGGCCCCTGATGATGTAGTGGCAATATTTTGAGGTTAGTGGGTTCACTTTGGTGCTGCGATGGCTATCGCGGCTAGGAGCTGCCATGCTGGTCGTTGTGTGTGCGCATAAGGTATATCTATACCTCTATGTATTATATGTTAGTGTGCGTGTTGCATACGCCCTTTACGCGGTAAGAAAACTCACCAAAACCCCAACCGGTCGCACAAAGGCACAAATATTGATTTTTTTTTCGTCGCACTCAGGCTCAAACCCAAATTTTTGTAAGACAATTTTTATTTTTGAGATCGTGGGAAAAACGAAGGATTTGTTCTATGATTGTCCGTAGTGGTCCAACCACCCCCCTCTCCGCACATAGGTTCGGACCTGAACTTTTGCTGGACAAATTTTTATTGAGATATTGGAAAATTCGAAGGGTTTGTTTTGAGAGTGTCCGTAATGGTCATAACCCCCACCCCCTCCCAATCGCCGCACACAGTTTCGGACCCGAAAATTTGCTGGACAATTTTTTTTGAGATGGTGGAAAATTCGAAGGGTTTGAGATTTCGTTCCCCCACTCACCGCACACAGGTTTGAACTTTAACTTTTCCTGGAAATTTTTTTCTGAGATCAAAATAAGGTGGCCAAAAATTCATCAAAAATCACCAATGTTGACCTTGCAGGCTTAATTTAAAACTTTCCAGTGACATTTCAAGGTTAAAATACTCGTCTCGAGTTTTCTCCGTGATTAAGTTGGTCTAGAAAGTTTAATAAAAATGAAAAATTATGATGAGAAATCATTTTTTGCCACTTTTTAACGATTGCAGACCATAAGACAGCGCTGTAAAGGGCCAATACCCATGCAAATATCACATGAAATATCGTTGGAAGCATCTGAAAGTCCCAAGAGCCCATCGGATAGCTCGATTAATGCGTTCAACAATATATTAGAAGATGCCGTTCGAATGAGCAGGTAACAATGACGGGGGAGTGGTGTCCCATCTATATAATTGTCCCCCTTTTTTAGCCGGAAGGAGGGAGAGCGATCGCCCCATTCGCCCCATTTGCCCTCCCCCTCCATTGTATCAAGTTCAATTTGGCAACGTTGCATTGTCCATTAAAACCTTTTTAAAGGTCCATTTCGAAGTGTCCACCGCAAACCCAAACTTATATATTTTAATTGGTTTAAATGGACTGAATATATGACGTTGCCAGATATCACGCCACGCCTCGCCATTGTTTGCCATCCCTATATGCTCACCTGAAAATCTTTCATATCATCGGTGTTTAAGAGAAAACAAATCAGAAACATTCACGCCGGATACACTTTTCTTTTGAAAATTAAAGGAGGGGAAGGAGATTTTGATTCGTTGTCTTATGCAACTTACGCCTCTTCATAAAAACACCGATGATAGAAATAGAATAATGCACGCACGACAACCTTAAATGCACTTTACTGTTGAATGTGTTTAAAATCATCACGAATAAAAATAATTTCAAGAAAACCGGTTTCAATTTGACGTTGTTGGACATCGCATCGGGTGAAGAGATATACATTTTCTTTCTCGGGAGAGCAGGAGAAGAGGCATGCAGAACTGACAATGAAAGGTTCAATGTCAAGGTCGTCTCGCGTTGTCTGTCGCGTACTGATCGTCGGTCGGTCGTAATCGTTGCCATAGATCATAATAGAAGACAGATGTGTCGTGAAAACAAAGCTCCAGCTATGTATGAAGAATGAACACACATAACTTCTAATTTATGTTATTTTGTACGTCTTCCTTCTGCCATACCAGCTCTCTCCCCCCCCTCCCCAATGCTTTAAAAAATAAACAGCAGCGAACACCCTATATACGAACACTTTCTCGCATCAAATTTAATCTGGGGGAGACCCCCAGACTCCCCTTTAATACCCTTGGGGAGACCCCCATTCCTTCCTTTGTTATTTTTATCCAGATCCAAAGATCCATTTTTGAAATATTTAAATTTTTCCTTTTTTTGACCCATTTCCCCATTGATTTTAATAGACAAAATACGGATTCAAATGGGAACGAGGCCAACAAATAAATAAAAACTTCCGAGACGTTTCGGTGCACTCACAGCACCATTATCGAAAAGTTGAGTGTTGCATACCTCCAGTTTTTCCAAACATTAACTACTGATTGAGGCTCTGCGTTTTTGTTGGTCTGTTTTGTTTATGTAACCGATGTCGCGGTATTTTGTTAATCAGTCCCTCTTCCATCCTTGTGGAGTGTGCTCCTCGTTCTGAGTATTTGTTTTTTTGTATTTTATTTTTCCGATTGATAATGGTGCTGAGAGTGCACCGAAATGTCTCGGAAGTTCTTATTTATTGTTGGCCTAGTTCCCATTTTAATCCGTATTTTGTCCATGATGTTTTTTTGGCCATTTAGTTTGTAATTTTTTTAATATTGATTTTAATGGAAACCATTTTTCATTCATGACTATAACCTAAAAATTAAAATTTCAAAAAAACGAAAAAAGTACCTCTGGGGAATGTTAAAAGCAACAGCTCTGCAAAATGTTGATGTACTTGGATCAATAGCTAAAAATGTATGCTGGGTTTCACGTTTTATGGCTACAGACAGACAGACACACGCCATACAGAAAGTTTGCATTTACACCTCCAAGCCACATGTATGGTTAAATAATATTGAAACTTCATGGATGAATATTCTTTAGGATAGTATTGGGCATTTTGTAATTAACAGGATTTACTAAGTCGTTGAGGGACAAGTATCGAAACAAAATACTTTGGAAATCTCTGCGCCATTGCAATACTTACTCTATTTCTAACTTTGTTAGTAGTGAGAAAGTAATAAAACAACGGTGACCGGTAGTGGTGAAGAAAGGACACCAATACACCGGTTTTGTGATTGTGATGACGACACGATCAAAATTGGATCCAAACAAATGTTCTATCTCACTCAATCTCGTAAAGTTACTTATAAAGTAACTAGATCCACATTTTCGAATGCAAATCCAAGCTGTTTTAATAACCAGTTATCTCACATTCCTCTCTATTCCAAGTGTACCTTAAAGTATCTTTTTACTCCAACATAATTTATGAAAGATCATAAGTGTATTTAAAATCACAATTATAATTATATCGAACAATGTCCTATATGTTACGTAAAACCCTTGTCTTACTGTTGGTCTTTTATGGCCTTTATCAACGAGCTTTAGTGATAGAGAGGATTTGTGGGGCGTGATATTGAACCTTCACGAAGATAGTCACGATGCATGGAAATCTCTTATGAACGTTTTTGACACAGACTCGGTTTGTTTGCCTTATATTTTTTAATTTTAAATTAAAAAAAAAAAAAAAAAAAAAAAAAAAAAAAAAAAAATTGTGACAAACACATTTAAAATTGGTTATAAACGAAAGTGCAAGTATTTTAGAGTGGTGGACACAGGCATCGATTTAACCCTTAACTGCAGATGAGCCCAGATCTGGAACAATTACTTTGAAGCCTTATCTAAAAGTAGGAGACTTGAGTTGTACTGTCGCTGCATGGTGGGTCACATGTGGAACAGATACTAAACGAGTAAGAATTGTCGATTTTGTCCTAGAGCGCGCAGCACAGGATAGAGAACGTGCAGAGTGGTTGAAAATAGCTTACTGAAAATCTGTTAGAGATTTTCCGATTTTCATTGTTATGTTTGGGAGTAACGCAGGGGTACCATATACAAAAAAACAACTATTGAAACTTACTAACTTATTTTTACTACTTTAATTTTATTTTTTTTTAGCCTGAAAACTTTATTTTCAGTTGCATGGATACCTAAATTCGGGTAAGGCCATATTTGGAACAATTAATATTCAGGCTCTTTACCATTGAAATATAATGGAAAGAATGTTTTCACTATTTTTCCCTGTCTCAAGAATCAAAATTGTACTGAAAAAAAAATTATTTTATTGAAAAAAAAAAAAAAAATCGTGCAGTTAAGGGTTAACTGTTTCTTCTGGAAGGATTTGCTCGATTGAGGAACTGGCACACCGGACTGAATAAAGCTAATTTTTTTTTCTCCTGGATAGTTGTATAAAATTCTGTGTCCAGGTAGCCACTCTTAAATACTTGCAATTTATTTTAAAACCAATATCCACTGGATTAAACACAACTTGTGATTCAAGGTTAAAAAAATTGATGCAAACAAACCAAATTCAGATCGCCCATGTCGTCACACTTAGAGATAGGACTTATATGTATCAGCCTCTCTATAGCTGATGCTCGTTGGGCCATATCACTGCCGTGCCACGACTCTCAGCCATCCTAACCTCTCTTCGTATCGAAGCTTGATTGAGGTATATCGTGGTACCGATGAGCAAGTATCCTGGAACTATGCACCCATAAGAAACTGTGAGTGAGAAAAGGAAACATGTCAAATAGTCAAATAACTCGAACCAGCCTTTGGTTGGATGGAGCCAGTCGTACACCAATTCATTGATACGCCCACAGGAAGTGGACATTTTTGTGAACAACTCAGTTTTATTTGTTGGAAATATTGCGGGCTGTAGACTTTCTTTGTTATTGTACTTGTCTTTTTGTGTCATTGGATATTAATTATTGAACACTTCGCACTATTGAACATTTTGGTATCAGGACAATTTTTCCAGGACATTACAGAATGGAGCTGTTGCAAACTTTTGCTACAGGCTTATTAATAGTTGAATATGGGGTATTACCCAGTAAAAATAACGATTAGCGCACTAAAAAATCACGAAATCCACTCCTAAACTCACAAAATGCTTTTAAATGCGAGACCGTAATGGCGGCCGAGGCCGCGGTTTTCTTATGACAATTGTATGCTTCTTCTTCTTCTTGTGTGGTGTTGCGAGAACACCTTGTGTAGATGGCGCTGATTGAAGATAGGGAGCCCCGATGAAAACCGCGGCCCCGGCCGCCATGATGGTCTCGCGTTTAAAAGCATTTTGTGAGTTTAGGAGTGGATTTCGTGATTTTTTAGTGTGCTAATCGTTATTTTTACAGGGTTTTATCCCATATTCAACTATTAATAAGCCTGTAGCAAAAGTTTGCAACAGCTCCATTGGACATTTTAATATATTACCCCCAATCAACGGTTTTGAACAAGCTTCGTCGTGGGAAATGTGAGGGGGGATGAAGGAGAATAATTGGATCGTCGATACTATGCAAAGAAAGAAGAATTTACTTTTCCCCTAATGAAATATCACCAATAACCAGTAGTGGATTGTGCAATTTGGCAACCATGCTTATTTGCCATTAAAATCTATGTGTAAGAATCAATATCTTGGGCGTGCAATTGCACCTCCTGAAGATCGATGTTTTTACGTAGGTTTAAAAAGAGAGAACACATTGTTGCCAAATTGCACGAGCCACCACTATATGCCAATAACCAACGACCCACGTAGGAGTATTTACCCAAAAACCTGGCCAAAAATATTTGCGTGTTCTTGAATATTTGAAAATCGATTTTGGTTAATTTTCCAATTTAAACTCAAAACTCCTATTGCACGGTTTATGGTTGGAAAAGGGGTAAAAAATTAAGAATTTTGGCTCAAACGAAAGGTCGATAGCTCATTCTTTTGCCGAGTTATTGATGCTTATTTCATAAAAAAAGGCTTGACTTCAACATGCTTTTTAAAAAAAAGGGGCAATTTCTTGCAATTTTTGACTGTTGGAGCAGTTGCCTAAAAGGGTCTACTCTAACCCCCTTGTTTTGGTTGTGCCCGGTTTTGCCCGGAACGTATTCAAAATTGCCTTTTTTTAAAAAGATAGAGCCTAAAATTAGAGATTTTTTCCTGTCCATTTTAAATTAGATGTAAAAGGGTCAAAAATGCACGGAAAAATAAATTGTTGCCATCAAAATGAAGCATCTACCATCTAAAACAACGTCCATGATCGCTGAAATGTTTGGATGCCCCAACGCTTGTCCTCGATGGAAAATGTTGACTGATTATTAACAGCGCTTCGAGCGGTGAACAATCGCAGGTGCGTCGAGCGTTCAGTTCCATGTTGTCCTCTAAACAGTAGATAAACGTAGATGTTCCGACACATCTTTTACGCAATAGAGCGGTTACTTACCTCTCAAAAACCATCAATAGTTTGTGTTTTGGACGACTTTTCAATTCTCCGTTTTTGGCCAGGTTTTCGGGTCAAATACTCCTACGTGCGACCTCGTACCACAGAATACTCTAATTAAAATGGAAACTCCAATTCATTTTGAAACATTCTTTACTTCGGGTCGTCATGTTGGAAAGTGAGCTAAGGCTGGGTTGTGATTAGTTGTGCGTCAACTCTGATTGTAAATATAACCTGAAAAAGCAGGTTCGCCATCTTGAGAAGTGAGCAGTCACAGTTGCCAATGTGGGGGGGGGGGGGGGGGGGGGGGGGGGTAAATTCCAAATCTTGTTTCCATTCGCTCTTATGCGGAAGTTTCCGTTCTGATAAGAG
Organism: Trialeurodes vaporariorum; assembly: GCA_011764245.1. Lineage (NCBI taxonomy): Eukaryota > Metazoa > Arthropoda > Insecta > Hemiptera > Aleyrodidae > Trialeurodes > Trialeurodes vaporariorum. Next base: position 4,777,005 of record VMOF01000001.1, read on the forward strand.
TATTCTGTGCTGTACTGCATCATGGGTAGAGTAGATAATTAAAAGAACAAAAGCATCTTTGACAATTCGTGTAAGCTTAAAATCAGACGAGCCTCCACCAGAATTTCCCTTCCCCTTAACTTTCTTACACATTGTCTTTTGTCATTGATTATGAAACAGAAGGAGCAGGCAGTGCAGCGGGAGGAAGAAGCAGGGGATATACATAAATTGGATCTATAAGTTTTTGAACGATTACTTCTGAGGCATTTGGCACTTTATCTTATCGGATTAAAGCGGCTCGTGTGAAAAAAACTACATCATGAAGGTGATTATGAACGACCGTATCACCAGTTTTGCAAAAAGCAACTCACATAGCACCTTTTTTACGATTCCGGAGATGAAGTCTGACAACCGACTAGGCCTACGCGATTGACAAAGACTACGATCGATCGATCGAAATTTCTCGAAAGTGTCGAATTTTTGAGACTTCCTCGAACGAAACTTTGTTAACTGCGTCTAAAAATGTAGGGCTTTTGTTCAAAAATACGATTAAAAATTCGACTTTTATCAATCGATCCAATTTTGTTGAAGTTTTAAGCAAAATTTTTGTTACATTTCGTCTTGATTGTATGATTGATTGCACTGATCGATATTTCACCAAGCGCTCAGGCCAAAGTCTGGCTGTACAGTGTTTTAGTCTCCTCTTCTTTGTATATTAATGGCCAATATCATAGGGAGAGGGATAAAAATTATAATAATTTTTAAACGTATATTAACAAACACGTTATTCCATTTTATTAATACAATCATCAGTATTTACATAATAAAGGCGTACCTATGTGTTGAGTATATACATAAGACATATTATAATATAATCTCCGGTATAACTGCTTAGATTTAAACTAGGCCTAACCGCACAAGGCACCGTATAAAGGCAAAGACAAAAATGATACAGAAAAATATAAAGAAAAAGAGAGTTGTAGAAAAAAAAAATTATAAATATACATAAATATATTTTTTTTTGGTCAGGACGGAAAATGTGATCATAATGTCTCAAGACCTGCAAATTTCGCGACTTCAAGTTTCCTCTTCCACAACAGAAAACGCCTTCATTCTTAAAAGTATGAAATTACATCACACGCATGTATTGTAGTTTGCATACACTCAAAATTGAAGGCATCCAACGCGAACTATGCTTGTCTCTTAAGATGTGCCTAAAATGACGTATAGCAGTGGTGGCTCGTGCGATTTGGCAACCATACAATTTTTTCATTCCGCCTCGGTAAAATAATCGATTTTTGAGGAGCCTGACAGCAGTGACAGCATACTGAATAATCGATTGTTTTACATTCGTTTAAAAGGAGGGAGGGCACTGTTAACAAATTGCACGAGCCGCCATTGACGTAAAGTCATTACAAAAATGATTTTTTGACATTGTTCCATGCATACCATAAGTGCATTATATATTCTACAAAAATATCTTTACAAAATATGTATTTGCCTGCTTCTTTTTAAGTATCGCAGTATCACAGAAATATTTTTGGTAGGTAACTTACTAACCTATTTACACGTAGACTCTTAAATGTACATCTTAAACGTAACGTTTGTTTGATTTAAAACTTACAATGCAAACTTTTGCGGCAGCAATTTAAAGCAAAGGTTCCCAAGAAATTTAACCTAAAAAAGAATGAAAAGATGACCACTCTAACAACCTCCCAAATCCACAAATAAACCATATAATCCGATAATTCAAACAGCACGTCCGCTATACCTGCGCTATGAAACAAGCAATGGCTATAATCATTTAGTCCCATCACCAAAGAGCACGATAAAAAGTATTATAACTATATATCTCTAAAATTGTCCTTTAAGTATTTTGTTTCTCGCAACTTTAGAAGTTGCGTTCCGCGAAGTTTCGAGTTCGGCGACTGGACTGGTTGACTGGCAGTTGTTCTTTTGATGGATAAGTTATTGCGATAATGTTTTTTTGAATTTAAGCTTAGGTAACTTTTTATTTAAAAGGTGTGTATAACTGTATGGGTGAGTTTCAAAGGTTCTTTGTGCAGTGTTCACAGGCTTTTTGTTTTTGGTTGAAATCCATTTGACTTTATGCTCCATAAAGCTGCAGCAATGGTTTGCAAAAGACCCACAGGGCAAAAAAAAAAAAAAAAAAAAAAAAAAAAATCATCTTGTCAAGCGACTTTGCAACAGAAATAAAAATTATTCATCGACAATCAATGACAAAATCAAATAAAAATTTATTTTTCAATAAATGAATTATTCTAAGTTAAGTGACAAATGGATTTTTTTTTTTTTCGAAAAACTTCCCTTATAATTTACTCACATTATGATGTATTTACAAAATGATTTTTGGTCCTCTGTAACTAGAACTTTCGCCAGAAAATGGCGCACGGGGCGCACAGGCTTATTGACCTCTGGGCGCACGTTACCTTCAAATGGCAGCATGCTATATTGCATAGTAAGGCAAATGAAGGCGTTTTATTCACTGAATTACATCCTCACATAACAGCTTAGCGGCACAAAAGAGCACAATATAACTCTCAGCAGTGGAAATAAATTGTGGAATATGGTAGACTACTATTGAAGCAGTACAAATTGTAAGCATCCACAGAAACTCTGCAAAAATATCCTTAGTAGTTACATCTTTGAAAGTGGCTTAAAAAAATTCTAAATTTTTCAATTTTCGAGTTTCGCTGTGTCGAGAATTGGCACCCTCAAGTATATTTAGTTGCAGGTATTGAATTTTACGTCAGGTTTGGTATTTTTACGGAATGGTTTCGCAAACATCTGCAGATTTAAGAAGTTCAAACCTCGACTTTCTGAAAATACTGAAATCGTGAGGAAATTAACTATAGCAAAATAAAAACGGATTGCTTTGTCACCCTCAGGTTCTTAGCGGCCAAAATATCCTAGAAAGCTGCCAATAGAGAGGAACGTATGTTTCTGCGAAAAAATTCGTTTTGAAATGAACAAATAGCCAATCAAAGGACAGCGTGTCCAATGCTTTATGTCCAAATTAATTTGTTTCCTATTTTTTAGGTAAATTTATCACATTTACGCAGTCCATGAATTTTTTGTCCAAAAGATTTTGTCTCGTAGTTTTTGGTCCAATCCTAATCTTGGATCATTTGATAAATTTTGTCCAAGATTATGGAAAATTCAATCCTAATGTCCAAAAGTAGGTATAGTGATTCTTCGGAAAAGTTCGTCCAATTTCCCTCAATATATTTTTTCTTGAAAAGTTGTTATAAAGTGTCAAAGAATACAGGATTTCATCTGTTTACTTGGGTGCTACTTTGAAGCAAAGTTCTTGAAAAATTTTAAATTTTGATCTCTAGAGCAAATGATCAAATGGAAATTTTTGGACAGAAAATATTGAGGTCCAAGTTTGACCTCGGACTTATACTCATATTTGAACATAATTTAATTAGGACGTTTTAAAAGTTTTTGGACAAAATGATATTAAAAGTCAGTAAAATTTTGGACGAAATTTGGTCAAACTGTCCTGAAACCAAAAAGCCTTTATTCATGTTTACATTGCTTTAATTTTCGTAGAGTCCCTGTCATATACGTAAAAACTGAAAAATTCCACCAATGAACAGTGAGTAACTCTGACACTGTCGCAGATTATCTACAAAATACAACAATTTTATTTTAGACATCAAACGGAAAAATTTAGTTTGAACTTATTTACTTTGTCTCAATCGTCGTTAGAAAAACGAACGCGCCTGACTATATAGATTTTTTATGTCTATTTTGAAATCGGAGGTTTAGCCAACAATAATTGGAATTAGAGCTTGTGCAAAATTAGCGCCAGCCTCGTGAATGTTTATCTTTAACACTGTGAGGCGCTCGTAGTCATACAATTCGAAGTTTTAAATGAAAAAGTTTTCCTGTTCCAGATTCTGTGGTGGTCCGTCCACGCGGCGCGGGTGGGGGGGGGATTTGGGGACTCAAGCCCCCTATTTTCGGAACGGGGCTCAAAAAAGGGGGGAAAGGGGAAAGAATGGTCAAAACATCTTAGGCCTCCCACTTTACTCCGGGAAACGGCTAAAGAAAAGTAAGATGCAAAAAAAAAAAAAAAATGGACATCACATTTTTTCATGCCCACTTAATTTTGAACGCACGGACCGCCCGCGCCATTTTCTACATTTTTATAGTGTTTGAAGGACTAAGTTATTGACGGTTTCATTTAAGCAAATAGTATGATGATTTTAAGCATCAGATGTGGACACAACTTCCTACAGTATCCTTAACCCTATTTTTCAACCTATTTTGATCATTTACGGCTCAAAAAAGCAATCAAAACTTGACGCGAAGGTCCTGACGACTTAACGCTTAGATTTTTGTTCTTAAGTGTTGTAATTTTGGCCAAAAACTCATAGCTGTCGTTTTGAAGACATTTCATCAATCCACCAGTGATACAATCGGTTGAAGCAAAGATTATTGATTTGAGTATTTGTATCGCAGCTAATTATATGTATACTTCTCAACCGAGCTGTATGTACTATGACATTCAAAAGAAAGTTTCCCGGTCAAAATTTTAACTCTTTCAAATCTCGTTAACCTTTAAACAATTGTGAGGCTTGTAAGTATTTACAGACTGATCAGAATGCCCCTTTCAGAGTACGTCATGAGAAATCGAAACTTCTTTGGAAACAACAGGGAAATTTAACAACAAGAATTTCGACCAGGATATCTTTTTTCTTTTGAAAGTCATAGTACATATAATATTTGCTTCGAACGGTGAAATCACCGATGAAAGTATTTCTTCAAGCTATTGTCAGACTTCTCAAATGATACTTTAACTGGGTGGTCTTTGCTTCAATCGTTCGATTGGAGCCGATGGATTATACAATGCAATGAAAGATCTGTAAAACGGCAGCACTGCAAAAACAAAACAGTTTTTTGAGAGCGCTACAAGGTGCACTGAAAAAAAAATCAGCTAAATTTAACTAATTTAGCTGATTTTTTTTTTCAATGTGGCAACTTTCGAGACTATATATTACCTTGTAATCACAAAGAGAGCGCGCACACAAGGCGATATCACGCGATAGACAATTTTATTTTCGAGGACTCAATAAAAAAACATAGAGATGGCATCATCCAACGACTCCTTTGTAGATTTTTTTGACCATTGCCAAAGTGTCCGATGCCTCTCGTTCTTTGATAGGCTGCTGACATCAACATATTTTCTCAACAGGCAGAAAAAAGTATTATTATAAAATAACATGGACTAAAATAAACATTATTTTAGAATTACTGAAATCTTAATAATTCTCACAGCTGAAAATAAATTCCCGTTAGATGTACCAGAATCCTCATTGGTCCAACTGAACATTCTGAAAATTTACGAGAAAAAATCCTTAATTGGAATTTTGCGGGCCGATCATTTACTTAATCGTTAAACCAATCGTTAAAACTGTCTACGAGTGATGCTATTGGTCGAAAATTGTAAAACTTGGCTGTTGCTATGGTAACCATCGTTAAGAGTCTCGTTTTATAAAGGCTATTCAATATTCATAAGTAAACCAGTCAAAAACGGACACTATAACGATGGTTACCATAGCAACGGCTAAGTTTTACAATATTCGACCACCAATATAATCACTCATACACAGTCTTAACGATCGGTTTAACGATGAAGTAAATGATCGGCCTGCAGAATTCCAATTAAGGATTTTTTTCTCGTAAATTTTCAGAATGTTCAGTTGGATCTGCCCGCTGGTAATTTTAAAAGGAATTTATTACTAGTCCATATTAAATTGTACGCGTTCCCTTATTCCTACAAGCAAATTGTCTCCGTGAGCAGTCAACTTAGAAGCCTTCGGACGTTGCGTTGTTATGTTGCGTCCCCGAAAAAAAAGAGGGGCTACGCGATTTTCACATGCGGTTGAGAGAGCCAGAGATCGTGCAGTTTATGCTGTCTCTAGCTGGAATCACGTTTATTATTACGAGTCTTCATTTAATCACTCGAAATATTTTTCGATCTCCGTGAAAGTTTTACCCATGGTTTCCGGAATGTAAAAATACACGAAGAACCCTTGTATGGTCATGACAGTGCTAAAAAAGAGGAACATCAAGCCCACTCCAAAAACTTCCATGGCAAAAGGGTACATTTTAACAACGAGGAACATGAGAAAATACGCATACGAAATTAATAAGCTACCGCCTTTGGCACGGTGACTCGTCGGCACCAGCTCCCCTATCTGAGCCCAAGGGATGACCAAGAGCCCATAGGAGCTGAACAAGAGGAAGCCTAGAACGAGCGAGAGAGAGACAACGTCGTCAAGTTCCGTTGGATCGCTGAATAGGCCGAGGAAGTAGAGAGAGAAAGCAAATCCGGCGACAGCACTTCCTGCACAGGATGAGATGAGCAGAGGTCTCCGCCCGACCCTCCTCGAGAGGCTCACCGCTAGGATGGACATGACGAATCGGATGAGACCGACACCGATCAGCGATTTGATCTGGTGATCGTATCGGTGATCTTGATTGTGAGCCGCATCTGAAATAATCAAGAGGTCATGATAATTGATATGTTTCAGAATATGGAATAAAGGGGCTCTTGCAAAGTTTTGCTATAGGGGATTAAAGAGTCAATGGGTCTGTTGCAAACTTTTGCTACAGCGATAAAAAGTGTTTACTCCAATGTAAAATCGCCTGAAAAGTCCATTGGTGGCATCATAAAGTCAATAAATACAATATTAAACTCACAAGAGGCGTTTATCGAAATCCAAGATGGCGGCAAAATATCGAGGAATCTGAATGTATGCACCGTGATCATCCAAGGATTGCCAACTTTGACAACCTCACTGCGGGTAGAGGTTATGTGTTTATTTACGTTGTGATTGGTTGTGATGGATATTTTGAGGTTAGCTATCCTTGGATGTTCGTGGTGCATGCATACAGATTGCTCGATATTTTGCCGCCATCTTGGATTTCATTAAACGCATTTCGTGAGTTTATTGTTGCATTTCATTGCTTTCTGATGCCATCATTGGACTTTTCAGCCGATTTTACATTAGATTGCACACTTTATAGCGCAGTAGCAAAAGTTTGCAACAGACCCATTCTTGCTTGGGTTAAAAACCTGTAAAAATGACGATGAGTACACAAATAAATCACGAGATTTACTCTCAGATTCGGGCTTAATGGCGAAGAGACGGAGGTATAATGGGAGATTCCTATCTAAATTGAGACATATATCTGTGTTTCCGTAGAGAAAGTGACATAACAGAAAGGAATCTCCCAGGACAGATGCGTTGAGCTGCCATTACGAACTCGCCGTCATAGCAGTTATGTGAGTTTACTATTTAATATAGACTTTCTTAGTGTGATTTTCGTGATTTTTTTGTGGTTTTTACATTAGATAGAGGTCTGGAAATTCCTGCGCTATGTAGAGTACACTCTAAGTCTAAGACCCGAGTATTCTCGATCAGTGCTACTTGTGAGAGAGCCAATTCTAACCGAAAATGGAGGCGAGTAGCACATCAGGAATATAAACATTGAGTGAGTAATCGTGTTGCTTCAGTCTGTCGTATTTGTTCTGTAGTAATTTTTTCGGTGCAACATTAACCCTTCACTGCATGGTGTTCCACCGGTGGAACAAATTCTTCAAACGCTCATATAAAATACAGGTTTTGAGATATACCTTCGGCGCATGGTGTGTCAACGCGGGAGAAGGTATGTTTTGAGCTCACACAAAAAAAAAAAAAAAAAAAAAATGGCTGAAAGAAAACATCATGCAGTGAAGGGTTCGTGATCGAAATCATGTCAGGGGGGAAATTTGCCCCCGTATCCAAACTGACCACATTTTGATTATTTTTATAAAGTTTCCGGCATTGGCTTTTTGAAAAATCCAATTAAAGTAAAAAAGAAAAAAAAATTGAAAATTAAAAAAAAAAAAAAAAAAAAAAATTCCCGCCATTTCTTATGGTGTTATATCACTTGTAAAAAACGAGTAAAAAATAGAAAAAAGATAATTTTGACCGAAAAACCGTCAAATTATTTTTTTCACTATTTTTCCCATGTATTTGACCACCTAATACATTGAAAAATCCACATTTGCTTGAGAAAAAAAAAATCATGCAGTGAAGGGTTACTCGTAATTGTACGAGGGTCGTCTCAAAAGTAAGTATTACTTATTTCTTAAAAAAAAAAAAAAAAAAAAAAAAAAAAAAAAAAAAAAAAAATCTATGAGCCCTGGAGAAAATCTAAAAATAGTGTCATACGCGTCGTATATCTTCAGCTTCAAGGCCCTTTTTTGGATTTTCGTTATCTTTAAAATTGAACAAATGGGCGGCGATTTTACCGCGACCGCATCTCATCCCGTCACAGAGGGCCCAAAATTTTACGCAATCAAAGGTATCGGTTTTCAGACATGGGAATCAATATCGTATAAGAGAACAAAAATAAGGTGAAAAAACTGTCAAAAACTAATCAAATGGCATCTAACTTTATTTTTTGACGTAGTCTCCTACTTAATTCAGACATTTTTTATACATTTTACACCTGTTTCCTTATTCCATCAGAAAAGAACATCAACATTTGGATCTTAAACCAGGATTAAGAGTTCTTTTCTGATGGAATAAGGAAACTGGTGTAAAATGTATCAAAAATGTCTGACTAAAGCAGGAGACTTAGTCGAAAAATATATTTGGATGCCATTTTATCAGTTTTTGACAGTTTTTTTACCTTATTTTTGTTCTCTTATAAGCAATATTGATTCCCCATGTCTGATAAACGATACCATATGATTGCGTAAAATTTTGGGCCCACTGTGACAGGAGATGGTCGCGGTAAAATCGCCGCCATTTGTTTAATTTAAAAGATAACAAAAATCAAAAAAAGGGTATTGAAGCTGAAGATACAACAGGTCTTACACTATTTTCATATTTTCTCAAGGGTTAATAGTTTTTTTTTTTGAAAAAAAAAAAAAAAAAAAAAAAAAAAAAAAACTGATACTTACTTTTGAGACGACCCTCGTATATTTAAAACGGCAAAATGAAGTAATCGACCTATTTTGATAGCACTGAAAGCGTGCCTCGTCCCATTTGAAAGGCGCGCCAAAACTGCCTCTTGTAACCGCGCGGTTGATTTTGCTAACCGAACATGGCGTCGTCGAGAATACTCGGGTCTAATAGTATACTCTACTACAATGGATGATGTCTGGCTAAAGCCACAGATTAGGTTGAATGGGTCTGTTGCAAACTTTTGCTACAACAATTTAGAGAGTTTAATCTAATGTAAAATCGCCCGAAAAGTCCATTGGAGGCATCAGAAAGTCATAAAATGCAATAATAAACTCACAAGAGGCGTTTCATGAAATCCAAGATGGCGGAGAAATATCTAGCAATTTGTATGTACGCACCACGAACATCCTAGGATAGCCAACCTTACAATATCGCTCACAACCAATCACAACGTAAACAAACACATAACCTCTACCTCCAGTGAGGTTGTCAAAGTTGGCTGTCCTTGGATGTTCGTGGTGCATGCATACTAATTGGTCGATATTTCTCCGCCATCTTGGATTTCATTGAACGCCTCTTGTGAGTTTATTATTGCATTTTATGACTTTCTGGTGCCACCAATGGACTTTTCAGGCGATTTTACAGTAGATTAAACACTCTTAATCGTTGTAGCAAAAGTTTGCAACAGACTCATTTACAGTATGATGGTGATGTTTTCTTGAGCTTACCTTCCACGACCGTCCAATTGACATCTGGAAACACCGATGCCTCCAACCCACCGACCAAAGATGCGTTGAAAGTTGCGTTCGACGACAAACCAGGCGCTTCATCGGTGAATGTAGCGTTCAACGATAATCCCCCGGTGGACGTTGATCCCGCTGATGTGATCGCTTGAAAGATTTCGAGCGAGTAAAATATAATCGGGTAGACCCCGCACATCTGTTGCAGAGTGAAAGTTATGATAAGGAGAATGAACGGCCGGTAAATTTGTCTCGATGTCATTGATGGCTTCTTAATCCCCTCGCTTTCAGCTTTCAGTTTTTTCCTTTGTTGCTCGGTCAGGTTTTCCCACTCTTCTTCAAAATTCTATTTTAGTAAAAAGAGAAAGTTAGCGATGAGTTTTAGATTAAAAGTAGTGCACATGGTTTTAAAGAAATAATGGGTATGTTGCAAACTTTTGCTACAACGATAAAGAGTATTCTATCGTAGGTAAAATTGCCCGAAAAGTTCATTGGTGGCATCAGAAAGTCATGAAATGCGATAATAAACTCACTAGAGACGTTTAATGAAATCCAAGATGGCGGTAAAATATCGAGCAATCTGTATGCATGCAACTTTAACATCCAAGGATTGCCAACGTTTGACAACCTCGCACAGCTTCAGAGGTTATGTGTTTATGTACGTTGTGATTGGGTGTGATCGATATTGTGAGGTTGGCTATCCTTAGATGTACATAGTGCATGCATACAGGTTGCTCAATACTTTACCGCCATCTTGGATTTCATTAAACGTCTCTCGTGAGTTTTATTACTGCATTCTATGACTTTCTGATGCCACCAATGGACTTTTCACGCGATTTTACATTAGATTGAACACTCTGTAGCGCTGTAGCAAAAGTTTGCAACAGACCCATTAAATAGCCACTGTAACATATAGAGATATTTCGTCGTCCATCTGACGCATAGGCGTAAGTCGATTTTTGCAACTTTTCAGGAGAGCGAAAACAAAATTAGCAAAATTCATCAGCTTATGGATTCAGTTCTATCAAAGGTAGAAAAACTTTATTGGTACACAAATGTTCATCAAAGCCTCTAGATTGAGAATATTTTGTCAAAATTCCAAAATCTTGAAAAACAAAGATTATGCGGGTATTTATTTGAGCAAAAATGACTTACGCCAGATTGTCTGTTTGACCGCGTTGAGATATGCCGAGATACGCCGCGGCGTATCTCCTTGATTTATACGCCTATAGTCTGAATGAATCTCTCTCGTGTTATTCCGTTAAGTGGTAAACCCATTACTTATTATTTAACACGCCACCACAGGTTTCTGGTATTACACGCACATATTTTGAGACGATTTTAGCGCAGTCAAGTAATGACATCATAACAGTGATATTATCGCTATCGATACTGTCAAATCTTTTGTTATTCAAGAGTTTGCTTTTTATTATTTCAATTTTTAGTTCAAAATCAGGAATGAGAAGAGTTTTGTAGAAAAGTAATCAACTTAATTGAATAATTAATATGATTGCTTCTTAAAAAATATAGGCAACTATTTATTTTTTAGAAATCAGTCTATCGACTAGTTTGATGCCTTTCTCCACCAGTTCTTATCCTGAGCTATAGTTCTTCCATTTTTACATATTTCTCACAACCAACATCTTGAATTATTTATTGTTTTGTACACTCTATTCTCTGTTACCCATTTAAAAAAATATGTTACCTTATAGAACGTGAAAGTGGACAAAATCTATTTGGAAGAGTAATTAATCACAAAATTTAAAAAACTATAAACAAAGGGCGGTGTTACAACGGCTCGGTGAATTTGTCAGGTCAAGAAACAAATGATTGAGCGGCGAAATTTGGTCTTTCGGCCCTAAAAACGCGCGACCAACAGAAACACAAAGAAAGGAGAAAAAATAAAGGTGGACGTGCGGGTGAAGTCGGCGTCAACATGCAGATTTTCCATTAGAAGTATAGGCGAAACACCGCGCTGTGGGACTTACGCCTATACGTCTGACTGACTCTCTCGCTTTATTGGCATACGCCAAAACGTTTTTCCGTTATAACTTGAAAACTATTGAGAAATTGACATTTCTGACTTCACAGATCGAAAGAGCGTCAAATTTTACATAGGAATCAATGAAAAAGTCAATTTGTCAAAAATCCGACTTACGCCTATGCGTCAGATGGACGACGATTTTATTGACCGCCCTGAACCCAGGAATCAATTTATCGTCTGAAATTTTAACTCTATTTCAATACATATTACCATTTCGAAGGTTGATTCGTAGTCAAAATGTCAAGAAAAACTTATATGATGGTCGCAATTTCATCGCCATTCGTTCATTTCAAAGCCAATCAGATTTATAGCCGTTTGAATATTTTGTTTTATGACGTCGTTTTTTGTCAAATTTTATACATCCCCACTTAACACCATATACACTCATTTAGTCGTTTCTAAGCGTATAGGCACAGGTGACAAAATGCAATTTACGAAGAAAAAGTGGAATCTGTAAATAGTGCAAATGAACTATGTCGCACACTTAGAATACAATGATATTCTGCGCATGGGCGCAACATTCCTTGTCACCTCATCCTCTTTTTCTTCAAAACCGGAGGCAAAGAAAATAAGAGAAAACTATTGACCTTCTCTAGAGTACTTTGAGTAGGTACTTTACATACAGGCAATAGGCATACAGAAGAGTTTGCCGTAAAGAGTTCGTTTCAAAAGAGTTGGCTGACCCCGACCGATAATCTTTGGAATTTTTCTAACGTTCTTTGGCACATTACATAATCAAAATGAATTTGGATGATGGGAGGGTTCTTTCATGAGTGGTATTTTGTGTTTTTAAACTGGTCGTTTTAGTTTTTTTAATTATTTGGTTGAAATACAGTAGTTTAAATAACAACTTTTAATTTTCAGTTAATAGTTGTAAATTACTTATCTCTAATGTGTATGCCGAGTTGGCCAAAAATGTCCGAGTTGACCCTAACAGCTTATTTTACCCCAAATCTCTGAGTTGGCCGAAGTGTACAAAAAAATAAAAGTAAGAAAATAAATAAATTAATGGGAAAGCAAATCGGCAACGTGACGAGGACAATCAGAGGTGTGTGAATGGGGAACGGCAGATAGTGAACTGTACCAGCTAGTGATAACGCCCAATCGAGTAATTCAATAAAGGTGCTGCCGAGATATTGCAAGCTCAGCAGGCACAGACATTTTTCCTATATTATTTACACCCCCAATTCGTTTGAATTTCCATCCCTAGTAGTAATAAACCTCAAGCCCTAAGAAATCATGTTCCAATTACCCTCAAAACCCTCAAGATTCTGAAGGGTTTTGAGGGTAATAATTGGAACATGATTTATGAGGGCTTGAGGTTTATTTCTACTAGGGATTGTTTGACGCTGCCAGTGTTGCCAGATCGAGGGTAAAAAGCCGTATCGTCCCCATTTAAATCAATGTAAAACGTGCGTACGGCTTTTTCATCCCAATCTGGCAACAATGGACGCGGCGGCGGTGGGCTATTTTCAACCCCAATTTTTTTTTAATCGTCATTATTTTTTTTTAATTTTTTGACAAAGAACATAACTAATCACCAAATAATAAATCGAAGATCATTCATCTAACAAACGCAAATATACAAACAGCTATGCAATTATCCGCCAACCAAAGAATAGAAATCAATACGGCACCTCACTACGTACATAAGAGACACGCAGCTAAACGATTAAGAACACCCTTTTCTCAAATGCTAAAGATTATAAGGCAACCGTTAAAAACATTGGTTATGCAACGATGGATAAAATGGTGGAAGCAAAAGGTCGCGATAGACCAAATTAGTTTTTCAATTGCCTCTCACCAATTTATTTTTATTCAAACGCATCAAGGCTCGTTTGGCTTTCTCAGGGCGTCTCCGGTGGAGCCAATGAGGACTCTCCGGAATGGTGAGGAGAGTGAAGAGGTTGATGATGGCGATGAAAAGGCAAAGTATTGAGAAATGCCACCAGTCCAAGAGGAGACCGATCGTGGTCACAAGGAGGACTCCGGCCGAAAGGAGAACGCTTGCGAAGCCGAGGAAGACCGAGCGCCAGTACTTGTTGGCCACCTCCGAGACGTAAAGCAGTCCGGCTGAGGTTAATCCTGTGAAAAACCAAAAACGAAAAAGTCAAAATGAGTTCACTGGTTCATTATTTCAATGAGTCCGTCGCAAAATTTCGCCCCATAGTTATAGAGAGGGTCCATTTTTATGTAAAATACACTAGAGCTAGTTTTAGAAGTGTAGGCGGACCAAAACCATAATCTTTGGCGAATTTTCAACTTTCATTCCTTCAAATCAATACCTAATTTGCTCCTGACTTTGATCTTTTGTGTTTAAATTTTCCTCATTGAAAAGTGAACAACCAATTTCATTTTTATTCATTTTCATCGAGTAATATCAGAAAAAATGTTGACAAATCCCAAAGATTATCGGTCTAGGTCCGCCTACACTTCTTAAACTACCTCTAGCGGATTCGGGATAAATTGTCCTTCTCTCTCTCCGACCCAGTGGCAAGGCGTTAAACTTGGCAACAATGTATTTTCTCCATTTAAATTTATCAAAAAAGTCAAATGGTTCAGTCATCGGCGATGACCAAGAACTCCGATCTTTCTAATTAGTTTAAACGGAAAATAGGAACGTTGCCAAATTGCACGCCTCGCCACTGCTCCGACCATTTGAATGCATGTGTTAGCAATGGCGTCGCTTGTAATTTGGCAACGCTGTATTTTGTCCATTTAACTCCTCACGGGCCAAGCCCGAGTATACTCGTTTTTCTTCACTAGTCTATTTCATAATGTTTCAGTCTTTATTCTACATATATAAACGCAATTAATTATCCATGAAAACACTCACTAACTAAGACTTCTTTGGGCGCCTTCAATGTATAGTACAGGCAATTCCAACTCCCCTGAGTACGAACAGTTAACTACCTTCCCTACATAAACGGAAGAGTGGATTTCTTTTGAACTAACCTGGCCCTTATAGGGTTAAACCCATGCAAAATATCGATTTGAGGGAATACACTGTGAACCCTCCAATGGTAAAATCACTTGAAAGTATAACATTGGGAGCATCCAAAAGCTCCAAAATTGACTTCTTAAATAGGGCTTTGAACCGGCAAACAATTTCGATTCGGTTCAGTTCACCCCGTTTAGGGATTGGAACTTGTGTAACATCGCCTAGTTTTCCGAGGTGATGGTGCTTTGTATTTCATCGTCGCTAGCGTTTTCTGCCAGATGCTTTTTCAACTTCAACACCGGCCGAAACTATAGGAGGCTGCTGTATACAACAAAATACACGAATACAAACGAATACAAAAACTATATACGATCGCAGTCGGGGACGAAAAGAATGTCAGACGTCTCCTGAAGGTGGGCCATACACAATACTTATCTCTATGAATTTAAGCATTGCAGGTGGCCTACCTCAATGAGTCGTCTGACATTCTTTTCGTCGCCGACTGTACACGTGAATTCCAAAAATTCAAAACCGTCAGCCTGAATCCCTTCTCACTAAATTATGTTGTTGTTTTTTTCTACTCCCTCCCTCATTTCCTTTCAAATTCCTTCCCGGTAATTTGTGGTCCTTTTTCTATTTCAAGCCTTTAGTCTTACTTGTTTAAGGGGGTATCCTACCCTAAATTTGGATCACTTTAGCAATTTTTGGGGATTTTGACTTTTTTGACTTTTCTTGTTCAGGAAATCCTCGTGAAGAACGTGATATTTTTGGTTTTTTTTTTAAAAGGCTTAGAAATATTTTTAATTAATTTTTTAAAGTCATGCGCCAATAATTTACACATCTAATGGTGAGCAAAAAATAAATGTTTGTTATTTTCTTTTTCCATTCTTACAATTAGAGCATGTTAATTTTCCCCTGTTTTGCCGCACAGGAAAGTTGGTATCTCGGTCCCTAATTGAGCTACAGACTTCATTTTTTTTTAAATGTTCGAAATTGTATTATCTGTGATCTGTTGGAATCAGATTTTTAACCTACCCTCAATATTTTTTTTAAAATTGAAGTTTAAAGTGAAAAAGTAAGCTAAAAAAAATATATGCCATTGAAAAATTCTTACCCGGGCAACTAAGCATTGAAAAAAAAAATCTGTCTCCAACAGATCACAGAGAATCTAATTGTGCATCATTTGAGCCAAAGAACAAGTCGATAGAGCAATTATATCAGGCTCTAGCAACTTTCCTGTAAACGACCTTTTTTGCTGCTTATGATTAGATTTCAGGGGCAGGTATGCAACCACCACAACAAAAATTTCAGAGTTGCCTAATTTCAATGTGCTTATTCCATTTCCAAAATTTCAGAAATTTTGGGTGTTAACTGGTGAAAAAATTTTTTTGGGTAGGATACCCCCTTAACTCTTGTGAGCCTAAGGTATTTCGGTAACACAAGGACTAAGGGGGGGGTATTTTTGTACCCCAAGGATATTTTCATGCAGCACAGTCAGTATCGATAATTTTGAAACTTTAATGGATGGATTATGTACTTAGTACTCTAAGAGAGTAATTTATGTGAAATTTGAGTAAATTTTTTCTATGTTGCGAAATTTACACCTACTTTTAAAAAAAATGTCAAAATAAAAAAAAAATGGAAAAAATGAAATGAGGTACCATCTTATTTTTCAATTTTTGATAAATTTCCATTTTTTTTTTCAATGATCTGACTTAATATTCTTAATCTACATAAAATTTCCGTAAAATTCACTGTAATAGATGGTTCCAAACTTAAAACTGGCAGGACGAAGGGGGGGGGGGGTATATTTGTACCCCGACACTTTAAATTTCTATAATATCCACAAAAATTCATAAAAATTAATGAAATTTGGTGAACGTGTTCTAAGTATCCTAACTTAAAATGTCATGAAGTCCCAAAATATTTTGAGCAGTTTGGACAAAATGGCGTCAAAAAAACTGGCCTGGGGTACAAATGTACCCCCCCTTAGGCTCACAAGGGTTAAAAGAAAAAGAAAAAGTGTAATAATTTATCACCTCCAGCGACTCCACTCAGAATCCTTCCTATGTAGAGAAGCGTCATACTGAAATTAGCCGGCATGAAAACGAGCGAGGACCACGATGCGATGGCCACTCCGCATGTCAGAATGCAGGTCGCACGGCGTCCCAGCCTGTCCATTATTGGCCCAGCTGACAGCGCCCCAACTGGCGTTCCGAAGGCAACAAGACTTGCTGTACAGGGTCAAACGAGCAATTTGTGAATTATTATAATGAAATAATTTTGTTTTGAATTTGAATTTGAATTAATGTGTTAATGGGTCTGTTGCAAACTTTTGCTACAACAATTAAGAGTGTTTAATCTAATGTAAAATCGCCTGAAAAGTCCATTGGTGACATCAGAAAGTCATAAAATGCAATAATAAACTCACAAGAGGCGTTTAATGAAATCCAAGATGGCGGTAAAATATTGAGCAATTTGTATGCATGCACCACGAACATCCAAGTATAGCCGACCTCACAATATTGATCACACCCAATCACAACGCAAATAAACACATAACCTCTGAAGCTGTGAGGTTGTCAACGTTGGCAATCCTTGGATGTTAAAGTTGCATGCATACAGATTGCTCGATATTTTACCGCCATCTTGGATTTCATTAAACGTCTCTAGTGAGTTTATTATTGCATTTCATGACTTTCTGATGCCACCAATGGACTTTTCGGGCGATTTTACATACGATGAAATACTCTTTATCATTGTAGCAAAAGTTTGCAACAGACTCATTGTTCCAAACATTCAATTTCGAGCGCAATATAATGCACAGTGCATTCAAGGTACCAAGCCAGTGCATATGGCTGGTCAAATGAGGAACAAATACGAAATCGAGGGTCAGGCGCGGATCCGGGGGTTGTTGTTTGCCCCCCCCCCCTTAAGCCAAATTTTTACATTTTCTACGAGGGGATTTTCCAAGTAATTTTTGGCGTTTTGTTGAGAAAGTTGGTTTTAGCCGCCCCCCCCCCTCCTTGAAAGATTTCAAAATCCGTCACTGTCGAAAGTTAGCAATCGTCTATGACTAGAGTGTTTTTCCATTTTGGGCGCCATCTGAAGCGAGATCAAAGATTGTTTGACCTTAAATTCGATTTCTATACCGATGGTCTATGGACCAGTGAGGTTAATATGAGGCACTTTAGGGCTTTCACACGCAACATACTATGAAAGGAATTTGTGCAGTATTTGTCTCATCATTGTAAGTCAGAATCAACCTTAGAATCGTATTTTGATTGAAAAGGGAAAACCATTTAGTAACAGCAATAAACCCACAACTAAGCCTCAAAACAATCGATTCTTCAGCATAGGCTCAAATGAAAGAAAATCGATTTAATCGATTCTTCATTCACTAGCCACCACATTATTGGGTCATATAGCAACTACGTACTCTGGGCTCTCAATCACAGAAGTGCGTATACCTTCACCTAGTTATGCAAATAAACTAATTGACTGTGATTGTGTGAATGTATGTATGTGATGAAATGCATTCAATGTATGCAGAATGCAAGCTTTAATCTGAGAGCTGAAATAGTTCGCATTTGGCGCTCAAGCGACATGCGTGTCACGTTATATCGTCATATGTGACACACAGGCGTGATTGCACAAATTAAAATACATCTGTCACTTTCCGCTGATTTGAGGAAGTAATCATGCAGGAATCTTAAGGACTTGGTGCAAATGTCCGCGCAGGGATTCCAACTAGAGCAGCAAACATTGATAAGATACGGAAGGATATAAGTATCGTGTATCAAATAACGATCCTGGATGCATTTAAGTGTGCATGCCCGCATAAATCCAATATCAAATAAATGTTGAAGTCAGTCCGTTCTGGAAATAAAATAGCGCACATTCGGGAAACCATGATTTTCTTGTCTGAATCATAGTTGCCAGATTTCAGATTGAACCAAGAGCTGTAGTGGTTCGTGCCAATAGGCAACAACTGATTCTCTCCATTTGACCTTGCGTAAAATAATCGATCTTCAGGGGACTCTTAGGGGACTCTCTGATGGTCCCCGAGAAACTTCAGTTTAGGTTCAAATGGAAAACGGACATGGTAGCCAAATAGCACGAGCAACCACTTATCTAGATACAATGTGGAGCGTTCGGTTTTAAAACCGCAGAAATACATATCCAGTGACGCATTTTCACGACGAAGCAGCTTTTTCATTTTAGCACCTAATTTTACGACATTCTTTTCACCTAAATTTACAAACGCAAAGCTCTAATCATTGAGAGGATTTTGATTAAATAAAATTGCAAGCAGTGGGCATCTTACAGTAATGAAAAAAAAAATTAAAAATAAAAAGAATTGCACATTTTTTGAAAAAGTTGAAATTAGTTTTTGCTGGTTTTGAACACGGAAATAAATAATCTATGAAAACCATACTTGTGGTGGATTTTGGCTTCAAATAAACGATACAGTCAATATCACTAGACATCTGATTGACATTATCAAAGGTTCGAGTAAACTTTACTTAACCTTTTAAAACTTTAGCCAAACACCTAGTTGAATTCACCAGACGTCTTGGTCGAGGCTAAAATCAAACACAAGTAGTATGAAAAGTATATTTTATCAATACTTTTTTCATTAAACTATGTGACCGTTTCATATTTACCATTTTTGACTCGAATGTGAAAAATATACAACCTGAACATTTAAAATGTCTGACGACTCCTAAATTTTGACATGGGTAGGCCATACGCAATGCTTAAATTTACTGGGATACGTATTGTGGGTTGTTGGTAGCCTGCCTCCAGGCGTCGTCTGACATTCTTACCTTCCCTGACACTGTATACTAGAGCTCGTTTCAGAAGTGTAGGTGGACCTAAACCATAATCTTTGGCGGATTTTCAAATTTAATTCCTTTAAAATAAAACCGAACTTGCCTCTGACTTTATTCTTTTGCGTTTAAAGTGTTCCTCGTTGAAAAGTGAACACTCAATTTCATTTTCATTAATTTCCATCGAGTAATATCAGAAATAATGCTGAAAAATTCCAAAGATTATCGGTCTAGGTCCGCCTACACTTCTGATTCTACCTCTAGCGGGGACAAACATATCTGACCAGAGTATGCCACATGCAATACTCAGCATACCAATGTGTGTATTGCGTGTTGCATACTCCGGCCAGGTACCTTCGTCCCCGCTAGTACATGTGGCAACAGACAATAGTGGTCTGGACTCGAGAAGATCCGCATATTTTTCTCGCAGATGGTATAACGACGCTACATACCAATCAAACTCTATCGAAGTACGCTTAGCTCAGAGGAAAAAGTGCAAGGACAGTACTTAGCACAGTTTTGAAATACTTTCCATTGTTTTTCCTTTAATTATATATACTGATTGACAGAAATGGAATTTTTATGCGGCAGAAAAATATTAAGGTGCATGATTCTACGTACTACACAATATGGTGTTTTTTGTGTGCGCATAAATTGCCTTATTGTTAAGTACCTAGTTCTTAATTAGTTTGAATTGAACCGCAGAGAAATAGTAACAAATGCGGTTTGATTCGTTCATTATCACATCTAATCGAGCGCCATGGCATCTGAAGTACCGTGGAATACATGAATATATTGTTAGGTGACTAATGTTTAGTTGCAGGAAGCTTGCAACACTCTCTATTGAAAGATTATAGTATCCAGCTGGCTACGGATTGGAATCAAAAAGGGACTAAAAGGTACATTCCAAAAATTGTTCTCGCGTTGAGTAGGCGAGAGTACTATCACTCGTATGCTCGTATATATAAGCCCACATTACTCACGTGGAAACACTCTATCATTTTGAACCTGATCTATATACATAATGATGGCTTGTGCAGTTTGGCAGTGATATGTTTCCTCCATTTGAATCAACGTGTAACAATCGATTGCTGGTCGTGAAACGCTGCTTTACTGTCAAATCGATTACTTTACATATGTAGAATCAAAGCGAAGAATAGAAAAAAAAAAAAAAAAAAAAAAAAAAAAATAAAAAAAAAAAAAAAAAAAAAAAAAAAAAAAAAAACAACAACAACAACAAGAAACGAAAAAATAGAATCAGAATGCCAAATTGGAAGAGCCGTTACTGGATATGGAACGTATTACTTGACATATTAATAAATACAAATAATTTAATTTACTTTGATTACCTTCTTTCTTGATTTATCAATACTTTTGTTTCCTGAAAGAGCGAATGAAAAAAGTTGTAAACTTGAGGTTGCTTACCTATCCACGAGTTTTGATCGGTTGATATTTCTTTGATCTGCGGATGCAAAATTGTTGAGAATCCCATTCCCACCCCAGGATGAATCAGCATACTAAGCGCAACCAAACTGACGAATCCCTGAAACAAATTTAAATTAATTTGAATTAAATACAATTTAACGTGTGAGAAGTTTTAATGTTGGATTTAGTGAGAAAACTTGGGGGTTTACACCGTCTACTCAACTAATTCTATAACTGCGGACAACATTAAATTGCTTTCCATGAAAATTGAAGGAGCACAAAGCAACGATTCGCCGCATCCTTCTTCAAATCATAGATATATTGCTTCGATAACTTAATTAATTATTCGTTTCCCAGTAGCGTAGCCAGGAATTTTTCTGGGGGGGGGGGGGGGGGTCGGAGGTCCGAAAATTGTCAAGGGGGGAGGGGTCCAAAGATACTAATTTGGTCAAATTTTCTGAAATTGCAAAAAATTAACTTTTTTCAGGACATATTTAGTTTTTAAGGGGGGGGGGGCTCCAGACCCCCTGGACACCCCCCTCCCCCGGCTACGCCACTGTCGTTTCCATTTGATCAAATATCACGAAGACATTAAATATTGAATAGATAACTATTCCTGCACGACAGTAACTATTTTGCCTACCCAAGAAATTGAAGGAGAACATAATTACAATGGGGCAGTTGCAAGAGTTTGAAATGTTGTGTTTTTAATAAAGAATGGAATAGGACTTGATAAGCTGAGAACAAGTGTGCCTTTGGCTTTTTCGTAAGTTTCCCAGTTTTGGAGATACACACCTTTAAAGTTATAAAAAATCGTGTGCGTAGAGACGTCACTGCGTGGAATTCCCATTTAAAACAATGTGTTTTGGGCAAAAATCTTATCTTCGAAACAATGTGACTTAATTAGAAACCAAAGACATCTTTGTCCTTAACTTTTCAAGTACTTTCATTTACTTCATAAGAAACGCAAAATTTCAGACACTTGCAACTGCTCCATTGAACTCATTTATCTAAAGGGACCTACTTGACTTTAGATGTTGCCATTAACCATTGACTTTTATATTTCAATACGTGAATTGAGGTGGTGGCTGCAATAACAGCACATAAAACAAGGGGTATGCTCGTTCTAAGTAACTGACACTGTGAAAGAGTGTTGATTTCTTTGAAGGTGCTTATCTTTGGTTTTATGTACACGCAAAAATTGCAAATTCCCTCCAATGAGTACTCTTAAAACCAAAAGTGCGCTCCTCCGAAGAAATCCTCTTCTTTTACAGCGTCAATTATTCGGAACGAGCATACCCCATGTTTTATGTGCTGTTATTGCAGCCACACACCGCCCCAATACATCGTAACTCGCATGGGCAGAAATGTGTCTGCCTCTCTCTTTGACGATTAAAACTTATTGGTTAGAAAAAGATGGATAGAGGGCTTATCAAGAGACGTCAGTCTATATATCTGTCCTTATCTAACATATCTCATCAAATGGGCAAAGAGAGGCTGAAAGACCCCTCTGGCTACGGCAATGTCTGTGGGCATTAGGGTCCCTATATACTACACGGAAAAAAAACTACGGTGAAAATAACCATACGGATACCTGATTTTGGAACCTGCTAGATGTTATGGTAATGTTAACCAGAAGTATACTATGTTTTGAATAGGTACTAGGTGATGTTACCTGATTGCATGTCGAATTTACTCTAAGTATCGGTAAATGTACCATACTTCTGGTCAAGTTTACCATAACATCTAGCAGGTGCCAAAATCAGGTATCCGTATGGTTATTTTCTCTAATCTTTTTTTTCCGTGTATGAGAGTTGCGCCAGTGTTGAATCCATTTCTGATTGGCTCTCAGATTTAGGCTGTCAAGAAAGCCCCAAGAGGCAAATGCAAATGGAGGAGGGTTTGTTTACTTTTCGCGCACTAGCTTCATTACACATTTGAAGTAACAGTGACTGCAGTAACTTAACTATTGTTAATTTTTCCTCTGCTTGAATGTTATTTTGGAGAACATTATCGCTCTTTCAATAATGACCGTTATTGTTGAGAATCTGAACCTAACCTATAAGAGATAGCGAGACAGCGCAGAGGCAAATGGTCATCCGCTATTAGAAATTTGCCTCTTGGGGGCTCCATTGATCCACTTCTTCTTTTTCATTTAGAGAGATTTGGCGGTGCAACTCTCATAGTATATAGGGACTCAAGTGGGCATCACCCTGCATGCTTTTGAAAATTTTGCACCCTGGTGGCTGGTGGCGATGGCTACTGGCTATTCTAACGAGACAATCGATTTGTACAGGATTTGTTTGAACGTACGTCCCTGAACGTAAGAATCGAACAGATTAAAATCGTTACAGTCATTGTCAAGGTCAACGCGAATGTCAAGGTCACCACTGTGAATCCTGAAATAAAAAAAGAAGAAAGGTGAGAAAAGTGCATGGTGCCTCATTTGAATCTCGGAAATGACCGCGCTGCTGAGTACAATCACCAGCACGAATGTGGGTGAGGAAAGCGGGTTGGTGATTGGGGGGGGGGGGGGGGTTAAATCGCTCAACTTTCATTCAGGATGTAAATCGATTACATGTGATAACAAGAGTTACTTTTCTATTGATTGAGGGGCGATTGATTTGACGCAACGCCGTAATTTACGAGTCACGGAGAGAAAAAAAAAAAAGGTGACCACTGGTGAGTGCAAACAAGCATTGCAACCTATCTTTTATTCATCGACACCATTCAAGCTTCAATCAACGCAGTGTCTAAGCCGCATTGAGTGTATGTATACTGTGTGGTCAAATGCTTGTGATTATAAATGCCAAATCAAAACGATGGAAGAAAAAGAAATAAAAACACCTGTCGAAATTTGACAGCCGGCGGTTTCAAATTTAATGTATACTGTTACCGATTGACACTATACACATCATACCTACGGTTTGGAAAATTAACTGATTGCAAAAATAAGTTGTACCGAAAAGTAAGTTATACATGGTTTTATGCAATTTCCCTCGAAGGAATTAGGTACTTGATGAAAATATTACAATTACAATATTACAATCTACACCTTACGTCTCTTTCTCTCACACAATCCTATATTATATCCTATATTATATTTGTAAGAATGAAGCTAAGTTCCTTGAGAACCGATGCACCGTTCGGTAGGGGCCTGGTACCGATCGGTAGGGCTCGGCTTCAATGCTTCGGGAAAAATATAAGGTTTTCCGTGCGGGCCCCGCGTCCCTTTATAAAATGCTAAAAACTATTCTCTGGAAAAGTTGTGCGAGTGCGAAAAGGATGCGAATCAGTTCGTTTTGCAAGGGTGGGAGAGAGAAGCGAGATTTTGTCATCCTTTTTTAAATGCATACGTGCGGACGAGCATACGATTTTGTACGCGTGTGAGCGAGAAACGTGCTGCTCTGTCAATTTTTTTTTTTTTTTAATATGATCGAGCGATTTGACGTTACCGTGGCGATTATGATCATATGTTTTTTGCGCGGAAGGACCAACGACCTCTATATAAGACCGGCGAACGAATACGAACCAGCGTAACCCGCAAGAAGGAAAGTTAGGTTAGGAATAGAGGTGCTTGGCCGGATAGGAGCACCTCTGTTTACACGTATTTTTATGAAGATGTTCTCTTCCTTTTTTTCGCTTCTAAAACTCCTAATTTTACACGGATTTTGCTTTTCTTGGTCTTAATAGAAGGAGGATAGCTTGGGCTTTGACCTCCGCCCTACCGGGTCCGGTAACGTTTTTTCGAAAATATATGGAAAATTTAAGTCGTTGAAGTGGACACCCGTTGGTATGCTCTGAAGACCTTGCAAATCACGTTCGCCTGTTTACGACGATTCAATCTGTCTACAAATCGGCTTTTAGTCATTTTTTGAGTCTACTCCTTCACTCTCAGTCCTTTTAGTGCTAGATTCTTCAAAATCCGTAAAGTTTTAGTGGCTGAGGAGGTAATTTTTCTATACTGTGTAGTGTGTACCAGTAAACCCTCTTGTGTTAGAGTTCGTAGTTATTTAACTTGAGTTCGTAATTTCTGTACATTTCCCTTCTGGATGATTTTTTATTCCTAATATTGTTTTATCAATCTGCGCCATCATAAGTGTCTATTAAATACTGTGATTGTGGTGCAACCCGCCCGCCGTTAAATCACGATGTCGGATCGAGCCGACCACTGAAAGGGTTCTGGGTAGTCATTATCAATTTTGTGAAGTACTCATCATGTCAGGAGTGATTCCCTCTTATTCCTTTGTTTAGTCGCAGCATAATTCAGCCTTGAATCAGGATTCATCGTAAAATTCCTCTCTTTGAACCATCTGTGGTTTTTGCGCATTCTTCGGAATCTTAAAGGTGAGCTTGGAGAGGGAGGCTGAGAGAATGGCCTATAAGATTTGGGTCAAGATTTCTACGAACAGCTCCTAGAGGCTCATTCAGTTAAGTTCATGAAGTCGTATCGGAAAGTATTAGATGGCAGTTATATGAGGGGCCCTGTTTCTTCATCACACATTTTAGCATTTTTAGCTGCTGTGACTCGGACTGCTGTGAACCGCAGTCGCTTACGGGAACACTTTGGGAAACGGACCGAACCGCCATAAGCCGCAATGAGTGCAAGTGAGAAACCATAAAACGCGAAAGGTCTCTCTCTCGCAATCGCAGTCTCTTACGCGAAAAATTTGGGAAACGGACCGAACCGCCATAAGCCGCAATGAGTGTGAAAGAGAAACCTTGAAACGCGAAAGGTCTCTCTCTCTCGCACTGGCAGTCTCTTACGGGAACAATTTGGGAAACTGACCGAACCGCCATAAGACGCAATGAGTGCGAGTGAGAAACCTTAAAACGCGAGAGGTCTCTCACTCGCACTCGCAGTCGCTTACGAGAACACTTTGGGAAACGGACCGAACCACCATAAGACGCAATGAGTGCGAGAGAGAAACCTTGAAACGCGAGAGGTCTCTCTCTCGCACTCGCAGTTGCTTACGGGAACACTTTGGGAAACGGACCGAACCCCCAAAAGACGCAATGAGTGCGAGAGAGAAACCTTGAAACGCGAGAGGTCTCTCTCTCGCACTCGAAGTCGCTTACGGGAACACTTTGGGAAACGGACCGAACCGCCATAAGACGCAATGAGTGCAAGAGAGAAACCTTGAGAGAGAGACCTCTCGAGTTTCAAGGTTTCTCTATCGCACTCATTGCGTCTTATGGTGGCTCGGTCCGTTTCCCAAAATGTTCCCGTAAGCAACTGCGAGTGCGAGAGAGAGACCTCTCGCGTTTCAAGGTTTCTCTCTCGCACTCATTGCGTCTTATGGCGGTACGGTCCGTTTCCCAAAGTGTTCCCGTAAGCGACTGCGAGTGCGAGAGAGAGACCTCTCGCGTTTCAAGGTTTCTCTCTCGCACTCATTGCGTCTTATGGCGGTTCGGTCCGTTTCCCAAAGTGTTCCCGTAAGCAACTGCGAGTGCGAGAGAGAGACCTCTCGCGTTTCAAGGTTTCTCCCTCGCACTCATTGCATCTGATGGCGGTTCGGTCCGTTTCCCAAAGTGTTCCCGTAAGCAACTGCGAGTGCGAGAGAGAGACCTCTCGCGTTTCAAGATTCCTCTCTCGCACTCATTGCGTCTTATGGCGGTTCGGTCCGTTTCTCAAAGTGTTCCCGTAAGCGACTGCGAGTGCGAGAGAGAGACCTCTCGCGTTTCCCGGTTTCTCTCTCGCACTCATTGCGTCTTAAGGCGGTTCGGTCCGTTTCCCAAAGTGTTCCCGTAAGCAACTGCGAGTGCGAGAGAGAGAACTCTCGCGTTTCAAGGTTTCTCCCTCGCACTCATTGCGTCTTATGGCGGTTCGGTCCGTTTCCCAAAGTGTTCCCGTAAGCGACTGCGAGTGCGAGAGAGAGACCTCTCGCTTTTCAAGGTTTCTCTCTCGCACTCATTGCGTCTTATGGTGGTTCGGTCCGTTTCCCAAAGTGTTCCCGTAAGCAACTGCGAGAGTGCGAGAGAGAGACCCCTCGCGTTTCAAGGTTTCTCCCTCGCACTCATTGCGTCTTATGGCGGTTCGGTCCGTTTCCCAAAGTGTTCCCGTAAGCGACTGCGAGTGCGAGAGAGAGACCTCTCGCGTTTCAACGTTTCTCTCTCGCACTCAGTGCGTCTTATGGCGGTTGGGTCCGTTTCCCAAAATATTCCCGTAAGCAACTGCGAGTGCGTGAGAGAGACCTCTCGCGTTTCAAGGTTTCTCTCTCGCACTCATTGCGTCTTATGGCGGTTCGGTCCGTTTCCCAGAATATTCCCGTAAGCGACTGCGAGTGCGAGAGAGAGACCTCTCGCGTTCAACGTTTCTCTCTCGCACTCATTGCGTCTTATGGCGGTTGGGTCCGTTTCCCAAAATATTCCCGTAAGCGACTGCGAGTGCGAGAGAGAGACCTCTTACGTTTCAAGGTTTCTCTCCTGCACTCATTGCGTCTTATGGTGGTTCGGTCCGTTTCCCAAAGTTTTCCCGTAAGCAACTGTGAGTGCGAGAGAGAGACCTCTCGCGTTTCAAGGTTTCTCTCTCGCACTCATTGCGTCTTATGGCGGTTGGGTCCGTTTCCCAAAACATTCCCGTAAGCGACTGCGAGTGCGAGAGAGAGACCTCTCGCGTTTCAAGATTTCTCTCTCGCACTCATTGCGTCTTATGGCGGTTCGGTCCGTTTCCCAAAGTGTTCCCGTAAGCGACTGCGAGTGCTAGAGAGAGACCTCTCGCGTTTCAAGGTTTCTCTCTTGCACTCATTGCGTCTTATGGCGGTTGGGTCCGTTTCCCAAAATATTCCCGTAAGCGACTGCGAGTGCGAGAGAGAGACCTCTTGCGTTTCAAGGTTTCTCTCTCGCACTCATTGCGTCTTATGGCGGTTCGGTCCGTTTCCCAAAGTGTTCCCGTAAGCGACTGCGAGTGCGAGAGAGAGACCTCTCGCGTTTCAAGGTTTCTTTCTCGCACTCATTGCGTCTTTTGGCGGTTCGGTCCGTTTCCCATAATATTCCCGTAAGCGACTGCGAGTGCGTGAGAGAGACCTCTCGCGTTTCAAGGTTTCTCTCTCGCACTCATTGTGTCTTATTGCCATTTGGTTCGTAACCCAAATTTTTTCTGTAATCAACTGCGAGTGCGAAAGAGAGACCTCTCGCGTTTAAAGGGGTTTCTCTCTCGCACTCATTGCGTCTTATGGCGGTTCGGTCCGTTACCCAAATCATTCCCGTAAGCGACTGCGAGTGCGAGAGAGAGACCTCTCGCGTTTCAAGGTTTCTTTCTCGCACTCATTGCGTCTTATGGCGGTTCGGTCCGTTTTCCAAATTATTCCCGTAAGCGTCTGCGAGTGCGAGAGATAGACCTCTCGCGTTTTAAGGTTTCTCTCTCGCACTCATTGCGTCTTATGGCGGTTCGGTCCGTTTTCCAAATTATTCCCGTAAGCGTCTGCGAGTGCGAGAGATAGACCTCTTACGTTTCAAGGTTTCTCTCCTGCACTCATTGCGTCTTATGGCGGTTCGGTCCGTTTTCAAATTATTCCCGTAAGCGACTGCGAGAGAGAGACCTCTCGCGTTTCAAGGTTTCTCTCTCGCATTCATTGCGTCTTATGGCGGTTCGGTCCGTTCCCGAAAGTGTTCCCGTAAGCGACTTTGAGTCACAGCAGCTAAAAATGCTAAAATGTGTGATGAAGAAACATGGCCCCTCATATAACTGCCAGCTAATATTTTCCGATACGACTTCATGAACTTAACTGAATGAGCCTCTAGGTGCTGTTTGTAGAAATCTTGACACAAATCTCATAGGCCATTTTCTCTGCCTACCCTTCCAAGCTCACCTTTAAGATCCAGAAGAATGCGCAAAAACCACAGATGGTTCAAAGAGAGGAATTTCACGATGAATCCTGATTCAAGGCT
This sequence comes from Trialeurodes vaporariorum, assembly GCA_011764245.1. Lineage (NCBI taxonomy): Eukaryota > Metazoa > Arthropoda > Insecta > Hemiptera > Aleyrodidae > Trialeurodes > Trialeurodes vaporariorum. The sequence goes on from VMOF01000001.1 coordinate 4,805,849, forward strand.
GAATTATGCTGCGACTTAACAAAGGAATAGGAGGGAATCACTCCTGACATGATGAGAACTTCACAAAATTGATGATGACTAACCAGAACCCTTTCAGTGGTCTGCTCGATCCGACATCGTGAGTTAACGGCGGGCGGGTTTCACCACAATCACAGTATTTAATAGACACTGATGATGGCGCAGATTGATAAAACAATATTAGGAATAAAAAATCATCCAGAAGGGAAATGTACAGAAATTACGAACTCAAGTTAAGTAACAACGAACTCTAACACAGGAGGGTTTACTGGTACACACTACACAGTATAGAAAAATTACCTCCTCAGCCACTAAAACTTTACGGATTTTGAAGAATCTAGCACTAAAAGGACTGAGAGTGAAGGAGTAGACTCAAAAAATGACTAAAAGCCGATTTGTAGACAGATGGAATGGTCGTAAACAGGCGAACGTGATTTGCAAGGTCTTCAGAGCATACCAACGGGTGTCCACTTCAACGACTTAAATTTTCCATATATTTTCGAAAAAACGTTACCGGACCCGGTAGGGCGGAGGTCAAAGCCCAAGCTATCCTCTTTCTATTAAGACCAAGAAAAGCAAAACCCGTGTAAAATTAGGAGTTTTAGAAGCGAAAAACGGAAGAGAACATCTTCATAAAAATACGTGTAAACAGAGGTGCTCCTATCCGGCCAAGCACCTCTATTCTAACCTAACTTTCTTTCTCGCGGGTTACGCTGGTTCGTATTCGTTTGCCGGTCTAATATAGAGGTCGTTGGGAAGGACACATTCGGGAATAGAAGCATTTTAATAGCGACTTCAATGAAGTCACTTCGTATGATATCGATGTATAGCTTCGACTTTTTGTCACATGATTTTACGTAGATGTAAACAATGGGACAGTCACAGTGCTGCTAGATGTGTTGTAAAATATTCAGGCACTTGAGACTTAAAGTAAAATGTGTATATTTTATGTCAAATCTGGCAGCACTGTACAGTCATTGATTGATGGCTCGACGAGGTTGCTGTATAACTTCGCAAAGTATAGCTTCGATACTTATCATATGTATTAAACGCAGATTTATAGAATAGTACACTCAACTAGAGATGACTTTGTTGAGATCGGTGCGTTGAATTGATATCTCGATTGTAACCCAGCAAATTTGGGCTAGGTTTCGAGAATTTTTAAAGAAACCAAACTATTAGTGATGATGAGTTGAGACGATGGTTATTCTTCTCTTATCAATAATATGCTCTCGAATATTACTGAGTAATGAAAATAATTGGTTTCCTGTTGAAAATGTGTTGTTTACTTTGAATGTATAAGTGATTTATCTAAGAATACTACCAACGGGTCCAACGGACCCAGAATATTGTTACACATCCTCTTTCAAAGTTGGCGATTTGAGCTGTTTCGTATTAGTTCGAATCTCGGTGAGGTTATGATGTTTTTATAAGGTCTGTTTTTTTCAAATTAAAAAAAAAAAAACAAAAAAAAAAAATCGTTAGATTTCTTGGGTATTTTTGTAGTTTTTATCGATTCATTTGATTGTATACACCTGTTATTTTTTAATCTGTGGAGTCAAAGTGTGTCAAATTAAATGAAGGCGTTTTTTTTTTTTTTTTCTTTTTTGAAATAGACTGATTTAGTGCTGACTTGGTGATGAGCGTTCCAAAGAAAGACAAACTGTCTCTCTTGGTCTCACGTAACCCCCGCATGTACTGCTATCTCACTCTAATTTCAAAAAACTTATGGAGAGACATCTTTTGAGCATTGAGCATCAATTGTCAAAAAGCGCTGAAAGAATGACCCCAAATAATAGGGGTTGTAAATGACCTCACGTCCAAAAAGCTTAAAAAATTTAAAATGTTAAATGAAGTTTGCTTGAATTTCCGAGCCAACCTATTTCAAGAAATTATTGTCGTTAATAAAGGGCTGTTTGAAAAAGGCATACTTTTCCCGCGCAAAGTTTCTTTTCCATTTTTATACAGATTTTTGATTTACCTACTAAAACGCAATGTCTTATAGACTGTTTTAGTAGAGCGATATATCGTATCGATTGCCGTCCGAGGGCCTCTGGTTCCAAACAAACTTTGGTTCAATGTAATTTCCCCATAAGCGGATTTTTGAACGGAAATTTAGGGTATTAAATTAAACAATTTATGCGACCTTTTTGCGATTATGAATTCTACGTCCTCGAAAATGCTTAATTTTGTCTGGTTCCACCCGTAAAACTGCCGGAATCAACAAGATATTACAGATTAAACGATGCGTTTGGAGGTTGGAATCACCCAAATGTTGTTATTGTTGTTGTGGAATTGGCGGGATTTCGGGCTATTCTAACCTACAAATGCAACATTTAATCTGTAATATCTTATTGAATTCGGCAGTTTTAGTCAAGGAACCAGGCATAATTAAGCATTTTTGAGGACGTAGAATTCATAATCGCAACAAGGTCGCATTAATTGTTTGATTTAATACCCTAAGTTTCCGTTCAAAAGTTCGCTTATGGGGAAATTACATTGAACCAGAGTTTGTTTGGAACCAGAGGCCCTCGGACGGCAATCGATACGATATATCGCTCTACTAAAACAGTCTATTGTCATGTCAGTTCAACGAAAGGTTATCGTAGGTGTGCGATCTCGGTCATGCGTATTTGTTTGCTTACCCCGAACTTCTCATTTTATTGTGAAAGCATGGTTTTTCACTCTCGCTATCTCTTTCTCTCCTTCCCTTCTTTTCTCTGTACTGTTCTAAATCGTATAATCCACATGCGCTAATACGGTGCATCCAAATGCGCCGATTCTAAGGGTTTCGGCGGCTCCATGAGCGCCAAAAAAATTGACGGTTTTGGATCGGGCCCTCTTGAGAACGACCACCCCTAAAATGGTTAAGTTTCATGCAAGGGGTTGGGGGGACGGGGGGTTATGCTATTTATGCCCCTTCCAAGTGATGACTCCTTTTTTCTAAACATTTGGTGTACATGAGAAAATACCACTTTAGTATTGCAGGAATAATAGAGTAAGTTTTTAGATTTCGTCCTTTGGAGCAGGATTAGAAAATAAATGACAGTAATTCAGTTTGATTTAGGTAAACTTTTCGGATTAGTTTCCTCGGTAGTATCAAAATAATTACGAGGAAATAAAATCTGTGTTTCTTGTTTATGTGTGTTGTTACATTTAATATTTTTGGACCAAACATTCGTGGAAACCTCCCAAAAAAATTCTATATCAATCAAGATGAATGTTCGCTTGTATTTGAAAATATGCTTTCTGTTCCAATTTCAAGTTTTTGTCATGAGCTACTAAGAAACGTCTATGTGGGAGTTCGTCATTTCCGCACAGAATAGTGAGCCTCATCATTTCTGCACAAAATTCTCGATTTTCATTTCCGCACAATTATTTTTTTTTTTTTTTTTTTTTTTTTTGCGCATTGTGGCAACGCTGCGGTAGACTGCGCTTAATTTTTATACGGAACATTGAAAAAATGGCGTAAAATGTAGGAAAAAGAAGGAAACACCTCTGATAAAAGAAAAGTTTCCGAGCAGTAGAGATAATGCATCGCCATAAACGTTAAATTGGATGGTGATTAATAGGCGAACATAGGGTTCAATCGACAAAAAGCTCCGTGACTCTGCTTCAAATTTAAAAAGTAAAGCCCGCGGGCCGATCATTTACTTCATCGTTAAATCGATCGTTAAGACTGTCTACGAGTGATGCTATTGGTCGAATATTGTAAAACTTAGCCGTTGCTATGGTAACCATCGTTATAGTGTCCGTTCTTTAAAGGTTACTCATGAATAGCCTTTATAAAACGAGACTCTTAACGATGGTTACCATAGCAACAGCCAAGTTTTACAATTTTCGACCAATAGTATCACTATCGTAGACAGTTTTAACGATCGGTTTAACGATAAAGTAAATGATCGGCCCGCTGGTAAACTTTTACTCTCCTCTCCTTCCGAGGTGAAAATGCGACCTCGTGTATATCTTATTTCGGTTTAAAAAAAACATCCACTTACGACTAAATGAGGCATCGGGGTCGCCAGGGTCGTCATCCTCCATCCCTTCCGCATTGTTTGTCGCTTTTTCGTGCAACGGTACTGATATGATTTGCAATCCGTAATTTTGGGATGGAATGAATTTTTGTCCACCAAGATTGGCCCAGGTGAAATTTACATCCTCTTATATGAACACGTTTGGGAAAACAGTTCTGGCCACGTTGTGAGCAGCTCCACCGGTAAACCCGGTGAAACTCAACGGAGATCTCACCCACTCTTGAATCAGGCTGGCTGTACCACAGAATAATACAATCAGAACGAAAACTCCCATAAGAGCCAATGGAAGCAAGTTTGGAATTTAATGGCACCAATAGGCAACGCTGTGGTCTTATATCCCAACATGGCGGACGAGTGTGATTTGTGTTGAAACTCATTTATTTCTGTAAATTCTGGAAAGAAATCTTAAGTTTCCGGCCTCACTTTTATTCTAATGGCATTTCAGAAAGAAAATTTCGCGCATCATGTCCTATATTTTTTTTCGCGCGCGAATCTAGATGTAAACATTTTATATCCCAACATGGCGGACGCGAAATAAATTTGCTTCAAAATCCGACAGAGTTTCCGTTCTGATTGTATTATTCTGTGGCATGTACCGCACAGCTTGTGTCCAGTCTATCCTCTGTTTCAGCCATATCTCATTATATTATTCATTTTCAAAGAAGCAACGCTGTCAGATTGTGCAGCCTCCATGTTTGTGAGGAAAAGATGACCCACAATTTTTTTGCGGGCAGTAAGACTAGCAGCCGTCTTTGTATCGAACCAGATACTTGATCTTAACGTGGCATTCAATTGCATGCTGTGTCAATATACGCGCGCTAAATTTGAATGGAATGATTAAGGCAATAATAATTATTGTAAAACAAACCTGGTAGAATCCATCTCTCCATGCGTAGTCCGATGAGCTGTCATCTTTTGCCGTTTTGCTGAAACAGAAAAATTTAGTGGGAAAAAAATCAGTTTTTTTTTTTTTTTTTTTTTTTTTTTTTTTTTTTTTTTAAGATTGATCGAATGAACTTAAAATGAGCATACAAAGTTTGGTTAGAGTCGTATTAACATACATTGATACATCATTCGATGGTTTTGAAATTGAAGGAAGTCCAGATTTTAGTGAATTCGTATAGAGCTAGGGAGCCGTGTAGCCAAGAATTTTTATTTCTTTCTCTCTGACTATTACAACCACGGTTGCAGTACGTTTTGCATGCATTTATACGCATTTTTCAAACTAACTCAAATGTAAAATTTTCGAATTTCCCGCCATTATTGCCAGATAGTCTGATTCAAACATTTTAAGCAAATTTTATTTCGTGACCAGGTTACGTTTTACGTGACCAGGTTTCGAAAATCGGTAGGTGACCGAAATTTTATTATTCCGGTCACCTAAAAGTGGGCGGAGCCAAGCAACGTACGGTTATGTACGGTACCGTATCAAAAGGTGACCGGGAACCGCTTGGTTCTGAATTTCGAGACCTACCTCCCGAGGTGGGTTACGTGAAACGTGACCGGACGAGTAGGTGACCGGAGGGAATATTTGAATTTTGAATCGCCTTGTCTGTGATTGGCTCGCGCTAGTGACCGTGGTTTCGAAACTCTGGTTGCGAAAGAAGTAACCGGTGACCATTGGTCACGAAATAAAATTTGCTTTTTGGGTTAGGAGGGGCTGTCACGTGATTTCAGGCCATGGAAAATGGATCTGTCCTTTTCCAACACATGTGATCAAAGAGGCAAAGCGAGAGAAAGACACATTTTTCTGGCTACGGCTAAGGAGAAAGTCAAGACTCGTGACGAGTACCTAAACTGTAACTATACTCTGTTCAGGATAACATGAGGCCTGGCATGGTGGGTCAGGTAAAAACGCACTACTTTGCAACGCGGCATTGTTAAACAGCGTTACGCTCACTCGGGCTCTTTTTGACTGGGCCTTTCTTCGGGAATAAGAAGCAATAATACCGAGAATCGGCTGACTATGAATATTATCAGTGCAAAAGTCAAATTAGAAACCGTTACAGATCCGAATAAATGGATGAAATTTATCCTCTCAGGACCATGACTCGTCGTGTCGAAATTGACTCCTTAGCACCCCCAGAGCTTTAGTTTTTTTTTTTTTTTTTTTTTTTTTTTTTTTTTTTTTTTAAAAAATTATTCATGCGTGTAGTATAAGCGAATTTTTTAAAAAAAAATAATAATAATAAAGCTCCAAGGGTGTTAAGCGAGTCAATTTCGATAAATTTTGACGAGTCATGGTCCTTTGAGGATAAATTTCATCCATTTTGTCGTATCTGTAACGGTTTCTAATTTGACTTTTGCACTGATAACATTCGTAGTGAACCGATTCTCGGTATTGCTTCTTCCCGAAGAAGGGTCCAGTCGAAAAGAGCCCGAGTGAGCGTAAAGGGGTGTCTCCACCTGCAAATTCAAAAGCGCGAATAAACTGATTCAGCCAATGAGTTTCTTTGTTGTCGATACATCGGACTCGACCTATCGACTTCAATGCACCTCATTGGCTCAATCAGTTTATTCGCGCTTTTAAATTCGCAGGTGGAGACACCCCTTAACACAGTATAACACAAAGGGCCGCGTTGCAAAGTAGTGCGTTTTTACCTGACCCACCAGGTCTCATTTTATCCTCATTTTATCCTGAACAGAGTATATTGAGCTCTATCTATGAGCTTAAAATTGACGAAGCTATGACCTCTATCACTGGCTACGGCTATGCCGAGAGATACGCGTTTTTCACACTCTCTGCAAACCGATTTTTTTTTTTTTTTTTTTTTTTTTTTTTTTTGCCACCAAATCGATAATTTTTGCCCACTGTAACGCGCGCGATTGATGAGTTCGAAACCTTTAGCGATGAGAGCTATCATAGTATCGATGGATTCTTCGGATGCTTTGGCGCCTGGTTGCATCCAGATAGGTCTCAAGTTCTCCTTGCAAGTTTACGCTGAGGATAATAAGAGTAAGAAAAGGAGAAAGAAATTGATGTTATATCGCAGCGTTATATACTCGTCTGACACTTATCAAAGAACCCTGTATCAAGCGTCGCTTCGTTTCTCGTTCCTGATTCTCAAGAATTCCAAGTTCACATTACTTCAATATGACAAGGCGAGAGTGATTTTTCTTGAACCTCAGAACGATTGTTTGTTGAAGAAGGAGATTATTGAAAAGTAATATCTGATCTGAATATAAATACTCGTAGAGTAGAAGCTAGAGACGAAGCCTCTGTTACACGGGAAAAAAATAGTTTTGTAAAATCAGTAAAATGAAGCGAAAGCTAATCCCTCTAGGTATTCTTGGGAACTGAACTTTTTGCTAATGATACGCTTTATAGAATTTTGTAAATTTTCCAATTTGGATTTCAAATTTTTCGATTTGAATTGTAAATTTTACAATCCAAAACATTGTGACTTTTGCAATTATAGTATAGATGTCACGATCGCAAAAAATCGCAATGCTTTGGATGGTAAAATTTACAACTCAAATTGAAAAATTTACAATTCAAATTGAAAAATTTACAATTAAATTGAAAAATTTACAATTCAAATTGAAAATTTTACAGTCAAAATTGGAAAATTAACAAAACTATAATTAAAAATTCAATCTAAATCGAAAATTAGCAAAAAGTTCAATAGGTTTTATCAAGAATAACCTAGTAAATAAATTGACTTTTGCTTCATTTTACTGAATTTACAAAACTAAATTTCATTTTTAGATTAGACTTCGGATTAGACTTTATTTTTTTATGGTCAATACCAACTTTCACCGAAACCAGTTATAGAAAATTATCGGTAAGAATGTACCGTCGGGGAAAATAATAATGTTAGACGACTCCTTAAAGTTTGGCTTACAGCAATGCTCAAATTCGTCAAGATAAGTATTGCGGGAAGCCTACTTTCATTAGAGACGCTTGACGTTCTTTTTGTCAACTTTTGTGTGATTTTAACCTTCTGTTGTTAATTCACGCCAAGATTCGAGAACTGTATACATTAGTACCAACCTTGAATATCATGAATTCTAAAATTATATTTTTAAAAATTGAGAATTGTATGCAAAAAAGATCTAGCTTACCATCATTTTGCCCCCCCCCCCTCCTCCCCCGGACTCGCAAGGAATATTCGTTTGATCATGCATGTAATTTTCTTGAGGGAAGAATTTCAATGGTTGGTTCATTGAAGCAGCCAGCAGGAAAATCATTGCCTCTTTTCTGTGTCTAGTAATCCATTCTATACGCATTAAAAAGTACACAGTCGCGAACGTTTAAAGCACAACCCCACTTCTTCATCACAGCCTCCAACTCCAAAAAAAAATCAACAACAAAATGATTAGACTAAACTCTTAATTTTTCAAACTATTATTTCTAGGTCGGAATTAATAAACGTGCTGAAATTTTCATTCGAAAAATCTCTTACTTAATGAAAATGACTTTGAACCTGCTTTTGTTTGTAGTCGAAGCCTGAATTCAATCGATACATCGCTTCACTAAAACAGTCTACTGCAAAGAGTAAACAAGAGTCGCAATTGCATTTAGAGCAAGCGTGGTCAATGCTTATGAGAGTCGGCTTTTTCTGATTGGCTGGAAATCGAGGGAAAATCAAGGGTCTAAAGTATTTTTGGCCTTATGGAAATTAACACGGGGTTTTCGTTCCGGGACGTTTATCTCGAAACCTGTGCAAAATAGCCTCAAAACAATTAATACGAGTCGATTTAGCAGAATTTTTTGAACAAATTGATAGGTCACAAGTACCAGTATATTGAAAATTCGAGGGGATTGTCTCAGTTGAAAAGTACACATATAATAGTGAGTTACTCAAACACACGCCAAGTATGTAAACACTCTATTGTGCTTACTTTTCAACTGAGACAGTCTTTTCGAATTTACAATAAAGTGGCACTTATGACCTATCAATTTGTTGAGAAAATTCTGCTAAATCGACTCGTATTAATTGTTTGTTGGCAATATTGCACAGGTTTCGAGATAAACGTCCCGGAACGAAAACCCCGTGTTAATTTCCACAAGGCCTAAAACAGTTTGGACCCACGATTACAGCCAATCAAAGGCCAGCCCGCGTTTCCGATCCCTTATCTGCGTTGACCACGCTGGCCTTCCATTCATTTGCGACTCTTGTTTACTCTTTGGTCTACAGAGAGCTTTATATCAAGCGACATTATTATTATACAAACTGTGTACTTTTCACCCAGACAACGTGGACTGGAACTTTTGTTTTGAGAACTGGGACACCTGTCGGAGTAACCGCGCAGTTCAGGGCGGCTGACTGAGGAACACCGATAATTTTTACGACCGCTCGCTCGCTTATTTTTATCACCTCATAGCTCTTGAAATAGAGCCCACAATGTGTCAATGCTCTGTTGCTATGTGATATGCCTGACACGAGGTTCGCGAATTACATCGAGTGCAATCGAAAAATGTGCACTTATACTCCCGCACGAAATAAATTTGGGTTAAGCCCAGCAATAAAATTGTTGAACACTTATTGTATAATAATAATCTATTTCTTCCGATAGGACGTGTTCAACTGCTTTTAGACAGTGCGACGCAACACGGCGCGGCGGTGTGCACCATGGTGCACCATCATAGGTGGAAATATGGGTGGGGGCTAGCACCTCTCCCCCCCTCCTAGAAAATTTTGGACACAAAAATCATTTAGCCATTTGACCATGTGATTAAATGTCCTCCACTGATAGGGCGTAAGACGATTTTTGCTACTTTTCTGGAGAGCGGAAACAAAATTAACTGGCTCGTTTGGCTTTAATGACTTACGCACCTGTACGTTTTCTGCCATAACTTAACCCTTAACTGCAGAAGAGCCCAGGGGGGTGATCACGGAGGATCGTTTCGTTTCGTTTTCGTTATCATTATCGTTTACGTGTAACCTTATGGGTGGCTCAACTGATCGAATCGTTTTGAGCCTCTCGTAACGATTGAAACGGTCGAAAGGAAGCGATGAGTTGGAGGCTGTCGTTTACTCGATCGTTTGAAGTAGGAAGAGGTGAGGAGGGGATCACCTGCGCGATCGAGTTGCGCAGAAGCAAGCCCATTTGATTTAATGCAAACGATAACGATAACGATGCCGAAACGAAACGATCCTCCGTGATCACCCCCCAGATCTGGAACAATTACTTTTAAGCCTTATCTAAAAGTAGGGGACTTGAGTTGTACTGTCGCTGCATGGTGGGTCACATGTGGAACAGATACTAAACGAGTAAGAATTGTCGATTTTGTCCTAGAGCGCGCAGCACAGGATATAGAACGTGCAGAGTGGTTGGAAATATCTCACTGAAAATCTGATGGAGATTTTCCGATTTTCATTGTTATGTTTGGGAGTAACGCAGGGGTACCATATACAAAAAAAAACAACTATTGAAACTTACTAACTTATTTTTTTACTATACTTTAATTTTTTTTTTTTTTTTTTTTTAGCCTGAAAAACTTTATTTTCAGTTGCATGGATACCTAAATGCGAGTAAGGCCATATTTGGAACAATTATTATTCAGGCTCTTTACCATTGAAATACAATGGAAAGAATTTTTTCACTATTTTTCCCTGTCTCAAGGATCAAAATTGTACTGAAAAAAAATTATTTTATTGAAAAAAAAAATAAATAAATAAATAATGCAGTAAAGGGTTAAAACTGTTGAGAATGAGGCAGTCTGAAATGTCATGTTTTTGATAAAGAGATTGAATATTCTTGATGAGCTGAGAACAAGGATGCCTTAAAATACATTGTTTTAAATGGGAATTCCGCGTAGTGACGTCAATGCGCACACGTTTTTTTTTACAACTTTACACATGTGTATCTCCAAATCCAGGACACTTGAGAAAAAACCAAAGGCACCATTATTGTTCTCAGCTTATCATGTACTATCATTTTCTTTATAAAAAACACACAGTTTCAGACCCTTGCAACTGCCCCATTGGGCATTTTTTACATCGCAGGTCGAAAGCGCATCTTTTTTCACGCGTAGGAATAAACGACGAAAAATTCAAACTGTCAAAATTTCGAACTTACGCTTTTTACGCAATGTCAACTCTTTTCAGTAGCGCACCGAGAGTTTCTTCATCTCTCTCTTTTCTCCATTAAGAAACGTATGTTAGACAAGGATGGACAAGGGGATAAAACCCCCTCCTTCTGTCCTTTTCCTACTCATACATTCAAATGGGAAATGAGAGAGATGGAAGATATCCTGGTTGCGCCAGTGACTCTTTTCAAATGCATAAAGCGTACGTCTTTTCCACTCAATATAAATCCAAAGGCAATTATTTCAAGGCAGCTTGTTCAAGGCCATCTTAAACGAAACTGAAGATTTCTTGAGAATGGGGCAGTTGCAAGGGTCTGAAATTGTGTGTTTTTTATGAAGAAAATAATAGTCTTTGATGAGCTGAGAACAATGGTGCCTTTCGTTTTTTCCTATAAGTGTTCTGGTTTTGGAGATACACACGTGTAAAGTTTAAAAATATGGTGGGCGTAGACGCGTAGTGACGTCACTACGCGGAATTCCCATTTAAAACAATGTATTTTGGGCCAAAATTGCATCTTCGGAACAATGGGACGTAATTAGAAACCAAAGGCATCCTTGTACTCAGCTCATCAAGTACTATCATTTTCTCTATAAAAAACGCAAAATTTCAGACCCTTGCAACAGCCCTATTGCTGATTTAAGGACAGCATTAGCGGCGTCTCTGAAGATCGAGTTGCAATTTTTCTCACTGACTCGACTCGGACTTGAGTAATTCTCAAGCCACGCTAAAGTCTACGAGATCTCAAGGAAATATGCTGAATCGCACCCTTATGAGACTCTTATTATAGACGCTTATTAGACTCTTTTTAAGGACTTCATGAAGAAGGGAGGCACAAATTGGAGTTCACCCTGTGAGGCCCCGCTCCTAATAATTTTCCCGACACGACATTACATTGGTTTTTAATCTCCAGCCAGTTTTCAAGGAGTACCCAAACATGGTTTCCTACACCATGCTAATCTTAGGTTCGATCAGTTTGATCTATTTATACTGAACGGTCCGCCACTCCCTGACTTCTCATTGGTGGTGGTGGTGGTGGTGGTGGGGGGGGGGGGGGGGGTTCGGCAGACGCATCGGCGAAATTTCTCGGCAGTGTTTGCAGAAGCAATTAGCGAAACGCTTGCTAATCGGTTCATGTTACAAACAGTAATGCGCGTACGCTGAACTTCCGACAATGCACGAGCAAAATTCTATCGTCTCCATTTTCAAGCGATGCTTTTGCGAGGTCAATAACCTCTCCTCGTAATAATCCTATGTGAATTTCACCACCAGCAATCTGATTGGTCAATGGCCAGCCTTGACGAAAGCCTTGAAGATTGTGAATTGTGTGGCTTGCAATTTGGTGAAGTTGTTTTTTTATAAATAAATTTGAACCTATGCTAAAAGGAAGATTCGAGGGTAGGCATGCTATTATTTTTTATTATAGAACGGCCATTTCGCTGAATTCAACTGGACAAAACTACTGGAACATTGTCAAGTTTCACGCTATAGCACTGTAATGACTCTCACGATAAGTGATCGGTCCCGTATATGTACGTCATAAGCACTTTTAAAAATGTACATCAGATACGCGTGGATCTGGGGGGGGGGGGGGGGGGGGGTTAATGTTTTGTTCATGTTCGCCGACTAAAAATTCCTTTTGCTTCCACAATTACATTAAATGCAGCTCAAAATGAAATTTTCGAATCCTATAATATGCTCTTTTTGGCAGTATGAGACAAATTTGTTTTTCGGGTATATACCTATAGGTACATACATACACATACATATGCATTATAATATCACAGATGGACGGGAAAAATGTTTGAAAATATCAGAACGGGTAAAATTCGTGCCGGAAGAGTTGCCCCGCCCCCACCCTCCTTTTTTATTGTAAACAGCGAAGGTCAAATACCTTCCTAAGGCATCATCAGAAGGTTGAGCAAATTAAATTAAAGAAAATGAATGAGCCTAGCAGTGTGATCGCGGGTATGAAAAGGAAAAGTCATAAGTACTCTTTCGTCTGTTCAGCTCTAGTTACGTCCTGTTCCTCGATCGATAGTATTATTCTCTCTGCGATAGCACCAGTCGAGATGTCAACAAAGTTTAGTTGTCATGGTTATGATCTTGAAAACGGCGCTGTTGCGTCGTTCATGACCTATACAACCATAACAATTGCTCCATCAACTTTTCCATTGAATACGGAGCTTTAATCGGGAATCCGGTTCAAGTTTCAGGCGGAGCAGGTCTATTGAAGATATTCACACATGCGATACTGAAACTGAAACATTGCCGTTTTATTCTATTTTTTTTCTTCTTCATAACTCGTGAGTCAAAAGAAATCGAGAATAGTCGAGAAAACTTAGTCAAGTGCTGATTTAAAAATACCAAGAGAAGTTGGCGCACGCGGCACAGTGTTTCGTAACGGCGCACTATGATCTTCTAAAATGTTCAAGAAATGGCCCAAACTGGAGGAAGTAAATTTCTCATCAATTTATTATTTATAGACTTTTGAGGTTAATTTTAACTACAGGGAACACTTTCATCAGATCATTTCAGTCTAGAAATGTCACTGGAAAGGCTTACATTAATCTTTAAAGGTCAAAAAGCATTGAATTTTGATGACTTTTTCCTCACTAATTTTTGGACAATTTTGTTGGAACTCTGACTATAGTTCGGCGATTCTGAATACATTGGTTTATCTACTTCTCGCAGAACAAGGAACAAAATTGGAGGTATAGTCGGTGAATTAAAGAATGTCAGTCAACCAATGGCGGCTCGTGCAATTTGGCAACCATGCTTATTTGCCATTTAAATCTATTCAAAAGTATCGATATCTTGGGGGTGCAATCGCACTTCCTGAAGATCGATTGTTTTACATAGGTTTAAATGGAGAGTATTCATCGTTGCCACATTGCACGAGCCACCACTACAGTCAAATCCTTACATTTTTAGTTCAGGCAGGTATGCAGCCTGCAACAGGTATCACAATGATTTCAAGCCTTGCTCCTATATATCTGAGCTAAAATCTATAAGGCTTTGACACACATTTTTTAATTCGTTGACTGTACTTCATCGGTAAGTGATCACTCGAGAGTCAAGAGCTTTATTTATTTAGCCTACGATACACGAATACGAAAAACTGGAAATCAATGGGGGGGGGGGTTGAGTGCCAAATTGCATAGCTCGGAATGTTTTATTGCTATCCATACTGTTTGGGACTCCTTGGCATGAAAAAGCTAGGGAACGTGAAGATTAAAAAAATTAAGATTTTTGGTTATTTTATAATTTGCTGATTTTCGGCCGCCATAAATGCTTACTGAGCGACGCGCTTCAACTAGAGTTGCCTCACAAAGCACATTGCATGAGAAAATAAGGTGTGAAAAAATATTTTATTGACTTACAAACTCTACCTGGGAATAAATCTGAATAGCCGTTAGGAGCATGAAAAACTCCTTCAAAGCATTTGGACGCAACATTACATACCCGACGAGTCGGAATATTTCTATTCCTATATCAGCGTTTCACTGTTCACTATTTCCCATTCTGTGGTTCATCGCTTTTAGCCTAATGAGACTTACGATAGAGCGAGGAGGAGGCTCCGACAAAAAAATTATTCGTTTTACAATTTTGCACCATTTTATTGATTGATAAAGATGTGTAAAGAAATTGGGCGAGCTCTTCAGAACGGAGCTGTTTATACGGTCCCATTTCTGTTTAACATATTTATTAAGTAATGTTATTTGTTGAAGTAGGGCAACACATTTACATGTGAGTCGACACCCTCTACACACCGATTTGTGAATGCTCGCGGTTTTCCACTTTTTGGGCGATGATCTGTAAACACAATAGAAAAAAATTCAAAGGACACTATACCTAGCTGAGATTTCTATAAAAGGGATTCTCTTCTAAATATGTTGCTTGTTTTTTTTTATGATGGGGCTCTTGCAAACTCTTGCAAATCTCGAATCATTACATGTGTCTACATGTGCAAAAGACGACGTTGCGAAATTAGCATTACGCGCGTCAATCGCATGCCGCCCCCATGTCGAACATATAGTTAATAATGGGGCTCTTGCAAACTTTTGCTACAGATGATTAAAGATTTGATTCTTGCATAAAAACCTGTAAAAATGGCGATGAGTACACTAAAAAATCACGAAATTCACTCTCAGAATCGGACTTAATGGCGGAAAGACGCAGATATCATGGGAGATTCCTATCTAAATTGAGACATATCCCTGTGTTTTCTTAGAGAAAGTGACAAATTAGACAGGAATCTCCCATGATATACCTGCTTTGAACCGCCATTACGAACTTGACGTTTTGGCAGTTATGTGAGTTTATTACTGAGTTTTAGACTTTCTTAGCGCGATTTTTGTGATTTTCGCTGGTTTTTACATAATAATGAACTACTTATTCATTTGCCCACAGCAAAAGTTTGCAAGAGCCCCATTTCGACTGTAGCCAATTTTCCCGCCGAAAATCCAGATCCTCCTACATAACTCTAGTTGGTGAAGTTGCTTCCCTCTGGCTATCTCCCTCTTACTCTTAAAAAAAAGTGCTGAATTTAACTATTTGAATACTTTAGTGTATGAACAAAACTTAAAAATTCATAAGTTTACCATTTAAAATAGTTAAACTGACACAGTACGGAGGCCATTATTCAACTATATTAAATGGTTACACTATAATAGTTTTAAAGTTTTATCCACACTTTCAAGTATTCAAATATGGTTGAATTTAGCACTTTTTTGTTTCGATGTACCCGGGAGCAAATTTAGACAAAACCAATCACATTTGTTTTGTACCCTGTTTATTTGAACTATTTTGTATCCCTTTTTGAAAGAAATAAATACAAATAAATGGTTCACCTTTGATTCCTCCGAAACTCATTTTTAAATCGGGGGGGGGGGGGCAACTTCACACTGCCTCCCTACCCCTTCTCATCGTACGATCTTCTAGTATGGTTCAAAAAGCTCTTCCCGATTTGTACCCTTGAATACCCCTTTAAAAAATGTGTTTATACCCTTTTTGGTTCCCTCGAAATTACACTTTGCAGTGAGGGGTGGTAGCGGGGGGGGGCGGCATTTAAAACTGCCCTTTTCTCATATGAACTTGTTTGATGAGTAGTTTTTCAAGGTTATTTATGATGGGCCCGTTTACCTAGCTAGTATCACCCAGGGGTGTCCACAAGGGGGTACCGTGACGAGCTACTCGTCACTAAAATTTTTGGGGGGGAGGTATTTTTTTATGAAGTTCCGTTTTTTTGTTGTTTTTTTGTTTTTTTGTTTTACTACGAATAAGACTCCCTTAAAAATTAAGCCCTCCCCCCCCCCCGACGAGCAACCCTCCCAACGAGAACCCCCCAACCGCTCCGCAACCACCCCCCAACCAAATAAAACGGGGCGGTACGGGGTGATCACAATCCCATAATTAACCGCAAAACAAAATTTAAAAAAAGAAAAAAAAATCAAGTAAAATTTGAGTAAAATTTTCAAGAATTTGAAAATTTGGGGGAGAGGGGGTATTCTATGCCCTCCAGACTTCCCGTCAGAGCGTCTGGGGGGTTAAATTTTCAAAAAATTTCCGGAAAGGGCCCCCGGACCCCCCTCCACCCTGGGAGGTATTCTATACCCCCAGACCCCCCGGTGAGGGGGGTCAAATTATTGAATTTGGGGGGGGGACTCGTCAGTAAGCCAGGGGGGGATGGACACCCCTGGTATCACCATCGCTCATGATTTTATATGTTATGTGCTAGGTCAGTAACGCGGAACAACAAATAAAGACAAAACTGATGGATCTTATCTCACAAAGGGAACAAATCTATCGGTTTTAGTACATTGGGAGGAGGATGCGTCAGTTTTGACCTCAAAACAAAGTCTCCAAATTCAACGAAATGGTTTTATTATAACGCATTCTTTACATCGTTTCTTCACCACATTTTCTTTCGAATGTTCGCGTATTTAATTTTATGTATGTTTCCATTTTGCTACCTACTTCAAATTATGTCGCCATTTTCGATGTTAGAAATGTTCCTCCCAACTCCGGTTATATCAAAGCAATAATTTCTCCCGATATAGTATATGTACATAGTTTTCGGGGAAAGATATTTTTACAGAGTGAAAAAAATGAAGTGAAAAGGAGGACAGAGAAAATAGTCATGCTGTTCACTTTTCCGAAATTATAAATGCTGACACTCCACCTAGGATACACAATGCACATTGCACGCATGCATGTACGCTCTTCGATATAGTATTTTACGTCCTTTTTACTTCTGGTATACATCCTATATGTTTACCAGTGGCGAGGCGTGCAATTTGGCAACGTTTCTTTTTTCCCTTTTAAACACATTAGAAAGGTCGAAACATCTGATCATCGCCGATGACCGAAGCATTCGATACTTTCAGTGAGTTTAAATGGAGTAAGTGCATCGTGGTCAAATTTCACGCCTCGCTACTGATGTTTACATAGACACATAGGAGTTAGAGAGTTAGATATACTATGACTTTCAAAAGATAGTATGTTGGTGGTATATTTTCATTCTTCCATTTCTCGATCAATTATTATAAAGAATATTACAGTTTTCAGGTATTTCAGAGTTTCTTAGAATTGGCACTTGAATGTATGCCTTGAAAAATCTAAAACTGTTTATTTAGGAAATACTATGACACGAAATTTCAAGGACGATTTCTATTAGAGGACTTTCTTTTGAAGGTCATAGTACCCTCATTTTTATGTTCGCTCCGTGTTTAATTAAGTTTTTTTTTTTTTTTTTTTTTTTTTTTTTTAAACCAATTTTAACAATGTAAAATATGAGGTTGTGTTTTAGTAGGCCAACCCGGGGAACACAATGTGTGAAAACGTGAATATGGTTTTTCATTATTTACTTATATCCGTTATTGCAAGCATGGCATTCGCCTCTTCTAGAAATAACGCACGCATGCGCCTATGCTACAGATCACAAGAGTGAAGCACGGAGCGCGAGCGCACGCGGTGGTGAACTTCCCACGGGTTGACCCTGACTTTGTTCTTTGACCGCGGATAACTTTACTGAAATAGCTTGAATTCAGGCTGCGGTCCAACAAATTAGGAGTCCGGCAATCCGAACGAATGACCGATCCCCCTGGCACGACCTATGCAATCGGATGATGGATCAATTAAAAAAAGAACAAACAAATATATAACAAAAAACTAAAAACAAATAAAAATAAATAAATAAATAAAGGCACCTCTGAAAAATGTCCATGTTGAAAAAAAAAACGCGTTTTAAAGTATAAAAACCTAACCTAATCTAACCTGTCCACCTCTCACATATCTGCGTGCCAGCGTAAAATCATCGTATCTAAGTCAAACTTGGTACACATATACTGTAAGGTATAAGGAAGCGAATGAGCAATTTTACACTATAAGGGCGACTGGAGCAACAGACGATCCTCTTGAATTAAATGCCTCAAATGTGTTTTCATTAAATGGTCCAATGGGTCTGTTGCAAACTTTTGCTACAGCGCTATAGAGAGTTCAATCTCATGTAAAATCGCGTGAAAAGTCCATTAATGGCACCAGAAAGTCATAAAATGCAGTATAAAACTCACGAGAGACGTTTAATGAAATCCAAGATGGCAGTAAAATATTGAGCAACCTGTATGCATGCGCCACGACCATCCAAGGATAGCCAACCTCACAATCTCGATCGCACCCAATCACAACGTAAATAAACACATAACCTCTGAAGCTGTGAGGTTGTCAACGTTGGCAATCCTTGGATGTTAAAGGTGTATGCATACAGATTGCTCGATATTTTACCGCCATCTTGGATTTCATTAAACGTCTCTCGTGAGTTTTATACTGCATTTTATGACTTTCTGGTGCCACCAATGGACTTTCCACGCGATTTTACATGAGATTGAACTCTCTATAGCGCTGTAGCAAAAGTTTGCAACAGACCCATTGAAAGGGCTAATTTCCTCGCTGCTTCATCGGCTTGCTCATTTCTGCTGATACCGGCAAGACCCGGAGGACAACAGAATACGAGAAGAAGAAAGAGAGAAAAAAGCAAAAAAACAAAAACAATCGTCCAATTGTGAGGTTATAATCAAATTTTCGAGGATTCATATTTATTGTACTCGCTCCGAAGCGATACACCTATTCTTCACAAGCCACCATTGTTGTCTATAAACGTTAACTTAATCATTCCGAAACTGATAGTGATTTCAAGCAAAAAGCAAAGAGGAAAAGAAGAATTTACAAACACTCATTTATCATAGGTACATATGTAATATATTTTCGCTGTATTTACGACCATACGTTTCAGTTTCTTGCCAACCGCCCCCCCCGCACTTTCCCTTTTCCCCTTTTTTTGTCAATCCAAACCTTCGCCCGCCGCCGTTGAAATCACGGCGAGAAAAATGGTAAAAACACGAGTTTAAAAGGGATGCAGTAAAACTAGAACTGGTTTTTAGTTTGTGAAAGAGCAGTCATATGTGTGTAAAAAAATTAGTCCCTCTTTGGTTCCTTATCGATTTTTTTGAAGTATGGGAGTATATATGTAATGTAGTGATATTGGCGGATGATCTTTTGTGACTACTCACAGACCAAACATGGCAGCTTATGATCTCATAAATTGAATAAAGTAAACATTTTCGTTAGTGTAAACGAAGAATATTCGATACAGAGTCCTAATCCCCCCATAAAAAGCAAATGGCTGGCATATCTGACACACGTATCCGTGCAGATTTTCATAAAATTTGGGAGCCGGGAGTGGGGAAGGATGGATGAAATATTATTGTAACTCATTTGAAACTGTCAGCTCTCCCGACCCTGCTTACACATTTTGCATGTACTATTTATAGGAACTATCTATACTTTAAGGTATTTTTAGCCAAAAAAATCTTACTTAAAAAACTACAGCTTTCATAGTGCAACTTTTCAAGCTTTCGTTTCGATCTCACTGAACAACAACAAACATAACCTAACAATTTGAAAATTGGGTGAAAATGTTTCTCAAGATGTAAGAAATGAAAGCACACAAAAATGTCAATCGAGCAAGTTGATTCAAGTGTCAATAGCCGAAAGTGAAGCGATTCAAAACCCGAAAATAGGTAAAGACAGCACGAACTCTCAATAAAAAGCGTAATCGTGAACCGATTGTCGTGAAACCTCGTATGATTCGATGGAGTTAAGTAAACAACAAATTAATGATAGCATGAGTTCCAATTTTTACGCCGCTTGGAAGTGCCTTAAATAGCTCTGTTACAAGTGCCCCCATCCTCCCCTATGCGTTTTACTGCAGGGTCGTAAAATAAGCGCAACAACTTTCTCGGGAATTTCCACCATTTTTCACGCTTTTTTTAGTTGAGATGTGGAAAGAAAGGAAGTTGAAGAGAAAAATGCGGCGTCGATCAGGAGGAAAGTACATGAAAAAATAATGCTTTCATCATAAGTCTCTGTTTTCACTCTCTTTTCGAAGCCTCGATTGTTTTCCCGCTCCTTATTCACGGTGAATGCAACTTTCAACTAAAAAAAAAAAACTGAGAAAATTAGGAGAAAAACGCATTTTTGTGACCCCTCAAAAATCCCCCCTCCTTATAACTTCCAATTCCGTAATTGAAAAAAACTTGCGTAGAAATACTTTGTGGCTCCAATTTTCATTAAAATCGGCTTTCCCTCGAGATACTTCGATTTTTAATCGTGAACACGCATTCTAAGTCGGTAGAGCGTTCTACTGAACTTTTCAATGGGTAATTTTTTTAAAACCTGAGAATCATTAGATCATTTAAAACTGTAAAGGATGTAAGAACTTACCTTTTGACGATTTGAGCGGATTTCTCCTCAACTCTTAAAGTCGTACATTCACTATCGTAATCCATTTTTTAAGGCCACGAATTTTTTTTTACAGGTTCAGACGTAATAGTGAAACACCGAAAAAATGTTATTTGCTTTACAAAAAATTAAAACTAATTGCATTGGAGTTGAATAGATTGACAGGAAAGAAACCGATGAGCAAGAAAGACGACTTGCTTTTTTTCATTTTTTCATTTGTCCATATTTCTTATACAAAATACGGTTCCACAGATTGAAGAAGTCCTTTCAAATCAATCTTGATACTTGTGGTTTTGTAACCTCAAGAGGCATAGTATGACGGAAATTTTATTCAGACGAGAACGCAGAAAAATTTTGCCTGTCAAAAAAGCACGTTTTATTTGCAAGCGTACTCGTAGTTAGGTAGACACTCGCTTTATTTATCTCTTCCTCGCCTCAAACTTTCGGATTGAAAGTTGTTAAAGTTGTCTGAAATATTATTGTGTTTTTTCTTTTTTCTTTTTATAATTTCACGTTAAAAACAGAACATGGGTTGCAGAGCTTTTGGTCTTAGATTTTTTTTTTATTCACATTCCTATTTATATTTGTTTCTTTGGCCGCGAATTTTTGATTGGGAGAAAAAATGACTTTTTGATTTTTTTTGCCCCGTAAAGGTTGTCTGTAATTGACTTTTTCCGGTAGCCGTTTAGTTTTTGTTTATTCCTTGGAAATTTTTGTCACTTTTGAGGTTAAGGGATCAGGGTGGGTCCCCGGGGTAGGGTGGGGAGAAGGGGGCGCGCAATGCGACTCGTTACGAGTGAGTCGTCAGAGGGGATACACGACAGTGGTCTGCTGTTCTTGGGGCATGACTGCAACAGCAGAGCATAGCAGCGAGGAAGCCGATTGTAAATATCGCGACCACACGGATGGAGGAGCGTTGAGGGAGGCCGCGAACCTCGAGCGAAAACCGCGCGATCTATTAGTTCAGAGTTTTAGACTATCTTAGATGCTCGCTTGAAGTCTTGAAACAGCTGAGCAGAGTAGAGATGCGAGAGGCGCGAACAAGCAGGGAAATGGCGAACGAGTGTCGCGTCGCGCGACCGGTGTTGCCAAATCCCGCGTTTTTTCTATGTGTTCTTATGGGAAAAGCAGAGGCGGCTCGTGCTATTTGGCAACACTGTTTTTCCTCCATTTGAATCTGTGCACAATAATCGAATGCCGGTGAAGCGCTGCTTCACTATCGAATCGATTGTTTTACATAGAATCAAATGAAGGAAAAACAGTGTTGCCAAATGGCACGAGCCGCCACTGGGGAAAAGTCGGAAGATCTGGCAACACTGAGCGCGACCACTCTCTTTGCACACAAATATAATTTCGTTTACCCAAGTAACATAAACTATACGGCCGGTCGCGTCACAAAGTGGATCGAAACGTGGGTTTTTTTCGGTCGTAAAAAGTTTCTGTTTTTTGCCTCGGAAGTTTTTAAGAGTTGGTATCTTGTTAAAATCATTTTAGAATCTTATTCAATTCTAGCGTTAAGATTAAATATGAAACTAACTTTACAGTCATCTTGTCATTTATTATTCCCGATTTTTGTTTAACCCCTTATGGGCCAAGCCCGAGTTTACACGTTATTCTCCAGTCTATTTAACATTGTTCCTGTCTCATGATTCCGAATAAACAAGATTCTTGATGAAACCACCTACAAGATGAGGTTCAGTCGGGTGCCTTCAATTTATCGTATAGGCAATTCCAACTCCCCCGAGTACGAATAGTTAACTACCTTCCCTGGTGTTCTTTTGAACTAACCTGGTCTGAAAAGGGTTAAGATATGATTAGTGGCGCGACGCGTGCAATCATGGCAACATTGCATTTCGTCCATTTAAACCCATGGCAAATATCGATTCGAGGGTATGCACCGTGCACCCAAAATATTTCGATATATCCTATGACTTTAAATGAACTATTGCCGGATGGCACGCGTCGCCACTGGATAGGATGTCCGAGAAGCTGCCCATTTCAAACCATTGTACGACTCGGGGTAGTTACAACTTTCGATATAAGGTAAACAGGTAACATGGATTTTTCCGGTCACAAAAAGTTATTGTTTTTACTTTTTTGCCTCGGAGGTTTTCCAACGTTGATATTTTCTTGTTAAATTCAGAGAATCTGACTCAATTCAAACTTTTCCCCCCCCCCTTTCTAATTTTAAATTTTAAATTTAAATTTTTAGGTTAGCTATGGATGAAAAATGGTTTCCATTAAAATCAATGGGAACATGGGCAAAAAAAGGAAAAAAGATTAAAAATGAAACTATAACTTTACAGTCATCTTGTCATTGATTGATCTTGATTTATGTTCATGATATGATGTCCGGCTCGGCGTGGTTACAGCTCACAATAAAAGGCAACATGGATTTTTTTCCAGTCACAAAAAATTTATTGTTTTTTGCCTATGAAGTTTTTCAGCGTGGTTGTTTACTGCGGGTAAAATCAGAGAATCTGACTTAATTCAAGCGTTAAGATTAAAAGCGAAACTAACTTCACGCAGTCTTCTTGTCATTTTGATATTATCTTGTTAAACTCACAGAATCTGATTCAATCCAATTATTAATAAGATTAAAAATGTAACTATTGTAACTTTAATTCCATCTTGTTTTGTAGTGTTCTTATTAATCTTGATTTTTGTTCATGATAAAATGTCTGAGAAGATTCCCATTTACTTAGACCCACTATCCGGCTCGGCGCGGTTTACACTGTTTACAGCTCACAATAAAGAGCAATTAACCTGGATTTTTCGGGACACGAAAAAAATATGGCTTTTTGCCTTAGAGATTTTTCGGCGATGATTTTTTCCATTTAAAATCAGAGAATCTGATTTGATTCAAGCCTTGAGTTTATAAATTCAACTCTCGGCACACAGTCATCTTTTCATTTAGTGTTCTCAGTGGCGTCGCGTGCCATCTGGCAACAATGCAACCACTCCATTTAAACTAATTAAATATATCAAATTTTCCTTGTGCACTGTGCATCCCCTGAATTCGATCTTTTACATGAGTTTAAATGGATAGATTACATTGTTGCCAAATTGCACGCGACGCCACTGAGTGTTCTTAATCTTGATTTTTGTTTATAATATATACGATGTCCGGGAAAAACCACATTTCGAACCACTGGCACTGTACGAAACGGCAAGGTTACAGCGAACAATAAATGCGTTAACTAGCTTGGACAGAAATTCAGATCAGGGCATACAATACGCAATGCGCACAAGGCACCATTTAACGCGCGGCTGTAAAGAGTTTGCTTACTCGTGGATTTGAAGGAGTTATCACTCTGAGGAGAAACGAAAAGAAAAAAACCTCACCAGAAGCAGAATTGTATAAGTCAATCGAGGATATTTTTGGTTAAATACTGATAAGTACCTGAATTATAATTCTGGTATTTGTACCATAATTTTTAATATCAAACTTGAGAAAATTCGTGGTTGAAATCACAACGGCGTGGCGCACAAAGAATGCAACCATCAGCTGCAGAGGGGACAGAGATCTTATGATAAAGGGTATAGAATACCCAACTCACAAAGGTACCTACTATTTAACGCGTGGTTGTTGAGAGTTTCAATATTACATATTCGTAGTTTTAAAGCAGCTGTCACTCAGACAACAAGAAACAACGAACACATTAAGAAATACCAAAATTCAGACCCTTACAAATAGCCCCATTTACAAAATTCTAATTTAACCTGCAACACTGCTAATGTACCAAAAAAATATTTAGTTTAACAATAAAATTGTGAGTGAGGCAAAAAATTTGCGGATTCAGCAATATTTTTTGCTAAATAAGAATTATTTCTGAGATACCATTTTTGTCCATTATGAAGTGTATCTTTTTTTTTCCAATTTTAGCAATCATATGTAATTTTTGCGTGCAATTTCGAAAAAAAGGACCTAACCGGTTTTAGCAAAAGTGATTTCAATTATATTTGTGCCTTGATACTACTAATTAATTTATATTCTTATCTTTACTCCTGCAAAATTAATTTTTGACAAGATCATTTGAAAAAAAAAAAAAAGAGATTCCGTTTTATCTCCTTTATATCGATCAGTGTATGTTGTGCATAATTAGAACTATATCGACAATGATTCTGACAGGAAATTTGTGTCTATTTTTCAATGACCTCCTAGCAATACAAGTGCAACCTTAGCCGCGGTAGAACAGTATGACCGACGCGTCCTCGCGTAAATTCAATAGACTACTTTTCAAAGTAACTGCAACATGAGCTCCGCGCGCCGCGGTGGAGACCACAGCATCGATTATCGGTGATAAAGCGTTAACTAAACACCAATAAATCAGTGCGCAGCCCGTGCATAATTTCTCAAAAAAGTCAGTATGCAGTATACGTTAAGTACGTACAGTAAAAGCGAAAGTCACAACAAGATAATGATACGGTTTTGAAACAAGTATTGCATCAGGCAATCGATATATTATCCTGCACTTAAACCAACCAGTATGGGTATAATTAGGTTTA
Source organism: Trialeurodes vaporariorum (assembly GCA_011764245.1). Classification (NCBI taxonomy): domain Eukaryota; kingdom Metazoa; phylum Arthropoda; class Insecta; order Hemiptera; family Aleyrodidae; genus Trialeurodes; species Trialeurodes vaporariorum. Next base: position 4,831,245 of record VMOF01000001.1, read on the forward strand.
TAACCACGGTTTCCGTGCAGGTTTGATTTATATCGACCAAGTCCCTATTCGACCAAAAACTCTGTAAGCAGTAACCCCTGTGAGTCCTAGGAAGAGGAAGGGTCCAAATCTACCTCCAGGCCAGTCAATTTTTGTTCCCACGTTTTCTCGTATGAGACTCTATTTTTTGTTTATTTATTTATTTATTTATTTATTTATTTATTTATTTATTTATTTATTTATTTATTTATTTATTTATTTATTTATTTATTTATTTATTTATTTATTTATTTATTTATTTATTTATTTTTTATTTTTTTTTATATTATTTTTCTTTCGAAGTGATTATTCGTCGGTACGGTACCGACGTCTAAGCCGTTATTTGTCGGTACGGTACCGACGTCTAAGCCGTTATTTGTCGGTACGGTACCGACGTCTAAGCTGTTATTCGTCGGTACACCGTACCGACGTCTAAGCCGTTATTCGTCGGTACCGGAAAACTTTTTTCTACCGCTAACTTGGCTAAACTGGGAAAGAAACCTAGCAGAATTTGAAGAGGTGGTTGCTATTCCCAAAAAGATTCGCAACGAAAATCAAACATTAGACGTCCGTGAAAAATATAACCTCATTCTTCCGATCGCCTTGCAGATAGCCTCTCTGGCTTCAAATCACGGCACCACCCAATTTCATAGTTACTTGACTGCACTGAAAAATGTTGAAAGTATGGTGAGGGCTGGGGAAGATTTTCAATGTACGTCTGTTCAAACCACTTCAGCCTCAACATGTTGTGCTACTGAGACGCGTTTGCCCGAAAATGACGGCGAATCTGAGGAAGCCCATCCTTCGGACAACAACATAGAAGAGAACAGCCGTGGCCGCTTTCAAAACTTAAAATTCCGAACTAAACTTGTGTGTCGAGGGCGACCTAAGCGGCCGAAGCGGCAGTTGTGCTCCTTCAATAGGACAGCGGCCGATAAACGCAAAGAACCACCACCAGATTCTGATTCCAACCCTGATTCCGACCTTTACTCTAACCCTGAGCCTAACCCTAGCCCTAGCCCAACCCCTAACCCTAGTGCCAACCGTGACGAATATTGTGGACCCACGACACGAAAAAGAGCTAAACGACTGCGAATAATGTTTCGGCTGCTATGCCATTAGATTTTAAATACAGTGGAAATCGGATATAACGACCTTCGCGGGACCGGCCAAATTCGGTCGTTATGACCGATAGTCGTTAAAACCGATAGTTGAATTTTTACGCACTTACCTCATGTCAAATGGCGACTTTTCATGAGTCGGCGATGCGCTTTGAGACAGGACATTCTATTTTGCCGTGCTAGTGATGTATTTCGTCACGTTTTATTTAACTTAAAATTTATTTATCTATTTATTTATTTATTATCATTATTTTATTTTTATTTTATTTTTTAAGTTCTAGGGTTTAATTGAATCAAAACATGAAGTAAAGGTTTGCAAAAATTTAATTATTTATTAATTCATTTTAATTTTAAAAAAATTTACACTGGAAAAAAGTCCGTAATTTTTTTTTGTTTGACAATTTTGTTTATGTATTCTTTTTGCTCAGCTCTGTGTACAGAGGTCAAGGATTGCGTGACAAGGGAAGACTCGTTTAATTCGGGGTTCAATATGAGAAATTTCTGAAGGATTCTAACGGCGTCTAGGGCATCGGGAAAAGAAATTTGCTCTTCCTCTGCTTCTTCCTTAGGCGGGTCCTCTTTCTCACTGCCGCTGTCTTCGTCGTTTTCTTTGTCTAACACTTTTTTGACTATTTCATCATCGGTTAGATCAGCGCATGTGGCGAGGTTTTCATCTGCATTGACGTAATCTTTGAGCTCTTCATCGGTGAACTGATCAGGTAAATTTCGTGCCAATCGAGCCAAAGGGATCTCATCTTCATCTTCGTCTAATTTGCCACCCGAACATTTTTCTCCTTTAAACCTTAAAGTTTGATTAGGTAGCAGTTTGAAAAAGAGACCGGCCTCATCGGCATTAAAAATGTCATCAGGTGAATAACCCTTGCTTACGGATGGCCATGTGTTTTTAGCCTGTGTTTAAAACTTTTTCCCGCTTATTCCAAATGGTAGAAATAGTGCTGTGACTTACGCCGAGCTCCTTGGCTAGATTGTGATTTCTCTCGCCATTTTCTAAACGCCAAATAATATGCGCCTTCGCTTCAATTGTGAAATTCTTCCGTTTTTTCGGGGACATTTTTGGCACTTCACTACACTACAAACTTTTCGCGAAATCGTGAGAGGATATGTGCGCACATTCACTGTTATGCAATGACTGAGGACGCTCTGTTTACTTACCTTGAATGGATCGAAGAAAGTGCGTAAACATTTCTTTTCCTGTATTATTGGTAAAGGAATGTTTTCGGTGCACGAAAAAATCTGACAAATATCAGAACAAAGCCTCGCCGCGCTACGCGCATCGGTCGTTGTATCCGATAGCTAGACCCAAAAATCCGGAAAAATTCCGTCGCAATAGCCGATATGTCGTTGTAAGCGACGTCGTTATAACCGATACATAAATACATTGACTTAATGGGGAATCCGCCGGGACCGGGAGGATCCCGTCGTTATGGCCGATAGGTCGTTATAACCGATGTCGTTATATCCGATTTCCACTGTAAGTTTTTTTCAAAAATGTTGTCAATGTATGTTTTTTGTACTTGAATGCCTACCTACTTGTTGTATGAACTTTTTTCTAATTTGACCATGTATGTATTTTTTCGCATGTTTGCATACCTACTTGTTATATTTGACGTGATTTCAATAAACCAAAGAAATTTTCATGATTCAGTTTTGAGTACATTTAAAACGATTCCTTATTAAGTACCCTCATTTCTTGTAAAAAAGTTTATTATTGAATTTGCAATTCTTAAAAATACACTCCAGTACCGACCTAACCTGATCCAGTTAGCGGTAGAAAAAAGTTTTCCCGTACCGACGAATAACGGCTTAGACGTCGGTACCGTACCGACGAATAACGGCTTAGACGTCGGTACCGTACCGACGAATAACGCCATCCTTTTTCTTTATGTGATTTGAACAAATTAATTCCATGCGAGAGAGTATTTTACAATAGAAATTGAGGCGGTGAATAACAGTGTGACTTGGCAACCATGCTTTTACGTATATGCTAAAGTATCGATTTCTAAGAGATTCAATGAACCTACCTCCGGAAGATCGATTATTTTACAGGAAATTGAGGCGGGAGTGTAGCAGTGCGATTTGGCAACCTAAAACCTTTTGCCTTTAAACTTATGCTGATGTATCGATTCTTGAGGTGTTCGACGAACTTCTTGAAAGAACATTATTTTACATAGGTTTAAATGGAGAGGACCCGTTGTTGCCGGATTGCACGAGCCACCAAGCTGGACGGTATAGTAATATAGTATGGAAGGAATTGACCATAAAATATTGGGTCTGCGCTTCACAAAAATTTATAATGGGGCTATTGCACACTTTTGCTATAAGCGATTTAATAGTCGATTATGGCGTAAAAACCTCAAAAAGTAACGATGGCGGCACTAAAAACTTCCAAAATCCACTCCTAAACTCAATAAACGCAGTTATTTGCGCGAGCGTAATGGGGGGCCGAAGGCACTAACAATGGGAGATTCCTATCTTAATTTCGTCACTCTTTCTATGCTGACAAGGATGATTCACAGAGTAATTAGTCATCAGAGTGATGATCCACATCCGATGAATGGTACCGCAACACCGAGTGACACCGGTGTCAAATGAAAGTAGTCTCTTATGGGTCACTTCTTGATGGAGTTTCAGAATTGTTAGATGGGAATCTCCCATTGTTAGTGCCTTCGGCCACCATTACGCTCCCGCAAATTACTGCGTTTATTGAGTTTAGGAGTGGATTTTGGAAGTTTTTAGTACCGCCATCGTTATTTTTTGAGGTTTTTACGCCATAATCGACTATTAAATCGCTTATAGCAAAAGTGTGCAACAGCCCCATTCTATCTCAAAGAATTATTTACATGGAAAATAGCACGCATCATGTTTAATGAGCCCATTTTCCGCGGAACCTATTTAAAGTGCAGAAAAAACAGAGGGTTGTTGTTACATCAATTTTAACACATCCAACACAATCAATCACACATTCACAATCAATCAAGATCGAAGCGGGCGATTATAACCATAACCTGATACTTATTGGTCGTGCCGGAATCAGGTAGAATATGTATAGTCAATCAGTGCTGCAGCGGGAGCAACATCGTATATCCAGTAATTTCTCCCCACCCCTTACGCCTTCCTCCCCCCCTCTCTCTCTCTCTTATTTCTCTTATTTCTCTTATTTCATTATATTTAAAACTGTGTGAGCATTACCCCCTCCTCCCCTCCTCGCCCCCTATATTTTGTTTAATATTATAGAGAATGAGCTAGGTGGGCAAGTGGAAGAGAGGGCTTTATAGCCCTAACTTGCTCTCCTAGCCATAATTTAACGCATTGTCTAAGTTAATTTAGTATTATTTTAGTTTCTTACTTGTTTGTTATTTTATGGCTAATAAATTCTCTCTCTCTCTCTCTCTCTCTCTCTCTCTCTCTCTCTCTCTCTCTCTCTCTCTCTCTCTCTCTCTCTCTCTCTCTGCCTGTTTAAATGTGTTATAGGAAAGGATGTATAAAGGCATCAGGGGCTATCGTAACTTCAGCCCTCGTCTCTATATTTTTCTGACACATCTGTTTGAATGGATAAAGAGAGAGATCGCAGTCCTGGATACGCTTAAAAGCTGACGTCACAAGTTCGATTTATCGCTTCCATGTCTCGATCGTGTCTCTATACAGAAGTGTTTAGTAATTATACTTCCGAATCGACTCGATGGTTACTGGATAGGTTCGCCACAGGGTAAATGAAAGGGAGTCACCATAATTTAATCTACAAATTATTTTAGAACTAATTATAGTTTCTTGCTAGTTTTAAAGGCTTGTTTTGAATAACTGAGCCGATTCGGAAGTTATATGTATATCGTATATGCATATATATTTCAGTTCGTACATAAGGTAGATGTCCCAATTACCGCCCCCTAAAGAAAAAATTGCCGTAAAATGCCTGTAAAAATGTTAATTTTTATCAAATCTATGATCGGTTTTCACTAGGGCCTCTCAAATACTATCTAGTTTTATGAAAAAAATATAAAGTTGGCGTAATCAATCAGGAAAAAAAATTATTAATAAAACTCGAAAAAATGACCCATGTCCCAATTACCGCCACACCAAAAGTGGCTTTGTCCCAATTATTGTCATATCAGGTGCCCTAATTATAGCCATACATATTTGCGCTGGCTTTTCATTCAAATCATCATGTTTATTGTCAGGAAATAATGACATTATAATAATTTAAAAAGCAGAAAGTAAAGAGAACAGATTTTTAATAAGTAACTGCTGAGAGAAATCGGCAAAAACAGGTAATACGGGGGCAGGTGTCCTGTGTCAACTTCTATGATTTTTTAAGGGCACAACGCTGCTAAATATCAACTTCAAACTTTTTTCACCAGTTCAGCCAACCTATGAAAAACACTTATCCCATATACGCTTAAATTTGTCTGCTAAAGTAGGCTAATTTTAAAGAATAAATGAAAAGGGGGCGGTAATTGGGACAGGGGCGGTAATTGGGACATCTACCTTACCTGAATGGCGAAGTATAGGTGCGGGGTGCGGTCTGGCAACGTTGAATTTTGACCATTTATTCCAGGCGATTGCTGGGATCTTTCAATTTTGCTATGCCTAGTTATTGTCGTCACTCATCCAAGTTTTGTCCTCTTGGGTAATTTGAATAGGATAGCCGGATGATAAGCAATCTTGAAATAAAAGAAGCATGCAAATGAATCTCTCATGTAGCGAGCTCGTTTCAGAAGTACATGCGCACCTAAACGGAAAATCTTTGGAATTTCTAAGCCTTATTTCTCATATCGTAAAATCGGAACGAATGAAATTGAATGAAAGCTTTGGATTTTTGCTAAGGAACGCTTTAAAAACAAATCGGTCAGCAAGTTTGAATGAATGAAAATTTAAAATTCGAAACAGATTATCGTTGAGCTGCGCCTACACTTCTGAAACGAACTCTAGTAAACATCGAAGAGTAAAGGGAGGAATCTGCATTCAAACTGTTATTTAATTGCCGTATTTCAAGTAAAAAGTTAAATGCTCGTAATTTTTCCAACTAGTGACAGTTATTTTTTACCCTCCTTTTGTGTAGCGATAAAATTGTTCAATCATTTCAGAGGGCAGAGCGAACTTTATTACTGTCTCCTGCTGAGCCAGTTGTTAAAATAATGTGCATCAATTTTCTTCATATCCATCACTATAAAAATCGATGGCAACTAAAGACAACAATGGCAACAAAAAGTCACGAAGATTTTTATAATTCCCCCCCCCTCCCCCCCCCCCCCCAAAAAAACGGGTGGCGGGAAGGCTACGCGCTCATTTGAAATTTGGCGGCACACGATCCCACCACAGCTAACACCGGTTGTCCTTCCAGCTTTCACCAGTAACTGTCCATCAATCATCAACCATCGGACCGGATCAATTTTAGGTTAGATTTTCTTTTGACACTTTGCCGACTTCTCTCAGTTTAGCTCTCAGTGAAGTAAGTACGTTTAATCTCCCATTCTCAACAAAACTCATCTAACTTCAGTTGTTTTTTTCTTCAGTACACTTCAATTTTCTGCAGTCAGTTGTTCTTTTACCGTTTCTATTTCAATTTGGGTTCCCTTCCCATTCTGCTTTGACCATTGGAACTCGTCGAAGTAAGGTAAACAATTGCTTCTCTTTAAAGACTGAACACAAAAGAACTTGTGCATGAGAAAGTATTGAGTGTATAGTTTTCGTCCTTCATTGTTCTATCACTCTCCATACCTCTCATTTTCCAGTTTAATAACTGTTCAGAGCATGTTTTAATAACTTACTTCACATCCACTTGTTACCCCTTGCCTAGGTGACGATTGTAAACCATCATACCGAGTCAATGCCAACTTTATAAGTAAATGGTCTCAATGTAATGTAGGGCACGCAAACACTGGAAATAAGCTGATTGAGTTTGACCCAGTGAACTTGCGTGTTTGGAGACTAGAGGGTTTTCGATAGTAATGCTACATACTAGTCATAACATCAACCATAGTGTTTAAGGTTCTTATCATTGACGTGACACAATGGTTAGAAATCACCCTGAGGCTCCTGTTTTTCATCAAGCAGCTGTTTTTAAATGTTTGTACCATGTTATCCTCTATGTATTTGGCTCAGGGGCAATACGTAGTAGAGACCACGGAATACCTATCTCGACCGCAGAGTTTTTTTCGAGGTCTCAAGAAAACACTGCAAACATGGACCATGGATTAATTGTTGAGCCAAATTGTTGAGGTTTTTGCCTAGTGAGAACAAAGCACGGAAGTTGCATTAGTCAACGTAAGGTCCATGCTGGATGGTGCCCTTTTTTTTGTTATTCTGTTAACGAAAAAAAAGTCAGCCTTCTAGTGTTTGGCAAGTATGTGGTCTTTAATAGGTATATATTTAGTCACAACAATATACTAACCTTGTTTTTCTTTTTTTCTATCGTTTAGGCAGCTGGGCTTTACTCCTGCTACGCTTTTCTCTCAGAACATGTATGACTGTGAAGTTTGTGGAATAAAGCTGAATGGAGAGACAATCAGGGAAGCTCATCTCAAAGGAGCGAAGCATCAGAAAAAGGTGAGAGGATAAAGGCTAAAGACATAGTGAGTCTTCATGTTTGATGCAAGCATAGCTGTAGGGGGGCCCACTTCTAATTTTTCTTTCCCCCACCATCATAGCACAGAAGTCTGGTAGAGAAAATTGGAAAGACCCTCCCTCCTTCCTGCTGTTTTCAAAATCATACATATTCAGTAGCCTAGTTTATGCGCAGTGTTGCCAGGTTTGGACGGGGTGGTATAGCCACGCGTGGACAGTTTTTGAGTTGGTTACTAGCCACGCTGTGGATAGGGATGGAGGATGCCGGAGGAGGCGCGACGATGACGGGAGCGGCAGCGTGGCTAAATTCTCATCAAAATAGTCCACGTGTGGTCGAATCTAGCCACTATTGGCAACTCTGTTTATGCGAGAGATCTCAACCTGGGTTGGGTCAACCCTGAACCAGCTCGAGTTAGCGCAGAAACACCCATAAAGGATTTCTTTCTTCTTCTTCTCTGTGTTTGTTTACATCTTTGACAAAAATGGCGGCAATGCTCGGTGCAGTATGGACAAGTGCTGCCGCACAAGACGCATGTTTCACCTCGCTCGTTTCGGTGATATCAATGCCGAATTCGGATCTCCAAGGTGCTAATGCGCGCAATCTCAACTCGAGTTCACCGATTCGACTCGGATTCAAATTGATGTCGAGTTGAAACCGAAATGCTTATGCGAGCATCTTAACCCAGGTTGGTGAACCCCGGTTGAGATCTCTCGCATAAACTTGGCTAGTGTGTTAAGTGAAATTTACGCCTCAATGAAAGTCCAACTGAAAGTTTCTCAGTTCAGGTAAAAAAACCATTCATGAATGAATTTATAATTTCTCATTCTACAATAAGTAAGCTCTTTCTGTCACATGCCAGCTCAATCTTTTACATTATGGCAGTGTTAGTTAATATAGTTTCAAAGTAGTTTACATCCCTTCAATTTCTCTCATGGAACTACGAAATAAGAGTGAAGGATTTAGGCTCGGTTCGTAAAGAAAAAATATTTCTTAAAAAAAGCAGGGAGTCTGAAGTGAAGTAGCTGATCATAGAGGCTAGTAGAGCTTGTTTTAGAAGTGTTGGCTGCTGACAGCTCTTTCTTTACATGCGTGGACGGACGTATTTCCATACGCTGCGCCGACCAAAGTTCGGGAGTGCTTTCCCTGCCAGCGCCTTGCCTGCACGATATACGCTGAACTGGCCGATTGCGCATGTGAACAAGAAGTTGTCAGTGGCCAACACTTCTGAAACGACCTCTATCTAGTTTCAAAATTCAGTATCAGGTGCAATGTAGGTAATCAGTTTCAAAAGTGACAAAATGTGGAGTAGAGTAGGGAAAGAATTGTGAAACTGGATTGCTATTTTGTTACAGTATCATTCAATTTATACTCCCCTTCAAAAGATTCATCTCTTGCATTTGTTCTCAATTCACAAAGATTCAAATTGACATTTTTCTCAGTTGAAAGCAGCAGACTTGATCTCAATTGCCGATCAAGATCCAACGATCGTGAGAACGGACGGGAATAATCTTTTTAGTTGCAGCGTTTGTGATGTCGTCTTGAATTCCCAGTTGCAACTCAAAGCTCATCTTGATGGTATTTGTCTTTGATATTTTTTTTTTTTTCTTACTGATATCTTTTAGCTTTCTCGCGGCGTTTTTGCTTTATAGGGTCCCTACTAGACTGGAAAACCAGGCATTGCCAGAGATTTTTTCAATTTAGGGTAGTATTGAGGAAATTTCTCTTTTGTGAAGAAAATTAGGGATAGCTCTATGAATAGTTGGCAAAGTGTCACATCCCATGCTCCTTTCTTTTACTCTTATCCTATCCAGTAGTGGATATCTCAAATCCGGTTCTCCGATCCATGGCTAACCCATCCCCATTTTCACTCTTGGGTCATTCCATGTTAACTGTCTCACCTGTCACATTTCAAATCTATTTTTTTGATTCTCAAACATCAAGTTTTTATTTTTTTAGAGATCGGAAGAGAAGGAGGTCTGATATTTACCACCCTTTTCATTTCTAAAAAGTTGAGAATTTAAAGTTAAAGGATGAAAAAAATGGGTCTGTTGCATACTTTTGCTATCACGTTAAGGTGGGTTGATTCCGGTGTAAAATCGTGTGAAAATCACATTGAGAGTATCACATGGTCTCAAAATTCACTCACCAACCCGCAAAAGACATTTTAAGGAAAGCCTAAGATGGCGGTTGAAAGGGCGAATCAACCCTGCATGTATGCACGTTGAACAGGAACAATGGCGGTCAACGGCATTCGACGAAGATGGTCTGTCGGTCATTGAGGTTCTGTGAGAGGAGATATTGAAATGTTAAATTTGAGTAGCCCCTCTTTGTAAAAACACTGACGAAGCGCATGAGGAAAAAGTAAGACAACCTTTAAATACACCTTAGCCTACTGCATCTTTGTTTTTTGTTCTGCGTTTCCTCTGTGATGTCATTGTTGAATTTTTCAATCATCTTGATTTATATTTTACGCTTATTCTAAACAGGATCTAAACATCAAGCCAAAGCTGCTCAGGCCGGAGTACCAAAGAGAACTACTGAATCAGGATTACAGATGACCTCAATCTCCATTTCTGCAGAACCTGTTTCAGGTAAACCTCAAAATTTTACTGTCAATGCCTTAATATTGATCATGTCCCAACAAATTTTGGAGATGGACGGGACTTTGGGTTGTACCTAAAAATGGCACAACTAACCTTACATTTCTTTGACACTTACAGTGCCAAAGACGTACAAGTACATCCTTGCAAAAATTGCTATTAATTGCCAAAGATGTTTATGTACGTCCTTCCCATTTGCTGTACAAAGCCAGGACGTAGAAGTACAGCCTGTGTGTTTGTATAGGGCAGTGCTAGGACTTCTTAGTTCAACTTTTACCGTATGAGAGCACCACTGGCGCAACCAGGATATCTTCCATCTCTCTCATTTCCCATTTGAATGTATGAGTAGGAAAAGGACAGAAGGAGGGGGTTTTATCCCCTTGTCCATCCTTGTCTAACATACGTTTCTTAATG